>JAPQWS010000116.1:1200000-2400000 GCA_028651295.1 Catharanthus roseus
CACTTCATACACATTTCAAATACATATATACATATCTTGTAAGCTTTACTTTACTTATACAAGAAATATGAATTTGGTTAATTAAGATATCTCAATTTGAATTTATCGAATGATAAAATTCAAAGGAAAATAAGCGAGGGATTCGTTGAGTGGTTTAGACTTGAAGTAAGTTAATCTCTTTGAAAGCATTTAAATTTAATTAACAACGATTTTTACATAACCTTATTAACCTTGTCAAATGTGTTTTGGTATATAAAGATGAGCAATCCCACGAAAAAGTATAGTCAACTCCTAAAAATCTATCTGTGGTCCTTCTAAAAAAGTTAAGACGTACACGAGTTACATTGTCAATGGGGCTCGATTTCACACAAGAGATAGGGGTGAGGGAGAAACTTATAATGATGGGGTGTGTGTGTGTGTGAAACCGAACTATTACGGTGTTTTAAAAGAAATAATTGAGGTACAGTTGACTGAAAGACCAATCAAAAAAGGTCATCTTGTTTCATTGTGATTGCTTCGATTCTTCAGATTGAGGAACAAGGATTCATCCTCAATATAAAATTGTTGAGTTGTATAAAGACCGGAGGTATGGAGGATATGATTCTTTCCTTTTAGCTCATCAAGTAGAGTAATTTTTATTCGTCCCATATCTTTGCTCTAAAAGACTGAGGAACGATTGGGTTAGTGTCATGAAATCTCGACCTCGAGTAATAGATGTTTTGGTCCAAGATGATGCATTCCGAGAGAATGTGGACATTCACGAGGGTTCAGGAATAGATGTGATGATTGAAGATGTAGGCCTCTCGTACATGAGTGTCATTCGTCAGAAGAGTTTGATGGTGTCGTTGAAACATATTTTGAGAAAGTACAAAATGATGTAAATGAAATAGGATATGATTCCTATGAAGATTCTAATGAAGATGCCAACGAAGATTCTTACGATGAATCCGATAATGATTCTGACACATAGAACATTTTATGATTAACTTTTATCGTACTTATGTTATTATACTTATTTTTATTATATTTATGTCATTAGACTTATGTTTATTATATTTATATCATTATACTTATGTTTATTAGATTTAACTAATTCATTCATGTTACTTATATCGTAGGTTCGATGGCCCGAGGATGCACGAGAAATGATCTTCCATCTCAATCATCTCAGTCAAACCAGGATCCACCGACATTGCAGGATCCATCGATAAAGCAGAAGGCACCTCCCGACGCTCCCTCTTCATCTGTCGCACTTACCACAGAATCGTCTCCTTCTGTGGCTCTCGAGACAAATCTTACAACTTGGAAGCCATGTCTCGGTGTTACCCAGCAGTTATTAACACTGAATGTAGATTGATAAGTTCACTAGATATAATAAATATATACTTTTCATTAATAAAATATCATATATATATATACACTAACATTAATTTTGTGCAACATGTACAAAATACATATGTCTTCGAGAGCTACCACCACATCTTAGCTGTCATGCAGGACCAGTTCATCGGGCCTTAACACAGTTGGATTGAGGTCCCGCTAGATGTCTGAGATATGTGGTAGGCAGAGTTTTAGATAAATCTATATAGTATTGTAGTTGTTTTACTTGTCTTAAGTTTTCTTACAAGTCTTTGCACATATAATATTTTGGATCTTATACTATTCTAATCTTTATACTTAATACTTATTATATTCTAGTATTTATACTTATACTTGTCATATTATATTCTAATCTTTTGAATATTCGTTGAATTTTTAGAAAAGATGCGTATGGGACCTGACATTACCCATCACCAAGATGAGGCATGCATGGGAGGTCAAGGTCAGTGACCAGATGAGGGATATGCTTGGTGATGCTTCGGTCGCGAGGAAGTGGCCTGTTTAGGTTATGGAGATATTCTGGGAGCAGATGATGAAGTATTTGCATAGCCCTAAGTACAAATATTTTCGCGAACGGAATAAAATAAATAGGAATGAAGGATAGGAAGAGAGGTTGGGGAGCTGGAAAGCACACAAGTGGTTCCATCTCTCTCACAGAGACAGTGTCGAAGAAGGTAAGAAGGTTTTGATTTCATTACTTTATTATATTACTTCATTACATTGATTTCATCATTTGATTATATTCATTACTTCATGACTTCATTATAAGGTAAGAACTGTGTTGTTATTTGTAGCAAGCGAATTTATCAGAGAGGTTCTCTAAGAGAAAGAACTTGTGGTATGACCCGGGATATACAAAAGACCATAGAGTTGTTGCAAGGACCGGTCACAAGAGCCATGGCTAAAAGAATAGAGGAGGAGCACCAAGGAAAGATAGCCATATTTTAAAAGATAATCCAAGACTTGGCTTGACAAGTGATAGGAACACAAGAAGAAGCTTCTAGAGGAACCAAGACACTCTTATTTTTCAAGTTGCAAGTGGAGGAAGCCAAAGGGTCAAGCTTGGAAGAATTTGATGCTTCAAAATCAAACAAGAAGGAAAGTCTGGACCCTACCGTCCATGGTAGGGTACTATTTTTAGGGAAGAAATTGGCACAAGACGGTAGGTCTTCCCTACCATCGCTAGTAGGGTTCTAGTTCAAGAATTAGTTGAGAGACTGACCTATCGCGCACGGTACGACAAAGCCTACCGTTGATGGTATTCTCGGGTGGCGGAGAATTTTGAGATTTTAACTCCTTTGACTCATCCAATTAATTGTTAAGCTCATTTTGACTTGTAATTAAGTGGCCTAAGAGCCCATCTACTTATCTTAAACTAGATTAAAAAGTAGGGTTGGGAGTTAATGATTTGGGACACTATAATATATATATATATATAATTTTCAGCCTTTTGTAGACAAGATTGAATATATTGAAAGAAAAACTTGAGAGAAGAACCTAGGGTTCTTGATATTTCTTCAATTTCCTTGCCAAAATAGGGAATTATTTGCATTGTATAATTGTAGGCAAGTTATTCTTGAATTCAATTCAAGAGTTCTTGTTCTATTCCTAAATCCTTGTCTTCCTAGATAGGCTAACTTTTGTATAGTTAGTGTTACTAGCAGTTTAGGTCCTCTATGTATGTGGAAAATAGGTGAGGCTTCTGTAGGTCTTGTTAATTCTCCCTCAAGTAGGAGGTTTTTCTTTGTTTTCTTTGTTTAATTTTTGCTGCAGTTGATCTTGGAATCACAAATTGCTCATCACAAGTAAGCCAAGGATCCTCATGTAGAAAGTTGCATCTTAGGAGGGAAATTTGATCTCATTCAAGCCATTGGAGATTCATACCAACTTGGAGGAGCTCCACAAGAATCAAAAGGGGGATAAGAAGGGACGGTATATGGACTTTAAGTCAGCGGAGTTCTGGGTAAGTTTAGTGAACTTTATAACTTAAGTTTATATAATGTTTTGTAACTTATAATATTTTATAACTTATTATTATCCAACTAACATTTCATATTATAGTTGAAATTTCACAAGTTACAAAAGAAGGCTGAGGAAGAAG
Source organism: Catharanthus roseus (assembly GCA_028651295.1). NCBI lineage: Eukaryota > Viridiplantae > Streptophyta > Magnoliopsida > Gentianales > Apocynaceae > Catharanthus > Catharanthus roseus. Next base: position 1,203,482 of record JAPQWS010000116.1, read on the forward strand.
CTGCGGCCACAAGCACAGCTATGCTTGGTGAGGTCCATCTAATGGTCATTGTAGCTGGTCGTTTAAGCCTAGCCGTTTATAATATTTTATAACTTATTATTATCCAACTAACATTTCATATTATAGTTGAAATTTCACAAGTTACAAAAGAAGGCTGAGGAAGAAGCTGCGGCCACAAGCACAGCTATGCTTGGTGAGGTCCATCTAATGGTCATTGTAGTTGGTCGCTTAAGCCTAGCCGTTTATATGGAGCTGGTTCAGAGGCAACTCATCTCAGAGCTGAGAGTAGTTGGGCCACAGTTGATTGCCACCTTGTTGTTTTAAGGTGAAGTAGAGGATAAAGAGGAGGAGGAGGTTGTTGTTCCCAGTGTCTATATTGCTTTCAATGAGAACATGAGGCAATTTGCCAAGAAAACCACTTGGCGTATACTTCTATTTCATCGATGATGGACCTCGTCAGAGTTAATATGGCTATCGTTCCATCAACATCATCATTGACTCAATAGCAGCGGGGACCTGTGAGGTGTCAGTTCCATCTTCCTCTACCCCCTATTGATGCCCGAGCACTAGCATTGTTGATCCCCTCCCCTTCCCCCCTCCCTCCCTTTCTAGTGATACTAAGGGTTCCAAGGATGTATGATATTGTACATATTATGTTTACTTGATGTTTAATGTATGAATTATTGTTTATGGATGTTTTATGACTTTCATGTTTTCTGTATGAACTTTAGTTTTTCAATATATATGGTTGATGTTGTGTTTATTGCATTTCCAAGGAGTTTTGAATCCATTTTAAAAATTATATAAAAAATAATTTACCGACTGAAAGGCCGGGGGAAACAAATTCTTTTGTATCCATTATCGACAATCAGACCGTTAGAAACTATCGTGGGTACTTGTTACGACAGTCGCTGTCCTCGTCGGGAAAATTGCCCGTATTTGTTATCAATGGAGGGACACTGTTAGCTGGCGAAAGCCCACGGTCAAATATTTTCCCACTAGGAACGCCGTCAGAAATAGATATTACCGATGAAAACGCGTTGGTAATTTTTGTCACCGACGAGAAAGGCTCGATGGTCAATTTTCCGTCAGTCTACCATCGATAATAACGATAGACAGGATGTTGACGGTTTTTGCCGATAGTAAATGACTATATTTTGTAGTGGTTGAAAATTAAGAGCTGACATATATCATGACTAAAAATCCATTTGAATTTTACGTGTTATGTTGGTTATGTTTTTTTGAAGCTTTCTTTTGTTGCTAGGAATCATTGTCATTTTTCATATTTTCTATAAAATATTCGGATCATTTTTTAAGTTTTGTAATGAAATATATGTTGAAAATCTTGTAAGTCTAAGCATACTAATATAGTTTGTCATTCTAAGTCTTCTAAATTTTCTAAGTCATTTTCTTATAAGTACTATCATCCAATTTTGTGTGTTATTTATTGGGGTTTGATTTGTTTTCTACTTCAAATTTGCACATTTTCAAGAACCAATCGGATTGTGCAAAAGTTATTTCAAAAATCATATAACAACATTTTGTTGTTGATGCTCCTAGCTTCTGCAAGGTGCCTTCTCATGTAAATGATATGTGGTATAAAGAGTTTTTGGAAAATGTTTACAATAAGTGTTGACATAACCTTCCATTAAACATTAAGCTTTTAAATATACAATAATTTTTACTTGTATTTATTTTTTTAAAAATTTCCATGGAACCCGATACATGAGGGTCAGATACAGACTTCTTAGGAGAAATGGGTCTCGGCACGTTACAAGGACTTGATGTACGTCCGAGAGGACGTGTATCAACCTGTTTGGATGATGGAAACAATCTACACCAATCTCTATTCTTATTAAAATACCGATGCATACAAGAAGAAATGGGAGGCGGCGTAGAAGAACCGTCTACAGAGGCGTGGTGGCTAGGGGCCCAGTAAGCACAATGGCGGGTCTAGGTCATTCATTGAGTGGGTAAGACAATTACATGATTTCCTTCTATAGTTCTTGTATTTGTTATAACATACAATTTATTTCATTTGATATTTGAAAACTTTTGCCAATCTGAGTTGTACGTCCTCCTCTATCAGCAAAAGGTACAATGGTCCGATTTGCATTCCAAATGAGTTTTGGTTAATGTTATTTAATAGTTTTAGTTTCATGTCATTTTATAATGTACATGTTATTTCTAAATTTCTTAGCAATCACTTATAGTTCTCTTTCTTGAAGGCCAAATTTCAAGAATTAAAGGAATGTGGAACACATCCATATAGAGTCGGGCACGCCAATTCCAAGTGATGACGGTTTGATGTTCAAGGCTGCTGGTGGCAACAACAAAGGCCACGTCTATGGTTTTTCGGTCAAACTGCTACTGTCACTGCCAAGTGTTAGGGAGGCACCACCTCGTCATTGATGTCTTCTCTTTCTTCTACTATTTCCCACGATTGTTGCATTGAGAGGGATAGGAAGTGGATGGAATATATGCAAGGATATGTGCAGCATGCTCAAAACAACTTCAGTGGATTCATGCATGATTTAGCATCGAAGGTCGGTATGCAGCCAGATTCAATTCCTACACCATTCTACATGACAGATACTGCCCTATTCGACCCTTAGCCTTCCATCGATCATCCCTCATCCTTTGACACACCTCCACTTCCACCTCCACTCGTGTAATACATTTGTGTACTATGTTACATTTCCTTATATATTTGATACTTATGTATTTGTTTCATATGTTATGTAATCCGTTTTGACATTTGTTATTTTGTAGCGGTTTTGGATTTAGATGTTGAATATATATTGGTTGTTATCATTGTTATGTATTTGTTTTTGCATTTAAACTGCTATTGTCGTTTTTTCATTTTCTGGTGGATTTTTAAAAAGTATAAAAAATATTTAAAAAAAATACAAAATACTGATTGATTACCAACCGAATAGGTTGGTCATTTATTATTTCTTAAATAGAAAAAAGTTACCGACTGCAAATTGGTCTGTAGTTAAATACTTGTCAATCGAATTTTCAGTCGGTAGTTTTTAACAATTGGTCAGTAATCAATTTTCAAAATTAATTTTTTAATTCCGAAAAAAAAGAGTTACTGATCGAAATTTCAGTAGGTAACTTTAAAAAATCGATCGCTAACCCTTACTGACCGACAAAAAAATCCGTCACAAAAAGTTGTCGAACAATTTTAGCTGACCGGAGGCTTTCGTCAATAATCGTTCGGTAACTAGTGATTACCTACAGATTACTGACCGATTTAGTGGTCGCTAATTGTTTTTTTTTTTTTTTTTTTTTGTGTAATGCATGCTTCTCTCATTTTTTAAGGTCTCTCTCATTTGGGAATTTCTCTGATGCTTGTGTACGGTCTCTGCGACGACTGTCATTCTCTTTTGTAAGAGATTTCTTTTCTTGTAACGGGATACGTATAATTAGAAAAATTATGGGAAGTTTAAAAATTATAATAAGATGGATAGACAATAATTTGGAAAAAATTCCAAGCTTTGGATATTTTCAGTTTATGTGGGAGCTCAGGCTTTTTATTTTAAGTTTTTTACAGGGGAAGTGGGATTCTATAAATGTTTGAATTCTTACGTGTTACGTTTCGAGTGGCCGTTGTGCCAAAAAATGTTTACAAAAGAGACTTTTTCAAATTTTTATAATAAAAGATAATAGTTTAACACAAATTCTATTACTTCTTCTTTTATAAGTGAACTTTAAAAATGTTAGAAGTGTGTGTACTTCTATTACATCTTCTTTTAGAAGTGAACTTTCTTAAAACGATAGAAGTGTTTGTACTTCTATTACTTCTTCATTTCCAATATATCAAAAGTAACTTCTTGTTTTAGAAGTGAACTTAAAGAAATGTTAGGATTTTTTACTCTTATATATTGTTTTCGTTTATTTCTGACTATTATTTTATTTACAGTCTATCAAAAGGTACTTCTTCTTGTAGAAGTAAAACATAAACAAAATGAGTTTTAGAAGTAAAGTGGAGCTTAGTTGCTTCTTCTTCTTCTCGTATTTACAGAAGAGATATGCAGTCTTTTAAGAAATCTTTGTAATTGCAGATATGGTGCGGGGTAAGAAGGATGTATTTGAGAATTTAGAGAGGGCCTCGACATCAGATGGGCGGGGTTCCGTAGATGTTGAGGTGACTCCTCCTCCAGTCGGTTACGTTTTTATACAGATGCCATCCACCCATCCTGATATGACGACAAAGGTGCAACCATCGCCACCCTTTGCACCTATGACACAACCCTTCTTCGCCCATCCTCTTGCCCGCCCTTCGACGTCAGCCCATCGTTCTTAGGCATTGTAGTCAGGGACACAGCTTGTGGGCCTTTGACCTCTCAGTCTGAGGCCGGCACTTCACAGGCGGGTACCTCACAAGCCAGCCCATGACGTCCACTTTCACCCGAGCCTCTCTAGCCATGGCAATAGCCTGGAGATCACCGCAGACACTTGCATCATATTCTTTAAGGGTAAGTAACTTTCATAACTCTAACTTTTATAGCTTTGATAACTTTCAAAGCTTTCATAAATTTATTAACTTTAAGTTTAATATAACTTTGATAACTTTAACTTTTAGTTTACGGGAGTTGTCAGGGCAGTAGTTAGATAGACCTACATTTTACAATCTCGTATTGACAAGCCATACAATACTTGGAGTACGATCTCACAGCGCGTTCGAGATATGTGGTTTAAGGAGTTCTTGATAAGCATAATTTTTTAACATTTATAATTCTAACATTTTCATTTTTGTATTATCATTTAACTTGTGTGTGCGAATACACAGAGGTATTTCCAGTAGGACTTAGACCTTACAGACTTTGCAAGAGAGGAGTTTAAGCGGAAAGACGTTAAGCAATACAGGGACATGTTGTACAAAATTCGCACTGCCTCTCAGAGGCAATCTTTGACACCAGTTTCCATATACGAGGCCTAGATGAGAGGTTAGAGAAGAGAAAGACAACACAAAGGAAAAGAAAAGAAGGGTGAGGCGGCCGAGGTCTCAAGAAGCATAGAAGCGGTTCCTGATTGTTTATTGAGTGGGATGCTCATGAGGTAATATGAATTAATATATTTATGTATTTTGTGTTTTCTTTATGAATTATAACATTTTAATTAACTTTATATAATTTTGTAACGTAAGAAGCTTGGTGATGCTTATTCGAAAGATAAGGTTTACCAAATCTTCACACACATCGTGACAGCTGCGAAAAAATTGGCCAGTTCATCGACAAGTGCTCTACCGAGTTTTGGATAAGTTTTTTGTTTCAATTATTATGACTATCATAAGTAAACTTCTTGTTTACTTAAAAAATGTCGATTTGACATGTTTTTATAATTTTCAACAAAAATACATGGACTTGAAGAAGAAGAAGAAGAAGAAGAAGAAGGAGGAGGAGCATTCTCGGACTGACACCCCTATGGCCACCGCGCAGAGCTCATGCTTGAGGTCAGGACAGGTATGAAGAAAGGGTATACCTATGGGTTCAAGACTAGAGAGTCAGTCCATATGAGGCTTAAGACCCGAGGTGCAACTGGAGCCCAGCCTCTCCTTTCGGACGATATCCAATCTCAAATTGCGGAAGTTACTAGTACATCGTTTCTAAGAAGATGTAAGAAGCAAGTCGAGAGTGGGAGTGGAAGATTGCATAAAGAGCAAATGTAATCAGTGAGTGGGCCACGCGATAGTTCGCCGATTTCGGCTATCGACTTGAGGAAATGCTACTTATTGATCTCTAGCTGTCTCTACAATGGCAGATGCCCGATGAGCTAAGCCAGGAGGATGTACTGGAGGAGGAGAAGTGATATATGCCTTAATGTCATTACATTTATATGTTAATTATGTTGTCTTACGATGTTTTTAATATATTAAACGTAGAACTTACCTCATTTCCCTTGCTTTTGTCTCAGGTACTTCCTGAAGAAGAAGTTGAAGAATACAAGAGAAAGCGGGCGAAAATGGAGCAAAAACAGAGAAGACAAAAACTTACCATCGACAGTAGGTATTTGGCACACAAAGAGACTGGGGACAGAAGCCTATCGATGGCGGTAGGCTACCCTACTGTAGATGGCAAGTCTTGAAGATTTTTGGCCTATTTTGGACAGAACTCTACCGTGAACAGTAGGGCTTGACCTACCGCCTGCTGTAGGTCCAGCTTTAGCTAGTTAATGCATTTTTTGGGGCTTTTAAATGTAATTTTCACCTCCTTTTGGGATTAATAAGTTCTTAGGGTGAGAAAGTGAATTGGGTGCGAAAATTAAGCTAAAAACTCTTCCTAATTCCTCCTAGATTAGAGAGATTTCATAGAATTAATAGTAAATTGAGAATTTCGGGAGAAGATTGCAGGTTATCTATCAACCGAGCAATTTAGAAGTTATTCAAGCAGATCGAGAGACAAGCTCAATGACAACTCAAAATTGTGGAATCAACTTTCTTCATTCCTAGGCCCTTCTTTCTCTTGTATTTATGATTTCCTTTATTGAATTTTGTTTAGTCAAGATGTTTAGTGCTTAGTTTTTGTTTGGTTTTAATGAGGTTTGAACCTTAGATTTTGAATGATATGAAGTTTTGATTGGATTCTATAAAATTGATATTTGATTAGCAATTGAATAGAGATAGTAATTACGATTTTAGGTCCTTTAAATCACTTAGTCTTAATGGGTTCATAATCTGTTAGAGAGAGAAGAGATTCTTCTCTAAAGGTTAGTGAATAGAGTGGTTCTCGCCTACAAATAGGGATTATCCAAGCTAGCATGTGATGACTCAACCTTGATTTCTCAAACATCCGTTTTGTGTTTTCCAATTGAAAGTAGTTGACGAAGTCTAGGGGAATTCCATCATTCAAGCTTCTTCCTCATTCTTTCGCTTCTTAGAGCAAGCTTTTTCTTGTTTTATTTGTTTTCTCGCTTTTGTTTGAGTTTTTAATCTATTTTTACAAGACAAAATCATCTTTTGGACTAGACCTTAGAAAGATGGTTAGTACTTTAGCCTTTTTGTTCCTTGAATTTCGGAAGATTCTCTTTGGCTACATCGATAGGTTTACCTGCCTGTTGAGTATTTCTAGGACAGTCCTGTTTTTAAACAACAAGGAGGACGACAAAGAAGACGGTGACGATGCTCCTCCTAGTTAGATAGTTTTATTTTACATTCATTGTTGTACCCGTATTTATGTTCGTATATTGTTTTTTATTATGACTATTGTATATTACTATTTGTTTATGTGAATATTGTGGGATTTTTATAGTTGTATATTATTGTTTGCTTGGAATTTTTTATTTTCAGGGGCTGTAACTTCATAATTATTATAAAAAATATTGAAACTTGCCACCGAAAGACAATCGCAACAACATTTTAAAAAAAAATCGCGACCAATTTACGATCGAAAAATAGTTGCAATTTTTGGCAGGAATTTAATCCCATTTAGCACCAAAACTTTGCGACCGAATACATCATTTGCCCTTCCGCCGCATAATTCCTTGACTCTAAAGTTAGTGACCGTCTGTCACAAAGATGTGTTTGTGACAGCTGTTGTTGGTCGCGAACTTCCTTTTCACAACTATGATTTAGCAACTATTTATATCAATGGCAACACAGTTGCAAACTAATGAAAAAATAGCAAGCGTTTTGCGACGGATATGTCGGTTACTATGTCACTGTTTTATTATAGTGAAAGAGAAATACATTAAAAATTATTTAGTGTACAAATAATTGTAGTATATTTGGATACTAACGGAATAAAACAAATTTACTTTTTTCAATACATCTCTTAAAATACAGTTCCCCTAGTTATAACACTCTTATTTAAAAAAATGTACTAAAGAATATATTAAAAAATATATTAAGAATTTCAAATTAATTAGAAAAAAAATGAATGAACTAAGTTTAGAGTATCCTTATTCTTTCAAGTATCTCTTAGGATGGTATTAAATCTAAATCCATTCATTTTGGTAACAAGAAAAGGAAATGGGAAGCCCGCATAGGTGTAGCTCAGTTGGTTATGGGGCTGGAGAGTTGGTACCAAGGTCCAAAGTGCAAATGCTGGCAGCAGTAGTGTAGAAATTTCAACATCTCTAATGTGGGGTGGTTCCTTGTGCACACCAATATTTAGTCTCCAGTCTGTAGATTTATATCTTTCACCTGGACATCGGACAGTCTGGTGAAAACCTTATGAACAAGTGATTTTACCTTTGTTTTTACCAAGAAAAAGGAAATGGGAAGCTAGAGGGGTGTACATGTAGGACTGCAAACTTGATAATAAAACAAGAAAATAAGAGGAGTAAATAACATTATGGGAAACAGCAGAGAAAATAAAAATAATTGGGAAGATGGGTGGATGTCGTCATAATTTGGTCAGTTATTATCACTAACGGTGAATTGACGTCCAAGTCCCGCAGTCACCTCCGATACTGAATGTCGGTTTCCGCCGCAATTGCAATCCTCTTATTAGGGTCTAATCTTAAATCTCTACTTTACCTCTAAGATTTGATCCAAAAACAAGCATTCCATCCATTTCCTTGCAAGCAAAAAATCAACAACAAATTAAATACATCCTCCTTTATTTTATATATGTACACATTCTGTCTGAGGCTGCTTTATTTCATGTTCCACCTCCCTCCGTCTTCATAGAATCCGAAATGGAACAATTCAGCTTTTCGACGTACGTTGCCGCTTTCGAATAATCGCACGTTAAAGTTTCCATTCTTCCCATCCCAATTGTGTTTGTCTCACTTTAGTTGGAATAATCAAACTTCTTTTGAAGCCATCGTGGAATAGTATCTCTAGCTTAAAAGGACCAATTACATAAAAAAACTAAAGAGTAACAACTTCTGCTGGAATATGAAGATAAGAATATGTCCACCACCCATTAAACATTTCTTCACCTCCCGTAACAACGGTACGCTGTTTATTCTTCTCCCTTCTCTTTCCCAATTTCTTTTATTTTTTTAATTAAATTTAAAAATTAAAAAAGAAGTTAGATTTTTTTACTCAATTTTTGTAAGAATGGTATGAGTTAATATAATAAATAACAGAGATTCATATTTTTCTGGATTCAGAATGGGAGTTTTCCTAATAAGATATAGGATGTGATAGACCAAAAAACTTCTGTTGATATAATGGGCTTTATGTGCTTCTTTGCAGTAAACCCAAATGAGAAATCAACCCATTCGGAATTGGACCTTCGAGAAGAGTATGCCAATGCATTCCGAACCGAATCGTACAATGTTTTCTGGGAACGGGTTGTTGCGCTAACCAAGGGTAAATCGGTTTCGGTTACCCAATCACCTCTTGGTTCAACCACAGCTGCTCGCCTCTCATCTTACCGGATCTTTGTGGAGCATCTTTTGGATCCGGATCAACCTACTGTCACTCGGATTTTGGATTCGATCCAAATTTCCCCCAAAATCCAATCCCTCTTATCCGATTATTTCTTGGAAACTTCTAACGCTTCTTTCCTGTGCAGCCATTTGCTTAAAGATGTTGATCAGACACGAATCAAATACAAATCTTTAAAATCCATTCTCGATTCTCTTCAAGCGCTCGAAACTGTATCTGAAAGTGAGTTATCCGTGATGTTGACCCGATTAACTGAATTCTCCAATTTCTGCAACCCGTTTGTCTCGTCAGATTCATCTCCTAATCGGATCCAAGAGACCCAAGCTAAGTGCTCAGATTTACTCAAACGGCTCGAGTTGAAACGAGACAAGACTCGAGCAAAACTCAAGCTCATCCATAAGCTTAAGAATGGCTCAACCATGATACTCGTGGCTCTAACGTTTTCTCTAACTGTAGTCGTCGCGCTTCATGCTTTGGCGGTGCTACTAGCGGCTCCTGGCTTGGTTGTAGCTTCCTTTGAGCTTGCTTCGGCTAAAAAGCTTTTAATATGGTCGGCTCAATTGGACGCTGCAGCTAAAGGTACGTATATTTTAATGAGGGACTTTGATACCATAAGCCGACTGGTTGGTCGGCTAAATGATGAGCTGGAACACATGCATTGTGTTGTTCGGTTCTGGTTAGAGAGAGGAGCCGATGGAATCCAAGCCATCAGAGAAGTGGCGCGCCAACTGAAGTTGAATGATACGAGTTTCAGCGAACAATTGGACGAACTGGAGGAACACTTGTACCTTTGTTTCATGACCGTTAACAGAGCCAGAAACCTCGTATTGAAAGAAATCCTCAATCCACCTAATATATTATCGTCAATTTCTTAAATTTATAAGCCAAATACTAATTTCCAAAAATAAATATTTCATTTTTCGTGATTTAATTTAACTTTCTCAATGTCTCTTATTTTTTTTCTCAAGTCGATGATATGATTTGATGTGTGATTCTAAAGAATTCATGTTTCCGTTCAAGATTGTCTTCATTAACATAATTTTTCGATTTTGAATGGCTTTTTAACATCACTCAAGTTTTTAATATTTAACAACGAGAGAATAGACCGATGACAAAGTACATTTTCTTTAGATATTTTTATATAACTCGTTAAATAAGAAGTTTTGAATTCGAATTATCTTAGGAATGATTTCATGGCGTATTTTTAACTTTGTGCTGGAATTAGTTTTGTACCTCGTAAATCTTTTCTGAATTAGTTAATAAATTTTAGACATAAAAAAAAAGTTCTATATATTTAATTTTGTACTTTTTGCCGTGTTAGGTCACTTTCTAATTTAATAAATAAGTTTGTGAGATACAAACTAAATTAAGAAGCAAATAGTTGGAGTTAATGGAGAAAAAGTAGATGGAAGAAAAGGGAGGGGAAGGTGTAGTACCAATTAATTGATTTATGAGAGAGAGAGAGAGAGAGAGAGAGAGAGAGAGAGAGAGAGAGAGAGAGAGAGAGAGAGATTAATTTGTAGCACAAAGCCAATGTCCCCTTTGCCTCTCATTTATAACATTTGTACAATCCATACTTTAAAGAGTTTGTTTAGCCTTTAGTGGTTATAGCTCTCCCTTTCACATGAAGTATTGATTTAACTAAGGTTAGACCCTAAAAATTTATAAGTATATATTTCATCAATTCAGAAATATAGTTGTTTTGCTATTATTATCCTATTATTATCCTTTTATTCGGTTAAAATCAGAATTAGTCTGAACATTCTATATTTTAAAATTGACTTTGTATATATTTAAAATGATTTAAAATTAAACATTGTATATTTTAAAATTATCATTATATATGTTTAAAATTTGTATATCTTTAAAATGACTTAAAATATCTTACTTTAAAAAAAAAAATATTGTATTTGAAACTAGTGGAAATTATGGGTAATATATGGTCAATAAATTTGGCTAATCCTAACAATTTCTTTCCTAATTAGATTTTTCCCTATCTTTAATTTAAGGTATGGAATATGATAATGATAGAGAAGGCTTTATTCTTTTTTTACACATTGAGAAAGGGAGATTGTGTATAAATTGAATTCATGACATATCATATAATAAAAAGTGTTTATAACAAATTGAGTTATCACCTATTACATACCTATCCTGTATTACGCACCTAAATTTCCTACTACCTAATTTGAAGGCATCTGCAGTAATTAAATAGGACAAATTTCAACAAATTTTATTTTCTTGCAGATCCTTAAATAGCCAACAATGTTGTTGGTTGGACATGCTCGAAAAGCATTAAAAAGTTTGAAAATTTTGAATACAAAACGTAGTAGTCATCTTCCTGTATACCTCATTCATTCCTGCTTTGGAGATTTTGTATTCAAGAGATACTAATATTAAAAAATTATTAAAAAAAAATAATAAAAGAGTCGATCAATTCAAGGATGGATCGACAACATTCCCTGGCTTTTCAGTCTCAACAAATAAAAACGAAATGCTCCCTTTGTCTCAAGACTAAATAATTGTCCATTTTAAGGTTTTTTTTTTTTTTTTGGTGTCTCAAATAATCATAATGGCCAATATATACAAAACGTAGGTTATTTTTTTGGTCCCAAGGGGATCCTTGATCATCTTAACTATAAATTAGACCTGATTAATTGATTTGATGACATGTGAAATTCCAAAATATGTCACTTTTTCAATTTTATCATCATATTTATACCTCAAGTCAAGATGTTTGGTACACTGAAATAATATGAAATAAAATTTTTTATCTCTTAAAATCCTTTCTCGTCTGAAATGAAATGAAATCCTCTTTTCTTTCCAGTGTTTGGAAGGAAAAGATAGAAGGAAATGATTATTACTTTTCTTTGTTTGGAAAAATTATTATTTTATGTTAGAATTAAATGGAATTATATGTAATATAACTTAAATGTCTTTTTAATATAAAATATATTTTTCATACCTTAACACACATTCAAACTTCAAAAAATACCAAATATTTTATTAAAATATAAATATTGATATATAATATTGAAATAATATTGAAAATAGTCATTAAACGAGCTCTAACTCTAACCAAGAGAGATGACCGTTTTTTTCTAGGCTTGGCCCACTTTAAAATACCGCAGATTGAAGTGGGCCTTTTATTTTTATTTTTTCCAGTTTAGGCCATAACGCACAATTTTTAAGCGATTAACGCGGTGATTAAGGATAACGCACAACGATTGTGCGTTATCATCTATGAGAACACACAATTGCTATGCGTTATGGCCTGAACTGAAAAAAAAAGCCCACTTCAATCCACGTTATTTTAAAGTGGGCCAGGTCCAGAAAAAACCAGAGATGGCCGAGTATATGTATTTTCCTGAACAATGTGATTGGCTATAACCAATTCCAACCAACATAACATGTGTATTTTTCTCTCAAGGGACATGTCCGTTAATCTTAAAACTTAGATATAGTACGGGTCTGTTCTTCATTTTTTTTTATACATTATGGAAGTGGGGCAAACAATACTGTGAAACCAAATACACTTAGAGTATTTAATTAGTGAAACTATATCATTTTGATTAGATATTATAATTTAATTCTTATTAAAATTGCTCTTTTATTTCTTTCTTTCACATGTTTCTTGTCAGACAAGGAATTTATTTTGTTTCTTCTCTTGTTCCCACTATCTCTATGATCAGCTTTCGTCAATCATCGACATTTTAATCTTCTCATTTTTTGTCAATTTTTTAGTAACGGTCAACGGTGCATTATTCATCTTCTGCAATTATTTTTTGATAGAGAATTGTGAAAAAAAAAAGTTTGTTTTGTTGCGTATTGATGTGGAGAATGTGAATTGTGATGTTTTAAATTCTTCTGTGTGAAGATGGTGTTTTGGTGCTTCTAAAATTATTGGAGAAAGGAGTTTTACATAAGATATTATTTTTTTCGTTGGTTGTTGTTGGTGATTTTTGTGTTGCTATATGTATGTGTATCTAGTTTTATAATTACGTGTGCCTAATTTTATAACTAGGAGTACTATGTTTATAACCAGTGGAATCTTCAACTTGTCTATTTTGTTTCTATATTTAGATACTTTTTGTTAGTTTTAGTGTAAAGCTTTATGTTTTCAACCTTATATTGCTTTTAATATAGTTGTGGGTTGTTCATTATACTATATTATATATTTGAACTTCAGTAATTAGTTGTGCCTACTTATATAATTGAGAGTGCTTACTTTTAAAACTATGTCTGCCTACTTTTATAAATGACAATGATTATGTTTATAATCAATGGAACCTTCAACTTTCTGCTTTGTTTATATATTTAGATATTTTTTGTTAGTTTTAATGTAAAGGGTTTTTGTGTTTTCAACCTTATATTACTTTTAATATAGGTAAGTATTGTTTCTTTATACTATGTTATGTATTTGAACTTCAGTATTTAGTTGTGCCTACTTTTATAACGGAGAGTGCCTACTTTTAGAACTATGTGTGTCTACTTTTATAACTGACAATGTCTATGTTTATAACCAATGGAACCTTCAACTTTTCTATTTTGTTTTTATATTTAGATGATTTATGTTGGTTTTAATGTAATTTTTTTTTGGTCTTTTCAACCTTATACTTTTAATATAGCTGGGCGTTGTTTCATTATACTATACTACCTCCGGCCAAGAATATTAAGTCTTTTTGGACTTTGCACACGAATTAAAATTTAAGAAAACAATGTAATTTTTTATATAAGATATCTATTTTATCCTCAATAAATAAGGGGAGATAATAAATGAATTAAAGAGGGTAGAATTGAAAATATACAATAAATACACATTGAAATACGTAAAATGACTTATAATTTTGACACTCCAATTTTGGTTAAAAGGACTTAAATTTCTGACCAGAGGTAGTATTATGTATTAGAACTTCAGTAGTTAGTTATGCCTAATTTTATAACTGAGAGTGCCTACTTTTAAAACTGTGTGTCTACTTTTATAACTGACAATGCTTATGTTTATAACTAATGGAACCTTCTACTTTTCTGTTTTGTTCTATTTTTAGATACTTTTCGTTAAATTTATTTATATCTTTAATTTTTTTTAACCTCATTTTTTCTGATAAATGTAGTTGTTATGGAAATATCTAATGAAGTTTCGTTGGTTGGAACTGTTGTAGCATTTGAGGAAGATGCATTTGGCTTGTATAGTGATTATGAATTCAGATTGGCTTTACTATTCGTAAGGAAAAATAAAAGTTTAAGAAATGAAGAACTATAAAGTAGTTGAAATAGTTTTATTGTTACAATCAACGGAACAAGTGTGATAAAGGGAAGAAGTGAATGCTCGGGAGTGCGTAGAAGAAGGATTTAGAACAATAAATGATAAGATTATTACTGAAGTGGGCCCTTATTATGTTGATAATTTAGAGAATGAGGGTATATCTTCTTATATTAAAGATCCAGCTGGAAGGCATGCAAAAGGAGAACATAATGTAAGGAAGAAGAGCATTTATATATAAAAAATAAATAATAAAAAAAAAGGAGGGGGGTGGGAAGAGGAAGATTGTTTTAAGGCATACTTCAAGAACTAAAACGGATGTCTTGTCCACGAGCAATGAAGTTTTAGGGAGGGTTGTAAATGCTCCAAATAGTGAATATCATCTTAGTTTAGGAATTTTTAACTCTAGCGATGTCGAACCTTCAAGTACTTTGCAGACATTCATAAATTTTATGTAGATTTTATAACTTCATTACTTGAAGACTTTATTTGGTACAATTTTTATCTTTGGTTTTCAACATTACATGTGCGTCAAATGTTTTTGGAAAGTGTGTTGCAATAGTTTAAATTGTTGTCAATTTCTGTAAATAGGGATGCCTATTTTTATAACTATATATATATATATATCTAATTTTATAACTAAATGTGTTAGATCTTTGGACTTAATTCATATGCACACATATTTATATAGCATTTGAACATGTAGACTTACATGTATTGCTTAATTTAATTATGTGTTTGTTATTATATATATTTTGAGATCCAATTAAGGTAATCTATATTTATATAGGTGGGTCTGTCATTTTAATAAAAGTGTGGGGTCTTTTTATAAATGTGTAGAAACCTAGGGATTGTATTGCAAAACTATGATGGGCTATTTAGCAAATACGTCTATATATTAGGTTTATGGTCCCTGATTGCACATATGCTTAGATCATTACCCTCCTCTAAAAAGAACCATCTCTTTGAGGAAATCAGGCTGCGTACGTAACAATCAGAATATTCAAACCCAATCTTCAAATCAATCAATTGCCATGGATCAAGGTACACGTTTCGATTCATTATTCTAAATAATCTATTGAGTAAGGTTAATTTCTTGGGTTTTATTTAGTTAGTTCCATCAATGGTATCAGAGTCTCCTTACATCAAAGATTATTTGGATTCTTGTTTTTTGTTATGTTTTTCGGATATCAATATCGATGTTAAAAAAAAAAAAAAATTTCCTCTTCTTGATCCTAATGTCTATTCTGGATTCAATTATGATTAATCTAAAAAAAAAAAAAAATCTTTCTTGCGCTGCGTTTGGATTTCGCCTTCGTCTTGCACCGATTTTGGATTCCATTGCCTATTTGTGTTCTCAATTTTCCGAAAAAAACAAAATGAAATAAAATTCTGCCAAGGAAGTTTTACTTGGCGAAGCCATGGCGGATGAGCAATTTTTTTTCCTTCTTGTGCTTCCTTGCATGTCGCATGTTGCAATTTTTTTCCTGCCATGCAATTTTGGATTACAATTATGCAATTTTGTGCGTTTTTCTTGACAGCATGCACATGGTTCTGTTTTGCTATATTATTTTTATTATTGTGGAAATAAATTTTTTTATTTTTTATTTTTTCCGGATGTCGACCTGATGATCAAGTTTTATGTTAAAAAAAATAAAAATTGATATCTCCTTTTTATATATATCATTATTTATATGTCGATATATATGATTATTTACATATTATATGTGTTTTTGTATGTGTCATAATTTATTTGTTAATCTTGAATTCTGATACATACATAATGGATCAAATATGTAAATTAAAGTTTTAATATTCATAACAATTTAAGTTGCTTTAACGAGCATGTCTAGTAGCTTTATATTGATTGGTGGACGTGGCATCCTACCAAAGTATGCTCTCCAAGAAAATCTTTCGATATTAAACTATTTAGATGTCGTGTTTTGTATTTCTTATGCGGGTAGCAATCGGCCCAAAGGAAGATTGTTATTGTCAGGCTGAGAATTACAATCACATGTGGTGATGAACATGTAATAGATATTAAGTATCCATAGTAAGTATTAAGTCGGCCCAAAGGAAGGCTTGATACTTGACTGGATTTTACTATTAATGCTCGATTACTACATCAAGAAAATCACTTGCAAGCTAACTCTTTGTCCAAAGACTAAACTTGGTGTTGCACCGATATTTTTGTGATTGGATTTGTTATTAATATAGCCCATAAATTGTTAAAGTTTTATATATATGAGTGAGTTTTATTTATTTTTGTTATATTATGTTTTCTGTTACAGTTACTGGCATCTCTTTTGCTCAATTATCTGCTAATTTGAGTAATATTCCGCCATTAAATGGTACAAAATTTAAAGCTTGGAAAGATAAAGTTACAATTCATTTGGGTTGTCTAGATCTGGACTTGGCCATTAGGGAGCTACGACTAGCTGAGCTGACGGATACTAGTACCTCCGAACAACGGAGGGAAATGGCTCAGTGGGAACGGTCAAATAGGTTAAGTCTAATGATCATGAAGAGTACAATTCCAGAGACTTTTCTTGCTAACGTGACAGATGAGAATAATGCAGTCAAGTTTCTCGAATAGTTGGAACAACGCTTTATAAAAATCGAAAAGACAGAGATCATTACGCAATTGCGTAAACTCACTGCCATGAGGTATAATGGTTCGGGAAACATTAGGGAATACATTCTTGAGATGTCTCATATTATATCAAAACTTAAGACACTGAAGTTGGATCTTCCTGATGATCTACTAGTGTACCTTGTTTTGATGTCTCTTCCTCCTCAATTTAGCCAGTTTGAGATGAGTTACAACTGTCAAAAGGACAAATGGACAGTCAATGAACTCATCTCACATTTAGTGCAAGAGGAAAAGATAATGAAACAACATAAGGTCGAGAGTGTTAATCTCAATTTCTCAAAAGGTAACAAGAAAAGAAAGGGCAAAATGAATGCGGATACATCGGCGAAGAAAAAACAGAAGGAACAGTCGAAAGACATAAAGTGTTTTTTCTGCAAAGATCCCTCTTATGTTAAGAAGGAAGCCCCAAGTATCACGCATGGCGCGTGAAGAAAGGTATGCCTCTAAGTTTTGTCTATTCAGAGGTTAATTTAGTTTCGGTGCCAAGATATACTTGGTGGTTAGATTCGGCTGCCACTACTCACATAAGTATATCTATGCAGGGTTGCCAGAGTTACCGCCAACCAAGGGATAATGAAAGATTCATCTATAAGGGAGATGGTAGTACGGCAGAAGTTCAAGCTATAGGCACTTTTAAATTATCATTAAAGACTGGTTTATTTTTAGAATTAAAAGAGACATTCGTTGTACCGTCATTTAGGCGGAATTTAGTTTCTATTCCTGGTTTGGACAAAGAAGGTTTTTTTTTGTTCATTTGGTACTAGACAGTGTCGTCTCTACTTTGATTCTAATTGTTGGGAACTGGTTTTTTATATCCTCATGATAATTTATATGAGCTTGAGACTACTTCTAATGAATCCTTGCATGTAAGTACACGTGGTACCAAACGAAAATTAACTAATGAGAACTCCTATTCATTATGGCACAAAAGATTAGGTCATATCTCAAAAAGGAGAATTGACAGACTTTTGTCTGAAGGAAGTCTTGAAACGCTTGATACTTCGGATAATACAATATGTGTCAAGTGTATTAAAGGTAAATTAACAGACAAGAAAATAGTAGGTGCCGAGAGAGCTAAAGACGTTTTAGAACTAGTACATACGGACATATGTGGACCATTCTCTGTGGCTTCTTGGAATGGTCAACAGTACTTTATAACGTTCATAGACGATTACTCTCGTTATGATTACCTATATTTGATACATGAGAAATCAGAGGCCTTGGATAAGTTCAAGCATTTAAAGCTGAAGTTGAAAATCAACTAGGCAAAAGGATTAAATGCATCAGATCTGACCGTGGAGGTGAATATTACGGCAGAAATGATGGTTCAGGTGCACAACATCTAGGGCCATTCGCCAAATACTTAGAAGAGTGTGGGATCGTCCCTCAGTATACTATGCCGGGACCACCTAGCATGAATGGAGTTGCTGAGAAACGAAATAGAACCCTTAAGGACATGGAAAGAAGTATGATTTGTCATACTAATTTACCAGAGTCACTCTGGGAGGATGCACTTAAGACTGCAGTCTATATACTTAATAGAGTTCCAACTAAAGCAACAACAAAAACCCCATATGAGTTGTGGACAGGTAAGAAACCTGTCTTAAGACATTTAAGGGTATGGGGATGTCCAGCTGAGGCAAGGACTTATAGGCCTAACGAGAAGAAATTGGATGAAAGAACAGTTAGTTGCTATTTTGTTGGATACTCTGAACGGTTACGTGGTTACAAGTTTTATAATTCCCAAAACAGAACATTTTTTGAGAAGGGAAATGCCCGGTTCTTTGAGGATATTAAGGTTGGGAGGGAAGATAAGGCAAGAAACTTTGTCTTTGATGAGAACTCAGTTCTCGTTCCTAGTATTGTTCTTGAACATGTGCAAGTTCTCGTACCTAATCTTGTTCAAGAACAAAATTCAGTACAAGACAATGTTGTGCTTCCTCATAATATAGATCAACAGGCTTTGCCTGAAATTGATCATCCGGTCGATCCTCAACCTCAATAACCTCATGAACTAGTGCCCTTAAGAAGATCCATTCCAGAAAGAAGAAGCGCAATTTTAGATGATTATGTTGTGTATCTTAATGAGCATATAGAAAACATTGACTCGGCAGAAGATGATCCAATCACCTTTTGTCAAGCCATTGAAAGCTCAAATGCTCTTAAATGGATAGATGCCATGGGTGAAGAAATTCAATCTATGAAACACAATGACGTGTGGGATTTCATTCCTTTGCCAGAAGGTGTGAAACCAATTGGTTGTAAATGGGTTTTTAAAACCAAAAGGGATTCACAAGGCAATTTGGAGAGATATAAAGCGCGTCTAGTCACTAAGGGATTCACTCAAAAGGAAGGCATTGACTACAAAGAGACTTTCTCTCCTGTTTCATCGAACGACTCTTTTAGAATAATTATGGTACTAGTAGCATATTTTGATCTTGAGTTACATCAGATGGATGTCAAAACAGCGTTTCTCAATGGGAACATTGATGAGACAATTTATATGATACAACCTAAAGGTTTAGAATCCAAAAATTCTGAACAAATTGGTTTGTAAACTTAAGAAATCCATCTATGGGCTCAAACAAGCCTCTCGCCAGTGGTACTATAAATTTCACAATGTGATATTATCTTTTGGTTTTGATGTAAATGTTGTGGATGATTGTGTGTATCACAAGTTTTGTAAAAATAAGTACATTTTTCTAGTAATTTATGTGGATGACATCTTGCTTGCTAGTAACGATGTAGGCTTAATGCATGAAACTAAGAAATTTCTCTCGAAGCAATTTGAGATGAAAGATCTTGGTGAAGCATCTTTCGTATTAGGAATCCAAATTCATCGAGATCGTTCTCGAGGAATTCTTGGATTAACGCAAAAAGGATACATCGAGAAGGTATTACAGTGATTTGGAATGCAAGATTGTAAACCGCTTGATACTCCGGTGGCCAAAGGAGATAAGTTTAATCTCAAACAGTGTCCTAATAATGACTTTGAATCCAAGTGGAAGGTATTCCTTATGCTTCAGTATTTGGAAGCCTTATGTATGCACAAGTCTGTACTCGTCCAGACCTTGAATTCATAGTTGGTATGCTGGGTAGATATTTGAGTAATCCAGGTCCTGCACATTGGGTAGCAGCCAAGCAGGTCATGAGGTATTTACAGAAAACAAAACATTATATGCTCACTTATAGAAAGTCGGATAAACTTGAGATCGTTGGGTATTCAGATTCCGACTTAGGTAGATGTCAAGATAGCATGAGATCTACATCAGGATATATTTTTCTGGTATCTGAAGGGGTGGTATCATGGAAAAGTTTCAAACAGACACTCATTGCCTCTTCAACTGTGGAGGCAGAATTTGTAGCATGTTTTGAGGCATCAAATCAAGATATTTGACTGCGTAATTTCATTACAGGACTGCGTGTGGTTGACAATATTGAGAGACCACTTAAATTATTTTGTGACAACAAAGCTGCGGTCTACTTTTCTAACAATAATAGGAGCTCAACAAAATCTAAGTATATAGACCTCAAGTTTCTAGTTGTAAAAGAGCGAGTTCAGAATGGTATAATCAGTATTAGGCTTATTGGGTCAGGCTCCATGCTAACTAAAGCATTGACTCCGAAGGTCTTTATAGAACATACTACCCATATGGGTGTTGTATCTTTAGATGGTGTCTAAATTCAGTAGGAGTCTGTATATATATATATATATATATTTATGCTCATACTTTATTTATTCATTATTGTTAATGTGACAATAATTTTCTACCATTCGCTCATTAAGACTATGTTGTTGAGTTGTTCATTTCCTATTTATTGTTAAAGTGATGTCAATTATGTTGGACCAGTTGGAAATAGGCATGCATAGATTACATTCACATGTAATTTCCATGCTACACATCCACACTCAACTCAGATCATTTAGTTGAATTAATGCATGTGACCAATGTTGGGTTTAACTGTTCTTTTAATGCAGTGAAAGTCCCTTTGATCCGTGTATTAATGAAATTAATGGATAGAGTTGGTTTAAGATGACAAATTAAAGTGTGCTAGTTAATACAGTGACAATCACATAATTGTTCGTTCAAGTGTATACATGAATATTAGTCCAAGTAGGAGATTGCCAGATCTTTGGACTTAATTCATGTGCACACATATTTATATAGCATTTGGACATGTAGACGTACATGTATCGCTTAATTTAATTATATGTTTGTTATTATATATATTTTGAGACCCAATTAAGGTAATCTATATTTATATAGGTGGGTCTGTCATCTTAATAAAAGTATGGGGTCTTTTTATAAATGTGTAGAAACCTAGAGATTGTATTGCAAAACTATGATGGGCTGTTTAGCAAATACATGTATATATTAGGGTTATGGTCCCTGATTGCACGTAAGCTTAGATCATTAGCCTCCTCTAAAAAGTCCCCATCTCTTTGAGGAAATCAGGCTGCGCACGTAACAATCAGAAGATTCAAACCCAATCTTCAAATCAATCAATTGCCATGGATCAAGGTACACGTTTCGATTCATTATTCTAAATAATCTATTAAGGTTAATTTCTTGGGTTTTATTTATTTAGTTCCATCAAAATGTGTCTAGTTTTATAATTAAGTATGCCTTTTATCTGCTTTGTGTTATTCAAGTGATTTTTTGTATGTGTAGGTGATTTTTTTAAGTTGTATTATTAGATTTTATGGTGCTATCTTTGTGTTTTTATACTTTATGGATGTTCCAATATGGTAGGAAGGAGTATCTTGATACTTTAATACGATGCCAAACTTCTAAAAACAGGTATGCCTATTTTTATAACTGAGAGTGCCTACTTTTATTATTATGTGTACCTGCAATAATATATGTTATTCAAGTGGCATTTTTCACATATGTGTATGGTTGTTTACTTGTATTGTTGGATTTTTATGGTTACTTTTGTGTTTTTATACGTTAAGGGTGTTCCAATATGTGTGAGGAATGCGTTTTGCTTTACTTTAACACGATGTCAAACTTCTATAATTAGGTGTACCTACTTTTATAAGTAGGAGTGCTTACTTTTATAACAGAAAGTGTCTAGATTTGATACCAAGTGTGCCTTTCACTATTGTGTGTGTTAGCTTGAAGGCAAGTACAAGATTATAAAAGTATAAAAAAAAACTACCTGTATATATATATATTAATAATATATTACTTGTATTTTATATGATCTCACTTAATGTCTCTCTTGGAGTACTCAGATACTGCAAGTTATACACTCTCTTGCAATGCTGATCTTATACATGATTATAGTGTATATAAACTTGGCCTTCAGTGATTGGATGAATCATGCAGTTATTGTTAGGAGACATTCAAATGGTAAGTATGAGTAAAAGTGCCTACTTTTATAACTGCAATTGCCTACTTTTATACCTATTAGTCCCTATATTGAAAAACATAAATGATGCACTGGTGCCCTGTTTGATAACAATTGGTGCTTATTTTTACAAATAGGGGTACAAATTTTTCATAATTTAGAGTAACTGTAATGCTAAACATGCAAAATAGTTGACAGCAAATATGTGTGCCAACTTTTGTAATATGGTGTGCTTTATTTTATAACTGTGAGTACCTATTTTTAAAACTATGTATGTTTACAATTTATTCATACATAGTTGACCTACTTTATGTATTAGTGAACTTTTTAATGGCAATTGGTGCTTATGTTTACAAGTAAAGGTACAAATTTTACATAAGCAAGAGTGACTATGATGTTAAACATGCAAAATGATAGACTGTAAATAGGTCTTCCTTATTTTATAACTGTGTGGGCCTACTTTTACAACTGTGTGTGCCTACAATGTATGTCATACATAATTGACCTACTTTATTTATTGGTGGCCTTTTTAATGACAATTGGTGCTCATTCTTACAAGTAGGTGTACGAATATTTCATAACCAAGAGTGACTATAATGTTAAAACATGCAAAACTGTTGATGGTAAGTAGGTGTGCCTACTTTTGTAACATTGTATACCTTATTTTATAACTATATGAGACTTATTTTATGACTATGTGTACCTACAATATATGACATACATAGTTGACTTATTTTATTCATTAGTGGCCTTTTTAATGACAATTGGTACTCATTTTTACAAATAGGGGTACAAATATTTCATGACCAATAGTGACTATTATGTTAAACATGCAAAAATGTTGATTGTAAGTAGGTGTATCTACTTATATAACTTGGTACGCCTTATTTTATAACTGTGTGTGCCTAGTTTTACAACTGTGTGCCTACAATGTATGGCATACAGGTAAACATTTTACACAATTATTATTACGAATAACAAGTCACAAAAAACAGTTATTATTACGTATAAGAGCAGGAATGTATAAAAATTCAACAAATACAAACATGCAACAGAGAATCAATAGTTGTTTTGTCACTCCACACACTTAATGGACCATAAAACACAAAAAAGTATCAATGTTGAAGTTCATAATACCCAAATCAGGCATAAATGAGCAATAATACGATAAAACACTAATATATGAACAAAAACCTTCGGTGATGACTGAAACATAACATAAACTATGTAAACTGCTTTTATGGAGTGGTTTGTTTTTTGTTGACAACTACCATTTTCAAGTTAAACTTACCTGTTGTCACCTCTATTGCTTGAAAAAAACTCACTTTTTATTATTTTTTATCACGAAGATACAGGATATAGTGTAGAGTCGAAATTGGTTATTGAAACGTAAAATTTGGTGAAAAATTATCTAGAAATCGCCTTGAAGACCGCTTTTGTGACTGTGTGAAGGTTTTTGGGACGAAATGAAAGATTTTGTTAAATGAACGTGTGTAATCTATGCGCGAGTAATGAAAGTGGGTTTAATTTGCTCTTCAGTTTTCTTGGTTAATTGAGACTACGTTGTTTTTAGACAAGGCACACCTAATGTACTTGAATCTATGGTATAACGATCGGAAAGAGATGTAATTCAAACTCCGATCAGTTACATTACTACATTGCCATTCATCTAATACTTCATTATACGAAATTTAATATAATATTTTAAAATTTTAACCTCATCAATAAAACATAAAAAGTTATGAAAAACGTCACAAGTACTTTTTAAAAAATATTTTTTAATGTTAAAAGTTAAAAGCATATAATAAATTGTCGAGAATAATTAAAAATTAATTAAATATTTTATTCTTGATATTAAAAAATAAAAATTTAAACATAATTTATAAAAAATAAAAAATTTAATATAATTTATAATTTAAGATAAACTAAAAATAACATAAAATAACAGACACGTGCACAACCATATGCATATATGTGATGTGATGGGATGTTAAATGAAGCTCTTGGGGAACGCTGGGAAAAGGGCAAAGGGAGACATCTAATGCCCCTATCAATTCGGCAATTCCACCTCAAGACTGTTACAGTCTGATCAACAAAAAGGAGGAGGAGGTGGCCGCGGGAGCAATTTTTTGGTACCAAGCCAGCCCAACTTCCCTCCACCAAAGCTGTGTATTAATGGCTCCCAACTGCACTCATGAAAGCCATTAATGCTTTCCCCCAACCATACCCACTTCCAACTCTATCTATCCTCTCTATATATATATAACTAGCCGCTTTTATAACTTTACCATCGTCCTATAATTCCCAATTACCAGAATTTTTTCCATACTTTTTTTCTTAATCACTTGATTTTCCGATAATTAGCAACAACAATGGCAGGCGAAATTGCAAAGGAGAATTCTCAATCTCAGGTCAATGTGGAAAAGGTGAAAATCATTAATACCACAAGGGTGAAACCCAAGAAGACAACAATTGGAAGAAAAGAGTGCCAATTGGTCACTTTTGATCTTCCTTATTTGGCATTTTTTTATAATCAGAAATTGATGATCTATAAAGGGGTTGATTTCGAGACTACTGTGGAAAAAATGAAGGATGGATTGAGTGTGGTTTTGGAGGATTTCTATCAGTTGGCTGGGAAATTGGGAAAAGATGAAGAAGGGGTTTTCAGGGTGGAGTATGATGATGATATGGACGGCGGCGTCGAGGTGGCGGTTGCGGTGGCGGAAGAGATTGAAGTTTCCGATCTGACTAACGTCGATGAAGGCTCTCTTAAGTTTAAGGATTTGGTGCCGTACAATGGTATCTTCAACATTGAAGGTCTTCACCGCCCACTTCTGTCTGTGCAGGTAAGTAAAAATCAATATTTAATCTCTCCATTTATTGCTTTCTTTCATGGAAGTTTTTGGGATTGATCATAATTAATTATCATTTCAACAAATTGTAATAAATCATTGATGCAGAAATTTGTCTCCGTTGACGGAAATAAAGGCGCTTTTTATTACCTTTGAATTAAACTGAAATTGTATCAGGAAAAAAAGAAAATATTTGTTGATTGCATTCATATATATATATATCCTCTCTTCTTTCTTCTCACTTGAGCCCATTAATTAAGGAAGTAGCAAACCATGATTTTGAGTTTATATCCATTGACGTGGTTTGGATTAGGAACCCCTCTAACTGCTAATGTGATGCTTCAATCCCTGGTGTGGTGTGTGGATAAGTGTGATAAATTTGAAAGTTATAAGATGGGTTTAGCAATGCATGTAACTCAGTGATAATGATAAAAACATTTCTGAATTGTCATAGATTTTTTATGTCAAAATAAATATTTTTAAAATGACAATAGTATGAGGATACTTTTTTTCACAAATCACCCGTTGCACACACCTAACATTATACTTGATATTTTGTTAGAAAGAAAATGCATATACTTCTAGCCATAATGCTTCATTGGTACTCTCATCTTGCCATTTGATTGGTCCAGCCAACCTGCTCAACAGTCGAGTTGCAGGAAAGGATTACATTATTGATGAAGTTTATATAAATATCAGATGATTAAACACAATTTAATCTTAAGCATATATATATATATATATATGCGCAAATGGTTCTAAGATGTATATATAGTAGTCTAACCAAAACAATCAAATGCCATTACTCTTTTAAGCACAAAATTGAAGAATAAGTGGGGTACAAAGTGAAAAGAATAAAATTGTTTTTCTAAATCTAATTAAAATGGACCCAAAATGTATAAAGATGTTATTAGTGTTTCTACCTACCAACTCTTCATTCCAGTTACTTGTC
Source organism: Catharanthus roseus (assembly GCA_028651295.1). Taxonomy (NCBI): domain Eukaryota; kingdom Viridiplantae; phylum Streptophyta; class Magnoliopsida; order Gentianales; family Apocynaceae; genus Catharanthus; species Catharanthus roseus. The sequence continues at coordinate 1,229,903 of JAPQWS010000116.1, forward strand.
ACCTTCAAAATCATGTCATTCCACTCCAACTTGGTACGAGATTTCAATTTCTTGGACCCCTTAAAAAAAAAGTATATTTGGATTGGATTTGACGTATAAATTTTACAAAACTGTGTTATAAAAATATCAAAATCAAGCCATATTTAACCACTTGATCACCTTATTTATCCTCACATGATGAATGAATTAAAATTGATCACAGCTAACCAAGCTCAAGGATGGACTGTCAATGGGCTGCGCTTTCAACCATGCTGTTCTTGATGGTACCTCAACCTGGCATTTCATGAGCTCATGGGCCGAAATCTGCCGCGGTTTTACTTCCATTTCCTCCCCACCATTCCTCGACAGGACACAGGTTCGCAACACCAAAGTGAAGCTCAACCTTAACAAGCCGGCCGACGCACCGGAACATGCAAAAACAGCCGCCTCTAACGGTGACACCAACATCAAACCACCGCTGAGAGAAAAAGTCTTCAAGTTTTCCGAATCAGAAATTGATCAAATTAAGACCAAAATCAATAATAATGTTCCTCTGCCATCCGATCAGGAGGAGGGCTCAAAACCGTTCTCAACTTTCCAATCTCTTTCCACACACGTGTGGAACGCTGTCACACGTGCTCGCCAACTCAAGCCAGAGGACATAACCGTCTTCACGGTCTTCGCCGATTGCCGGAAAAGAGTGGATCCACCTATGCCGGAAAGCTACTTCGGAAACCTAATTCAAGCGATTTTCACAGGCACCGCCGCGGGGATGTTGCTGGCGAATCCGCCGCAGTTCGGAGCTGGTTTAATTCAGAAAGCAATTGAAATGCACAACGCTACGGCGATCGAGGAACGTAATAAGGAATGGGAAAGTAACCCTAAGATATTCGAATACAAAGACGCCGGGTTGAATTGCGTTGCTGTCGGAAGTTCACCTCGATTCAAGGTTTACGATGTGGATTTCGGATTCGGAAGTCCGGAATCGGTGAGGAGTGGATCCAATAACAGGTTCGATGGAATGGTGTATCTTTATCCTGGGAAGACAGGAGGAAGAAGCATTGATGTGGAGATTAGCTTGGAGGCTTCCGCCATGGAAAGGTTGGAGAAGGATAAGGAATTTCTCTTAGAGGCTTAATTAATTAATTAAATTAAGATGCATGATGTAGTAATATTAGAGATGATTTATTTTGTTCGATTAGAACAATGTATGGGGGGATTGGATAAAATTATTATTATTATTATTATTATTATTATTATTATTATTATTATTATTATTATTATTATTATTATTATGTTGGGTTGGGGGGGGAGGGGAGTAGTAGTATTAATTTGTTTGCCTAAGTTCCTCCTTATGTTTGACGATGTTTTGGATGTGAATTGATCATTGAAAGCTTTACAAGGTAACATTGCTTAACTTTTTTTAATTGTTTTTAACGCTAATCGATTAGCAAGATTTTAAAAAATCATTACACGTATAAACGTAGCTCAATTAGTCATACGCAACTTAATTAGTTTTAGAGTTGCAAAATTGATATTTAAATTTTAAAATATCATTGAATTCTTAACTTTTTTTCAAAGAAGCATTAAATTAGTTGAATAATACTCTCTACCAAAAAAAATATAATTTCTTTCGAACTTGTGTATAAATTAAAGTTTAAGAAAATAATGTAATTTTTTAGGTAAAATATTCATTATATTCTTAATAAATAATAAAAGAGAAAAAGAGGTGGAGAGATAATGAATGAATTGAGGGTATAATTGCATTTAGGATAATTTAATACATATTCTAATAAACTCTAGGGATAACAATGATACGAGTCCAATTAGATATCTACATGCCCCCAACCCATCTGTACCCATTTGACCTCAACCTAAACTTGAGATTAGTTGGGGATGGGGATTAGGTTCTACCCATCTACATTCGCCCTATCTCTACCCATCCCTATCTCCATCTTTCCCCACCCGCTCCTACCCATCCCCATATTTTATATATATATATTTATATTGATTGATCAATAAAGATTTTCATAAACTTGCCACTTATGCCTTTGAAGATTATTCACTTTTGTTATTCCACTTTTATTTATGCACAAATGTTATTGAACTTCTGCACTTATATAATTGAACTAATGTATTATTTAGGTTGAAAATTGTTGAATTAGCTTATGAATTTTTTATTGTTCAACATAGTTAGACTTTTTTTTCCCCCTAAAGGATTAGTACTTGTATTAATTTTTTACGTTTTAATTCATTTAATTCGGTGGCACATATATTGTTATTTTGTGTTTAAAAGGGTTATTGAAAATAATACATATAATTCCTCATTTAAGTTCCCAATTTCGCAGTGGGTTTGCTAGAGATGGGTTGGAGATGGGGCTAGTTTTCATCCCAAATATGTGGTTGAGTTGTCGATGGAGCTTAATTAGGGGAAGTTGGATTGGAGATGAATATGAGTTTCGAACCCAAGGTGGGGATGGGATCAGGGTTGGGGTCTCCATCCGCTACCATTTCGATCCCTAGTATACTCTGTAGTACACTTCCTTTAATATTAACTCTTCTTGAAGGTTTATTTTTTAGAGTTTAGAGTTTATTTATGTGTGTACTAGAGAGTGTACTAGACGATGTACTACACGATTCTAATCGGTATAATTAGAAAATAGACAATAAATATATATTGAAATTTGTAAAATAACTTTATAATTTTGACTATCCAACTTAAACCTAAAATGACTTTTATTTCCGACCAAAGGAAGTAATTATTTTCATTCTCAACCCTAAAAAATGCATATTAGTCACATTAAAAAATAACATTTAAAGATTTGTGAACTTGAAATTTTTCCCAAACGATTTAGTTATAGAGATCTATCTTAAATATATTCTATATTTAATTGAAGACTTTCAAATTTTCACACTCACCAATCTTTATTTATACGTCACTTTTTTTTTTTATTTTAAATACTCATGCATAATTGAGACAATAATTTGATGGTCATAAAAAAAACCAATCAGATTGGAAAATAGCTTTGAAAGTAAGTCTTCAAATCTTATTTTTAAATAAAAAAAGTATTCCATTACAAAAAAAAAAAAAAAACATTTAAAATCTCTATGCACTGTAAAATTTTCTCAAACAAATTAGTATAGAGATCAATTCTAAATACATCCTAGATTTAACGGAAGGTTTTTGGATTTTCCAACTAGATCAATCTTTATTGATGCATTATTTTTTTTAGAAAGGAAACATATTTATACATAACTTGATATTGTAATTTTGAAATTGTGTTCAAGATAATACAATGTAATCAATTAAAAGAAATTGAGTTCAACCAGAAAATCACGATTTAACAAATGCATCTTATTACAGTAGTAATGATCAAAGAATAAAACCAAACATAATCTAAAGAAAAACAATTCGAAAGCAAGAAAATTTTAACAACATATTACAACAGTACTTAACTGGAATAATGGGAAAAATATAACATACTAGCAATCTTCTTGGGTAATACATCCTACCAATTAGTAAAACCTTACCCATAAGCTAAAATTTTCTCCTCCTCTTTCTTCTATACCCTCTCTTTCTTTTATATCCTCTAACAATCCCCATAAAAAAAAAAATGTTTGAAAGGCCTTCTCTAATTTACATTCTCACCAAAACGGTGTGCATACATTCATATGTTCCAGCTTAAGACGAAGTTCTTTGAATGGATTCTGTCCTGAGCAGCAGCATCACCCTGGTAACAGAAAAGAGTACTCTTTTAATGGAAGAAGAAGATTGTCTTCAACGCAGTACAAAAAAAATTAAGGGGCAAGCAACTACCATGGATGTTCAACAACCATCCATTACCTCATTGCCAGTAGTACAATGTTGGGGTTAGTCCTATAAAGACAAACTCATGCAAGCTTTCTCACAATGCACCAAGGGCATCTAATCGTTCATTCTTGGACATTATTTGGAGTAGGAATCGTATGCAGAGGAAGAGGCTTATGAAGATAATGTTCCCATCATTAGGCTTTCAAAAGAAGACAAGATCCATATTAAGCTTTGGGCTATCATCTCCTAAATTATAAAACTCGCCAACTTTGAAATCTTGTCGGTAGCCTCTCGCTCATTGATCTTGGCCAAGGATATTTTATTGCGAAATTTGAACTAAAAGATGATTTTATGCGAGTTATCTTGGGAAGTCCGTGGTTTATTAATTGACATACATCACGATCCCATTATGGAAGCCGAAATTTAATCCCAACTCTGATTACCTTTCATCGATGCCAGGTTGGGAGAGATTACTAGGACATCCCCTTGATTATTATGATCATCAGATCCTTGAAAAAGTCGGTCAGAAATTAGGCACGCTCCCAAAAATTGACTCTCGCACAGCAAATGCAAAAAGGGTACATTTTGCATGCTTTGTGTACAAGTAGATCTCACCAAGTCTTGATTCCTTTTTCTGTATAGGCAAGAATCATCTTGAGCATAGACAATATGAAGGTATCAAATTTTTCCTCCCTTTTGGAATTGTTGGCCATCAAGCTGAGAATTTCACTCTGGTAAACCACCCACCAATTGTTTCTGCTATAATTTCCCCTAGTCATCTTGTCAGTCCCCAAGCCGTCCTCTACTCCGAGGACGGTCAATTCGTCTAGGGCAATGGAATGTCGTCACAGCAAGAAAGGTAGCAAGAAAGAAACCAACCCACCAGTCTTCTTTCTTGGGCTCCAAGCATCAGCCAACCTAGCCTTTTGTCTTGGGCTCCAAGCTCTAGCCTAACCATAATGGATATGTGGAACCTGATGCTACTCTTAGGGATAAAGAAGTCTACTGTAGAAAAGATGTTAAGGACCCATTACCAAAGTCTTCTTCTGATAAGTCACAATGCAATCTTCCCAAGATAAGGAATCTTCTACCCTTCCCTCTGACCACCCTACCCTCTCTAAATCTCTGGGTCAGCAATCGAAGACTTCCCTTTCTGTACCCCCTAAAACTATGATAATGGTAACCTCACCATTGAAACCTCTCATCATTAAAAAATTAAGGAAATTGAGATGAGACATCTGCTGCCGCTTCTTCTATGGTTCCTCGGTCGGATTGCGCCGAGTTCAAAATCCCCTCTCAAAACAAAGATAAAATTTACCCTTCTGAAACCCTTTGTTCTACCTTTCCCTAGAAACCCTCTTATCCTCATTCCACTGGTAGCTCTAATCATGCTTTCCCCAGGATCAAACCTATGATTCCGGCAACAACTACGCCTCCCATGATAACCAACTCATGTGAGGTCACAATCAGGGAGCTCCACTCCTCTACAAGGTCAATAAAGCTCCAACGCTCACTGTCGTCTGACGTGGAAGTGCTGACTCTCAATTGATCTTCACTCCGGAGACGGTTTCAGCAGAATTTCACTTCTTGTAGGATGTTCCGGTGCAAAAGAAACTCATATGGTTACTGAATTTTTGGACCTTACCTTACTATCTGCAATAAGCTTAACAATGGACCTAAACCCATTAAGGATACTGTTGGACCATTGGCCCATTTTCACACTATTTTTATTTTTTATTTTTGGTCCATTTTAATCCCAATGATGATAGAACCTGGTGGGCCTCTTTGTGATAGGAAGTTGGGCTGGCAGACTTGATGTCAGGCGGGTCGGGTTCAACTCGACCCGCCCAGGTGACTCGTCTATATAAACTTCTCTTTCTCTTCAGCTTGCCCTAATCCTCTCATTTTCTTGTGCTATGCCGCCGCTGCCTCCTCTTGCCCTCTCACCTTCTGTCTTCCTCTCTCTTCTTCCGAACAGTCTGTCTGTTCATTTTTTCTTCGCGACCCTTCGGGACTCTCATCGCTGGTCTGTACCGGTTAACCCTCGGGTTACCTCTTGTGTGACTGCAGTGAGAGGAAAGGGCGTTCCTTGCTGAGAGAGAGTTGAGAGCACTGTTTAGAGGCCACCGATTGCTGAGGGATTCATACTGTTCTTCGTCGGAAGAACACTTCGGGCTGTCCTTCTTTGCGGACACAGAGGCCGAACTCGCAGGGCTCGTTCGGCTCTTGCTGCTGGCGCCATTACCGAGACCTGAAGGGTCTCGAGGTAAAAGATCGGATCTTTCTTGATATTATTTACTGCTAACCTTGTTTCTGTTTTACTGTTTATCTGGATCTTGTTCTAGAGGACGTTGAAGGCGAAGAAACAGTTTGTAATAGAATAGGAGTTTTTCTGCTTTCTTTTGCTTTCTATATTTGGGATCTGTAATAGTAAAATAGGGGCCTGTAATAGTAAATAGTTCTGATTCGGTTGCCGGAGTTCATAACAGTGGTATCAGAGCCACGGTTGTCGGAGCAGCCGTCCGGCTACCACTCGGTGTCAGATCCACACGGGATCTGATAGAAAGGGAAACTTCTAAACTCATCTCCTTTCGTTTCCTGCTTTTGTTTTTTTTTTATTATTATTACTGTTAGATCTATCGTATACTTCTGTTAGATCTGCTGTTGCTGCAATTTTGTTGGTTAACTGCTCTCGAGGTTTTTTTTTTATTCGCAACAGTTTCTGTTCATTGCTGTCGATTTCGTAAATCTGCTTCTGTGTTGTTCTATCTGCTGTTACTGAATCTGTTGAGTTCTTTTCTGGGTTATTGTCCTGTTTATCATTATAACTGCAGTACTTCATTGCTTCTGTGTTCTGTTTCTGGTATTTTTTTTTAAAACTGAAACCCAAGCCTGGCTCGGGTCCAAGAGACTCCCAGTATCTGTGTCTTGGAGATTTTCATTGCCTGTTACGAACACTGCAATACTGATTGATTCTGTACTGTGTGACTGTGTTTAGCTTTTTCGCTGTATCTGTTTCGGTAAATCTAGTGTACATTCGCGCTGTTTTTTATTATAAAACACTACTGCATTTTCACGTACTGAATCGTGCCGTTTTTCATTAAAGCCAAATCCGGGCAATTTTTATTTGTGTGGCAAAACTTCCTTTTCAAATCTTTCATCTGTCTAGCCATTGATTACTCCTATTTGCCATTTAATCATGTCTGTTCAAAAGATTGAAACTGACAAGTTTGATGGCAAATCTGATTTCGTAATGTGGCGTAGAAAATGAAAGCAGTTTTAGTCCAAAATAAAATCGCACCCGCAATTTGTAGCCCCAAAAAGTATCCGGATTCTTGGAAGGGCGAAGTGCTTTCTAAAAAACTTGGTGATGCGCACAGCTGCCTCACCTTGCATGTAACCGATAACGTTTTAAGAGAAATAGACGAAAAAGATAATGCTTTTGAAATATGGACAAAACTTGAAAAATTGTATTTGGGAAAATCTTTATCTAATAAGATTTATTTAAAAGAACAGCTTTTTGGTTTCAAAATGAGCGGGTCGACATCTCTTTCAGAAAACATCGACGATTTAAACAAAATAGTTTTGAAATTACAAAACGTCGGTGAAAAGATTTCTGATGAAAATGTTGCTGTAATTTTACTAAATTCCTTGCCTGAATCATTTAATGATGTTAAGTCTGCTATCAAGTATGGTAGAGATGACTTGACTCTTGCTGATGTGAAAAACGCTTTAAAATCAAAAGACCTTGATTTGCGAAAAGAAAACAAATCTAACGGAGAGAACCTTTACGTGAGAGGGAGGGTTGACCGGAGAGAATCTTTTAGTCACCGCTCTAAAAGTAAAGGGAGGTCGAAATCACGAGATAAGAAAGTGAAGTGTTTTTACTGTAGCAAGGAAGGTCATATGAAAAATAAGTGTTTTAAAAGGATCAAAGAAGAAAAACAACGTAAACAAGGTAAAGGGGGCGATAAAAATGTCAAACCACACGATTTTGAATCAGATGGTAATTCAATGTATTCTGAAGTTTTGTGTGTATCCTCTTCTCTTTCCCCTGTTTCTGAACACTGGATCCTTGATTCATGATGCACTTTTCATATGACACCCAACAAACATTGGTTTTCAGATTTCAAACCCCTTGAGCATGGAAAAGTTTTTATGGGCAACAATCATGTTTGTGAAATAAAAGGAATTGGAAATGTTTTAATTAAAATGCATGATGGTGTGACCAGAAAATTAACTGTGGTAAGATATGTACCCGGCCTTCGTCGGAATCTAATCTCCCTTGGTATTTTTGACACTAATGGTTTTTCTTATAAATCTGAAAATGGCATTATGAAAGTTTGCAAAGGAGCACTGGTCATGCTCAAAGGTTTTAAAAGAGATGGTCTTTACCATTTAATTGGAAAAACTGTTTTCGAAGCATTTGCATTGGTTCCAAAACTGTTCCTGAAAGGACTCTGTTGTGGCACCAAAGAATTGGCCACATCAGTGAAAAAGGACTACATTGCCTTCACAAATAAAATCTTTTGGGTGGTGACAAAATCGAATCTTTGGATTTTTGTGACCACTGTGTACTTGGAAAACAGCATAAAATCAGTTTTTCAGTTGGCACGCACAAGTCCACTTCTGTCCTTGATTATGTGCACTGTGATTTGTGGGGACCTGAAAAGGTTCCAACTTATGGTGGGAATGTTTATTTCTTATCTGTTGTTGATGATTTTTCTAGGCATGTATGGGTATTTCTTTTAAAATCAAAAGATCAAACTTTTGAAAAATATTTTCTGAATGGAAACGCCTTTCCGAAAATCAAACTGGAAATAAACTAAAAACAATTAGGACAGATAATGGTCTTGAGTTTTGTAATAAAAGGTTTGCTGACTTATGTGCACTGCATGGCATAGTACATCATAGGACTGTTAGGCACAATCCACAGCAAAATGGAGTTACTGAAAGGATGAACCGTACTATAATGGATAAGGTTAGGTGCCTCATGGTATCTTCAGGAATCCCAAAACCTTTCTGGGGAGAAGCTGTAAGTACAGCTGGCTACCTCATTAATAGATCACCCTCAACAGCCATAAATTTCAAAACTCCCTTAGAGTTGTGGTCTGGAGAACCACCAAACCTGTCAAACCTTAGAGTATTTGGGTGTGCTGCATTTGCACATCAAAAAGAGGGTAAGTTAGACCCAAGGTCAAAGAAAGGGAGTGTTCTTAGGCTACCCTAGTGGGGTAAAGGGTTATAAAGTTTGGCTCAAAGGTGAGCCGGGGGTGAGGGTTATTGTGAGTAGGAATGTGGTCTTCAACGAACTTGATATGCCTTGCCTAAAGGCTAAAACCAATCCTGATAGCTCTAGTGACATTCCTGTAGATGGGAATATTCCCGTGGAGGTGGAGGACACCTCTGAACCCTCACAACCCCACGATCAACCTGAAACAAGTGGAGGGTCGGATATACCGACCAGTGAGCAGCCTGAAACCAGCACGCCTGAATATGAAAATTCAGATGAGGATGAAGAGGATCATCCCGAGGCACAAGCCCAAGCTCTAAGGGACTACCTGTTGTCTAGAGATAGACTTAGGAGAGAGACGAGAAAACCCGCTAGGTACGGTTACTCCTACATCGTCTCATATGCCTGTGCTGCTGCATCCTATATAGAAGAAAAGGAACCTTTGTGTTTTTCTGATGTGTTAAAGAGTCCTAACCGTTCTTTGTGGTTGCATGCTATGGAAGAGGAAATGTCCTCACTTCACAAAAACAAAACCTGGATTCTTGTTCAATAACCCTCAAAGCAAAAATTAATTGATTGCAAATGGATTTTTAAAATCAAAGAGCCAGAATCTGCCAACGAACCCCCAAGGTTCAAGGCTAGGCTGGTTGCAAAAGGTTTTTCTCAAGTTGAGGGCATCGATTTTAATGAAATGTTTTCTCCCGTTATTAAATATAAAACAATTAGGATAATGCTTGCAATTGTTGCCTTTTATGATCTTGATCTTGAACAACTTGATGTAAAAATTGCATTTTTGCATGGAGAACTTGAAGAGACTATTTACATGCATCAACCACCAGGTTTTGAAGAAAAGGGTAAGGAGAATATGGCATGCTTGTTGAAAAAGTCCTTGTATGGACTTAAACAATCACCTAGGTAATGGTAAAAACGTTTTGACTCTTTTATGCTTAAAGTTGGTTTTGTTAAAAGCAATTATGATAGCTGTTTGTATTTCTGTGGTGATAATGTTGAAACTGCTATTTATCTTCTATTGTATGTGGATGATATGCTAATTGCCTCTAAGCATAGAGATAAGATTACTCGCTTGAAATCTTTGCTGAAGTCCGAATTTGATATGAAGGACTTAGGTTCTGCGTCTAGAATCCTTGGGATGAACATTAGTAGGAATAAAGCTGATAGATCCTTATTCATATCCCAGAAATCCTTCATGCAGAAAATTGTTTCCAAATTTTCGATGCATTTATGCAAACCAGTTTGTACACCACTTGCGAGCCACTTTCAGCTTTCTGAAAAATCTTGCCCCAAAACCGATAGAGAAAAGAATAACATGACCCATATACCTTATAGAATGGCTATAGGATCCGTCATGTATTCTATGATATCCACCCGACCTGATATTGCTTATTCCATAAGTCTTCTTAGCTAATTCATATCTAATCCGGGTAGGGATCATTGGGCAGCTCTTAAGTGGTTATTACGCTACATTAATGGGACTATTGATAGGGTCTTTTTTTTTATCATAATTGGTCTAATAATTTTGAACTGGTTGGATATGTGGATTCTGACTTTGCAGGTGATAAAGATGGTAGGAAATCTACCACCTCTTATTTCTTTACTTTGGTAGGGAATTGCATATCTTGGAAATCATAGTTGCAGCCCGTAGTCGCTTTATCGACTACAGAGGCTGAATATATTGCTGCCACTGAGGCAATTAAGGAAGCCATTTGGCTTCAAGGCTTATTATCTGAATTGCATGTTTTAAATTCTAAAGCTGTGATTTATACTGATAGTCAGAGTTGTCTTCACTTGTGTAAAAATCCTGTTTATCATGAAAGAACTAAACATATAGATGTTAAGTATCATTTCATAAGGGCAAAAGGTTTCAAGTGGCTTAGTTAATATTGAGAAAATTAGTACTAAAGATAATCCTGCAGATTTTGGTACTAAAATTGTGACAACTGATAAGTTTTCTTTGTGCAGGGACCTCCTTCATATAGATGAAGGTTGACTTCTTTGAGTCATTATTGGCTGGAAAATTTAAATGAAAATATGTTCAAGGTGGAGTTTGTTGGACCATTGGTCCATTTTCACACTATTTTCATTTTTTATTTTTGGCCCATTTTAATCCCAATGATGATAGAACCTGGTGGGCCTCTTTGTGATAGGAAGTTGGGCTGGCAGACTTGAACCCGACCCGCCCAGGTGACTCGTCTATATAAACTTCTCTTTCTCTTCAGCTTGCCCTAATCCTCTCATTTTCTTGTGCTATGCCGCCGTTGTCTCCTCTTGCCCTCTCACCTTCTGTCTTCCTCTCTCTTCTTCCGAACAGTCTGTCTGTTCGTTTTTTCTGTGCGACCCTTCGGGACTCTCATCGCTGGTCTGCACCGGTTAACCCTCGGGTTACCGCGTGTGTGACTGCAGTGAGAGGAAAGGGCGTTCCTTGCTGAGAGAGAGTTGAGAGCACTGTTTAGAGGCCACCGGTTGCTGAGGGATTCACACTGTTCTTCGTCGGAAGAACACTTTGGGCTGTCCTTCTTTGCGGACACAGAGGCCGAACTCGCAGGGCTCGTTCGGCTCTTGCTGCTGGCGCCATTACCGAGACCTGAAGGGTCTCGAGGTAAAAGATCGGATATTTCTTGATATTATTTACTGCTAACCTTGTTTCTGTTTTGGATCTTGTTCTGGAGGACGTTGAAGGCGAAGAAATAGTTTGTAATAGAATAGGAGTTTTTCTGCTTTCTTTTGCTTTCTATATTTGGGATCTGTAATAGTAAAATAGGGGCCTGTAATAGTAAATAGTTCTGATTCGGTTGCCGGAGTTCATAACAGATACATAAACTGATTCTTCATCAGAGTATGGATAATTTGAATCTGACTTGACTCTGAATCAGGAGATAAGGATGGAATCTCCATGGAGCTCGAGGAACTCTTTTATTTCAACCGAAACAAGGGAACAACCCTGGAGAGCCGAAGTGGGACAATTAAGCCAACGAAGGCCGAGTTTAAGGGTTCTCTACTTTCGGCTAAACCAACTGCCATTAAAGCTTATTCTTCCCAGCTAAAAAAATACCCTCTTCTTGTTATACCAACGTACCAGGTCACCAAGCTCGGATTTACATCGATGCAGCCCCAAATGCACAGGGAAGGGACTATCAGACTCATGCAATACCTAGCATGCAAACATTCCAACAAAGAGGACTCTCTCTCTCGAATGGCACCCTCGCAAATTACCAGGGAAAGAACCACACCACTTACTTTGGAATAGAGGTGCATTGCATCTAGATTTCCTAGACTATATATACTCACTCTCATTGAATTCACAAACTTGGTATTGTTAGCCTTAAGGGCATTATTGCATATGATTTTGATTATGATTATGTGATGATTATTAAGCTTAGTTTCTATAGAACAAAAGAAGAATTTTTGGAATCTCAAGCCTACACTATATAGAAGCAAAAGATTTTGGTGGTCAGCCATTGAAGACTTATATCTTAGTTAGGGCTATGCTAAGGTACTTTGTAAAACTCCCTAACTTTTATCTTTGATTTTTTATCAAGTATGGAAACTCCTTGGATGAAATATCTTTTACAAACTATACTTGAAAATTTTTTAAGTATTCTTGATAAAGTTTTTAATAAATTTTAAATGTTTTCTTTTTCTAAAGAATATCAAGAATACATGGTATTGAAATGTGAAGGGACGCTCTTTTTGTTAAGGAAAATTGGTTGTCAAATCTTTCTAAAAAAGGGTCATCTGATTTTAAAATCGGTCATCCGATTTTTCCAAAAGAAAAAAAAAAATCGGTCGTCCGTTTTTAAAATGGCTCATCCGATTTTCCTTTTACAAGGAAATAGGACATCCTTTTTTAGAAAACGGTCATCCGGTTTTTCATTTTTACTGTTAAAAATTTACCGTTACACAAACAGTAACAGTTACTTTTTTTCCTTCTTATATATGTAGAGCTCTTGATTAGCAATAAATGCTAAGTTGTTGAAAACTAATTTGATATCATTTAAGAACATTTAAAGAGCTTTAAAGTATATTCTTCTAAACATCTTTATCTCACAAAAATAAAAAGAAAAAATCTTTTTGGAGCTTCATTATTGATCATTCATCTAAGAAGAAAAGAGACACTTGTAGAAGCATTCAATTGTGTTGTATCTTTCCTTCTCAAGCTCATTTAGTAACTTTGTTCCTTACCTATCTCTTTCTCTATTAATATCAAAGGTTTGTGTTGAAAAACCCATTGGGTTATCCTTTGATTGTAATTGTATTGTGGATTGAGGTTGATTGCAAAACCCTTGGTGGGTGATCCTCAAACTTGTAATTGTTGTAGACTTTGATTACATTGGATTTGGAAAATCCTTGGGTGTTGACTCAAGGTAGTGGATGTAGCTTTTGAGAGAGTAAACCACTATAAATTGTTGTGCCTCTTTATTTTTTAAAGTTTAATTCTATGCTTATTGCTTGATTGTCATAAACTATAAGATTTTGTTTGGTTTCGAATTTTATTAAAAAGAGCTTTAGAATTCTTTCTCAAACAAAATTGGAGGTTTAACTTTTAATCTCACAAGAGATGTTTTAAAATTAGCCAAAAACCTTATTCACTCCCCTCCCCTCTAAGGTTTTTCAATTGGTACCCGAGTATGACTTCTCTAAAAAAGGACTAACATCCTTGAAACAAAAGATCTTTTAATTTCTATGGCTAATATTTCTAATTTACCCTATGTAGAAGGATCTTCTACAAATATACCTCCTCTTTTCAATGGAACAAATTATACATTTTGGAAATCAAGAATTAAAATATATATTTGTTCTCTTAACTTCGCTCTTTGGAGTAATGTAGAGAAATGTGTAGTATATGCCCTAGACCAATTGACTGACATTTATGATTTATGAAGTATTTATTTTGAATTGTATTTTATACTCTTGGTCATCAAGTATGCGACTTGATAGTAAAACCCTTATTGCTAATACTATTTTTGTTTGTCCCTAGTTTTATTACATCTTGCATTATTAAACTAGTGTGAAGTTGATTGATGATCAAGTTTTACTGATCATAAATATGAGATATAAATCAATTCATAAATATATATTGAGAATATTGTATTGGACATGACCCAAAGTAAAGAAGAAATATTGCATGGGTTTAAGTCATAAGTATTTCTTCTTAGTTTTATATTTGATGTCCTTTGACCTAATGTTTCTAATATTTCTTGCTTGGGGAGGAAATATGCTTTGACATAGTCAAACATCACTTTTAATTAGGTGATTATTATGACTGTTAGCCCTAAGGGCATTATTGTATATATTTTTTATTATGTTTAACATATGTTTGTGTGATGAGTTTAGCTTAGTCTCTATAGAACAAAAGAAGCATTTTTGGAGTCTCAAGGCTACACTACATAAGAAGTAAAAGATCTTGGAATTAAAGTATAATGAAGAAGGAGAGATCAAGCCATTCCAAGATCAAGGCATTGAAGACCTTGAAGACTTATGTCTTAGTTAGGAATATACTAAGGTATTTTGTAAAACTCCCTAACTCTCATCTTCGTTTGTTGATCAAGGGTGAAGCTCCTTGGATGAATTTCTTTTTATAAACTATTCTTGAAAAATCTAAGTATTCTTGATAGACTTTTTGATGCCTTCAAAAGTTTTCTTATCTCTAGAAGAGTATCAAGAATACATATTTTGAAATGTGAAGGAAAGTTCTTTTTGTTTAAGGAAAACTGGCTTGTTTAAGAAAAACTGGCTTTTAAGTCATTCTGAAAAAAGAAGGGTCATCCGATTTTTAAACTGGTCATCCGATATTTAAACTGGTTATCCGATTTTTAAAACAGGTCATCTGATTTTTAAAATTCAAACGTCCTATTTTAAAATAGGTCGTCCGATTTTTAAGAGGGATCATCCGATTTTTGTAGGATGCGTCCGAATCTTTCTGTTTCAAAAATAGGTCATCCGTTTTCTAAAACCGGTCGTCCGATTTTAGTCTTTTACTGCAAAAATATTATCGTTACACAGTGTAACGACTACTTTCTTCTCCTTCATATATATATTGACTTTGATCAGTTGCATAAAGGATGGAGGTTGGTTACATTTAAAGAGCTTTAAAAGTACATTCCGTCAAATATCTTCATCTCATAAAAACGAATAGAAAAATATTCTTGGAGCTTCATCGTTGATCGTCCATCAAAGAAGAAGTAAAGAGGTGCTTGTAGAAGTATTCCATTGAGTTGTATCTTCCTCTTCTCAAGCCCATTTGGTAACATTGTTCCTTACTTTTCTTATTCTTTTATTGTGATCAAAGGTTTGTGGAAAACCCTTTAGGTGATCCTTTGATAATTTGTTGTAGTGTTGTGTAGTGTAAACTTTGAGGTTTTAGTGTAAAACCCCTGAAGGGTGATCCTCACTGTGTGGTTGTGTAACCAACTTTGAAGATAGTGAATTTGTGAAATCCTTAGGTTGAGTCTCAAGGTAGTGGATGTAGCTCTTTGAGAGAGTGAACCACTATAAATTGTTGTGCATGTTCTTTAAAGTTTAGTTCTATGCTCATTGTTTGATTGCCAAAACTATAAGATTTTGTTTGGTGTAGATTCTTATCAAAAAGAGTTTTAGAATTCTTTCACAAACAAATTGGAGGTTTATCTTTCTAATCACACAAAAGATTTTTTGAAAATTAGCCAAAAACCTTATTCACCCCCCTCTCTAAGGTTTTTCAATTGGTATCAGAGCGGGTCTTCTTTTTAAGGCTTAACATCCTACGAAGCAAAAGATCCTTTTCAAATGGCTAGTATTTTCAAATTTACCCTATGTAGAAGGCTCTTTTACGAATAGACCTCCTCTTTTCAATGGTACAAAGTATAATTTTTGGAAATCTAGAATCAAAATATATATTTGCTCTATTAACTTTAACCTTTGGAGCATTGTAGGGAAAGGACCTTATGTTCCTAAAAAGGATGGAATAACCAAGAAGGTTGAAGAATATGATGAGCTTGATTCAAGAAGGATTACTCTAAACTTTCAAGCTATGAACATATTGAGTTGTGCTTTGGATGCTAATGAATACAATAGAGTGAGTGGATGCGACTCGGCTCATGAAATGTGGAAGTTACTTGAAGTAACTCACCAAGGTACCAATCAAGTGAAAGAGTCAAAGTTGGCTATGTTTGTGAGAGATCATGAGCTATTCATGATGAAATAATATGAAAGCATTAGTGACATGTTCACAAGGTTCACGAACATCACAAATGGCCTAAAGGCATATGGGAAAGAGTACACAAGGGGAGAAGTAAATAGAAAGATTCTTGATTCACTCTCAAAAGCATGGCAACCAAAAACTCTTGCCATTGAGGAATCAAAAGATTTAAGACAACTTCCTATTGAAGAACTCATAGGATCTCTCCTCATCTATGAGATGAAAATAAAAAGATTAGATGAAATAGAAGATGAAGACAAAGGAAGAAAAGGCATAGCACTCAAAGGGAATATTGATGATCATACATGCTCATCAAATAATGAAGATGAGATTGAGGATATGGCATTAGTAATGAGGAAATTTAAAAGATTTTACAAGAAAGACTTCAACAAAAGAGGAAATAATCCTCCATTCAAGAAAGGAGAACAAAGTTCATCACTTTTCAAGGCTAAATGCTTTGAATGCAATAGCACCGACCATCTTGTAACCGATTGTTCCGAAGCTATTGAAAAAGAGAAAGGAGTGTTGGAAGAAAAGCTTGAGGCATTAAAGAAAAAGAAGAAAGGCAAGGGCCTAATTGGTGCATGAGATCAAGATACAAGTGAAAGTGAATGTGATGAAAAGGGAAACACATGCTTCATGGCAATGGAGAATGAGGTACAATCTTCACCCTCTAACTCTTTTAATCTCATTGATGATAATTGTGATGTTGATTCTAGTTCTATGCTTATTGAAATATATGATGAGTGCAAAAAGGTTTCTAAAAGAAACAAAGATTTGAAAAGTAAAACTCAACTTTTGTTAGATGAGAATTCAAGACTCATTTGTGAAAATAAATATATTCTTGAATCCTTGGAAGTTTCGAAGAAAGAAAAAGAGTGTTCAAATGATGACTTTCAAAAACTTGTTTTAGAAAACAAAAACGTTTCTGAAAAGATTTCCTCTCTTGAAAAATGTTTGATTGATTATGAAGTCTTAAAGAAAAAGGTGAGTGATCTCACTCTATGTGTTGAAAAGTTCACAAAAGGAAAAGAAAACTTTGAAAAACTTCTTGGCTCTCAAAGATCACCTTTTGACAAAAATGGTATTGGATATAATTATTCCAATAATTTTTCTGAACAAACACATTTTGTAAAAGCCTCCTCATCCCTTTCACACCTTTGTTATACTTATTGTGAAAAGAATGGTCATAAAGTTACAAAATGTTTTATAAAAGAAAGATTGAAAGGGGAGTAAAAACCATTTGGAAAATAAAAGAAAATCCAACTAACATTCATAGACCCAAAAAGATATGGTGCCAAAAATCTTTTCTTCTTCTTTTTCTATAGGAACATAAGTCAAGGTCATCTAAGTGGTACTTGGATAGCGGATGCTTAAGACACATGATTGGATATACATCCCTCATGAATGAGCTAAGAGAAACCGAAGGTGGCTTTTTTACTTTTGGAAGGATCACCTGTATAGGTAACATTAGATATGATTCATCTTCTTTAATTAAGGAAGTTCTTTTTAAATTGATGTTTTGAAGTTTAATTTATCTAGTATTAGTCAATTGTGTGATTATGGGTACAAAGTTGTTTTTGAAAGTGAATCTTCTTCTATCATAAACAAGCTTGTGAACAAAACTATTTTTGTTTCAAAAAGAGTTGGCATATGTCTATGTCTTTTATCTTGAAGTTCTCATTTCTCAAAACTTATAGTGTCTCTTGGTTCATGGTGATGATGCATTTTTGTGGCATAAAAGGCTTGGTCATGATAGTATGGATTTATTGAACCAACTCTCTTCAAAAGAACTTGTTAGGGGCTTACCAAAACTTCAATTTGAGAAAACTAAACTTTGTGATGCTTGCCAATTTGGAAAACAAATTAAGACCTCTTTTAAACCAAAGAAAATGATTTCAACCTTTAGAACTCATTCACATGGATTTATTTGGACCAATGAGGACCACTAGTCTCGGTGGTAAGAGGTATGCTTTTGTCATAGTGGATGACTTCTCAAGATCTACTTGGACTTTGTTTTTTAGGCAAAAAGATGAGCCTTTTCAAGAATTTGTCAAACTTTTCAAAAAAGGCTCAAACCTCCCTTGATTGTGAATTGATCTCAATGAGAAGTGATAATGGGAGAAAATTTAACAACCAATATTTTACAAAACTTTGTGATGATTTTGGTATTTCACATAACTTTTCGGTAGCCAAAATTCCTCAACAAAATGGTGTTGTGGAAAGGAGAAACCGCACTTTACAAGAAATGGCAAGACCAATGCTTTGTGAAAACTCCCTTCCTAAATACTTTTGGGCCGAGGCCATTAACACTGCATGCTACATTATGAATCGTGTTATCTTGAGACCTTCTCTAAAGAAAACTCTTTTTGAACTCATTTTTTGGTATTTTAAAGTTTTTGGATGCAAATACTTTATTTTAAACACCAAGGACAATCTTGGGAAGTTAAATCCAAAATCCGATGAGGGAATTTTTCTTGGTTACTCTTCAAACAAAAAGCTTATAGAATTTTCAACAAAATAACTTTATGTGTTGAAGAGTCCATTCATGTAAACTTTAATGAAACTAACTTTTTTGAAAAGAGAAATGATGATGACATAGATAACTCTCTAAGCTACCAACCATTGTACAATCAAGCAATGGAAGAGCATGCTATAGAGGAAGAAAAGACGGAAGAAAGACAAGAAAATGATCAAGAAGCTCAAAGTCCTCCTTAAGTTGTGATATATCCAAAGGGACACACCAAGGATGAAATCATTGGCGATGTATCACAAGGGGTAAGAACAAGAAGGTACTTTATTGATAACTTTTCCCTATTATCTCACATTGAGCCTAAGTTTTTTTTTATGATGTCCTGTGAGATGAGTTTTGGATTGTTGTTGATATTTTTACAAAACCCCTCTCTGATGCACGTTTTTGTTTTTTTGAGAAAATTGCTTGGTATCGTAAATTTAATAACTAATGTGTGTTGTTGATGCCATGTGATGCCATTTTTTGACTTCATGATGTTACCTTAATGTTGTCAGTCTAGTTGTAGCTTTCTTTTCTATGATCCCTTAAAAACTCTCCTAAGTATCTTTTTGATTTATGACAAAAGGGGGAGAAATATGTGCAAGACCTAAGAGGGAAAAATAGTTGCAAGATGTATGTTTTCTTTTGGTTAGCTATATATCGTATGGGCAATATGCTTGGAGTTACCTTGATCATTGTTTGATGCCATTCTTGTTGTGAAGCATGATTTTAAAGGGAGCTCATTTTTCTAAATTATCTTTCAAACCCTTGGCATATTTTCAAATTCATAGGGGGAGTTATCTCTCTCTTATGGTGTGTGGTATGCTTTGTTCCTATTGATGATTTCTTTGAAGCATTACCATATTGGTCATACTTGCTCTTTTGTTCTTCTTGCATATGTATTTGTCATAATAAAAAAGGGGGAGATTGTTAGCCCTAAGGGCATTATTGTATATGTTTTTGATTATGATTAACATATGTTTGTGTGATGAGTATTGCTTAGTCTCTATAGAACAAAAGAAGCATTTTTGGAGTCTCAAGGCTACACTACATAAGAAGTAAAAGATCTTGGAATTAAAGTATAATGAAGAAGGAGAGATCAAGCCATTCCAAGATCAAGGCACTGAAGACCTTGAAGACTTATGTCTTAGTTAGGGATATACTAAGGTATTTTGTAAAACTCCCTAACTCTCATCTTTGTTTGTTGATCAAGTGTGAAGCTCTTTGGATGAATTTCTTTTTATAAACTATTCTTGAAAAATCCAAGTATTCTTGATAGAGTTTTTGATGCCTTCAAAAGTTTTCTTATCTCTAGAAGAGTATCAAGAATACATATTTTGAAATGTGAAGGAAAGTTCTTTTTGTCTAAGGAAAACTGGCTTGTTTGAGAAAAACTGGCTTTTAAGTCATTCTGAAAAAAGAAGGGTCATCCGATTTTTAAATTGGTCATCCGATTTTTAAACTGGTCATCCGATTTTTAAAACAGGTCATCCGATTTTTAAAATCGGACGTCCTATTTTAAAATAGGTCCTCCGAGTTTTCTAGCTTTAGAAAATAGGTCATCCGATTTTTAAGAGGGATCATCCGATTTTTGTAGGATGCGTCCGAATCTTTCTGTTTCAATAATAGGTCATCCGTTTTCTAAAATCGGTCATCTGGTTTTAGTCTTTTACTGCAAAAATATTACCGTTATACAGTGTAACGACTACTTTCTTCTCCTTCATATATATATATATTGACTTTGATCAGTTGCATAAAGGATGGAGGTTGGTTGAAAAATTTATTGAGATCATTTTAGAACATTTAAAGAGCTTTAAAAGTACATTCTTTCAAATATCTTCATCTCATAAAAACAAAAAGAAAAATCTTCTTGGAGCTTCATTGTTGATCATCCATCAAAGAAGAAGTAAAGAGGTGCTTGTAGAAGTATTCCATTGAGTTGTATCTTCCTCTTCTCAAGCTCATTTGGTAACATTGTTCCTTACTCTTCTTATTCTTTTATTGTGATCAAAGGTTTGTGGAAAACCCTTTGGGTGATCCTTTGACAAATTTGTTGTAGTGTTGTGTTGTGCAAACTTTGAGGTTTTAGTGTAAAACCCCTGAAGGGTGATCCTCATTGTGTGGTTGTGTAACCAAC
Source organism: Catharanthus roseus (assembly GCA_028651295.1). Lineage (NCBI taxonomy): Eukaryota > Viridiplantae > Streptophyta > Magnoliopsida > Gentianales > Apocynaceae > Catharanthus > Catharanthus roseus. The sequence goes on from JAPQWS010000116.1 coordinate 1,250,770, forward strand.
TTTGAAGATAGTGGATTTGTGAAATCCTTGGGTTGAGTCTCAAAGTAATGGATGTAGCTCTTTGAGAGAGTGAACCACTATAAATTGTTGTGCATGTTCTTTAAAGTTTAATTCTATGCTCATTGCTTGATTGCCGAAACTATAAGATTTTGTTTGGTGTGGATTCTTATCAAAAAGAGTTTTAGAATTCTTTCACAAACAAATTGGAGGTTTATCTTTCTAATCACACAAAAGATTTTTTGAAAATTAGCCAAAAACCTTATTCACCCCCCTCTAAGGTTTTTCAATGACTATTTGTTTGGTTATATTCTTGTCATGGCTTGAATATTGGAGATAGTGAAAGGGATTTGTCCATCTCTTTTTAGAGAGAGATATCCATTGGTCCTTTGATAAGGAAAACTGCAAAATACGCATGGCCATGCTCAAATAAGTATTAATAAGGTGTTACTAATATTATTTGTCGGAACAGTCTGCCTGATAATCAAGTAAATGGTTAATTAAGTTTTATAAGGATGACTCGGTCCATACCTTATACTTAATTAGGATATCGTGTGACAAAACGACTAAATATTAAAACTGATGCTAGGTTATTATTGCTTTTACTTAACTTGGGTAAGCATAATGTCTTGCTAGAGGCTGCTTATGTTTTGTGAATAAATGTGCAGGACATTTTTCATTCACTGTCAACGTTAAGTGAACCTACAGGGTCACACGCATAGACAATTTTGTGAGCAGAATGTCCACGTCCAATGAATCTAGATTGTGTCCAGATTCGTTGAACGTATACAAAAGGAGAATCAGATTCCATATTGTATGTTCTTGTAAGTTAATAACTAATTTATTTATCAGATAAATGAAATTAATTATTTAATATTATTCATCCAATCGTTGGATGATTGTAAGAATAGACGGACGAGATTAAACTATCATTAGATGACAATTAGGGTTCTGATAATTGACAACTATAAAAGGTTATGTTAACCTTTTCTCGGTGGCCGTCTCCATCAGACTAAAAACAAAACCCTTTAAACCTAGAACAGCGATAATAGTATCTGCCTCTCTCTCTCTCTCTCCGAAATTCTGCGTATAACCAAATAGTCAAGATTCGTTTTGAACAGTTTTCAGAACGCAGAAGGGGCTAGCATCCCAATCGCTTGCAGAGGAGTTCGTTGCGTGGATACCAATAGAGGGCAAAGCGTAAACAGCAACGCCTCCACACCTAACGGCAGAAAACATTGAGGTAGTTTTTATCCAATCGTTTTTTCTAGTATGTGCAGATCCTGTTGGTGGATTTTCATAGCTTTTAGTTTGTTTGTTTTTTCCTATGGATTCTAACAATAGGACCTTTTGTCCTCAAAAAGATAGAAGAATTAAGAAAATAGAAGAGTTTGATGAATTTGATGCAAGAAGGATGACTTTAAACTATCAAGCCATGAACATCCTAAGTTGTGCATTGGATGTAAATGAATACAATCGAGTAAGTGGATGTGATTCAGCCCATGACATGTGGAAACTATTGGAAGTCACTCATGAAGGAACCAACCAAGTCAAAGAATCAAAGTTGGCTTTATTAGTAAGGGATTACGAACTCTTTGTGATGAAACAAAATGAAAGCATTAGTGAAAGGTTCACTAGATTCAAAAACATCACAAATGGACTCAAGGCTTATGGAAAGGAATACTCAAGAGAAGAAGCAAATACAAAGTCCTAGATGCACTCCCTAAGGCATGGCAACCAAAATGTCTTGCCATAGAGGAATCAAAGGATTTAAGAGCTTAGTCTAATCCTTAGTATTGACAATTAATTATAAAGAATCCTATAAATACTCTTTTGTGGCATCCATTTGGACAAGCTTCATTCATTGAAATTTCAAGAGAGAAAACTAGGGTTCTTTGATTTCTTCTTCTTCCTTGTAAATTAGGCATTACTATTGTATAATTTCATGACAAGAAACTTCTTGAATCCTCCATTTCAAGAGTTCAAGTCTAATTTCAAATCCCATCAATCCCTTGAGGTGCCAACTATCAAGTTGGCATTGCATGGGTCTTGGGTACTTCTTAGAGTGTGGAGGATAAGTGAGGTTTATTCCGACCTTGTTAATCCCTCCCCCCCCCCTTCCCTCCCCTTTCAAATAAGAAAGTTTATTTGCTTTCTTCTTTGTTAAATTCCCGCATTTGTGTGGTGGTATTCTTCTTTTCTTCAAACAAAACCATCAAGGAAAGCCTCAAGAAGGGAGTTACATCTTGGGAGTGAATGACCTTCAAAGGAAGCTTGGGAGATTCATACCTCTCTCTCTCTCTCTATCTATTTATAGAAACTTACAATCATTATTCAAATGTGCACTCTAGATAACCGCACAGTGCACGCACAAGGCTCATGTAAGAGCAGATGTACTATGTTTTTATAAAAAGAGTATTGACTAGTTGAATTATAGTTTATTCAATTGTCAAAAATAACAAAGCCTAACCAATTAGATTCAGAAATAGCATTGAAAGCAAGTTTTCAAATCTTCTTAAGTAAGAAAATTATTTCATTAAAAGAAATGAAAAACATTTAAAATCTTTATAAACTTAAAACTTTTATAAGTTGAGTTCAAGGTTATCACATACTAGCAATCTTCTTGGGTAATACATTCCACCAATCATTAGAACCCTCATGAGAAGGTCAGAAACTAAAATTTTCTCCTTCTCTTTCTTCTCTACTTTTTTTCCTTTTATCTCCTCTAACAGGTTCCATCATCAAATAAATAACCAATTAAATCAAATACATTCTAGATTAAATGAATGCTTTTAGGTTTTCACACTCGACCAATTTTATTTATGCATCATCACTTTCTTTTAAAGATACTTATGCATCACTTTAGAGTATAATTTTGACGGTCATACTCTCTCTCTCTCTCTCTCTCTCTCTCTCTCTCTCTCTCATGAAAACTCATAATTCTTATTCGAATGTGCACTTTAGGTAAACCGTACAGTGCCTGCACAAATCTCATATTAGAAAATAGAGGTATTAATTTTTAATAAAAAGAGTATTAACTATGAAATATAAGATCAAGCATATTCATGCAAAAGTAATTCAGGCAACAACGTTAGTAATAATTAACATCATAATGAGAATATGTATAAAAAAAAATTAGAACAACATTTCTAGGCAACAAGAGCGTTCCAAATACCACCATACAACAAGTAATCATTGGGACCCAACATACATCCAAGTTCTATCTTGAAATTAAACAAATAACATTCAGTCAAATGCACAAAGGGCTAGGCAGTAAATCTTCATAGTGCATTAATTTAGACCACACATATAGAGAAGTATCACCAAAACCTCCTTTCGTGAATTACCTTTAAAAGGAGAATAGGAAATGACAATCTTAGACAAGATAGAGCCTTACCAAAGTGTATTAATATCTTCCCAATAGAAAGTAGCCAAATTTAGGGAAGCATATCCAATAATTACATTTTCGAGTGTCAAAACTGCCACAAGAGAGTTTCAGTCGCAAACAACCACATCAAAATAGAGCAAAAATTGCAGGAAATTTTCCAAAAAAATATTTTGGGGTAACTTGAATAGAGAGGATATAAAGTTCCAGATTTTAGCAAAATTTTGGAACACATAATAAACATCCCGAAAAAAACAAAGCCCTCAAAATGAAGCATACTCAGATCCAAGAAAAATAAGAAGCAAAACCACATTAAACCCATAATATTACAATTTTACAACAGTGGCGTATCCATTAACAAAGCACCAAAAGAAACACATTAAAAAACCAAAAAGTTTACAAGAAATGAAATTTCACTTTCTTTGATGAGTTAGCATTATATACTTGAATATAAATTTCTTGGTATGTTTTCTCATTCTGAAAAAAAAAAAAAGAAAACAAAAAAAAGTGATTAAATTTATTTTAATTTATATAATGCAAATTAAATCACACTTACTTTTATCTTTTGGCTCACTCCATACAAATGACGAAGGCAATCTCCTACACAAAGTAAGGTCTGTATAGTATCCGGGAGAGTGACGAACGATAAACATCAATTACTCTCGTCCCAATACTAAATGTTGCATCAGACGCCACTGTACTCAGAGGAATGGCTAGAATATCATATACAATTCTTGATACTATTGGATATGCATCCTATTTCATCTTCCACCAATCTAAACGAGAGAAATCGTTAGGAATCTCAATCTTCTTGAGACGACTCTATTCTAGATAATCCGCCAATTCAAAAAAAAATTTTCTCTGAAGTCTCAACTTCTACACAATAAGCATCAAAATCATTGCAATTATATGCAAAATTTTCATGGCTCTCATTATTGTTAGAAGAAGAACCAAAGCTTAGAAGAAGAACCAAAGCTCTTAGAATGGGATAAGAAATACTTCGCATACAGGTTAGGGATTGGTTCTTTCACCATAGAGATATTTCTTTGAGCTTCAGTATAATAATAGAATTTAGAGAAGCAAAATTCAACTGCTAGCATCTTTTTGGTTGGATCAAGCACAACAACTATAAGAATCTACATATTACACTCACCCCATATTTATCAAATTTCATTTTCATTTTCCCAACTAAATCACTAATTAAGTAACTAGATCTTCCACATGATTATCCAATGTCAATTTTAATTTCTTTAAGTTCTTGGAGAAACGAATTTGAAGTAGGATATTCACTACCTGAAATGATGTTCGTAGCTGTCCAAAAAGCTTCCAACACTGAGCAAGTCTTGTGCGTCTTATTCCAATCTTCTTCAAGAAGACAACAATCATAAAACATAACACGGTCTTTATACATTTGAAAGGCTTCCTTGAACTTCATTGCACAACTCAACATCTCAAACACTGAGTTCCATTTGACATCATGAACCAATTTCTGATTGCCACATAATATTTGCAAACTGCATTCGCCTTGCATCGGAATGATTGATATATTTTATAGTTTCCTTCACATCACTAATGATATCTTCAAGTTGAGACTATAATATTGACAGCAAAGTGCTTTCTCTCTTTTTTCATTCTTTTTTTTTTAAAGGAAAATCACAATCATTATTCAATTGTGCACTCTAGGTAAGCCACACAGTGTAAGCACAAGGCTCATATAAGAATAGATGTATTACTTCTTTTATAAAAACAGTATTAACTAGTTACATAATAGTTTATTTCCATTGTCAAACATAACAAAAGCAAACCAATTAGACTAAAAAATAGCATTGAAAGTGTCTTCAAAAAATTTTCAAGTAAGCAAAGTATTTCATTAAAATAACGAAAACATTTAAAATCTTTATGAAAATGAAAATTTTCTACATTGAGTTCAAGGTAATAGCATACTAGAAATGTTCTTGGGTAGTACATCCCACCAATAAGTAGAACTCTCCTAACCATATCAGAAGCTAAAATTTTTGCCTCCTCTTCTACTTTCTCTTATGTCTTTTAACAGGTTCCATAAGCAAATAAATAACCAATTAAATAAAAATAAATTAAAGATTATATGAATGCTTTTGGGTTTTCACTCTCAACCAATCTTTACTCATGCGTCATCACAGTTTTTTTTGTAAGATACTTATGAATCACTTGAGACTATAATTTTGACTACCATGCTCTCTCTCTCTCTCTCTCTCTCTCTCTCTCTCTCTCTCTCTCTCTCTCTCTCTCTCTCTCTCTCTCTCTCTCTCTCTCTCTCTCTCTGTGTTTTTTTGAATTTTTTTTTATGGAAACTCACAATAATTATTCCAATGTGCATTCTAGAAAAAGACACAGTTCATGCACAAGGCTTATATAAGAATAAATGTATTAATTTTTTTATAAAAAGAGTATTAACTAGTTGAATTATAGTTTCTTTCAATTGTCAAACATTACAAACCAAACCAATTAGATTTTAAAACAGTATTGAGAGCAAGTTTTCAAATCTTGTTTAAGGAAGCAAATTATTTTAGGAAAAAATAAAAAAAAAAAAAACATTTAAAACCTTATAAACCTAAAAATCAGTAGAACCTCCTCAGTAGGTTAGAAGCTAAAATTTTCTCCTCCTCTTTCTTCTCTATTTTCTCCTTTCTTTTATGTCCTCTAATACGTTCCATCAGCAAATAAATAATTAGTTAAATCAAATACAATCTAGATTAAATTAATGCTTTCGAGTTTTCACAATCAACCAATCTTTATTTATACATCATCACTTTTTTTTTAAAGATAGTTATGCATCACTTCAGACAATAACTTTGACGGTCTCTCTCTCTCTCTCTCTCTCTCTCTCTCTCTCTCTCTCTCTCTCTCTCTCTCAATTTGCTTATGGAAACTCCCAATCATTATTCCAATGTATGCTCCAAGTAAATTGCATAGTATGTGCACATGGCTCATATAGGAATAAATGTATTAATTTTCATTAAAAGAGTATTCATGAGTTGAATGATAGTTTATTTCTCTTGTCCAACATAAAAAATAAAAAAAAAAACAATTAGATTCGAAATAGCATTGAAAGTAAGTCTTCAAATCTTATTTAAGTAAAAAAAATATTTCATTAAAAAAAACGTTTAAAATCTTTATGAACTTTAAAATTTTCTCAAACAAATTAGTATAGAGATCAATCCTAAATACATTCTAGATTTAATTGAAGGTTTTCGGATTTTTGGACTAGGCCAATCTTTATTGATGCATTATTTTTTTGGGGGAAAAAAGATATTTATATACATCACTTGATATCATAATTTTGAAATTGAGTTCAAGGTAATAACATTGTAATCAATTAAAAGAAATTGAGTTCAACCAGAAAATCACGTTTCAATAAGCACATCTCATTATAGTGGTAGTGATCAAAGAATAAAACCAAACATAATCTAAAGAAAAAACAATTCAAAAGCAAGAAAATTGTAACAGCATTGCAATAGTACTTAACTGGATATAATGGGAAAAATAACATACGAGCAATCTTCTTGGGTAATACATCCTACCAATCAGTAAAACCCTACCCATAAGCTAAAATTTTCTCCTCCTCTTTCTTTTATATCCTCTAACAAGTCCCATTGACAAACAAAAACGTTGATAAAACCTTCTTTAATTTACATTTTCACCAAAACGGTGGGCTTACATTCATAGGTTCCTGATAGAGTCGATTTTTAATACAAATAAACACCTTAAGTTTTAATTATTAGTCTTTTAAAATATTTTATTTATTTATTAGTGCAAGTTTCCAGTGGGGAAAACAATCTTGTGTTTTCTGTCTCAGTAATGTGAGAATAGTGTACAATTTATAGATTTGTCCAAGTGACAAATCCTAAGCAGATTAGAAGTAGAAGTCCTAACTAAATACAACTAGGAAACACAATTATACACAATTTAGGATTAATATTAATCCTATTTTAAATATATGTCTAACACTCCCCCTCAAGTTGGAGCATGAAGGTCAAAAATGCCCAACTTGGAAGCTAATCGATGAAAATGTGTCAGATGAAGTGCTTTAGTAAGAATATCGGCAGGTTGCTCTTCACTTCGAATATAGGCAGGATAGATAAAACCGTCTTGAAAAGCATCACGAACAAAATGACAATCTATTTCAATGTGTTTAGTGCATTCATGGAAAACAGGATTTTCAAATGATATGAAGAGCAAACCGAGTTATCACAATGCAATGGAATGGGGCGAGTGACAGGGACATGAAGATCTCGCAGGAGAATAGATAACCATTTAAGTTCACATAAAGTCATAGCCATAGAGCGATATTCAGCTTCGGCAGATGAACGAGAAATAGTATGTTGTTTCTTTGTCTTCCAAGAAATAGGGGACCCACCAAGAGAGATAAAATAACCAGTGAGAGAGCGTCGAGTTATCGGGCAGGTGGCCCAATCGGAGTCACAATATGCAGTTAACGAAAGAGGAGAGTTAGAGGAAAGAAAAATGCCACGTCCAGGACTCCCTTTCAGATAACGTACAACTCGGATAGCAGCATCCCACTGAGCATGACGAGGGGCGTTCATAAATTGAGCAAGTGTATGTACAGCATATGCAAGTTCGGGCCGAGTGAGTGTGAGATATATTAGCTTGCCTATGAGTCTTAGGTAGCGATCTGGGTTATCAAACAATGATCCAGATGTTTTTGCCAGCTGATGATTAGGTTCCACAGGAGTAGATGCCGGCTTGGCACCTAATAAACCTATTTCAGAGAGAATTTCCAATGTGTATTTTCATTGGGATAAAAATAATCCCGTGGAGTTTCTCGCAATTTCTATGCCCAAAAAATATTTGAACGATCCCAAATCCTTCATGTGAAAGCACTTATGTAATGAAGCTTTGAATTTTTCAAGTGTGGATAGGGAAATTCTAGAAATGAGTAAATCATCCACATAAATAAGAACACATAGATAAATATTCCCTCGAGAATATGTGAAAAGAGAGTAATCTGCATAAGACTGAGAAAAACCATACCTACAGAGAGCGGTGGTGAGTTTTGAAAACCAACATTGAGGGGCTTGGCGAAGACCATATAAAGATTTCTTTAAACGACAGACTTGTCCTTTGTAACAGGTACGAAATCCTGGAGGTGGTCGCATATATACTTCTTCTTGTAAATCTCCATGCAGAAATGCGTTGTGAACATCCATTTGATGGATAGGCCAGTTGCGAGCAATGGCAACGGAAAGGAGAGTACGAACGGTGACCATTTTTGCAACTGGAGCAAAGGTGTCTGTGAAATCAATACCTGCCATTTGTGTATTTCCCAAAATTACCAAGCGGGCTTTATATCGCTCGATGGTGCCATCGGCTTTGTACTTAATTCGGTAGACCCATTTACTCCCCAGTGTACGTTTTCCAGGAGGCAAGGAGGTTAAAGTCCATGTACCATTTTGTTCAAGAGCATCAATCTCTTGGCGCATAGCAGTGCGCCAGAGAGGATTAGAAACTGCCTCAGAATAAGTGGTAGGCTCGGATTCCGTTGCTACAGATGCTAAAAATTGCCTGTGTGTATTAGAAAATTTACTATAGTCCACAAATTTTGTTATAGGATAAAGAGACGTACCTGAGAGGTCCGAAGAGGGTGAGAGAGCAGAGGAGGAATGGGATATAGAGGACTTCCATATGGCATTGCAATCATAATCTTGGAGCCGAGTCGGAATATGTTTAATTCGAGTGCTTCGTCTTGGTGCATGAGTTGGCAGATTGTCTTGCGGCAAGCTGGCAGGATTATCATCCTGAAGTGGGCTATAAGTTGGCTCAATGTTTGGTTCGTCGCAAGGAGGCAGATGTGGATTGCTATTTGGGCTAGTTTGGAGTGGGGCTGCGGGAGAGGCTGGTGGTGGGCTTTGCTGAACTGGGCTGCGGGGTTGTGGGTGTGGATCAGGGTGTGAAAGTGGAGGTGGGCTATGGGAAGGGAATAGTGGAGCTGAGCCGTGGGTTAGTGGGCTGCGGGAAGGGGTTGGTGGATATGGGTTTGCAGGTGGGCTGTGGGTAGGATTTATTTGATCTGGGCTAGATGTGTTATGTGCTAAACTCCCCCTCTCTTGCATACTATGTTGCTTGGAGCCCAAAACTTGTTCTCCAAAGTTGTAAGATTGTGTGAAGTCTGTAGAAATTGAAGTACCTGATTTTTCGTGGAATGGAAATTTTGTTTCATCAAAAATCACATCTCGGGACACAAGGAATTTTTCTGTTTGCAGGTCATAAAATCTCCATCCTTTCTTATGAAGAGGGTAGCCAAGGAAGACACTTTTTGCTGCGGGCTCGAAATTTATCTTTTGGGGTATCGTGGTTATGAACATAAGCCAAGCACCTAAAAGTTTTAATGTGAGAGTAGGATGGTTTCTTATCGTATAGCAACTCATAAGGAGTCTTACCTTGTAACAATTTTGAAGGAGTTCGATTAATGAGATAGCCAGCCGTCAAAATGCATTCTCTCCAAAACTTTATAGGTAAATTTGCTTGAAATCGTAATGCCCGAGCTACATTTAAGATATGGCGATGCTTGCGTTCAAATCTTCCATTTTGTTGTGGTGTGCCAACAATAGTAGTTTGGTGGATTATGCCATGGTTAGCAAGATACGACTTTAGGGGTGCAAATTCTGTCCCATTATCGCTACGGATTGTCTTGACAGTTTTGTGAAATTGGGTTTTGATCATGGTAAGGTAATCTTGAAGAATATAGGCAACCTCACTTTTCTCTAACAGTAAATATATCCAAATAGCCCTAGAATAATCATCTAAGATAGTAAGAAAATATGAAGCACCTATAATGGATTTGGATTTATATGGGCCCCATAGATCGCAATGAATTAGGTCAAAAATTGTAGATGTTTTATTGATGCTAAGAGGAAAACAATCACGAGTTTGTTTGGCACGTAGACAAATATTACAAGGTGATGTTCTAGTTGTAGAGTCTTTAGAATTACCCAAAAAATGATTGATGACATAATCTGAATGATGTCCCAACCGTATATGCCATAATGTGCTTGAATCAAGGACTGTGCTAGAAAAGGTGTATAATTCCTTCAATTCCATAGGTTTGTAGAAGAAGATCCCATTCCTCTGCTCACCCACTCCAATCGGCCTCATCGAGATACGGTCCTGTATAAAACAAAATTTGTCAGAGAGTGTGATAAAGCATTGCAAATCTCTTGCCAATTGAGACAAAGAAATTAAATTGCATGTGAGTTCAGGAATTAGCAACACTCTGTGGAGTTTTAATGTAGGACTTAAAGAGACCATTCCTTCATGCACAGCAAAAGTTTTGGCACCGTTAGGTAATCCAATAATATGCGGACAGATAGGATGTATATTTTGTAAAAAAAATTTCCTACCAGTCATATGGTTAGAACACCCAGAATCTAAAATCCAAAAATTTTCCATACCAGATAACTTTTCAGATTGCATATTATTTGAGGTTTGGAGGGCAGTCAACAGGGTTGACCACTGGTCAACCGTCAATGCTGGTAAGGGGCCCGGGCCCGGCCCAGCACGACCCGGCCCGTTGCTGCTGGAGCTCGGCCCGATGCCCGGCACTGTAGATCGGCCTGCCCGGCCCGTGTTCTTCTTCTTCTCCAGCGCGCCGGTGACTGCTGGAATTTTCCGTCGCCGCTGTTCGTGCAGAATAGGCCCACGCCTCTATCGATCTTCCTCCATCGGTAACGCGCGGTCTGGGCATCGTCGGTGGCTGTCTGCCGCCTCGTCCAGGCCCAGATCTGCCGCCTCGCCAAGGGTTGTGATTTGCCGGTGAGAAGCCGCGGCTGGCGAGCTTGGGAGGGTTTCGAGGCCACCAATCCGGATAACCAACAAGCTGGAAACATCCGGTGACATCGTGGCCTGCGCGTTTGCAGTAGGAGCAAAATTTGAGGCAGAAAAATTTATGCGAATTTTTTCGGTTCTGGCGGCTCCGGCGGCGACGGCGATGAAGGCGGCGCCATCTCCAGAATAATCTTCTTTTCGTGTCGAATTTTTGTGCTGTTCTTCTTTACAGATTTGAGCAAGAACGGTACGTAATTTGGGTATAGGTTCTTGTTGTATCATATGGGAACGAACAGTGCCATAAATTGCACTATTTAATCCCATTAAAAATTAGAAAACCTTCTCGTTTTCTCTTTCTTTTATGATAAAATTCAACAGATCTGTGTCTGTGCTGGGCGGAAGTTGAGTATAGTTTTCTAGTTTGTCCCATACTTTTTTTAGACGTGAAAAATACACGTGTACTAAATCACCGCCTTGCTTACAATTTGCCAATGCTGCTTTTAATTCATATATTCGTGGGCCGGTGCCAACTAAAAATCGTTCCTTCAAGTCTATCCATAATTCATCAGCTCTCTCAGAATGATATATGGTGGATCGGAGAGAGGGTTCGATAGTATTGAGAATCCAAGAGTTTACAAGATTATTGATCTCCCACCATTCTTCTTCTTTATCTGGATCACCTTCAGGAATTGGAATTATTCTATCAATGAATCTCAATTTCTTCTTCGATCTCAAGGCCATGCGCATGGCTCTTGCCCATTCTGCATAATTATTATCTGTTTCTGTCTCTTTCAACTAGACTGTTGTTAGAATCAATCCAGGTCCATCGGTGGATGTCACATAATAAACATCTTTCTTTATTCTGTGAACATGGCTTTCTTCCACCATGTCATTATCAACATTGCCAATATTGTCATTACTCATTTTGAGAAATTTCAGACAATTGGCTCTGATACCATGAAAGTTTCCAGTGGGGAAAACAATCTTGTGTTTTCTGTCTCATTAATGTGAGAATAGTGTACCATTTATAGATTGTCCAAGTGGCAAATCCTAAGCAGATTAGAAGTAAAAGTCCTAACTAAATACAACTAGGAAACACAATTATACACAGTTTAGGATTAATAGTAATCCTATTTTAAATATATGTCTAACAATTAGTCATAATTATTATATTTAATTTATTTTATTTATCTTTGTGCAGATTTCTAAAAAAAGAATAGAAAATAAAGATTCCATATTAAATTTGTTAAAAGGAACCTGCATTATTTGAATCCTTTAAGGATTAGGATTTTAGTTGAATCCTTATAGGTTTAGGATTTTGGTTCTCTTTTGTCTATATATAGAAGAGCCACACAAGAAGGGAGAAAGGAAGGAAAAAAAACATAGAGGGAAGATCAAGAAAAAAAAGAGAAGAGCTATGGTGACTTTTCAATTGAAGAAAAAAGCCATGATTTTCTCAAATAAATCGGTTCCTTCTTTCCCTTTAGCCATGAACTAAATTTAATTTTAGAATCTTGATGAAACCCTAGCTATATGACTTTGGTTTATTTTATTTTTGGGAGATTTATTATGAAATTTATGTGATTATATATTTTGGGATGTTTATTGGTTTGATTCAATTAATTCTTTGTGATTGTTCTTGTAGAATAATTATTTGGGTTGATTGATATTTTTATCCATGCTTAATTCTTGTAGTCTTGAGTATGAGAGATATGTAATTTTTGCATGTATATTATGGGTTTTAGAATTGAATAGTTCATGCTAATTTTAGATGATTTATGTCATAGGAATGAATAAGTCATGCTAATGGTTAGATGGATTATGTCATGCATTTAAGCACAATATATTTTTCTAGCGAATCGAAGCTTGTAGCCTAAATCACCACATAAAAGTTTAATCTTTTCTCCTAAATAAAAGTAAATCATTGTTATATAGGTTAGTGGTGGATTCAAGGTTCCAAATCATCTTCTTTGATTAAGCTCTCGTTATTTTAGTTACTTGATTTATTAGCTTGATTTAATTTAGTAATAAATTTTAGATAATATAATTTGATTCTTTTTATAAAATTAATTTAGGGAGATAATAATTTAAGTAGTTAAGTCTTTCTCTTTGGTTCGATACCCTTATACTTTCGTATTACATTGATCTTGTGCACTTGCAAGTATTTGGTTTAAAACTTAGTTAGAAAAATCCCGATCAGTTCCAACTTAAGAAAAAGTTCTTTTAATGGATTCTCTCCTGAGAGTAGCATCATCCTGGTAATAGAAGAGACTACTCCTTCAACGAAAGAAGAAGATTATCTTCAATGCAGTACAAAAAAAAATTAAGGGGCAAGTAACTACCATGGATGTTGAGCAGCCATCCACCACTTCCTTGCCGGAAGTACAATGTTGGGGTTTGTTTGTAAAGACAAACTCATGCAAGCTTTCTAACAATACACCAAGGACATTCAATCGTTCATTCTTGAAAAATTATTCGTAAGAGGCTCATGAAGATAATGTTCCCATCATTAGGATTTCAAAGAAGACAATATTCGTATTAAGCCATATGGGAAACCTTTGGGCTATAATGTCCTAAATTATAAAACTCGCGAACTTTGGAATCTTGTCGGTAGCCTTTTCGCTTATTGATCTTGGCCAAGGATATTTTATTGCGAAATTTTAACTAGAAGATAATTTTATGCACGTTATCTTGGGAGGTCCGTGGTTTATTAATAGGAAATACATCACGATCCGATTATGGCTACCGAAATTTAATCCTAACTCAGGTTACCTTTCATCAATGACGGTTGATTATTATGATCAGCAGATCCTTGAAAAAGTCAGCCAAAAATTAGGCACGCTCGTAAAAAAATGAGTCCCTCACAACAAATGCAAAAAAGAGGACGTTTTGTGCACCTTTGTGTACAAGTATAGGTAAGAACCATCTTCAGTGTATATAATATAAAGGTATCAAGCTGAGAATTGCACTCCGATAAACTATCTAACAATGGTTTCTGCTACAATTTCCCCCTTAGTCATCCCATCGGTCCCCAAGCTATCCTCTACTCTGATGACGGTAAATCTATCTAGGGCCATGAAATGTCGTCACACCAAGAAGGGCAGCAAGAAAGCAGTAAACCCACCAGTCTTCTGTCTTGGGCTCCAAGCATCCGCCAACCCAGCCTTTTGTCTTGGGCTCCAAGTTCCAGCCCAGCCCTCATAGATATGTGGACCTTGATGCTATTCCTGGCGATAAAGAAAGCCCAGGCCAAGAAAATAAATTCTGGCGTGAAAAAAGACATTAAGGACCCATTACCAAAGTTTTCTTCTGCTAAGTCACAAGGGCAGTCTTCCCAAGATAAGGACTCTTCTACCCTTCCCTCTGACCACCCTACGCCCTCTAAATCTCTGGGTCAACAATCGAAGACTTCCTCTTTTGCACCCCTTAACACCACGGTTATGGTAACCCCTCCATCGAAAACCACTCATCCGTCTCATTTTTCAAATGAAAACTCAACAATTAATGAAATTGAGATGAGGCACCCTGCTGCCACCTCTTTGGTGGTTCCTCGATCAGATTGCACCGAGTTCAAAATCCCCTCCCAGAACCAAGATAAAATTGACCTTTTTGAAATCCTTTGTTCTGCCTCTCCCCAAAAACCCTCTTCTCCTAATTCCACTAATAGCTCTCATCATGTTTTCCCTTCGATCGAACCTCCGATTCCGGCAACAACTACACTACCCACAGAAACAAGCTCCTGTGAGGTCCCAATTAGGGAGCTTCTCTCCTTCTCTGCAAAGTCAACAGAGCTACTATGCTCACTACTGTTTGACGTAGAAGTGGGCGGCTCTCAATTGATGTTCACTCCGGAGATGATCTCAACAAAATTTCACCTCCTGGAGGATGTTCTGGCACAAACGAAACTCATGGGGTTACTAATGTTTGGACCTCACCATCTGCAATAAGCTTAACAATGGACCTAGACCCCTTAAGGATAAAGAAATTGATTCTTTATCAGATTATGGGTCATTCGAATCAGACTCCAACTCTAAATCAGGATACAAGAATGGAACCACAACCATGGAACTCGAGGAACTCTCTGACTTAAACCGGAGTAGGATAAAAGCTCTAGAGACTCGACGTGGGAGAATCAAGCCAAAAAAGGCCAAGTTCTAGGGTTCTCTACTTTTGGCTAAATCAACTGCCATTAAAGCTTCCTCTTCCAAGCTAAAACAACTCCCTCTTCTAGTTATACCAGTGTACTAGGTCACCAAAGCTCGAATTTACATCGATGCAGCCCCAAATGCAGAGGGGAGGGATTATTGGACTCATGTGATTGCTAGTGTGCAGACATTCCATCAAAGGAGACTCTCCAAGAATGGTACCCATGCAAACTACCGAGAGAGAGGATTGTAGAGATGTACTAACTGTTAGATTGTACTCCCTCACTCTCTCTTTTTCTGTTAAAAAAGAATCTTTCGCATCAGTTTATGTATCCTTAGAGAAGAAAAACTTTTCTAGGCTGCCAAGTCTCGTATGGACTTGTTGTTGGATGATCTTAGTGTAAATTTCTTAAAAGCTCCAACCATTCATGGTAGAAAGGGGAGTCGTATTAGTTGTTTGAGTGATGCAGTGGGTTATTAGATTTAAGAGGGATCACATATTCGATCCCTCATTTATAACCACTTCCTTTCTCTTTTTTCTACATCTCTACAATCCTCTCTCTTGGGCCCCCCTTCTCTCCCTCCAAACAATAGCTAATGAGCTAATGAGCTAACACCAAGAAAGATTCTAATCTTTCCCTTATTAAGAATCAACAAAGGTTAGAAAACCCTCACTATCCTTCACAATAAAGAAGACCTAAACATAAACAACAATTACTAAAAAGTAGCCATTTCTTGTATATCAGGAATTGAAGATGATCAATGGAACCCTTGAATTTCTTTCCAAGAATTCCTAATTACACTACTTGACTATCACTCTAGTAGGAACTGAGAAGAAGAAGAAAACCTAAGAAAAGCGATCCCTCATTTATAACCACTTCCTTTCTCTTTTTTCTACATCTCTACAATCCTCTCTCTTGACCCCCCTTCTCTCCCTCCAAACAATAGCTAATGAGCTAATGAGCTAACACCAAGAAAGATTCTAATCTTTCCCTTATTAAGAATCAACTAGAAAACCCTCACTATCCTTCACAATAAAGAAGGCCTAAACATAAACAACAATTACTAAAAAGTAGCCATTTCTTGTATATCAAGAATTGAAGATGATCAACGGAACCCTTGAATTTCTTTCCAAGGATTCCTAATTACACTACTTGACGATCACTCTAGTAGGAACTGAGAAGAAGAAGAAAACCTAAGAAAAGCCCTACGAGCTCTCAAGAATACAAACTGCAATTTTAATTTATATCATTCCACACCTTAAAAATGGACTGCAAAAGATTATATATAGCTCCTCCCCTTGGTGATTAATTCCAACCTTAGCTCCTAAACTAGCTTAAAAAAAGCTAATGGGCATCTTATGCCACTTGATTACAAGTCAAGGTGCTAAGAAACCAACTTAATAAGTCAAAATACTCTTTAAAGATAAAAAAATGAGCCTCACAACAAAGATCTACGGTCAACGGTAGGTCTACCTACCGTCCAAACAGTAGGTTGTGGATAAGGGGTGGTTCTTGGACAGTACGGAATATAATATATGTTTGACATTCAAAATGTTCGAACTGGCTCTTGGTATCTTCAGAAAAATTGTAGGTCTTTCTTTATCTTTCCAATGAATCTTGAATCACCTCAATTGGACTCTTATAACGCAGGTGATAGCCATTTTACTGAAATCTATCATCTTGGAAATCGAAGGTAGAATGTCCGGTTTAAGACTGATCATAGGATATCCAAATGAATTCATAACGAATGAGCTATACCATTATCGAAACCTCAAAAAGTCTTGTACAATTTTTATGAAGGTCACTTGTTCATTTGAATTCTTTAGAAGCCCAAAAATAGAGTTCTCCTAGAATTGATCCAGAAATTCAAAAAATTCCGGTTTGTCTCCATTTCAACCATTTTTCTAACTTTATCTCTTGGATTTTAATCCTCCAAGCATTCATATGTGTCCATGATCATACCGTACCCCCTTTCTTAAAAAGAATTCGTCCTCAAATTCACACCTTTATTAAAGTACAAAAAGACTAGCAACATTAGAAATGAAATGTTTCAAATGAACAATATTATGAACATTATTACTAAAATAGTCAAGAACTAGTCAAGTAAGTCTATTGGTCAAATAAATAAAAAGAAAGCAGGGTCTTTACAACTTCTTTGAAAGAGCTATGATAAGAAAATGATGTATAGACAAAGAAGATTAAGAAATGACGTTCCAAAGATGAATTAAACCCAAAGCACTCAGACCTTACACAACTTCTTTCAAAATGAGCACATAGGAGAGAAAAGAATTCATGTAGAGTCAACTCATCAAAACTTATTTGAATGAAAGATGAAAGTAGTAACTCAACTTTTTAAAAGATTTGAAAGTGATACACAAGAAGTTAATCAAGGAATGAACATGCCAAGCACGAAGAATACTCTAAAGAGTTTCATTTAAGGAATTTAGAACTACTTTTCCAAAGAGTAAACTTCTCGTTAATGTTTTAAACGACTTTGCAATATCTATATCTTTGAATGGAAATTGGTACTGAAAAATGGACATGTTCACAAGTATACGAAAAGTAGTTCAACGTAAGATGTTGGAAAAACAAATCAAAGGTAACTTTCAATTGATGGAAAGAATTCTCCTTCAAAAGATTAGAAATAAGATTATAAGGATCGTCTCCTTTCAATATATCTTCAACGGTAAAACCCTAAGAATCTTTGAATGGACACTGAAATTCAAAGCTCATATTTTCATGGAAGCTCTCAAAGTAAAAGTAGAGAATAAAATATTTAAGATACCATAAGATTAAAATATTTTGATAGTTTACAAAGATCCAAGCAAAAGATTGATTAACCAAGAAATGAATAAAACAAGGATCTATGTAACTTCCTTTTAGCAACAAAGAAAGAATCACAAGGAAAGGATATTTTCAAACAACCAGCTTTAAATTGAAAATGGTAAAACAAGAAGATTTTAAATTCTTGTTATCGAGGAATTTCTTTTGAAATTCGGACAAACTCTTCTCCGGAAAGGCAAGGACATCTAGAACACATTTTCCGAAAGAATTCCAAAGAAAAGTGATGTAAAAGTTGTTGCGGACGAGTTTATGACCAATTGGGAGAAGAAGAAAAGAAGAATGAAGACACAGTGAGGAACACGGGCAGCAACATGATCTGTAACACGTTCACTGCTGAACGTGTCACTGATTGTGTTCTCTTCTGTTTCAGGAATTTTTATTTAATTTTTTCATTCAATTACAGACCTTTTGTTTCCAATTTAAGAAATCATACTTGAATTCCTTGTTGAACGTTTTTATGCTGCATCAGTTGGTATCAGAGCCTGAATTTCATTCGTACTAACGATGTCCGGTGGAAACGGTGATATCCAGAATGTCGTTCAGGATATTGAAGCCTTGCGAGATAGGATGGATGCTCAAGAGGCAGCAGTCAGAACCTTGGAAGTAAATCTAGATCAACGATTCCGTCACTTAGATCAACGTTATGATGAGATGATTACAGATTTGACACCCTTGGAGTGATGCCAACAGAAACAGGAATGATAGAGGACAACGACCGAGAGATCAGCTTGCTCGAGGCAGTGTTGCCAATGCACCTATAGCTACTAATGTCCAAAACCAAGTTGCTGGTTATAATTCCAGTGATGAGGAGGAGGATCTAATTTTGGCTGAAGATCAAAACAGACTTGCTAGGAGACGCAGTGGCAGGTATAAT
This sequence comes from Catharanthus roseus, assembly GCA_028651295.1. NCBI lineage: Eukaryota > Viridiplantae > Streptophyta > Magnoliopsida > Gentianales > Apocynaceae > Catharanthus > Catharanthus roseus. The sequence goes on from JAPQWS010000116.1 coordinate 1,269,838, forward strand.
AATAATAATTATAATATTCAGAATAATAATGACTATTATTGTGGTGATTTTAGATTGAATGTGGATATTTCTAGTTTTTATGGTAATCTAGTCATAGAGGACTTCGTTGATTGGATTGCCGAAATTGATTATTTTTTTGAATATATGGATATTCCACAAGAGAAGATAGTGAAGTTAGTGGCATGTAGATTGAAGGGTGGAGCGTCTGCCTGGTGGGAGAGGCTGCTACATAGACGACAGAGAGAGGGTAAACAGCCTGTTTGTACGTGGTTCAAAATGAAACAGTTGTTGCAGAGTGAATTTCTACCTCCAAATAATGAACGGATCCTATTTCAGCAGTATCAACGCTGTCAGCAGAATCAGAGATCTGTACAGGAATATACAGCAGACTTTGTGAGGTTGGCAGAGAGGAATGATTTACGAGAGAGTGAGGTGCATTAGGTTAGTCGTTACTTGGATGGCCTGAAACTGCAGATTCGAGATAGAATTGGGGTACAGGTTGTAAAGAGTGTGACAGAGGCGAAAAACTTAGCTATTAAAGCCGAGTTCATGATCCGAGATAGAGGTGGAAGTAGGATTGAAGGTAATAGGCGAACGTATGGCAATGATAACTTTCAGAGGAGTAATAGTGGTGAAGAGACATCGAGGAGTTTTGCAGATAGAAGTAAAGTTGCACAGGGATGGAATCAGGGTACTGAATGGAAGGAAGATAAAGGGCCTGGGAAGAAGGTTGCTGAATTAAAGGAGGGACAAAAGGCAGCCACTAATCCTTATGAAAAACCTATTTTAGGCAAGTGTTATTGTTATGGACAACCCGGTCATAGATCAAATGAATGTCCTACTAGAAAACCTGTTAATGTAGTTGAACGAGACGAAGAAGAGGTGTTTTGTGGTCCTGATGGAGAAGATGATGACTATGAGGCATATGCAGAAGAGGAAGAGCAAAATCGTGTGATACGCAAGTTGATGTTAACTCCTAAAATAGAAGATGGAAGCCAGAGACACAAGTTGTTTTAGACTAGGTGTACAATCAATGGTCGAGTGTTTGAGTTGATCATAGATAGTAGGAGCTGTGAAAACATCATTGGCAAAGATGCGGCTGAGTCATTGAAACTGAAGATGGAGAAGCATCCCAGTCCATACTCTATAGGCTGGATTAAGGTAACAGAGAAGGTTCAGGTGACAGAACGATATAAGGTTCCATTCTCTATAGGTACTTACAAAGATGAAGTGTATTGTGATGTTGTGGATATAGATGCGTGTTATCTGTTATTTGGGCAACCTTGGTAGTTTGATGTTAATGCGCAACATGCGGGTAGAGATGATGTATACAGGCTAGAAAGAGATGGGATGAAGATTAATCTACTTCCCATGAAGGCGAGTCACCGTGCGAAAACTTCTAAAGTGGAGGAACAGTCTTTTCTAACAATTACATAATTTGGGCATGAAATGCAGGAGGCTGTTAAAGAGTCACAGGCGGTGCATGCTTTGGTGGTAAGGCAAGTCTTTGCAACTGATGAGAAGAAGCAGATTGATGAAGTACCAAAACAGGTCAAACCATTACTGGAGGAATTTGCTGAGATTATGCCAAAGGAGCTTCCTGCTGAATTACCTCCTATGAGAGACATTCAACATCATATTGATCTGATCCCTGGAGCTAGCTTGCCAAATCTTCCACATTAGAGGATGAGTCCGAAAGAGAGTGAGATTTTGCAGGAGAAGGTGCAGGAGTTGCTGGAGAAAAGGCATATTAGGGAGAGCATAAGTCCATGTGCTGTTCCTGCTTTATTGAAGCCTAAGAAGGATGGAAGCTATAGGATGTGTGTTGATAGTAGAGCAATCAATAGGATTACAATTGGGTACAAATTTCCCATTCCTCGTTTGGAAGATATGCTGGATAGACTGAGTGGGCTTAAAGTATTCACAAAGATCGATTTGCAGAGTGGATACCACCAAATTCGTATTAGGATGGGAGATGAATGGAAGACAGCTTTCAAGATGAAGGATGGTCTTTATGAGTGGCTGGTAATGCCTTTTGGATTATTTAATTGCCCTAGCACTTTTATGCGACTTATGAATCAGGTACTTAAGCCATTCAGTGGTAAATTTGTGGTTGTTTATTTTGATGATATTCTGATTTATAGTATTTCAGAGGAGGAGCATTTAAATCATTTGAGCAGTGTGTTGACTGTCCTGCATGAAAATAAATTGTATGTGAACCTGAAGAAATGTAGTTTTTTGGCTAGGAAGTTGTTGTTTCTTGGGTTTGTTGTTAGTGCAGATGGTATTCAGGTAGATGATGAGAAAGTTCAGGCAATTAGAAAATGGTTAGCCCCAAGAACAGTATCTAAGTTGAGGAGTTTCATAGGTGTGGCTAGTTTCTATAGGCGTTTCATTAAGCACTTCAGTACTATTGCAGCCCCTTTAACAGAGTGTTTGAAGAAGGACAAGTTTGAGTAGAGTGACAAAACTGAGTCAGCATTTGCTCTGTTGAAAGAGAAGTTATGTGCAGCCTCTGTTTTAGCTTTGCAAGATTTTACTAGGCTGTTTGAGGTGGATTGTGATGCCAGTGGAGTTAGTATTGATGCAGTTTTGATGCAGGAAAAATGACCAGTAGTATTCTTTAGTGAGAAGCTTAGTAATGCTAGACTTAAGTGGCGTATTTATGACAAAGAATTCTATTCCGTTGTGCGTGCTTTACGGACTTGGGAACATTATCTGGTTGGGCAGGAATTTGTTCTGTATTCTAATTGTGATGCACTAAGACGTTTGAATAGTCATAGTCGAATTAGTAAAGATATGCATGCTAGGTGGATTCAATTTTTGCAGAAGTTTCCTTTTAAGTTGAAGCATAAGACGGGAGTTCAAAATAAAGTAGCTGATGCTTTGAGTCGAAGGGTTACTTTACTGGTCACTTTGAGTAATGAGATTGTGGGTTTCGAGTGTTTAAAAGAGTTGTACTCTGGCGATGCAGAGTTTGGACAGATTTGGGAGAAGTGTAATGAAAGGCAGCCTTATGATGATTTTCATATTCATGATGGATTTTTTATAAAGGGTAATCAACTTTGTATTCCTGTTTTTTCTTTGAGGGAGAAGGTGATTCATGATTTGCATGGCGGAGGATTAGCTGGTCATTTGGGTAGAGATAAAATTATTGCTGTGATGGAGCATTTTTATTGGCTACATTTACGTAGGGATGTGAACAAGATTGTCAAAGATGTTATGTCTGTCAGATAGCTAAGGGACATTCGCAGAATACTGGTCTATACACACCTTTACCAGTGCCATAGGACATTTGGGAAGATGTGTCGATGGATTTTGTTCTTGGCTTACCTCGTACTCAGCGGGGTTCGGATTTTGTTTTTGTTATTATTGATCGTTTTTCAAAAATGGTCCATTTTATTCCTTGCAGGAAAGTTCATGATGCCTGGAGTATTGCCAAGCTGTATTTTGAACAGGTGGTTCGTTTGCATGGGGTGCCCAAGTCTACGACATCAGATCGTGATAGCAAGTTTCTCAATCACTTCCGGAGATCACTTTGGCACAAATTTGATTCTTCTTTGGTTACAGCAGTACAGCTCATCTACAGACTGACGGACAGACAGAGGTTACCAACAGATCATTAGGCAATTTGATTTGCAGTATTGTTGGTGATCAACCAAGGAAGTGGGATGCTGCTTTGCGCAGGCTGAGTTTGCTTACAACAGTTCCATCCATCGTACTACTGATATAACACATTTTTCTATAGTGTATCGGAAGGAACCTGCACATGCTTTGGATCTTCTTAAGCTGCCTAAGGTGCACGATAACAGTGTAGCAGATAAGCATATGGCAGAGAATCGGCAATCTACTACAGAAGCTGTTCGTAAGAAAATTGAAGCGTCTAATGCAAAGTACAAACAAGCAGCTGACAAGCATCACAAGGAGAAGCTTTTTGCTGTTGGTGATCGGGTTTTGGTGTTCTTGCGAAGGGAGAGATTTCCAGTTGGCCAGTATAGCAAATTGCAATCCAAGAAATATGGACCATATTCGATTGCGAAGAAGAGTAATGATAATGCCTATGTTGTTAGTTTGCCAGATATTATGGGGATATCCAAGACATTTAATGTGGCAGATATTTTTCCATTTTATCTCGATGATGAGCCCCTATATCCAGAAAACTCGCGGACGAGTTTTTCTCAAGTGGGAGAGAATGATGTAGAAGTTGTTGCGGAAGAGTTTATGACCAATTGGCAGAAGAAGAAAAGAAGAATGAAGAAACAGTAAGGAACACGGGCAGCAACATTATCTGTAACACGTTCACTGCTGAACGTGTCACTGATCGTGTTCTCTTCTGTTTCGGGCATTTTTTTTTAATTTTTTCAGCTTTTAACTATTTATTTATTTTATTAGCTGCAGGCACTTTTGTCTTTTACTTATTTGGGTCATTAGGGCTTTAGCTAAACTATAAATAACCACATTTCATTGTTGAGAGGATATTATATTTTCATTCAATTACAGACCTTTTGTTTCCAATTTAAGAATTCACACTTGAATTCCTTGTTGAACGTTTTTACGCTGCGTCAGAAAGAGAAGAATACTCTTCATGCTTCAAAGGTTTTACCACTTCACACTTGAGACGAGGAAATGTATTCACAAAGTTTCCAAGATCACAAAATTTTCTACATACCTCCTCAAAAACCGCTTTCTCCAAGAACTCTTTAAAAGGTAAGTGATAAAACAAGTTACCACTAAAAGCAACATGCAATGATAAGACACACAAGTTCTTCTTTTGAACTAAAAACTTATTTAAGAAAACATCTTTCCAAAGAATCTCAATAAAATAGATAATGTTGTCAAGATGTTTCTCAACAAGTTCCTTCAAATTTATTTCAAACGCACGATTTTCAAAGGTAGTTTTCAAAATACCACAAAGATGAACCTTTAACGCTTTAAAACTACCTTCCCAATTGTTTTCACTTTCCAAAACCACAATGGACTCCTTGAAATACAAATGAAAGAATTGAAAACCACAATTGTTTGTACTCAACAAAGTTTTCAAAGATTCATAATCCTTCAAAGTTTCATGTCTATTGCAAGGAAATTCAAAATGTTCATTCACATGGAGCAAAAGTTGGTTTACAAGACTAAAAGCTTCATAATGCCTCCCAAAAGTATCAAGAAAACATGACATGTCACTACAATCCTCAACAAACATTTCCACATAACTATCATGAAGATCATCACATAAAGAACAATTAAACCAACTAACTCTTTTAGCACTACAACTTTCAACTAGAGATTCAAGAAAGATGTCACCCTTACTCCACATAGACGCAGAAGAATGTAAAACTAGCAATCACAGACTCCATCACAAGATCATTATTTAACAACTCAAGATTATAGCAAAATAGCTCATATTTAGTCTCTATTCCCACAAGTTGTTCCTCAAAAGGAATACAAGAAGTTGAACACTTAGTCACGCAAGGAACAAGTAAGCATAGATTCCCATCAAGAAAGATTACACATGCATTTTCACATATGCTCACATGAAAAGAATGAGATTCTAATAACAAATTAAATTCCTTGAAAGAGAATTCATAATATAAAGGAGAAGGTTTAAGAGAAAAGCTCATTTTTGTTTCTTCTTTTAGATTGAGAAGTTCTTTCTCCTAAGCTCTTTCTTTTATTTTCAAATACTCCTAGCATGCACTCCTCTTTGTCCTCAATTCCTAGCATATAAGAATCCACATTAGCAACATTGGAGTAGTAATCATTCATCCTAGAATTATATAGAGAATTATCACAAGAATGATCACGAGTGGCATCTCCAAGTATCAAAGGGCATTCAAGAAAAGTGTAAGATTGAGAGCTCTTAAGAATGCAAACCATTAAGTAAGAAGGATGGTAACTAAGAGAGTCCTTAAATAATTTTTCAAAAACATCCTCATCAAAAACATGCGCATTTAAGAATAACTTCAATTCCTTACAAGAAAATTCAATGCTCAAAGGTGAAGAGTTAGAAGAAAAGCTTATTGATGTTTCTTTATGGTTGTGATGAAGCTTCCCTCCAATTCTCTTCATCTTATCTTGAAAATTCTGCACATAACAAGAAATAAGAGCAAGAAAAGGATTAATTTGGTTAGACAACAAGCATATCTTCTCACTTAAGAATGAGTCCAATTTTAACTCAAAAGAATAGGAACTCTTGTCACGTCTCTCCTTGGCACATCCACTCCCCTTTTCTTCATTTATTCTCCCATGTTCTTCAAACAAAATCTCTTTTTCTTTTATTGTTCCCTCTTTTCTTTCTTCCGAGATCTCATTTTCATCTCTTTCAACTTTCTCAAAAAAAAAAAGGAATAGCATCAAGAAAACAATGTTCTACATGAAGTCTCTCTCTTGCTTCCTCTCTTTCTCTTCTTTCATAACTTTCTTTTCCCTCACATGTATCATTCTAGCATCACTTCTTGGGATCTTATACACACTCCTCATTTTCGTGCTTCTTGCTCCAAGGTCCACTAGGTTCACCAATGGAACTTTTCTTTCCAATATGCTCATTAGTTTCTCTCCAATATGCTCATTAGATATAACTCTAACTTCCCTTCTTTGTTCTTCAAATCTAACTTTCTTTTGAGCACAAGTTTTCCTTGCTTCTGTTTTCCTTGAAAGAAGGGATACGTATTTTTTTTCACATTGAATGTTGTTAGCAAACTTCTCCTCATAAAGAAAGGACTTCATGCTCTCTTGAGATTCATAGGTTTCTTTTGCATAGTACCTAGCTTCTTGTTCATATGGATACAAATGCCCATCATCCATGTAGGAATATCTAGAATCTTCATAGGTCTCATAAACTTCTTGAAAGTCTCTTCCGTTACCTTCATTTCTATTCCAAAAACTTTGCCCAACTTCGTAGTAAGAATCCTTTTCAAGATATGCTTGATATCTATGATTTTCATGGTATCCACCCATTTCATGCTCATATACCCTTTGTTCCAACCTCCTCCTAATGTTTCCAAGATGCTTTTCCACACTACTATGTTTAGATTGAAAGGACCTCGCAGTTTCCTTCAAATCATGCCAAGCCGATTTACTAGTACTGATATTGAAGTACCTAGTATCCTTTTCTTGTCGATACATCACTTATAGATAAGTTAAAACTTGCAAAATGAGGTTAGTGTATGAAAAATATGGACCTTGCCACTACCTTAGTGTTTCACTCAAGATGATTGTGGCTCACCCCCGTGTATCACTCACATTCTTCGGCTTTTGTACTAAAAATCTCACCCTCTTGCCTTTTCTATTCCTAACCTTCTATGTATTTCTTGTGGATTTTCTAAGACTTCCAATTCACCAAAGAAAAGCACCAAGAAAGTAGTACAAACAAGAATACTCAAAAAAACATGAAGTCAAAAAGTAAGAGGCATTTTTACAAACACTTAGAGTTCATAGATTTCCAAAAACAATTTTCAAGCGTAGGAGTCAATGAAAAAAGATCATCTTCACAAGGAAAAAAGCAAAGCAACCCACCAATTCAAAAAGGAACGATTCAAAATAAATTCAAACACAATTGGATGCACAATTCAAAGAAGATCTCATGAGTACAAGAAAATTCCAGAAAACAGGGGTCAATGCCACCCTTCACCATTTTCACAATAACTCAATCAATACCGAATCTGTTGGAAAATCATCCCAACTCATCAAGCTTTCAAACACAATAAATTTTATTGAAATCGGACTTCATTTATAATGCTTTTCATAACTCTCTTTCAACGTCAAAATTTCTATCCGAAGCAGTTTTCCCAGATTGCGTATTACTTCATTTTTCTTTGCATTTTTCTTCTCTAATCGATTTTTCAACAAACAAGAGCAGTAAAATTCACCTCAAAGAGAGTGGCTCTGATACCACACGGTATGAACTCGTTTGGAGATGTAGATAAGCTCAAATTCTCCCAAGAATCCCTCTCTTTTATCTTGAGGATTTGTAGAAGACTTCCCTTCAAACAATTCTAGCTAAGGAGCTAACACCTTTTGAAGAAAGATTCTATTCTTTCCCTTATGGAAGAATCAACAAAGGTTAGAAAACCCTCACCTATCCTTCATAATAAAGAAGACCTAAACACAAACAATAACTACTAAAGAGTAGCCACCTCTTGTATATTAGGAATTGAATATGATCAATGGAACCCTTGAATTTCCTTTCAGGGATTCCTAATTACACTAACTTGATGAACACTCTCGTAGGAAGTGAGAAGAAGAAGAAACCCTAAGAAAAGTCCTAGGAGCTCTCAAGAACACAAGCTGTAATTTCAACTCATATTTCATTCCATACCTTAAAAATGGGCTGAAAAAGAGTATATATAGACCCTTCCTTCCCTCCCCCCCTCCTTTTGGTGACTAATTCCAACCCTAACTGCTAAACTAGGTTAAAGAAAGTCAATGGGCATCTTATGCCACTTAAATACAAGTCAAGGTGCTAAGAGACTAAGTTAATAAGTTAAAATACTCTTTAAAGATCATAAAATGAGCCTCCCAGTAGAGACCTACCATCCAAATGGTAGGTTGTGGTCAAGGGGGTGGTTCTTGGACAATACACAAGGTAAGATATGTAATATTTGCAAATATTAGAAAATAGGGTTTTGTGGACTCACTTGGATGCGGCTCTGGTGCTATAATCCTACAAACATGATACCAACAAACACTTAAGTACAAATCCATACATTTCTATTCGTCTCCAAAAATAAAAGATGATAACTTCTTACGAATCTAGGATATAACTACACATATACTAATCTAAAGAGCCTACACTTCTTAACCCATCCATACTAAAATCATATAAACCTACTAGTGATGCCAAAAATATATATACTAACATCATATATAAAAATTAGGTGTGTGTATATATATAGATATCAAGATTAGTCACGCAAGTCAAGTGTACCAAAATTATACATATAAACCATAAGTGTTAACATCATTTTCAAAGGTCATTTATAAAAATACGTATCAAATTTATGAATACCAAAACTAGTTACAAAAGTTATATATAAAAATATATATAAAGTTATGACTAAAATATATACATAAACAAGACTTTATTCACTAAAATTATTTATATAAAAAGAAAATCCCATATATACTAAAAATATATATATTTACCAACTATATATATATTAAAATTATTTACAACGATTATATATACCACAAACATGTATATATATATAAAGTTATATATTAGAATTCATTTACAACAATTATATATATATATATATATTAAGACTTCATATCATACAATTAGGTATAAATCCCCACGCATGCAAATATATAGATATTTATACTAACACCATACCTAACTCCATATATAGATATACAACTCAAATATATTTATATATACAAGCTTCACGTGAGGGAAAAAATATACTTATACATCAATATTTGAAATATGTACCTATAAATATGATACTAAGACCATGCATGTAAATATATATATATATATATACAAAGGTTATAATTAAAATTGTACATATAAACATATATTTAAGATATATAAATACTAAAACTAGACATGCAAAAATATATACTACATATATATTTGAAAATATAAATAATTACGTGTACTAAAAATATACATATAAAATAAAATACTTTAAAAGTATTTACAAAAAAATTAGGTATATATATAAAATCATTTTAGATAAGAGAATTATACGAAGAAAAATTAAATAATTAAATTTATATAAGATTAAATAAGGGAAATCAATACAAAATTAAATAAATTTAAACCAAATTATATTCTAAACACCTTATCTTAACAATCAAAAATCAAACCCTATTCTTCATCAAATAACCAAAAATAAATCCAAGAGACCAAAAAAAAAAAAAAAACAAAACAGTAATTTAATTATTTATGTATATGTGCATGAGTGTGTGCGGGTATCGGTAGTGGCACTAAAACAACACAAACTCAATCCCAAAAACAAAAGGAAGACACCCATTTTAGTTGCTCTTCATCCTGCATGCAGGAGAAGCAAAGAAAGAAAAGAAAAAAATAAAATAAAATAAAAAACTTACCTGATACTTGCTGGAAGCCAAGAAGAGGGGGAGAAGAAAAATCTTCAGCTACTCTCTCTTCCCTCCTCAATACCCATATATATAGACACACCAAGATGCATGTAAGACGCCAAGTGGCACTTCATGCTTGACAAGTGGCCAAAATTTCTTTTTTTTTAAATAAAATCTAATAATAATAAATAAATAAATAAATAATATTAAAATTAATAAAAATTAGTATTTCTCCATAACAAGAAAATACCACTTTAACTCTATATAAGACTACCGAGTATTCCAAACTGCTAAAAAGTACATACCACAAATTCTTAGGAGTTACTATGTTAGATCCTGACCACTAGGTTAACATCAAACGCCCTCTCAAAATCGCCCAAGGTGCTTACTGAGTGGAGCGTTACATCATACATCCTTAATTCTACCATCGTTTGCATTCTCAAGTTCTAAATTTTGTCCTTTATTTATTACTTTATCAATTTAGAGAAAGCACTACAATACAATGGACATGTATTCACAACAATTGATAAACAACTAGGTTAAATCAAGAAAAAGAGATAGATCAAGAGGACGCATGGCATGCAATAGCCGAATACTTCAAGGACAAAAGTGTAGCGCATCAACAACCAGAATGTTTCAATGAATTCATGGAAAGCTTGCAAGAAATTGTTTGTCAGATAAAAGATATCATAGTCAACTCAGCACATAACCCTAATAGGTATCCAAATCTCCCGAAGTTATATCGTAATGAAATTCTACCTTTTGGGCTAAAATTTATTAAATATCGTTTATATGCTAGTTTCATTTAATCTAAATTCACTACTGTTGGATCAAGGGTCAGTATTTTTCAATGACTTTGATGATTAACAATACGGGCTTGTGTGGTATAATGTTCTAGTTTGTTTTTATGAGACGAAGTTGAGCTAATTGTTCAGATCGGGCTATAAGGGTTAAGCTAAAAGTTACAGTAGAAACAAGATTATTAGCAGCTAACCTAGAAATGTGTGGGGCTAGAGAATATTTTTCTAACTAACTACAGTTGGGATCTGTCCACGTGTCGTATAGTAAGAGGCTCAACCTAGCAGCGGAGATCAATCTTTGCACACTTGGCAATCTATCCAGCGGTCTCCTAGCGCTAATTTCTATTTTTGTTAGAACATTATACTACTGACTTTTATGTGTATGTGTGTGTGCAGAAATAGCAAAGATAGCAATAGATTGGTAAGTAGGAAATTACAAGGGAGGCTACAGTCAAGAGAGAGAAAGAGTAAGAAAGTATTTAAGAAACAATTCAAGAAGGAGCAAGTGTGTCCTAATAAGAAATTCCTCACAGCAAAGAGCAAGTATCAAGAGTTGAGTGCATCTATTCATCTGAGGAAGAGATCTTGAAGTTCGATTTTAGAAGAGAGTTTTGAGCAGTTAGAGTGAGTCTTTTTTATACATATTTTTCTTTGCTCATTATTTTTGTAGAGTTCTTCTTTGTCTAGTTTTCGATTTTCAATTTCCTTGAGAAAAACTTATTTGGTTTTAGAAAATCCAAGACAAAACTCGTAGGTCTGTTTCTCTTGGGATAGAGAGATACTTAGCTGCTAGTCTAGGATAAAACTAGCGAGGTTGTAAAGGTTCTCTCACCTTCATCGAGAGTGTTTTAGTGGAATCCTTAAGATTTGATCTTGTGGAAAGTGGATGTAGGCATATAGCTGAACCACTATAAAAAGATCTGGTGTTATTTACTTTCTACCATTTTTGTTACTGCTTTTATTTTCTGTTCTATTCATATTCTAATTTTTTAGCCAAGCTAATAGCTAACAAAATTGAATATATTTTAATTTACTGCAATTATATCTAGTCAAGCTAACTTACAAAAAAAGTACACAAAAAGATTTTATAAGTTTATTTTCTAGAGAAAGTACAATTCTACCCTCCCCCTTCTCTTGGAATATCTTGGACTTACATTTGGTATCAGAGCAGTCTCTCTTAAGGACAAGAGTTTAAACACTCGAGCTAGGATCCATGCTAGCACGACTAATGTAACGAGAGACAGTCTAGAACTAGACCACTATTCTTTAATGGAAACAACTATTCTTATTGGAAGACTAGAATGAAAAACTTTCTTTAGAAAACTGATGTAGAATGTTGGAAGGTCATCAAAAAAGATCCTTATGTCCCTAAGAAAATGGAGAACAATATTGAAGTTGAGAAAGATGAAGATGACTTCGATGAAAATGATTGGAAAAAATGTTCCATAAATGCCAAAGGATTGAATTCCTTCATTTTGCACTTGAAGTGAACAAATACAATAAGGTTTCAGTTTGCAAATCGACAAAAGAGGTATGGAATAAGCTCAAAGTTACCTACGAGGGAACTAGTCAAGTAAAATAGACTAGAATTAATATCTTATTTAGAGAATATGAGCTATTCTAGATTAACTCAAATGAAAATTCTATAAGACCTTTAGAAAATACAAAAAGGACTCTCAAGAGAAAAACGAATCAAAGAAGAAAGAGGGAAATGAAGTTGTTTGTTATAAGTGCAGGGAGCCTAGACATATTAGAACTCAATGTCCTAAGCTGAAAAAGAAAAATAACGTAAGGCAATGATGGCAAGAACTTGGAGTGATTCGGATTTTATGTCAAGTGATGATGAAGATGAGAAAAGCAATGATAAAGAAACTAAAGAAGAAACTAGGAGAGTATTGATGTGTTTGATGGTTACTGATGGTTTCAAACATGACAAAGCAATCAAAGAGGAATCCACTGAGGTAGTCATTGTTGATAATTCTTATAAAAAATTGCATGATCCCTTTGAAGATTTACTTCTTGAAAATAAAAGTCATGTTGAAAGTATGAAGCACAACAAAAGAAAATTGAGTTAGCTAACTTTGGCAAACATGTTTGTGAAAACACTGAGACTAGTTCTGAACTGAAAATCTTGAAAACTACTTTAAAGTCTAGTGAAGAAAGGAATGTTATTTTAATGAAAGGAAATGTTAAGTTAAAAAATGAAGTTCGGAAACTCTCTTTAGATTTGTCTAGGTTTACTAAAGGTAAGAAAAACTTAGATAAGCTACTGGGAAATCAGAGATCCTCTAGTGATAAAACTGGTCTAGGATTTGAAGGAAACACTAGCAATAAAGGTAAAGAAGAAAAATCTTTTTTTCTGAAAAGGGGCAAGTTCAAATTATTGTTGAATGTCTTGAAAAAGCTTTGAAAAACATTCTTTAGATTGGAAACGTTTCAGTAATAAAACAAGTTAATAGTTCAAAGCATGTGTTTCAGAAAGGAGGAAAGCATCAGAAGTTTCATAAAATAAAAAACCATATTTTGAACAGAGAAAGTTTAATAATACCTTTAAACAAATATTTCCAAAACAATGGGTTGCAAAACCTGGATTTCACATGTTTGAAAATAAGTTTTATCATAAAAGAAGATTTGACTTTAGATTTTACACTTGTTTTAAATATGGTCATTTTGCCAGAGATCGCAACCAGAATTTTCAAAATATGACTCTAAAAGGCAGTGCACTGGCTAGAAACCTCACCATCAAGGATCCAACTTATCTTGGCTAGCTAAAAGAAATGGCAGATGTATCTTAGGAGCAAATGTGCAAAAAACTAGTGGTACATAGACAGTGGATGCTCTAGACACATGGCAAGTGACAGAAATTGTTCACCAAGTTAGAAGAAAAGGATTATGGAGAAGTGAGTTTTGGAGATATAGTAAAGGAAAAATTTTTAGAAAATGTTCAATTGGAACTAATCCTAGAATAGATGATGTGTCACTTGTCAAAGGGTTGAAGTTCAATTTAATTAGTGTTAGTAAATTATGTGATAAGGGAATAGATGTGAATTTTAGAAGATAAGAATGTAAAATTTTGAGAGATGAAGAGGTGATATTAAAGGGAAGAGAATTGAGAATGTGTATATCTTTGAAGCCAATAAATTGAGTGGAGCTAGTAATGTTTGCTTAGCTTCTGTAACCAATGAAAGTTGGCTTTGACACAGAAGATTAGAACATGCTAGTAAGAGAATTTTGGACAAATTGAGTATAAAGAGGTTAGTGGATGGCTTACTAGAACTTAAATTTTAAAAGAATGGTGGGTGTGAAGCTTATCAAGAGGGAGCAAACCAATACATCATTCAAGGAAAAAGGAATAATTTCAACCATAATACCACTTGAATTAATTCATTTTAATATATTTGGTCTTGTGAGTTCACAAAGTTACCTGTTGTTTTATAATTGGGGATGATTATTCAAGGTTTTACATGGACAGTATTCTTAGCTCATACGGATGAGTCATTTGAAAAGTTCCTGGTATTTTGTAAAAGAGTATAGAATGCAAAAGGATATGCTATTAAAGCTATCAGAAGTGATCATGGAAAGGAGTTTGGAAATAGGAAATTTCAAGTGTGTTGTAAGGATAATGGAATTGAGTATAACTTCTCTACTCCTCGAACTCCACAAAAAATGGAATTATGGAAAGGAAGAATAGAACTCTTCAAGACATTGCTCGAACTTGAGCACTGAAAGGAAACTTCCAAAGTACTTCTGGGTTGAAGCTATTAGCACTGCATGCTATATTTTGAATAGAGAACTTGTGAGATCGATTCTCAAGAAGACTCCATATAAACTTTGGAAAAAAAGAAATCCAAACATAGGACACTTCAAAGTATTTGGGTGTAAATGTTTCATTCTGAATAATAAAGAACATTTGGGAAAGTTTGATGGAAAATCAGATGAAGCTAGCTTCTTAGGATACTGAGAAGTTAACAAAGCATATCGTGTGTTTAACAAAAGGAGTCAAACTATTGAAGAATCAATCTATTTGGTTTTTTATGAGAATCAGAAAAAGAAGATCAGTTGTGAAGATGCTATAGAAGAGAGGCTAGTAAGCTGATTTCAAGTGCAAATGAGATATAGACTGAAGAAGTGAGTAAATCTAATGTGGAACCTGATGACAATGGAGCTACTCAAAGAAATACAGGTACTAAGAGTGATTTACCTAGAGAATGGAGGTATCACATAAATCATTCCAAGGAAGATATGTTGACAAATCCATCTGAAGGTATGGTAAAAAGGAAAATGGTTGGAAATGTAGCGTTCATGTCACAGATTGAGCCAAAGGTTTTTGAAGTAGCCCAAAGATGATGAAAACTGGGTATTAGCAATGCAAGAGGAGCTAAATTAGTTTGAAAAGAACAATGTATGGAAACTTGTACCTAGATCAACAACACAATCAGTCATTAGGAATAAAAGTTTAGGAATAAGTTGGATGAACAAGGAAACATCATAAGATACAAGGAAAGGCTTGTGGCTCAAGGATACAATCAAGAAGAAGGAATAGTTGATGAGACCTTTACTCCAGTAACTCAATTAAAGTTTATTCGCATGTTTTGTGATTTTACTTGCTACAAAGGTTTTGATCTTTTTCAAATGGATGTAAAAAGTGCTTTTTTAAATGGTCTTTTAAAGGAAAAAGTTTATATGGAGCAACCACCAAGTTTTGAGAGTTTTAAAAAACCAAACCATGTTTTCAAGCTAATAAAATCCTTGAATGGTCTTAAACGAACTCCACGAGTATGAAAGACTAAGAAAGTTTCTACTGAAAAATGGTTTTTCAAGAGGTCATGTGGACAAAACTCTTTTTACAAAAGCATTTTCACAATACATTTTGATTGTTCAAGTGTATGTAGATGACATTATTTTTGGAGCTACTGATATTAGCTTGTGTCAAGATTTTCTAAGTTGATGCAGAGAGAGTTTGAGGTGAGCATGATGCGTGAGCTAAATTTCTTTCTGGGACTTCAAGTCACACAATCAAAAAAATAATAGCCATCAATCAAGCTAAGTACATAAATGAGTTATTAAGAAAGTATGGAATGAATGGAGATAAACCTAGCAAGACGCCTATGAGTACTTCAGAGAAGCTAGCCAAGGATGAGAAAGTTGCAGCTACTAACCAAAAAGAGTATAGAGATATGAATGGATCCCTTCTACATCTTACTACTAGTAGACCAGATATACAGTTAAGTGTGTGTCTTTGTGCAAGATTTCAAGCTAATCCTAAGAATCAAATCTCACTGCGGTGAAGAGAATCTTTAGATATCTTGCAAGAACAATGGAGCTAGTCCTCTGGTACCTAAAGAATGGTACATTGATGCAAACTTTTGCAAGGAGTAGAGTGGATAGAAAGAGTACTTATGGCACATGTCAATTTTTGGGATAATGTATTGTGTCATGTT
Organism: Catharanthus roseus; assembly: GCA_028651295.1. Taxonomy (NCBI): domain Eukaryota; kingdom Viridiplantae; phylum Streptophyta; class Magnoliopsida; order Gentianales; family Apocynaceae; genus Catharanthus; species Catharanthus roseus. The sequence continues at coordinate 1,286,120 of JAPQWS010000116.1, forward strand.
ACAACGAGAGACACACACTTGCCTACGGCCGAATCTAAATACATCCTAGCTGGGAGTTCTAGCTCAACTACTCTAGATTAAGCATCGATTGTCTTACTATAGATTGAGCTACAATAAAACTCCTATTTATTGTGACAACACCAGTGCAATAAATTTGACAAAGAATCTAGTGCAGCATTCAAGGACTAAGCACATTGAGATACGGCATCACTTAATCAGAGAATATGTGGAAGAAGGTACAGTCGAGCTAATCTTTGTTCCTTTTGATAAACAGCTTGTGGAGATTTTTACAAAACCTCTTTGTGAAGAGATTTTCTCAAGAATCCGCATTGAGCTTGGTTTAGTTTATGTTTAGTTTATCTTCTTTTGCTAATTAAACCTTAACCTTTAAACAAATATGCCTAGCTTTTTCTTTGTCATTAGTCCTTATAGCCTTAGCTAGATTTTAATGATTATAAGTTATAACAGAGTTAGCTTATTTGCAGTATGGTCTTCATTTCTTTTGTTTTTTTCTTTCCTTCTTATTTAGTCTGATTCTCTCTCTCCTTACATGACTATGTGATTTCTAAAAAGGCTAGCAAGGGCTACATATTTCTTTTGCTTATAATAGTACTTGATCATTAGTATTGGACTGGAAATATGCAGCTTTGGCCAACTCATTGTAACCTCTGAAATTTGTAATGTCACTCTTTTTGGCCACCTTTGATCCTAAATTAGGAATACCATATGCTTCAGGCAATGTATCCAAAGTTATTAGATATTCAACTCAAAAGTGTAAGGAAATCCCAAACTGAAAGAATCTGAGAATGTCATATCTTCTCAGATGAAGTGGAATAGCAGAGTATTTCATAAGTTGATCAGAAACTACATTTCTCCTAAGAATGGTAGTTATGAGTATGTAAATGCAACAGAGCTTTGCATAATATGGCACGCACAAAAATAGAGAGATATGAATCTCTGTCATTTGTTGCTTGAGAATATGAAGGCTATTGAGAAGTCAGGAAGAACCAAAGCTCTATCCTATGGTATGGTAACAAAACTATTCATGTCCTTAGGAGTGGAGTTGAGTCAAGAAATTTATACTAATGTGAGTGAAAAAAGGGAATTAAAGATGAGCACTTTGTAAATAGAACATTAATAGGAAAGGAATTAAAAAGGGAAGAAGGACAAAAAAAGGGGAAAGACTCTATGAAAGGAAAAGAAAAGAAAGAGGAAGCTAAAAAAGAGGAGGAGAGTGATGAATGTGAGGAATCTGAGGGAGAAGATAGTGAAAGAACCAACACTAGTACTTTTGAAGGAGAGGATGTTGATAAGAGTTCTGAGAGTAGTGAAAAAGAATAAAGGGAGGAAATGGAAAATGAGGGAGGAAAAGATGAGGATCTAAAACATGACGAGAGAGATGATATTAAAGGAGAGAAAGAAGGGAAGAAAGCTACTGAGTCCAAAGACAGTAGTTTAGAAAAAGAAGAAAAGAAGAGTCAAGCTAAGAGAGTATAAAGGACAGTGAAAAGAAATCGAAGTGACCAGAAAGTTGAGAATGAGGCTAAGGAGAAAGAATCTATTGCTGAAGAAAGTGAGAAAAGGAAAAATTTAATCTACATTCCTTTCAAATGCTTTTTTTTTTTTCTTTTTAATCATTCTCTATTTTAATCATTAACTGTGTGTAGCCAATATGGGCTAATTTGAACAATTTATTTTTGTTAAGGTGTGATGATGGAATGATGTACCCAAGTATTTTGCTTTAAAGGATCTGTGTGCCCTAGAACTTTGATTTTTTTTAAGGGTCTATGTGCCCTAGAACTATCTCTTTGATATTTTTTTATTTGTATTGATCTTTCTTATTCTCATCTTTTGTTGGTGATCTCTTTGATGTGTGACAAAAAATGGGAGTAAATTTTCTATTTCTATTTATCTGTTTTGTTGATCTGCTGCATGTCTCTTTCCTCTTTTCTTTTACATCTCATAAGTTAAACTCTTGGCTTACTATAACTATTATTAGTTTCTACTTAGTTATAGAAACTTAGATTTTGAAAAGGCTGGCACTTGCTCCATTTATTTCTTTAATAAAACAACTTAGTTTCGCCACTGACTAAAAAGGGAGAGAATGTTGACTTAAAGATCAGTATTTTTCAATGATTTTGATAATTAACAAAACAGGCTTGTGTAGTCTAATGTTCTAATTTGTTTTGATGAGATGAAGTTGAGCTAATGGTTAAGATCGACCTATAAGGGTTAAGTTAAAAGTTGCAGCAAAAACAAGATTATTAGCAACTAAGCTGGAAATGTGTAGGGACCAGGGAATATTTTTCTAACTAATTACAGCTGGGATCTGTCCACGTGTCTCAGCATAGCAGCTTGGGAATCAAGCATTGGACACTTGTTCTATCCAGTGGTCCCATAATACTAATTTCTATTTTTGGTAGAACATTGTACTACTAATTTTTGTGTGTGTGCAGAAATAGCAACAGATTGGTGAGGAGGAAATTACAAAGGAGGCTGCAGTCAAGAGAGAGAAAGAGTAAGAAAGTATTTAAGCAACAATTCAAGGAGCAAGTGTGCATTCCTAATAAGAAATTCCTCACACCAAAGAGCAAGAATCAAGAGTTTTAGTGCACCTATTCATCTGAGAAAGAGATCTTGAAGTTGAATTTAGAAGAGAGTTTTGAGCAGTTAGACTTAGGATTCCTTATACGTATTTTTCACTGCTCATTGGTTTTGTAGAATTTTTCTTTGTCTGCTTTTCTATTTTCAAGTTTTTTTAGAAATTCTTGAGTATGATTTTACAAGATTCAAAACAAAATTTGTAGGTGTGTTTCTCTAGGGATAGAGAGACAGTTAGTTGATAAAACTATCTTTGATTTAAAGTCAAATTCTTCTTTTGTTCTTTTGTTGTAAGTATATAACTGAACCATTAAAAAATTATCTGGTGTTATTTACTTTCTACCATTTTCATTACTGCTTTTATTTTTTGTTCTATTTAGATTTTAACTTTGTTGTCAAGCTAATAACTAACAAAATTGAATATCTTTTAATTTACCGCAATTATATCTAGTCAAGCTAACTCTCAAAAAGTATATGAAAAGATTTTATAAGTTTATTTTTTTGTAGAAAGTTCAATTCACCCCCTCTTAAAATATTTGGGACTTACAAGTACCCTTTAAAGCATTCCAGAATCGGCAAACTAATAAAATCTTAATTATTGAAAAAACTGTTGTAAGTATATACTAGGAGTTTTCTTCTTGTGAATTTCACCCACAAATTATAACTTTTATTGATGATTGTATACAAACTTTTTTATGAGTATCTATTTCTACTCAACACCACTCACATTACGATTTTCAATGAAATTCGTTTGAACTGGCCAAGTACAATTGTGTTGGGTTACCGAAAACCGTCATGTGCATAGAACAAAGTTCAATTCTGGTAGTAATAGTGTAGAAATTTTAACTTCTCTAACGTGAAAGGTAGTTTTTTGTGACCTCTGAGTCACCATGATTTACTTCTCCACTTAGGCATCAAGCAATCTAGTAAAGACTCTAAATACAAAAGAATTTACCTTTTGTAATAAGAAATGGGTTATACACAATTGAAAAGGAACATCCAAAAGAACAAGAAGAATTGGATTTTTTTTTTTTTCTAGTCATTGTAATTTCTCTCAAAATTAGGTAATAAACTTGAAAGGAATTAGTATTGTACCTACAGTGTAAAAGTACAATGGTGATGTTAAGATAAGTTCCTCTATGGGAAAGTATGGCACAAAAATAGATCAATAGAGCGATTTTATAAGGAAGCCTGAAAGTATGGCACAAAAATGAGCATATATACAACTCAAGTTCAGCCTAGTCACCATAGGAACATCTTTGACACCAAGAACGATTTACAGAAACACCTGCTTTCTCTAGAATTTAAGCTCAATGTAGTGAAAGAATACACATCGCCCAGGAATACTCAATTCTATTGATTTTAGGAAGTGTACCTCAAGCATTTTACAATCTATTGGGTCAATTGACTAAACTAAGAAAACTGCATTTTGTAGATTCACTTCTCATTTTCAGCATTTCCGGGAGAAGGCATGGCTGAAGCAGCTTCTTGAGGAGTATCTGTGACATGTAGAGATTGAAAGGTGAAAAACTACGGAAACTAGAGAAGAGGGTGGTATGGGCAGGTTGATTAGTACCATCACCATGCTTGCTAATTAAGGAGAACAAATTGATTAACCTTGAGACACTTTTTTTATTTCAGATGGACTTTCACCGGTTGATGTGCTCTCTCTGTTTTGCTGTGCTGCAGATGCTGCTTTTAGCTGTTCCTCAGTTATCTTTAAGTAATCTTCACTTGAATAAGCTTTGCTCAGGGATGGGGTACCGTCTTTTAAAGGCATCAGGACAACGAACAATTATCAGAATTTACCGTGATGAGAGCATGAAAGAGAGAGCGCCAAGATATAAGCTAGCAAAACATAAATCCGAAGTGAGAAAGAAATGACAAGATGAAGTGAGGAAGAATGAGGGAGAGTCTTCCAACCAAAAGCTACGAGAATAAGACAGGGCATGACTAATATTCTTTTAATATGAAGCATACAAGAATACTTAGTTCCACCTGATCTCACGAACATAAACTAAGCTGTATGGGCTTCTATCAAGATTATCCCCCTCCCACACACCCATAGTACCATTTTGTGGTGGTTTTCCACAACATCTAACATCACTTACCATAAGATAAATCAATATGCTTAGTTCAATTGCAAGACTTTGGGGAATAATCTCTATTCTATTCTCTAACTCATTTCGTCTAAGGTACCTAATGAAGGGCATTCCATAGTATCCAGTCAGTAACCTTTTCCCCCATCCCACTCAAGCATGATTCACGGGGAAAAAAGATAATCTACACAGTCCATCATAAGATGAGGAATGGTAAGTGACTCACTAGGATCATATCCCTCAGAGCTTGAATTTGGTGAAGGGTTTGATGTCGTGTTGGTTGTATTAGGGCGGTATGTATTCTGATTTGAAGTTTGAATTTCATCAAGGCCGATTTCTTTCTCAAGTGTGCTTTTAAATTCCCTAGAAACTTCCTGCATGCGAGATTAAGTGTGATGATAATACTGGGATAATAAGCAGAAGCAGCAGGTCACACGAGTTATTCAAGTTACCTGAAGTTCTCTAATTGTTGGTTGAAATGCCCGTAAAGTCTTCCCCAGATTACGAGCAACCTGCATCAACAATCAAACGAAACACTGGTGAAATGCATGTAAACCTTACCATTTTTTCTTAGGGACTCATTTATTTTTTGATGATTTATTTGCAGATGGGGAGGAGATGCCATGAGGCTCTTGATCAGTTTAGGATTTGTGCATTATCAACATCCGGCACCAAAATGTCAAAAAAGAAATGCAGATTAATAATCAAAATCAACAAATCCAGTCTAAAGGTTCATCTTCTGCAATTCCAAACACAAAAGATTATATGAAGTTTTCATCATCAGCATAGGGACCTTTTAATTTTTATTTTTCTAATAATTTTATTGATTTTTTACGAAATATTGGTTCTAAATAAGGTAGGCATAGCAGTGATGTTGATATGACTTGTGATGGCCTGAATATAGATGCAAGTTATTTATTCAGAAAAAAGGCGGATTCACGATGCCGAGACGATACAAAGCAGAAATTCAAAAAAAAAGATTAAGCTTTTATATGCATTAAACACTTTTAATTTCTCGAAGCTTTGAAAGTTTGGCAGCTTGATGCTCCATAGATCATGTTCAAATTTAAAATCTCAAAGTGCAAATTGTTGAAAACTAGTAATCCAACTAATCATCTTGCTGCTTCTACTCATTGCATGAACTTTGGGATATAGAAAAACAGCTAGAATTGGTAATTTCCAAAATGCAATCTGGAAAAGTCATATTCCAGAGATATCCTAACATTGACCGACAAGAAACAGGGATCTTGTCCAAGATGAGGTAATTCAATTTCATATCAGGAATAATACTGCAAATTCTCTGAATCGCAACCAATATTGGTTCTTAGAAAGTGCAAGGTTTCCAACATTTTCTATAAGAAGTTCTACAACTCAAATATTTACATTGCAACATCTTGATAAGCAATTAAGGCATCAATCCAGATTAAAATTGTTTTGGAGGCTAAACATCCTGAAATATTGAGTTAAAGAATTAGTTCTATTTTGAAAGAACTTAAATCTCCACAGCAAAGATAAAGCTCCAAATGGCCTTGAACTCTTCGTTTACCTATTGAGAAATTTCCAAGCACATTCTAAAAAGTTAATGCTAAAACTAGAAGTATGACATAAGCATAATATGATCGAGAAACTTTCAGGTAAGAGAAATGATGTCTACAACTTCAGTTAACAAGCAAAAAACGTTTATTATACCTCAGCAAGACCCTTGGGACCAAAAACCAGCAAAGCTACAACTCCAATCACTAAAGCCTCGGGAGCCCCAACTCCAAATAAAGATGCATAAACACCTTTACCTTTACATTTCCCCTTCCTTTCTGGCAAGAAAAGAAACGATCTTTAGAATCCCAGCAACCAACAACGATAAAGATGGAAACAAAAGTAAAATGGAAAATACATACAAACAGACGAAAAACAGATGGCCCAAAAAGACTCATGGTAAAATTACAGCAGTGGAAAACCTGCAAGAAATAGCTAAAACCCAGATGAGAAGAAACAAGAGAGTACCAATTTTAACCAGAAATTGAGGGGTTGAGATGCCGAAATTCTTCAAACCGTTCCATTGAGAAAATTGCCAGAGATCCGTCACACGAACTCGCTTGGATAACTCAAAATTGGAAACTTGAGGAGAGGAAATTGCAGAATTTGAAATGCTGGAAACTGCTTGCTTCCTGGTTGTGGATGACGGCGATAATGATGATAAGCAAAAAGAAGTAGAAGCTGAAACAGAAGAAGCCATGAGGGGCTGCCCAAATTGAGGAAGTAATCAGCTGAAAAAACAAGATTTGCTCAACCGCTCATACTATTCTACCCTCTGAGCTTGATAATCTTAATCCCAGTCCAGATGGGATGGGGTGGAGAAGAGAAAAAGAAAAATGTCATCTTTGTACTTGATACTTGATAGTCCAGAATTTTTTTTTTTTTCTTTTGTTTTCTTTTTTGGGTATCCTTTTTTGAGTGGCGCTATAGGCTTGAATTGAGACTCAAATTATTGGATGAAAAAGGTAAATGGGGTTTGATAAGGATAATTCGAAATGTATAAAGATAATTCGAAAAAAATTCATTTTAAATTAACCACTTTCTTTCTATAAACTTTCTCTCTAATATCTCTTTAAAAAAACTTCATCTTTCAACATCAAAACAAGATTTGAAGAAAATATAGATTCTTTTGAAGAATCGGTAAGAAATCGATAGAATTTTTTTTTATTTTCTGCACCTTTTTCGCCTAGATGGGCGAAAATTACCAGTTACTTTCTAAAATGGTGTAGAAATTTTTTTTTTCTGGTTTAGGTGTTTTTTTTATTTTTTATTTTTTGTGTTTTGTTAATATTTTCATTTTACATTAACAAGCTGATGAAGATCCAAGTACGTTTGAAGAATTTTTAGATCCGGAAGAATATATTGATCTTGGACATTTATTCACAACTGACCGAATATTTAGTTCGAAAGATGAGTTGGTGCATTGGACAAAACAAACTGCAATGAATGAGAAGACATACTTAATCATAACTTGGTATCAGAGATTAAGAACAGCTGACCGGCGATCGTATGTCACATTGGCTTGCGAGCGCGGAGGTTCAGTTAAAAAATATAAAAAGCAATAGTTAACGATGAGGAAGAAGAAGCTGCAAAAAAAAAAAAAAAAGGCTGGAACCCTATGGGACGAAAAAATGTGGGTGTCCATTTAAGCTAAAAGGAAAGCAAATTGCAACAAACGAAAGTTGGCAATTGTTCGTACACAACGGGAGGCACAATCATAAAGTAGCTATTTACAATCACGGTCATGCTCAGGCTGCAAGACTTAAGGAGAAGTAGTTGCACCAGACTGAGCAGTACAAGAAGAGTCATGTGCCGCCTCGCAATATATTACGATTTTTCCGAGAACAAGACGTTAGCTGCGCAGTTAAGTAAGTTATAAGGGAATTATTTTTACAACTTTATTTAAATATTAAATATTTTAGATTTGTTTTTATTCCGTCAATAATTAGAAATTTATGATGTATGTAGTGCCCAAAAAATTTACAATGTTGTTGCCAAGATTAAGAGGAACCAGATGCAGGGAAGAAACACGGTAGAGGAAGTGCTCTGTCTAAGTGCAGAAAGGGGCTACACAGTTTTTCATAGAAACTGTGAGGAAAGAAACATACTTAGTGATATTGTTGTTGCACACCCAACATCGATTGTAATGATTAGAACGTGGCCATATGTACTGATAATGGATACAACGTATAAAACGAACAAGTAAGTACTACAGTGGATTAATTGTATTATTAGATATCTTTATTAATTTTTCTGCGTAAAAAATTAAATTTATTATGTATGTAGTGGATATTTGATATTTTATAATATTTTTTTTAAGAAATAGTTAATAATATTTTGAAGTCCGTCTGAAATAGTTGTCAATGTTAATAATTAATTGTTCATTTAATTTTTAATTAAGGTACAACATGCCACTATTAGAATCTGTAGGGATGACTCCGACAGGAAAGAACTTCACAGTGGCAATAGTTTTTATGCGGAATGAACAGGCAACGACATACAGATGGGTTCTTCAACAAATCAAGCATTTATATTTTATATCTGCTATGTCAAATGGCCAAGGTTCAATTATCAATCAAGGAGAGCCACTAGTCATTCTTACTGATAGGGAAAGTAGACTAATGTTGGTGATTGATGATGTGTTCAGAAATCCATACTATATGTTATGTAAAAGACACATCGATCAAAATGTGTTGGCAAAGTTGACTGAGATGGTGAAAGATGAAGAGGTAGTTCAACGGTTTGTGAATGGCTCGTGGAAAAAATTAATAAATTAAATTGATGAGGTTGAATATCAGAAAAAGTTGGAGGTGTTGAAGACTAGATGGAAAAGCAGGCCGGACTTTCTGCATTACCTGTTCAACACATAGTTGAATCCATTTGCCCATAAATTTTACCGGGTTTGGACATCTCAAGTGTTTCATTTTGGTGTAGAGAAAACGAACCATGCTGAGAGCGAACATTCTGTGTTGAAGGTGTGGTTATCAACATGTCACGGTGATTTAGATACCATGTTTCTGAATATAGACTCTCTAATCCAAGGTCAAATTGCTGAAATTAAATACACATTGGAAATTTCTAAACTTAAGGAGAAGTATGGCGCTAAGAGTAATGCCATATTGAAGAATTTAAGTAATAAAGTTAGTCATTTGGTTTTGAAGAAGATAATGGATGAGTTAAAGAAAGCGCGCGAGATGGTTGAAGAACTGGGAAGCAATTGCCTGCATTACTTAAGGAAGTCGCACGGTCTACCATGTGCATGTGAACTTATTCATAGGTGCCAATATTTAATTCCAATCCGAGAGGAAGATGTTAACATTTTTTTTAGAAGACTAGAAATCTGTTCTGATATTCCTGAACAACATGATAGAGAATGGATTCCAAAATACGTGATATCACCTCACTGATACAGGAGATTAGTATGGGTCCAATTTCTAAGGTACGGGAAGTAAGACACCTCATCAAATGTGTTATATCTCCTGTGTTGCCTGAAGATCCCTGTCAGCCATTGACAACACCCCCAGAGACCGCAATCACGAAGGGACGATGGAAGACAAATTCTACCAAGAGGGATAAGTCTCATTGGGATTGGAAAGTCTAGCGGATCAGGTTCTGGATTGGAAAGCGGTTCAGGTTCAAGTTCTGGTCCTAGTCCACGTGGAAGAGGTAGGTGCCTCGTAGCAGTAGGGGTAGGGGCAGGGGACATAACAATGGTAGGTCCAGTCTATCATCCGTTGTAAACTCGGATGTCCCATCAAAGCCATTCCCCTTCAACAATGCATTTCCTGGGTTCATCTACAAATTCATACTAAACTGGAAGAACGTGGTTGGTGATCGTAATTGTGGTTTTAGGGTTGTACCTAATTTTTTGTTCGGGGATGAAAATCATTGAGTAGAAATTCGTAGAAGAATGTGCTTTGATTTACACCACCGTATGAACGTATATGTGCAACTGTTCGGATCAGTAGAACGTGTAACTGAGTTGATGAGGCAGACCAATTGGGAAGAGAGTCCGGCGCCTGCTGACTATTGGATGGATACACCTGATCATCTTTATGTCATCGCGAACACATTCAATTTGTGCATTATTTTTCTTGCATGGTTAGGGCCGACCACCGTAACATGGATGGTAATGCTGGAACACTTGTCATCGGATTCATAGAGGAACAACAGCATTTCATACAAGTATTTATTACTGTGATTTATTTTAAATTATTGTAATTATTATTCTCATTCTTATATTTTTAGCCGAAACTTATATTTAATTTATAATAATTTATTCTGCAGCTACACTTGCGAGATGGATGCCCTTTGCCTCCACTACAGGTGCAATGGGAATATCATCGAGACGTACGAGTTAGTGGATAAGCAGTCCCATATCGTGACCGGATTTTAGATTGGGTTGCGAGATACCGTGAAATGTGATGCCTCATATCATTCGCATGTTATTATTAACTAGGAAGTTTAGCATTTTAGTGTATAATTTCTAACGTGTATGTGGTTGGTTTGTTAATACATTATATTTTTTTAGATTTGATTTTATAAGTATTCATTTTTTAAATAATGCACAATTACGTGATGAAATAAAATTAATGCACAGAACAAAATTCACTAATACTACATAAACAAGATCATAAAAAAAATATGTAAGAACATATCCAAATACATAAAGATTGACTAATGTGCGCGGTAATGCTTCCTTAGTAAATCTTGAACCATACATCCTAACTCACTGTCCTGAAGATCTTCTCGGCTAGCCTCACGTGCAATCAAATCCAACAGAGCCTGGGGTGGAAACCCAGCAAGCCCGAATCTCCTGCATCTTGTACGGTACCTACCTAACATCATCAGTTGTCATCACATCCAATCTTAGGCGAATATCAAGTAGTTTATTCTCATTCTTATACCCCAACATTGGAAATTGTTGGATGTATGGCTTATAGGCTTCAGTACCCTGTCTAACCGAGGGTGCAAACATCGGAAAGTACAGATATATCCACGCCTAAAATATAAAATATGAACGTAACAAATAAAAATAAGTTGTATAAATGTGAAAACATGTTAAAATATGTTAAAATAAGAGTTATAAAATAAATATAAATTATGTAAACCATAAAATATAAAACATAATATAATTCACGTTAAATTTAAAACACGTACCTCTAATAGTGACTAGCACCCAGCAAGCTCCTTTGCATCAACCCTGGAAGCCTGATCCAGATTCCTGTACAGATACACAAGACAGGCAGCAGCCCAAGCAAACGTCCCAACAGAACTCGCATCCTACAGCAGTGGCCATAGTCTGACAGGAACAATGTTGCCACTCTTATCACTGAAGAGTGAGCTACCCAAGATGTACTATAGATAGCCTGCAGCCCTGACACGAGGCGATAGTGAAGTCTGTCTATTGGTGGCAACTGCGTGAAGCTCCACTATATTAAACCCTAAACTACCGGTGAGAGCTAAATCCAGATCATCCTGAACCAGACGTAACAACTGCTCCCTGGATAATCTCAATCCACTACCGAACTATATGCAAGAACCCCGAGAATAAGCTCCACATCATCTCACCCTATGGCATGTGGAAACTATTCGTGTCGGGCTTCCACCTCTCAACAAAGGCCGACAACAATGCAGCGTTGGGTGTTGAAACATGCACAATCGTAGGTGCGTAAGACTGGACCCGGAAGCCAAGGGTCGAACATGTGCATCAGTAAGTTCCCAACGTGTGAGTGCCATGTAACGCGATTGGAACTTCAATGAACCATGATTCTAAATATAAAACAAATAAATTAATACAGTTTTATTACATTATTATACTCTATTTATAACAATAAAAATATTTTACAGATTAAAGAATAATAAAAATAATAATAATATGTAATTTAACATAAAGAAATGTACATGTCCACGCCATATCCGACGCGCAACATGTCCACCGTATGATGGGATGAGCTCCGGGTCAACAAGACCTCCCTCTGCTGGCTCTGTCTGCTCCCAATCTGACGGCTTCACTTTCTTCCTCTTTTGTGTCGGAATCGAAACTTCACGAGCCACTTCAGGTCTTTTGTTACGAGAACCTACAAACTTACTCATCACCGACATAAAGCTGCGGGTCAACCCTTTCCCTTTCCTGTGACGAGGACGCCCGTCGGATCCACTAGCATGTGCCATAGGCACTACGGGCACGGGCTGCTCATCATCACGAGCATCATCGCCTTCATCTTGATCATCATCACCACCATCACCATCATCATCGTCATCACCTCTCTCATCCACTTCTCTCTCAATATGTAGGGATCTGACTCTTTCTTGCTCCTCTCCAACCCCACTATCACCCTCCAAGCCAATATCACCCTTACATACCCTGTCTGCAGGCCTCAATACATAAGCAACAGAAGATGAGACACCATACTCAACATGAGAATACCCATGTGTCCTGCATGAAGAATCCTGAGAGGCGGCGCCAAACATCTGATAAAAAAACTCAGCCCCTATCTGCCTCGGCTGACCAATAAACTCCAGTATAGGCTCCTGGATGGCAGATCTATATGGTATGCGAGGTCGTAAAGTAGGAGCATGTAAGTATGGATCATATACTGTGTCTGTGGGGTGTGATGATGGACATGCAGATCCATATGGCTCATAGGGCATAGGGGTGTGAGACAGATGGGGTTGGAGAGGAGGTCGAGATCTAAAAGGTATGGCCGGTGGTTAGGCAGAAGACCCTGGTTCACCTGTACCATGATAGAAACTAGGTGCAAGATGGGTAGGAGTAGCGGGTAGGTCGGAGGTACTATGTCGTCCCCTCACACCTCTAAACAAAACTGTGACAGTTTGCCCCTCAACTCGACATGTCCTGTCTGTGACAGAACCAAGATCATCACCTTCTCTGCGGCCGCTAGGTTGAACCATCTATTATTTATTCAAACTCGTTAATAGCTGTTTATCACATATTTACTTTTAACATCTATTATTATTTTATTATTTATTATTATCCGGATCTATTATTTCATTTCTACTATTTCTTTCGTACTATTATTATTCATCACTAATATTCTTTAGTAATATTCTTTATTAATAATTATTAATTTATATATTATTCAATCTTACCTACTAAACCCTAAACCTAAGGCTATTCATCACTAATATTCTTTAGTAATATTGTTATGTAATATTTATTAATTTATATATTATTCAATCTTACCTACTAAACCCTAAACCTAAGGCCAAGAATAACGATCAATTCAAATTAAAATTTAAATACTTCGGCAGTTACATAACATGTTTCCTTATTAAACACATAATTATAAGCAAACAATTTTAAATTAGTTACATATACTTTACATACACAAAATTTATTTCATATTATATATTCATTCATGCTCATAATAACAATTAAATATTATCACGTTAAAAAAATTAAACAACTAGTTACAGTCATTCTACATATATAAAATTAATTAACAATTCAAATAATCATTTATTGAAAAAAATAATTCTAAAAAAAAAGCATTTTCGTCAGGGCTGGACGAAAGTGCATGGAAACTTTCGTCCAACGGGAGCGAAAGTACCATGCACTTTCGCTCCATCCGGGCGAAAGTGCCCAATTTCAGCCAAAAAATTGATATTTTATAGCTCCGATTTTTTTAATATTAAAGGGATATTTTCACGATCTAAATCGATAAAATTGTAGATAAATGAGAATAGATTGAAGAGCTAGCCTTTTTTTCCAATTTTGACAGTCGGATCTTCCAATATCTGAGATTAAATTTAGGAGTCCTAGAGAGAGTTTTAGAGAAGAGAGAGGAAGTGTTTAAATGAAAATGAAATTTTTTGAATTTTTTCGAGTTATCTATATATATTTTCGAGTTGACTTTATCGATGCCTAAGTAAATTTAATGAAAAATAATGTAGTATGGGAGTAATAAATTTGAAATTTTGAAATTTAAAAATTTTGAAATCATACAAATTTAGACTACACTTATAAGTATTGAGTATTTCGTCTTTTTCTTTTCATATTCACTTTATGTGAATTTACTCTATATTCTCTCTACCTTCTCCTTCTTCATTTTCCTTTCTTAATCTTTGCCTTTCGCTTTGATAATTTGCCGGAGTCTCTCTCTCTCCGTTCCTTATCTAATTGTAGTAAAAAATGCAATCTAAACTTCATTAAATTGCAATAAAAATACAGTCCAAAGCACTATGAAACTTTAGTCCAAACTTAAGTCTTTGATGCACCATTAAAGTCTCAAAGAACAGAGATCATATAGAGTGGAATTGCATTCATTTTTTTAAGATCATGATGATGAAAAAGAGAGAAGAGAAAATACATGTACAATTTGAAGACTAATTTCATAAATCAACTATTCTCTACAATACATTTGGAAGACTAATTTAATTCCAGAAATCAACCATTCTTCCAAATTCTTTCAATTCTAAGTGAAATAAAAAACCTTCGCTGAATTTATATCAGGTAAGAAACAAAACTGAACTAAAAATTACTAAGTAAGATAGAACTCTTACAAATCTCACCCTTGTAGCAGAACCAGCAGACATTGGGAGTTGTACAAAGCTTGTAATGTAACAAGGGAGGCTGGGAAAGGGAACTTGGATGGAGTTAGGGTTATTCTTGGCTGGATTGGCTTGGAAAGTCTTCCACATTCGCCATCTTGGATGAAATTACGCAGTGCAGAGTGTGGGTTAAGTATTTGAGTGTGATGTGTGATGAAGACTATGGTTTGTATTGATTTAGTGGGATCAATACTTCGCAATTTGTAGGGTTGCGTACTCAGTGGGTCAGTGGGTGGGTTTGCTCAAATGGTTTTGTTGTCTTTGGTGGTTGGATTGGTTTGCAGGTTGAAGAGATCGAGAGTAGCTCTAGATTGGAGTGTTGCTTTTTAGTATAGATGTGCACTCAATCTTAATGAATTTGGGGATTTATTTTTTTCTTTTTTGTTTTCTTCAGCATTTTGATGGCTGCCATTGGTTGGTAGTATTAGATTTCCTTCTTAATTTTTTGGTTTTTTTTTTTTTGGTTGGGATTTAGAGTAAAATTTATAAGTTTTAATATATTATTACTATATAAATAAATTGATCAAAAAAATATATGTAGCAATTATATGTTGTGGAATGTATATTTTTAGATGATTTTTAGATCTTAAAATTAAATTTTTTTTTCCATCTCAACACTAGAATATATATATATAATTATAAATCTGGAAAAAATGTGAAAAATCGCAAAAAACCAAGCATATATAATTTGCTTATTTTTAACTTTGTAAAATTTATAAGTTGTTTATTCTTTTGGTATTAAATATTATATTTATGCAATCTAAACCCTAAAAAATAATATTTTCCCATACAAACACTAAACTCTAGGGAAAATGTGAGTATACATAATTTGTTTATTCTTTAGGTCTTAAATAGTATATTAATGCAATCTAAACCCTAAAAATAATATTTTCCCACCCTAAACCCTAAAAAATTAGAAAAAATAGGAAAACTCTAAGTATATATAATTTGTTTATTCTTTAGGTCTTAAATAGTATATTTTCCCAATTTAAACCCTAAAAATTAGACATCATAACTCTAAAAAAATTTTATTAAAAAAATAGGAAAATTTTATTTTACAATCAAAATCATAAACCCTAAAAAATTATATATTTTAAACCTGAAAAATTCAAAGAAAAAAAAAGAAAAAATCTAAGTACATGTAATTTGTTTATTTTTATGTCTGAACCTATAAAAAAAAAAGTAGACAGTTTAAATCTGAAATTTTGAAAACAAAAAATAACAAAACACTAAGTATTTTTTTTTTATTCTTTATGTCTTAAATATTATATTTACCAATCTAAACTCTAAACCCTAAGAAAATCGGATATTTTAAATGTGCAAAATTTCATAAAAACAATCAAGAGAGGAATCATGAAATAGTAAAAACATTGCACTAATGAAAACAAACAATTACATTCAAGGAATTGACATTTAGAAAAAATTAACAAACCCTAATCTACATCCATGCTCACTATTGATAATGCACCAATATCATCTAATTTTTTTTCCTTGGAAGCTTCATTTGATTGCTTCTCATCATTCATTACCATGAGCATATCAAATACATTAAGCATATTTGCTCACTAAGAAGAATTGAGGCTGTGGGATCCATTCCCACAGCTTGAACAACCTTGTTCAATAATAGTTTTAGGTCATTTATGGCTGCTTTGGTTGCCTCTCTTTGGGATAGATACAAGGCTTTTAGTTTTCAAGGATCATCTAGTAGGTTAGCATTGGTTTTCGGGGAGTTTGTTGCATCTTATTGAACTGAAAATGAAGAAAATATATTTAACACCTGAGATTAGGGTTTGTTCTTCAATTGAGCATGGATCAAGTAATGCTTAATTGGCTCAGCATTCATAGTGGATTTAAGCTCAATTCTTGCTAATGGTATCAAGGAGAAGCTTGGCAGGTGAAGCATGCGCCTCTCTTTTCCTTCGGAAGGCACATCTGCGGGGCAATTTCAATGTGTAGAGGGGGGATAGAGAGGTATCAGGGTAAAACTTGGGTGTAGACAATAAATTTTTAATTAATTTATTTAATCAATGACTAAAATACAATAAATATCTTTAGTCTTGGTTATTTTAATTAAATTAAGAAAAGAAGTCTTTTAGGCCATGAAGATTGGATCATCCAAGTTGAGCTATGAAGATTAGATCATTCGAGATGGGCTATGAAGATTGGATCATTTAAGTTGGGCCATATAAATTGGGTCGAATTTAGAAATATTTAAATAATATCCAAACCCACTTTATATAAAACCCAATACAACACAACATATGCCTTTGGGCCCAAGTAAATTTAGCCCAAAGTCATTTTGAATTAAATCCATTAAATGACGATTAAAGTCATTAGGCCTCATCAAATAAGGAAATGGGCCGACCTAACACTATTCATGGGTCATTTAGTAGCTAAGCAACCCGATGCCCTATTTTCACATGTAAATAAGGGTTTTCCCAAAGTTGAAAATCATTCAGAAGACACTCAGGCTCGAGGCAAGTGAAAAGCTCTCTAGAAACTCTTCCCAAAAGCTCTCCAATAAAGGTCTTCTTCAAAGTTCAAGCATTTCCTCGCAGTTTTCCTCACTTTCTTCCTCGCAAAGATTGAAGAAAGCTCCAGCTGCTTTGCAATCCATCAATCATCCTCAAAGTCCGTTAGATTTGAGAAGAAGCTTTCAAGCCCTCAAGTCAACACTTTGCCGAAGAGAAGAATCGGAGGATTATCCTACAGACTAGGAATTCCCCAAAGATTTTGTAAGCACTACTATATCATAAATAAAATCACGGTGTTTGTGATTTATCTTTTTCTCGATTTTTAGACTTAAGATTTTCTACATACAAATTTTAGCATGCCTAGTGGGACAAACTCTGCCTCTCATCTCTTCCTCTAAGTTCAAATCATTCAACTTCAAATCTTCAAAGATCAAACACATGGCTCCTATGAACGACAACTCAAAATTACTCGTTCCAAGGCTGCTGCTGCCAAAGAAACTGTCACTGCTTCCGCCATAGCTTCAAATGCTGGGATGATGACAAGAAGCAAAACAAGGGCACTTTCTCAAAAGGAAGTTCAAAATACACTGGCTCCAAAGGCATCATCATTTACAAAGCAAGATGATGAATTCTCAAGCACTAACTTTGATAATGAAGTTCATTATGAGAATCGAATATATGAATCTTCGATGGCTGAAGATTCAACTGCCTCATCAATATTGCCAGTTATGATGGCTGGAACACTTACATTGAAGAGCAACTAGAAAATCTTACAAGGTTAGTTGAAGATCTTGCAAAACGTTCCAAAGAGCAAGAGCATATGATTGTTCAACTGACAAATTGTCTAAAAATGAATAGAGAGACAAATCAAGCTCCTCCTAAAATGGCAGAAATTCAAGATGAAGTTGTTGGCTCAAAGAAAGATTGCGACACCCAAATGTCTTCTGATAGATTGATTCCTATTGATCAAATGAGAGACATCATCAATGGTGCCATCAAAGAGAAATATAAAGAGGGTAGCAAATCCATCAGCACTTATGCCAAGCCCTATTCCCAAAGAATTGATAATATGAGAATGCCTACTGGTTATCAACCACCAAAGTTTCAATAATTTGATGGGAAAGGAAATTCAAAGCAACATGTGGCTCATGTTGTGGAAATTTACAACAGTACTGGTACCTATTGGAGATCTTCTAGTGAAACAATTCGTGCGATCTCTGAAAGGTAATGCTTTCAACTAATACCCAGATTCGGGGCCTGGATCCATTAATAGCTGGGGACAGCTTGAACAAGAGGGTCTAAATTGCTTCTACAGCACCCGTCGAAACTGTTAGATTGTTAGCATGGTGGAATTGACTAATTCCCGCCAATTGAAGGAAGAACCTGTGATAGATTACATCAAATAAGTGGAGGAATTTGAACTTGAACTGTAGAGATCGTCTGAGCGAGTCTTTTGCTATAGAGATGTGTATTCAAGGCATGCACTGGGAACTTCAATACATCCTCAAAGGAATTATGCCTAGAATATTTGAAGAACTAGCAACTCATGCACATGACATAGAATTGAGTATAATTGCAAATGAAGGAAAGGCATATATGCGTGATTTGAACAAAAGAAAAGAGAAGCAAGACTTCAAGAAACAAAGTAAGGCTTCTTCCAAGAGCGAGACAAAGGAGTCAATGGCCACAAACGCTAGTCCAATCAAGGTATCTACCAAGGTTTCTCAAAAAGTGACCAAGAAGATCGATCCTCCCCAGGAGCGAAGGAAAAAGACCTTGTAAGAAATGAAGGCCAAAGAATATCCCTTTTTGGATTCTGCCGTCTCTTTAATGTTTGGTGAACTTATAGCTGCTGATGCTATAGAATTTCCATCGGACGCAAGGATGATCCAAACTACTGCAAGTATCATCGCATAATTGGTCATCCTATTGAGAAAGACTTTGTATTCAAGGATCTACTAATACGACTAGTCGCGAAGGACGTGATCTTCTTGAAGAGGACAAAGTGGTTGCTCATGTGACATCTGTAACCACCGCTTCTATCTAACCAACTGCTTCAAAGGAGAGAGTTGGAGAAATCAAGTTTGGAGAGTTTGATGCTGTGAAGGTTGGGGTTGATGGATCCATCATCTCCATGAAGGAATGTCAAGCGCATGATGAAATACCCCCAACAAATGAAGAGGCTATCTCAACTAATGATGAAGGTTTGGACCATTGTGACCCGCAAAAGAAATCGCACAAGATCTATCAAATCAAGAAATATATTGACAAGGAGCAAATTCATCAAAAGAAATATGCTAAAGTCAAGTAGTCAAAAGATCAGGCACTTTCCGACGTTATCAAAAGGTTGTCCAAAAAGAACCCCGCATCTAATCACTATAGGAGATTTTCTACCTAAAGTTTTTGTTGAAATAGATGTTGCCCCATGCTATACCATTCAAGATCATTTGGAAAGAGAAAGCGATGAAGAAAAAGCCATAAATTATGCTCAAATTACTTTTGGTGATGACGATTTGCTACTTGTCGCGACTCCTCATAATAGGGCACTATTTGTGGTAGGATATGTGAAAGAACAAAGGGTTAATAGAATCTTATTAGATGGTAGATCTGCAGTCAACATCCTACCCTCACGAAATTGAAAAAATTGGGAATTCCTATTGGTACTCGTCTCAAAGTCGTTTGATGATCCCAGGATTCAACTAATTTGGACAAAAGGCAATTAGGACTTTGCGATTAAACCTGATGATGGATAATATGAGTGCAAGTGCTCTTTTACATGTAATAGATGCTAAGACTGTAACGCCCTACCCCATATGTACCTAGTATGACTTTAAAAGTACGGACGTTATGAAAATAGAGTTTGGATCTATATTGGTGGGCTATAGTGTTTTTGACACTTAAGTGGTATTTTGGGATACTTAGGGATAAGAATAAAATTTTACTACATTGAGGTTTTATTATTAAGGTTTATAAGTGCCTTTAAGTGGATTTTATTTTTAATACCTAGTGTGTGTATTTTAGAAATTTAAATATTTAACACTTTCATATAAGGATTTCAAAAAGACTTAGCAATTAAGAAATTTTCCGCCACCTTCTATACCCACCTGTCACCACTACAATCCCTTTCCCTTTTCTTTTCTTTTCTTTTTTCCTCAGCCCCTAACCGCCATATATATGTGTATATATATATATATATGTATAGGTCATGTTTTTTTTTCTTTCCCACTTAGCAATTTGGCAGCAATATATATACATATATATTAGGAGTTATTTTCCTTTTTTTTTTTTCTTTCTTTGATAAGAACAACTTGGAGCAGCCATAACATTAAGGTTAGTTTTGTATGTTTTTTTTCTTTTTTTCTTTGTATTTTCGTTATAATATATATATAGTTTAAGTGTTTTTTTTTCTAGGCTTTAGCATATAGTGAGATCTATTTCTAGTTAGATTATATATAATGTATATTAAGTTAATTATTTATTTTAGGATTTAAATATTTTTAATGGATTTTTAGTATATAGTATATAGTTAATTATGGTTTCTTGGGAGAGTATATTTTTTCAGGGGTATAGGATTTTCGATCTTTTTAAAGAATTATTATAAATATATATAACATGATATAGGTGTATATATAAACTTCTTAAGTTTATTTCGTAGGATTTCGATATCATTTAGGGTATAGGGCTATTTAATTGGTACCCGGGTATTAAATATTTTCATATTATCATTTTGTAGGATCGTAGCATCAGATCTGCATCCAGGTAAGTCCACAAACTCCATTTTATTATACTATTTCATATATTACGAGACGTATAAAAATATTTTTCTGAACCGTCACAAAATGTTGCTATTTTTGGAACGATATCACTCAACGTGTTTTTTTTTTTTTTCTGGAGATGTTCTCCACAAGGTGTTACATGTTCCTTAGAAAAAAAATGCATAGGAGCGGGTGCTCCATATAGGTGTTTCTTTTAAAACAGACTAGTACTGTGGTGAAAAAGAATTTGGTTGTGCACAAGTTTTTCTGGAATATTCATAAGTTTGAAAATGTTCTAGCTTGAAAAGTTCCATGTTTTTGACATGCATGAATATAGATCTGGCATTGACATAATTATTAAATTTGCATGAGCACGTGTTGACTGGCGAATGGGGATGTTTACTGAAAATATTTATGACCTGATTCTGTTCTGACGGCCGGACAAATGGCCTTTCTGTTTACAAATACATATGAAAAATCCCATTCCGACCAGGGTTTCAATTTTGGTTTATGATCTTGTGTTCGGAAGCTTCAGAAGATTGCACTGTACGTGGCTAGTCCCTCGTACGAGAGCCTCTTCCGATGGCGTGGACGTTTCAAACTCGGGAAAGTGGATCCACTTGAAGAGGGACGTAGACCGCGGAGGATGTGGCCCAATCGGTCTACATGGACACTGCATTATGCTCTGTGGTGGGATTCGGCCGCCTAGTGGAGGGTCAAGAGGGGTTCGAAACTGAGGTTGGTCCCAGGGCAGACTTGGTAGGTGTCCCAATAGTCTGTAGCCTGTTTTGACCAGTGATATGGGAGTGCGGTTATTTTGTAATCGAGCGCTTGTATGGTATTTGGCTGGTATCGACTACGAGATGTCGGAACTTAGTTTCGATAACCTCGTTTTGGGGATCCGGACTTTGTCCGTGGATCCCCACTATTGCATTACATGTTCTTTTAAATTTGGGCATAGAAGCTGCGCTGATGTATCTTGATTCACTTAGACTTTCCAGCTGCACTCGAAACCCTCATGTAGGTTCAAGCATCAATTTTGTTAAAATAATAAAAGAAAATATTTTCTTATAATATTGCATGAACTGCTTTGTGAAACTGCATCATCATTGTTTTAAAGAAATCACTAAAGCACACACACGTGGACTCACTGAGCGTTCACGCTCACGTTTTTCCATATCATGTTTTCTTCCCAAATTAGATCAGGACGGTCAGGGGCCCAGCAAGCCAGTAAAGTTTTAAACCAGGAGTTGTTGGATCAAATCTCCCCAGAGGGGCATATGTCTATATTTTATCTTTCCTAGACTCAAACCATTTGTAAAGTTTTTTTTTCTTTTTATTTTGTCGTGTAAAGTTGTTGATGTAAGATACTTTTGTTTTTATATTGAAACAATCATGAGAAGTTTTTTTCAAAATCCTGTGTTCTGAGCGCACTAGTAGTATCTAGTTTACTTAAGTTTTCTGTGTACTTTGTGTGTATACCTGTTAGTGTTGTTCGAGGGTTGTGTTTTATTGTAGAACTTATAAATTAGTGCCGAGAGGCACGCAGATGCCCTACTCAGCCACAGTTGACCTAGTGGCAAGGTTGACTTCCTACAACATTCTTTCGGGAAGGCCATGGTTGCATGAGAATGGTATTGTTCCATCTACCCTCCTCAGCGTTTCAAGTATTGCAGGAATGAAGTTGTGAAGACGGTGTTTGTCGATGATAAACCTTTCATAGAAGCTGAAGCTCACATTGCTGATGCCAAGTACTATATCAGAAAGAAAATAGAGTCATCCAATATTTCTTCATCGATAGAAGGAGAAATTCAAGAAGCTAGCTCCTTAAAGAATCCACAAGCCAAGATGATAAGTTGCCTCTGAAAGATCAAGCGAAACAACAAGATCACATTATGCCCCTTACCAAAGTTGAGCCTGTGAAGGCCTTAGGCACTCCTTTAAAAGGATTTGTTCGACCCACAAAAGATGCCAAGATGGAGGGTAGTAAGACTGTTAAAATCCTGGGTACTTCTTCAAAGGATTTTGATAAGCTTCCAACTTCAAGTGCAAGCGGTGGGTTCGATTCTAATGCCTACAGAATTCTTGCCAAGGTAGGAGACAATTCAAAAAGTCAAAGTTTGTTGGATAAACTGCCTCAGGAAGCTTCTAGAGAAAATGGAAACACTACTGGACTTGAGTACAAATGTGCATCTTCTATACGTCTCGAGATCAAGAGAGCAACTACCCAATACATCACTACAGAGGACGAAGTTACCTCAAAACTTAAATTGAGCAGCGAAGTAAAGGCGAACAGTCAAATTTCTATTTTTGACCGCTTGGGATCAAAAGGAAAGCTTTCTCATGTGTTTGTCTTCAAATGCCTTGAGAGCAGTACCATATCAAAAAGAAATAGGCAAGAGACGCATCCTCGTGGGGCGAGATGTGTGATCAAGACACCCTCCCAAATATGGGTCAGAGTAAATAGCAATGAAGATTCAAAAGCTGAGGTTCACACGGACATACGTGCCATATCTTGAGTCAAAGAGGAGGATGAAAGTGTAGGATCATCCTACCAAATCTCAACTTCAGGAAATACTATAGTCTGCACCCACAGGCAAAGAGATGCATTGATCACATCATATCAATATCGTGGAAGAAGGAGCTTTTGAAGAAGATCCTAAAGATGCTCCATCAGAACTTGAAGAGGGCATAAAAGCTATTGTGGATGAAAAAGTAAGTCAATCTTGGCACGATTGAAAATCCTCGCCCTGTCTACATAAGTGCCTTTCTCACTCCCGAAGAACAAGAAGCTTATGCAATCTATTAAAAGAAAACAAAGACATCTTTACATGGACATACAAAAAAAATGCCTGGTTTGGACCAAAGATAGTCGTCCACTAATTAGCTGTCAAAAGTGGGGTTCAGCCAGTAAAACAAACTCAAAAGCGTTTTCAATTAGAGTTGCTTCCATCAATTGAGATAGAAGTCAACAAATTAATTAAAGTTGGATTCATCTATGAGGTCAAGTATCCCACATGGATTGAAACATTGTTCCTGTGAGGGAGAAGAATGGTCAAATTCACATATGTGTTGACTTCAAAGATTTAAACAACGCATCTCCAAAGGATGATTTTCCACTTCCCATCCCAAAGATAATGATTGATGCTACCAGCGGCATGAAGCCTTGTCTTTTATGGGTGGTTCATCTGGCTATAATCAAATAAAGATGGCACCGCAAGATGAAGAGCTAACTGCATTCCGCACACCTAAAGATATTTACTGCTATAAAGTAATGCCCTTCGGATTGAAGAGTGCTGGCGCAACATATCAAAGGGCTATGCAGAAAATATTTTACGACCTGCTACACAAAATGGTGGAATGTTACGTTGATGATCTTGTAGTCAAGTCACAAAAATGTGGCGATCACCTGAAAGACTTGAAGATCATTTTTTAGCGACTTCGTAGATATCAATTAAAGATGAATCCCTTGAAGTCCGCCTTTGGTGTTACCTCTAGAAAGTTTCTTGGCTTTATTGTCTGTCACAGAGGAATTGAAATGATTAATCCAAGATTGATGAAATCTTGAAGATGCCTGAGCCTCGAAACATTTCATGAGCTAAAAATTTTGCAAGGAAAGTTAGCCTATCTCTGAAGATTTATCTAATATCTTGTTGGACGGTGCTAGTCATTTAGCCACTTGGTAAGGAAGGGCACACATTTTGAATGGGATGAAGCTTGTAAAAATGCTTTTAAAGCATCAAGTCACATCTCATGAAACATCTAGTGCTAGCTGCACCTACTATTGGAAAACTATTGGTCTTGTATATTGCTACTTAGGAACGTTCTGTGGGGAATTACTTGCCCAAGAAAATGAAGATGGGAAGGAAAATGCCTTGTATTATTTGAGCCTGACAATAATGCCTAATGAACTTAATTATTTGCCAATAGAAAAGCTCCATTTGGCCTTGATATTCGCTATTCAAAAACGGAGGCACTACTTTCAGGCACACACAGTGCATCTCATCTCCAAGGCAAACCCAATTAAATATGTAACATCAAGGCATGTGTTGTCTGATCGTCTAGCAAGATGGTACTTGCAAATTCAACAATTTGAAATTATTTATATACCATAGAAATCTGTTAAGGGGCAAGTGTTGGAGGACTTCTTGGCTATCATCCTATACCTACTGAATGGGAGTTGAATGATGAGCTACCTCATGAAAATGTATTGGTGATAGAAGTCCTTCTGCCGTGAAAAATATTCTTTGATGGTGCATCACACCGTGAAGGGGCTGGAGCTGGCGTAGTATTTCTTATCCCCGAAGGTAATATACTACCATATGCCTTTACTTTAAGTTAACAATGTTCTAACAATATGGCCGAGTATCAAGCTCTCATACTTGGGTTAGAATTGGTTGTTGACATGAGGCTACTACAGCTTGAAGTATATGGAGATTCTCAACTGGTGGTCAACCAATTACTTGGGGTATACGAAGTTAAGAAGCCTGAGTTGCTCTCATACTATAAATATGCAAGGTGCCTCATGGGATGGCTAAGCGATGTGACAATATCACACGTCTTAAGAAATGAAAATAGGCAAGCATGTGCACTAGCTAAACTTGCTTCAAACTTGACTTTGTCAGATCGCCACACTGAAATTCCATTGTGTCAAAGATGGCGGTCCCACCCATGTTTGAAGATCAAAAAAATAAAGAATGTGAAATCTATTATGTCTCATCTTCGAGGTTGATAAGGAGGATTGGTGTCAACCATTCATAGATTATCTGAAAGAAAGAAAGTGGCCAAATGATTTGCAAAGAAGAACTGATATTCAGCGCTGAGCTACTTGTTTTATATATTATAAAGATATATTATTTCGGAGATCTTTCGAAGGCATTTTCCAAATATGCTTGGGTGAAGAAGAAATTGTTCAAGCAATGGAGGGAGCTCATTCTAGAATTTGTGGAGCTCATTAATCCAATCCAAAGCTTCACTTTTTCACTAAGAAAATGAGGTACTAATGGCCGACGATGGTGAAATATTGCATGCACTATGCACAAAGATGTCAAGATTGTCAATTATATGCTAACTACATACATCAACCTCCTGAGCCTTTGCATCCAACTGTAGCTTCATGGCCTTTCGATGCATGGGGTCTTGATATTGTTGTGCCTTTGCCAAAGTCATCTGCCGGACATTTGTATATCTTAGCTGCTATAAATTACTTTTCCAAATAGGCGGAAGTCATAGCATTGAAGGAAACAAAGAAAAAAGAAAGTTATGGACTTTATTAGAACAAAAATTATCTACCGTTATGGAGTTCCAAGATATGTAATCACTGATGATGGGAACCCATTCTGCAATAGTCTGATGAACAAATTGTGTGAGAAGTTTGTTTTTAAACAACACAATTCCTCTATGTATTATGCTCCTACAAATGGACTTGCTGAGGCATTTAACAAAACCTTATATAAACTCTTACAAAAGGTTGTGGATAAATATAACAGGGACTGGCATATTCGAATTGAAGAAGCATTGTAGGCTTATTGAACCACTTATCGCACGCCAACACAAGCCACTCCATATGCTCTCATCTATGGTGTTAAAGCAGTACTTCCATTGGAGCGACAAATCCCTTATTTGAGGATTGCTATTCAAGAAGGCTTGACGAAGGAAGAAAATGGTCGCTTGAGACTTGAAGAGTCAAAAGCCCTTGATGAGAAAAGGTTGGAGAGAAAACAACGTTTGGAATGCTATCAAGCTCGCATCTCTAAGGCTTTCAATAAAAAGGTTCGGCTTCGCTCCCTCCAAGTTGGGGATCTAGTACTTGCTGTGAAGAGGCCAATAATTATTGGACGCAAAACCAAAAAGTTTGCATGAAAGTGGGATGGCCCCTATGTTGTCCAAGAGGTCTAGTCAAATGGGTCTTACGAGATAGTTGCTGAAGATGGTCTAAGGATTGGTCCTATCAACGACATGTATTTGAAGCAATACTACGCATAAAGTAGACACTCTGACTGCACGAGCCTAAACTACAAAGTTATTCTCCCAAGTCAAAAAGTTAGAAAGAAAAAGATGCTCCTTAACTGCACGAGTTGAAACTGCAAAGTCATCTCAAGTCTCAAAGGATGAAATATACGCTCCTTGACTGTACAAGCCTAAACTGTAAAGTTATTCCCCCAAGTCAAAAAAGTTGGAAAGAAAAAGACGCTCCTTGACTGTACGAGTTTAAACTGCAAAGTCATCTCAAGTCCTAAAAGATAAAATATATGCTCTTTGACAGCACAAGCCTAAACTGCAAAGTTATTCCACCAAAGTTGTTGTATGTGGATAAACAGTTAAAACATCCCAACAAGTACAAGTTGGTAAAAATGGATACTCCTGGCCTACATGAGTATAAATTGTATAAAGGCAACCACCAAAAGTGTAGCATGTGGATAAACTGCTAAAACACTCTAACAAGTTCAAGTTGATAAAAATGGATACCCATGGCCTGCAAAAGTTAAAACTGTGAACGACTAAATAATAATAATAAAACAAAATCTATTTTCCCAAAAACTTTGAACTATGTTTGACTTGATTCTTAAGTTCTTCTTAAGATACATAGGTAGCTTAGAACTAAAAAAAAAAATCTAAGTTTAGTCATAAGTTTTCAACAAACAAACAAGTTTGTTTGTTTTGTACAATTGTAACTAAATCATTGTAAGCAAAATAAATGCAAGGAAAAAAAGGAATGAATTTTATTCATAAGTAGAAGTGACATAGTTCAAATTAAATTTAACAAAGTACTTGACAAAAAAAATGCTAAAGTAAATGAAGGAAAGAGATTGAAAATTTCAAGTTCTGTCGCAGAACCAACAACTAATCTTTCGCTTCCTCAACTTTGACCTCATCATCCTCACCCATTGTAGAAGTATAGCAAGCATGCAAGATGCTTCCAAGAAGTTGAAGTTGCAGACATAGGTAAAGAGTAATGCTACACATTGTTGTAGATCATTGCAGTCGTCAAATCTTCGTTTTGCACATACTACTCTTATGTGGAACTTGCTAGGCAACTCAAATGTTGAACTTCATTGAACCCCTCTATTGATTGTTCTTTGGTCGAGTTAAAAGAATTCTATCAAAGCAATTCAAAACAAGACGAATTGAGACAAGGAGAATCTAAGTTTTCTGAGATCACAAACTTCTGAAGTTCATGCTCTTTGGCAAATCCTTCATGGAATGAGTTGTCATTATTTCTGGTGGCAAATCCTTCATGGAATGAGTCGTCATTGTTTATGATGGAAAATCCTTCATGAAATGAGTCGTGAAAAATCCTTCATGGGACACATCATTGTTATCTCTGGAGAATGAGTACTTCTGAAGTCGATGCTCATTGACAAAACCTTCATAGGGTATGTCCTCATTGTTTCTGGTGGCGAATCCTTCATGGAACAAGTCATCATTATCTCTGGAGAAGGAGTACTTCTACAGTTGATCAATCCTTCATGGGATGAGCGGTAATAGGCCCACATATCTGCCAGAAACCGTTTTGTAAGTCGTCAAAATTGTCGCCGCCTTCATTGGATCGTCGGAATT
This sequence comes from Catharanthus roseus, assembly GCA_028651295.1. Taxonomy (NCBI): domain Eukaryota; kingdom Viridiplantae; phylum Streptophyta; class Magnoliopsida; order Gentianales; family Apocynaceae; genus Catharanthus; species Catharanthus roseus. The sequence goes on from JAPQWS010000116.1 coordinate 1,314,716, forward strand.
GGCTCGAATGACTAGGACATCTTGGCTGGATAAAGACTTGGAGTCCATGAAGTGCATCATGGTTGGTCTAGAAAAAAAGTTAGTCTTGTAAAAAAAAATTTGTGTGCATGAAAAAAAAAAACGCACGGATCAAAGTAAAAAAAAAAAAATGCATGGCTAAACGTCAAAAAAAATTAAAAAAAAATAAATCAAGCTTCTTGGATAGTAACAAGTCGAGGTTATCCATACATGAATTCTTCTTTTGATTAAAAAAAATTCGAGAACTTTGTAGAGGAAGAGATTTTTGAATTGGGATGAAGAGAATAGCGGAATAAGCTCTCTATATATAGGGGCTTCGAAGGTAGAGATTGTCCCTATAATCCTACAAAGACTCTAGTTAAAGTTTTATATGGATTCAATCTTAATAAGTTTTACAATGATTCAATTCTTTCAAATCATATGAAATTCAAGTTCAAAATTCTATAAGGATTCAAAATTTCAAATTTTATGAGAAGTAAAATCCTTAGTTTGAGAAGAATTCAATTTCCTTGATAATTCAACCTCCTCAAATCTTCAAGGATTCTGCCCTCTAAATTTGATTGGAATTCAAGACTCCAAGTTAGTACCAAAAAAGAAAAACGTTAGTCTTGAAAAAAAAAAAAAAAAAGAATTGCACTTAAGTACTTCAAGTCTTGTCTTCAAAGTTTTAGCCCCTTAACTTTTACCTAAGTCTTGAAGTGGGGGCATTTGTAGACAATGAATTTTTAATTAATTAATTTATTTAATCAAGGACTAAAATACAATAAATATCTTTAGTTTTGGTTATTTAAATTAAATTAATAAAAAAAATCTTTTGGGCCATGAAGATTGAATCATCCTAGTTGGGCTATGAAGATTGGACCATTTGAGTTGGCTATGAAGATTGGATCATTTAAGTTGGATCATGTAAATTGGGTTGGAATTTGGAATTATTTAATAATATCCAAACTCACTTTAAATAAAGCTCAATACAACAAAATCAATGCCTTTGGGCCTAAGTAAATTTAGCCCAAAGTCATTTTAATTAAATCTATTAAATAATGGGTTAAACTCATTGAGCCTCATCAAATAAGGAAATGGGCCGACCCAACACCATTGATGGGCTTCTTAGTGACCAAGCAACCTGATGCCTTACTTTCGCCTATAAATAAGGATCTTCCTAAGGTTAAAAATCATCCAGAAGATACTCAAGCTCGAGGCAAGTGAAAAGCTCTCCGAAACTCTTCCCAAAAGCTCTCCAACAAAAGTCTTCCTCAAAGTTCAAGCATTTTCTCGCAGTGTTCCTCGCCTTCTTCCCCGCAAAGATTGAAGAAAGCTCCAACAGCTCTGCAATCTATCAAACATCCTCAAAGTCCGTTCGATTTGAGAAGAAGCTTCCAAGACTTCAAGTCAACACTTTGCCGAAGAGAAGAATCGAAGGATTATCCTATAGACTAGGAATTCCCCAGAGATTTTGTAACCACTACCATATCATAAATCAAATCACCTTGTTTGCTATTTATCTTTTGCTCGATTTTCAGACTTTAGATTTTGCTGCATACATTGGGCAGGTAGAAATTGCAGTCGTCTTTCCTTGGGTAAGTGTAAACAGGTTTTATTCTTTTTATTCTGCGGTACTAGATCTTTTCTAGAGTTCCTTTTTTTTTTTAAGTTTTTTTGAAAGATATACAAGTTGGGTATAGGTTCCTCTTATTTAGTTTCAGGAGCTTCTTCTCTTTTCTTATTTTAGTTGGGTAAGTTCTTTTCTACTTTTTTCTAGAATTACAGATATATAATAAGGTTTTTTTCTATTTTTCTTGAATTATAGATATAATAGACATATAATAATTTATTTTTTGCATTTTTCCAGAAATTATTGACTTTAATTTTAATAATTTCAGAAATTATTGATGATACTATATTTTCCACAATAATAGATAATAATGGGGTCAATTTATAATTATATAAAAATATATAACAAGCTATCTGTTCTATATAATACATAATATGCCTAATTGTAATGAATAATCGTATATTCGTCTATATTTTAAAACATGACCATTATCGTAAGTTTAAAATAGAAATAATCTGGTCTATTTGTAATTATACAAAAGTATGTATTATAAGCGTATTTGATCTATATAATACATAGTACGCCAAATTGTAAAGTTTATTCGTAGGTTCGTCTATATTTTAAACCATGACCACTATCGTAAGCTTAAAATAGAAATAACCAGGTCAATTCCTAATTATATAAAAATATGTATAACAAGCATCTTTGATCTCTATAATACTTTATATGCCTAATTGTAAAGAATACTCATACTTTCATCTATATTTTAAACCATGACCATTATCGTAGCTTAAAATAGAAATAACGGATCAATTTGTAATTATAAAAAGTATATATAACAAGCATATTTGATCTATATAATACATAATATGCCTAATTGTGGAGAATAATCGTATATTCGTCTATATTTTAAACCATGACCATTATCATAAGCTTTAAATAGAAATAACCGGGTCCATTCGTAATTATATAAAAGTATGTATAACAAGCATATTTGTCTATATAATACATAATATGCCTACTTGTAAGAATAGTCGTACGCTCGTCTATATTTTAAACCGTGACCATTATCGAAAGCTTAAAATAGAAATAACCACGTCCATTGGTAACTATATAAAAGTATGTATAACAAGCGTCTTTGATCTATATAATACGTAATACACCTAATTGTAAAGAATAATCATGCGTTCGTCTATATTTTAAACCATGGCCATTATCGTAAGTTAAAATAGAAATAACCAGGTCCATTCATAATTATGTAAAGTATGTATAACAAGCGTATTTGAACTATATAATACATAATAAGCCAAATTGTAAAGAATAATCGCACGTTTGTCTATGTTTTAAACCATTACCATTATCGTAAGCTTAAAATACAAATAACTAGGTCCATTCGTAATTATATAAAAGTATGCATAACAAGTGTATTTCGTCTATATAATAGGTAGTACGCTTAATTTTAAAGAATAATCGTATGTCTGTCTATATTTTAAACCATGACCATTATCGTAAGCTTAAAAGAGAAATAAGTGGGTCCATTCGTAATTATATAAAAGTATGTATAACAAGCGTATTTTATCTATATAATACGTAATACGTCTAATTGTAAGGAATAATCGTACGTTTGTCTATATTTTAAACTATGACCATTATCGTAAGCTTAAAATAGAAATAATCGGCGTTTGTAATTATATAAAAATATGTATAACAATCGTATTTGATCTATAAAATACGTAATACGCTTAATTGTAAATAATAATCGTACGTTTGTCTATATTTTAAACTATGATCATTATCGTAAGCATAAAATAGAAATAACCAAGTCTATTCGTAATCATATAAAAGTATGTATAATGAGCGTATTTGATCTATATAATACGTAATATGCCTAATGTACAACACGTTCGTGTCTGTTTCTACAATTTTTATTTAATTAAATTTTAGATGATCAACTTTTTTTGTATGCATAAAAAAATGAGGGTTCAAGAGTAATTAGTATAAAAATATAGATAATAAATGAAATTAGTATATAGACCCTTCAAAATTTTGCGCAATCCGGTTAGAATCTCCCATATTGTGCTTCTTTGGGCTGACTTGGCACCAACAGCGATTCAAAATTGCCCAATACCGGAGGTGCCATTACTGCAACCCACCAACTGAATTTCCTTCTTCTAAACATTTAGAAAAACAAGGCTAAAGATTTTGGGAGCCTCAACGCGTACTGAAGGTACTCATTGCCTTGCCGCCACTCTAAATCTCTATCCCACCCCTAGCCGATGAAGTTTTCCATTCGATTTCGGATTTCTCAATTGTTATCCTTTCTTGCCTTCTCTCCTCTCGCCACTTCAGGGTTCAATTTTAAACCATGAAAGCTTTAGTTCTTCTCATCCTATAATGGATTATCACAGCTCCTCATATTCGACATCATGCTCTGCCCCTGAACACTATAACAGACTAGCACCAATCACTGTACATAGTTCAATGAAGTGCATATACGGATTGCAGGCTTCTCTACTAACTTCAAGTACATCGAAGAGTAGAGACAGAAAATTCTTTGGGATGCTAACTTCAAGGTAAATTTTTTGCTGTGAAATCTAACAATTTTGTGGGATGGAATTATTTTGTGAAGTTATAGTTAGACTGCTAGAGGAATTAATTTGTGATTAATATTTGTACAAGTTGACTGTTTGTGAAGTCTTATATTTAGACTGCTTGAAATGATTTTGGGCTATAAATGATTTTGTAGATGTGAAATAAGATTATATTGTGATTAATTTTGGTGTTAATCACAATATAATTTGACTGCTATTGAAATGGTATAGATTATTTTGTGCTTACTTTTTAGCAGTCTAATTAATCTTGTATAATTAGACAGCTGAAATGGTTTTATGTGCGCTTATTTTGTGATGTGGTTTTTCTAAGTAAGACTATCTTTCTTCTCACTGTTTGCTTGTTTTTTTCACTGGAATTAACCTTATTATCTGAAATTTCATTAAATAGACATCTGAGAGATATGTCTTCTTCATATGGTTAGATGATGCTTGTAAAGTTAATGCCACAACTCATCTCAACCATTACTTGTTGAATTGATAAAGAAGTTGAAAAACTTAAGGTCCAATCAACAGTTATGAAAATAAGGTCAAAGAGGCAAGAAATTTACTACAACTTCATATCAACTAGTGCAACAATCGAATGGAAATGGGGATGGGAAGTCTTGTTAGAATTAGAAATAGGTCTTCTTTGTCTTCAACCTTTCTTTACCTCCTACTTCCTATAATTGCAATGTACTATACGTAAAATGATGTATTCTTGTAAGCCACTAGGAAGTGACTTGCCTTGGTACTCCTCCTTTTGAATCTATGATACAATTTCAATGAAATGGAACAAAGCTTGTTTATGAATTCAATCCTCAAAGTTAGTTGCCTTTTTGTATCCTCAATAAACTTCTTTTTGAATTTGAATACAAGTTCATCAAACTAAACTAATGAACTAAGTAATAATAGAAACTAATGAGCAAGAAGCTGCAAAATATAGAAAGCTACATCAAACTGAAAGAAATTTACTGTATCAAACTACAAGAAGCAGAAAACAACAGCAACTACAAGAAATTAGTGGGCAATAAACTGCTTTTTGAATTGAATACTAATTTAGAAAACTAACTACTGAACTAAGTGATAACATAAACTAATAAGCAAAAGCTGCATGAAATAGAAAGCTACATCAAACTACAAGATATTTATTGCATTAAACTACAAGAAGCAAAAAACAACAGCAACTACAAGAAAGTAATAAACTACTTTTTGAATTGGAATACAAGTTCAGCAAACTAATGAACTAATTGATAACCAACCATGCATTTTCTAACACAAACTAATGAACAACAAGCTAATGAGCAAGAAACTACAAGAAATAGAAAACTACAGCAAACTTAATGAAAGTTCTGCCCCTAAATTCAGATCAAATCTCCTGTCTTCATTAATGTCTTCATTAACTTGATATGCTCCATTTCTATTAACTCCCATTCCTAAAGCACTTTGAGGTGCACCTTGAGAAACCAGCCATATAATTAGAAACATGGCAAACAAGATAAAGCACAATAGGAATCATAAGTAGTCATTTAGCAAGCCATACCCTTCTAGAATTTGTTCTCCTATGTTGTTGAGAATTATTAGCAGAACGTCTTCGAACATTTATGCGACCTGGTTCATTGCTAGCCCTTAGACGGTTTACTCATGGTCTCCCTCGAGGAACAGTCACATTAAGATCCAATACCAGCCTAGCTAACCTTGTATTCACACCTTCTGAATCAGTAGGTGCAGTGCTTGCAACTTCATTGCAGTTTAACAGATCATTTTTGCATGATTCCAGGACTTGCTTGAATTTCAAGAGTCTTGCTTGGCTAGACAGCACTATGTCTACAGCTTCATTAAACCTCTTCTCAAGGTCTTTGTACTTCTCAAACTCTAAACTCATGTGAGGATATCATTCATCAAGCTAATTCTTGCATGTCTTCTATGTGCAGCTTTCCTCCATCTTCGAATAACATATCTTTCATGAAAAGCTCCCATGTCCTTCATATTTACAACTATCAATATATGTGCACACAACAATCCTCTTGATTCAAAACTTCTACAATTGCATTTTAGAAAACCACCATCTTCCATGTAAAGAACAATGTACACAAAATCCTTCACATACCAGTCATTACTCAAAGACTTTTCTAGTATCTTGATCTTTTCAGATCCTATCTCATCAAATCTTACCTCATCATGTCCAGTTTCTACATCTTCACTATCAGTTTTTGGATAGCAATACCACATCCTTCAAATTTTCGCTTGAAACTTTTGAAAAATTTCATTCGTGTATGCTTCTTGGAATTGTTTCTCCCATTCATACACGGATAAACACTTCACCACTGTGTTCTTGGACTTGAAATCTGAAAAAACTTCCTTTTCAACCTTATGTCTAATGGTAATCTCATATTGCTCCACAAATTGTTCCAATGTGCTGCTAGCATGTACATAACCATCAAAAATGCCTGCATGCTTTTCACCTCTTTGTGTTGACAACATTCCTGCCCAAAATATATGATTCACATATACAGGAACCCAAAACTCTCTATCATTATATGGCTTTCTCAACCACTGATGAGACTCCATCCCATACTTAGCTACAAACTCATTCCAATTACTTTCAAACTTTTCTTTAGATAAGCTGTCATAAATAACTGCTTTGAACTCATTTTTTGCTTTGTCATAATCACTCAAAACCCTAAACTTCTCAGGAATTTTACAAAGTATATGCCAAATGTAATACCTCGTAATTGTATTTGGTATTACCTCCTTAATTGCATTTCCAGTGCTCTCACACTGATCAGTCATTATAGCAGTGGGAGATTGACCACCCATTGCTTTAAGCCAAGTACTAAAAAACCATTTATATGTCTCTGTGTTTTATGTGAAAAAAGTGTAGAACCAAACAATATAGAATGCGCATGATGATTAACTCCAACAATACTAACAAATGGCATTTTATATCTATTAACAAGATGCACAGAATCAACACTTACAACATCATAAAGTTCTTCATATGCAGCAATACTTCTAGGGTGCACCGAAAAGACATTCTCTAACCTTCTTTCATCATCAGTGTGAATAAGATGGAAAATTCACAATTCTTTTCTTGCATTCTCAAGAACATCTGTTTTATGCAATTAGCATCTCCAACACCAATGTTCAATCTTCCCACACTTTCAACATAATTCCTGCAATCTCTTACAAGACAATCCAACTTATCAGGCCCGCCGGTTTTTACTTCCAAAGCCCTTATACTCTTGCTTGGCCTAATTCCTGCCATATCATTTGCTTCCAGCTTTCTTTTAACACGTAGATTTACACTTATACGAATTGGTCTTCTGCTGAAGAATTTTCTAACTCCTGAAAGCATTCTAAGACATTAGTAGTTGTCCCATTGTGTTTCAATTCATGTTAATTCCATACTCCAGCTACTCATGTCTAAATTGGAGTAAGCATTTGCATTGAAGTTGGAAAAAAATGTCATTTGGGTTGAGTAGACAATAAAGTAGAGGAGAGAATTGAGGGAAATAGCTTGGCTCCATTTCAGTTATTTTTCCTTCCAAAAGACTTGGGGATAGTTTTGACATTTTACCAAACCCTAATATATTGATCCTCAATTAATTATCATAGTTTTGTGCTACCTAGCATTTCCATGTATAATTTTTTAACAATTGGGGTATATTTGGATTTCGGGGTAAATATCATGGTCCTGCACAAATTAGTCCCGGCCAACTGCGTTTTTTCTCTCCTTTTCTCTTGATATATATGCACTGCTTCACGATTAAAACTTTTTTAAGTGTTGTTTTAAAAAAAAGGAAATAGTTAAAACTATTTTCTAATTATATATACTTTTTTAAAATACATTTTATCCTTAAATTATTTACAAAATATTGATTATATTTTGATCTTTTAAATCTGATCATTTTATTTGGATAATTGATAAGTCCACTTATTCGGGAAAAAAAAGTAAATAAATGGTTTTTTCTCTCAATAATATGATATATATATATATACTCAACGAAAATGAATGAGTTTTAATAATTAAGGACATAAAAGACACATTGTAAATAGTTAAATCATTCAAAAAGTAAAATATGTTTCTAGAAAAATTTAAAATATGAGTAATTAAATGTGAATAATTTTTCTAGGGTACTAAACGTAAATAGTTGAAAGATATTCATAATCATTTTTTTAAAAAGTAGCTGGAAGGAAGCTTCTTTTATTGTTTTCAAAAAATAAATAGTTCCTTCTATATTATAAAGGTTTTTTTTCAATAAAAGGATTTTGTTTAAACATAATTAAAAACCTCAAAATTTGAAAAAAAAAATTAAGAATGTCAAATTGTATTTTTTTTAAAATAGGGAAATAAATACAAAGTTTCTTTTTAAAAAGAAAAAAAGGAAAAGAAATAATGTAGAACAAAGATCGGGCGTAGAAAGGAGATTATTTTATCTTAGTCGTCTATGGAGGCTGTAATGAGCTTTGCAAAGCGTCCAAGTTATCTTGAGAATATAGCCCACTTGAAGAAGCGATAGTTTGTTATCAGTAAACAAAGTGAGAGAATACTCAATTTCTTGGGCCAAAACTGGAGGTTAGCTTAGCATCTAGGAGGGACCAAAATGAAGTGGGAAGGTACAGAAAGAGATAAGTCTCGCTATTAAACTATATCACCTTGTTGTATTGGTAGTGCGTACGTACAATAAAAGGAATTGTTGGATGCTTTGAATTAATAAAATTTTGTACAAATATAGACTCCATGGAATTTATTACCAATTTTCATCCATGAAAACACAAGAAAAAAATCTATCACAACATGGCTCATCTCATGGCCCCAAACTATTTCTCCCACCTAAGGAGGGAAGTTGAGGCCTTTTTTTTTTTTTTTTAAAAAAAGCTCATTTTTTTAACAAGCTATTAAAGTGGGCTATATTTTTTTTTATGCCTGATTTGGCCATAATGCACAACGATTGTGCATTATTAATTAGGATGACGCACAATCATTATGCGTTATCACTAATCATATCCTAGGTGGATATAAGTCTTATAACAGAATTTGAACCCTTGACCTAATGAGAAATAACATAAAAGACTTATCAATATACCATCATTGGATCTTATTCAACAAGTGCATGTGATTTTATTTAATAATAACTTACTTATTTACTTACGTATTCCAATATTTAACAACTTCAATCATTTGAATTTTTAATTAGAGCAAAAAGAAGACTATTCCTCTATTTAATTTTCAAAATTGGCGGCGTAATTTTTTAGTTAACAAGAGAGAAAGTATTAGAAAATTATAAAAACGTAAATTAAAACAAAAATAGGAGGTTTTTGAAGAAATGGTCGGTGGAAAACCGTTAAAACCATCTCCAATGCATAGGTCTCGAAAAAAGTACACGAAATGCCCACAAGAATCGACTCAATCGGACGTTCGAGCGCAAAATTATGTCCCGTCAAAATTTTTGACTATACAAAACGATTTTTTTCCCCGAAACGTGTCCGGATCACTTTTTCGACGATACCGTTGCGTTCTTCTTTACGAGAACCATCAAAACGAGTGGTCATACGCGTGAAACGGACATTCGATCGCAGAGTTATTCATGTTTAAAGTTTTCTAAATACCTAAAAAACTTAATTTTTTCGTAATCAACATAAACAAGATAATGCACAACCATTAAGATAATGCACAACCATTGTGCGTTATCATCCACATCAGCACTTAACATAGATTAAGGTGGTGATTAGCTATAATGCACAACCATTGTGCGTTATCTCATTTGATAACGCACAATGATTGTGTTATGGCTTCTTAATGATTTAAAAAAAAAATTAGACCTATTTAGTACTAATTTTTTGAAAATGAGCCCAATAAAGAAAAAAATCGAAGCTGAGGCAGGAGCGATCCTTGCACTCAATATTTATAAAATTATTTTATAAGTATTTAAATTTTTAAAATTTGTTGATATTTCTTTTAAGTTCATCTTAACATTTTAAAATTATTTTGTATAAAATTAAAAATCTAAATCTGTATATCACCTTACTTCTTTCACCACATAAAAAGGAAAAAAAAAAAAAAAGGGAAAGAAAGGAGGAAACAAATGATGAATATAATTATAGAGGAAACGACCACCTACTTGAACATGTGGTATGCCGGATAGTGTTTGGGCTTGTAGGACCATTAGCCATACTTAGCCACCATCCCTCCCTCCCTCCCTCCCTCCTCAACCTCCCCAAGATGCTCCTCTTCTCAAATATCCAATTACTACCACGTCTTCTTCGGCCCCTCCCCCCTCTACATTTCATTTTCTTTTAATTCTTTTAAAATTTATTTATTTTTACCTAAAATTATAAACACTAACCTCCAAATTGTTTTATGCTTTAAAATATTTCTTTGTCTTGAATTTCACTTGTCATTTCCTCTGTTTACTCACGAGGACTTCCAAATTCTTGAATCCTTATCTCATTTTTAAGAAGATATATAATTTTTATTTAATATTCTTTTGATTTATTAAAATAATAAATATTTTGAAGAGAAGAAAAAAGTATTGTAGACAATAGGAAGAGAGTAGTTAAAAAAAAAATGATGATTTAAAAAGAATCAAATAATAAATAATGGGAAAGGTGAAAAGGGAAGATAATCAAATAAGAAAGGGCGATGAAAGCAATGTAGGTAGGAAGAAAAAGGTGGTAAAAAGGAAGTGAATGACGCGAATGATTGAATAGAGAGAAGTTTTAGCAGGCATCGGTGAGGCCAAAGCAAAATATGAAATGTGTGAAAATAGGGATTGGAGTTGGGATATCATTTTCAAAGTGGGAAAGGAAAAGAGATAATGGTGATGAGGGAGGGAACCACCCGTGCATTAGTAGTTTACTACTTTAAAAAATGGTTGTTTTTGGAGTGTGAAGAGGGAATTCATTTCATTTTAGTAGTTAGTGTAGATGAATGTCAATGTCTCCTTTTCCACAAATTATTATAACTATTTTGGGGTTATGCACACGTGAATACCTTTCACAATATTCAACCTCTCACTTTCTCCCACTCCCAACTCTTCTCCTTTTCTCTTCTTTCTTTACTCCAAAATTCAATAATAATAATTAAAAAAAAGTATTTCCACTTTGTGTGGTTTTGCCTTTTATCTCCCCCCCTCAGCACTTCATCTATGATATGTATTATAGTGCTCATTGCATATGTGTTCCAATCTATAAATTATACTTTTAAACACGTTACACATAGAACATAATACAATATTATAATATCACAACATGTTATTAATCGAAAATTATATACTACATTAATGTTACATTGAATGAATGAGCATATAAGAAGCATGATGTGCAAAAAGAATTCAGGATATCGTATGGCAGATCTTATGAAATATATAATGAATTATATATGAGAGTAAGAATTTAAATATATTAAATATTTATCTTATTATAGTAAACGTGGTTGCTAAATAATTGGTCATATGTGATGTCAAATTTACTAATTATGTTTCGAAACTCCTATTATACCAAGTCTGGTATTGGAGTAATTAAGTATAACCCCCACAAAAATATGTGAGAAGAATGAATGATATATAAATAAATTTTTAAATATTTTTTATCAACTTTTTATATTTATTTGGTGTGGTCTTAGGCTAAGCGCCTCACATGGAATATGTGAAAGTAATGACTTGAATATGAGTATTTCATTGTTAATTTGAGATATATTTTCCTTAATTTTAATTTAATTATGATTTAGATATACTTTTTTACTAAAAAAAAAAATTTAACAACAAAAGCTAGATATATAAAATTTTCCGTCATTGAATTACCGGTATTTCATTGTGAACATTACCTTGCTAAAAATAACAGGAAAGATTCTCATAAAAAATACAAACAAAATACCTAGAGAAATTTACATTACCAACTTAATTATAAATAATTATTCCATACGTATTAACATTTAAGTATATTTTTTATTATATTTATTAAAATTATATTTACTTTGTTGAAAATATATATATATTAAAACATGTACATCAAATTAATAATGTTGACCCAAGTAGTGAACATAAAACGGCATCATTATTCATTAAAAAAAAAAGAACGGCATCATCACGGTAACAAAAACTCTTAAAACGCGTACGAGTTGCGGTAAAAAAGGAGAAGAAGATGGGGGGTTGGGTTTGAGATCCAAGAAATGAGTTGGCCAAAAACAACCAAGATCACGACCGTCACGTGACCCTAGTAAAAACTCACTGCCCAAAAAACCCTGTGGTTCTTCTATAACATAAGCAGCAACTCATAAATGCGCACCCCCACCCTTCCACCTGGCCTCAGCTTTGCCATAAATAGTCCTAACTAGCCTATCTTCCGCCGCAATTAAAAATGGCATCTCCCTTTAAATTCAACTCTTATCTAAGGATATTTCTGTCAATTCCATTTAAACCCCAACATTATCCGCACTCTCCTCCCCCGCCCCCCTCGTAATTATTCCCCAAATCGTTGCTCTAATTATTTTCATTGTCCCCACATTACCCCAAACATAACTGCTTAATAACGCTGACAAAAGAAAATTATTACTTTACTCAGGAACTTTATCATGATTAATGAGTAATAATATTTTTTTATTTCATAATATAAGAATAATCTGATATATTTAAAATTTCATATTATAAAATAATTTTTTTAAAAGTATACATATTTATTTAATATATTATTATTTATTAATTTTTAAAATTTAAACTTATTTATATTTGACAAAAATTTCATATTATAAAATAATTTTTTTAAAAGTATACATATTTATTTATTAATTTTTAAAATTTAAACTTATTTATATTTGACAAAGTCTTGAAATATAAATAATTTAATTTTATATTTTTTTAATATGAGAAAAAGTAATTTAATTTTATATTATGAAAAAGAGATAGTATTAATATATGTAGATACAAAATCATATGTGATTAAAAGAGGCATAATTAGCAATTATGGTACATTGCACTTATTTATCTGTATAATTTAATATTATTAGATCAAATATAATTTATGTGATAAATATAAATTATTCATTGACTAATAAAAATTTTCTTACTGCTATACTAGTATATTTAATCAAATAAATATATGAATCAATAATTATCTTTAAAAAGTAAAATTAGAAACACAAATATATATATATATATTTTCAACTATTGATACATTTAGTTTTTATATTAAATGACTTTTATCTGATTAACTTGTTTAATATCAAAATTTAAATCGTTACTATTTATATTTAACACGATGACTTGACAATTGACATATATTGGTAAGAAATATTATAAATGTTTGAAAGGTTGAATGTTCAAAACTAAACTAAACTTAATTTTTACACAAGAGATTCTATAAATGCTAGATTAAATTCTGATTAATCCGTACATTTTGAGTATGAAAGAAAAAAGAAAATACTATATTTTTTTTAAACACAAGGGTGCCATACTTTGTGAAGAAAAATAATTCCCAAATCTAAGCAGGAATGGAATCTCCAACTTTTTAATTGGGAGGTCTAATTTTTACTATTGGAAGGCTCGCAGATAAAAAGAAAATAATATAGTATTCCTATATTGCTTCTTCCAATAGAAGAAAGACTTCTCCTTCCATTTCCTTACCATTTTTTCTTTTTCAATTTTTTTTTAAAATTTTTGAAGATATGTTTTTGTAAAGCCACCGCTTTTGCTTTGTTGTCTTGTGTTTATATTGCATCTGCGGTCTCTTCAAATCTCAGCGTGATCTTCTTTGATGGAAATTCTGACTGTTTAATCGCCGCCGGCTACGGTGATCTCTGCCGGATAACTCTCCCGTCGAAACCGTCACGATACTAAAGTAATGAAATCTTGAGCTTGCTTGATCGAGATTCAGCATGAGCAGCGTGCATAATAGCGTGGATACTGTAAATGCCGCGGCCACTGCTATAGTTACCGCAGAGAGTAGAGTTCAGCCGTCAACGAATCAGGTAGAATTTTTTTTTTCTTAATCATTCCAATTCTGCGTGTGTTTTAGGTATGCATATATAATTTTGTATGTTTAATCTGAGTATGGATTCTGTTGAATGTTTCAATAGCTGACATGAACTGAAATGATTCGTGTTTCTTCTCTGTTTTGGGGAACTTGAGGAATTAAATTGCTTTTTTGTTGGCTGGTGCTGTAAGTTTCGGTCTACAGATAGTCTTTCTTTTGTTATGACGAGTTAATATGATTGAATTCCATTTATAAGTGCGATTAGATTGTTGCTAAGTTTGTATTTCAGGTTTAAGCTTGATTGATACCTGCAATTTTTCTTTTTCTTTGGTAGGAAGGTTGATTCCCATCTAGTTTTGAGTCTGGTGACTGAAATTGCTAAATTGTATACATTATTTACTTTTATGTTATTGTTTCTATCTTTGCTTCATTGAATCTCTGAAACTCTGAAAGGAGAAGGAAGGAGTGGTGGTTAGGACAAGGATTTGGTCGACCATGACCTTTCTAGGCTTCTGGCGGCTTCTTCCTGGTTCTAAAAGGAACTAGCCATAAAAGTTCTACAATAAGGTCAAGGGACCTGTGGCTAGAAAAAGAGTAATCTGAAAAAGGCTATTTTAAAGAACAGAACCTTTTTATCTAATTTATTCATCTGGGGAAGTATGCAGACATTTTTCAACTGAAAAAAGCGAAGTTAGGCTTTTATTCTAAAGTTGGCAAATGAAGAAAGATGCTTATTAGTAATTTAGGAGGTTCCTTCAAGAACCATGGGTCAAGATTGCTATCTAAGTTATAAATTATTTGAAATCTGAACTAAAGTTCTCAGACATCCAGTTTAGATTTGCACAAAGGTGCAATGCAGTATTGCCAGAATAATAATAGTTTTTGTTCAGGAAGTGAAGCTTTTAATGACTCCGGCTAATTTCCAGGATCAATATTCTTTCTAAAGTTTCCAAGTTAAGATATATTTTAAACTTAAATGCCTGATCAGAAATTCCTCAATCATCTCGGCAAATTGTGGTGCTGCTCAACCTGATTATTTATTGAACTTCAGCTAGAAAAAAAGTTAAAGGTGTCGTCTACGAATTGTTCTGTTGCTTTATTAGTTATAACTCTATTTAATAAGCAGGATGTAGGTGTAGAATAATTGCACATTCTTCTAAATTGTTCTAGGAGTAGATGTTGAGGTAGGTAAACAAGATGCTTATGTTTGTTTGGGGTGAGAGAGTGGTGTATTAAGCAGCAAGTGGAAGTGAGTGAAAACATGCTCCTTTTAGTCTTGTCTGTCACTCGAATTATAGTAATTTGAAAGTTGCAGGCTTAGCAGCCTGCCTTAGTGCTCTTCACAAATGTAACAAAGCATGAGATCTGTTCCCAACTGTTGTTGACATCTATGATGTCAAGCTCTGATATTCTGAGCTCCCTTCATGCTTTACAACTGGATTCAGCGTGTGTTTGAAATGTTATACTTAATGAATAATCCTGTTCAGATAACAAAGGTTGTCACCTGAACATTATCTTATGCTAAACCCAATTATATCATGTTACAGTAACCTGGTAAAGTGGCTTTGCTTTTAATTGTTGGATAAGATCTTTTCTTAGTATAAATTCTTTATTCTGAGTTCAGAGTCAAACATAGTTGAAATTGAAAGAAGACCTATTAATTTATAATGCTTTGATTTGTTTTGTTCCAGAAAAGAAGATGGGCAAGCTGCTGGAGTCTTTACTGGTGTTTTGGTTCTTACAAGAACAGCAAGCGTATTGGACATGCGGTCCTTGTCCCTGAATCCACAGCACCAGGAGCTACTGCTCCAGTTGCTGATAATGTAAACCACTCTTCTAGTATAGTGATACCTTTCATAGCCCCTCCCTCTTCTCCTGCATCTTTTCTCCAGTCTGATCCTCCCTCGGCAACCCAGTCTCCTGCTGCTGGGTTGCTCTCTCTGACATCCTTTTCAATGAATTCATTTTCTCCTGGCGGAACTGCTTCCATTTTTGCTATTGGTCCCTATGATCATGAAACTCAGCTAGTTACACCACCGGTATTTTCAGCATTCACTACCGAACCATCAACCGCATGTTTTACCCCTCCTCCTGAATCAGTGCAGCTTACAACACCGTCATCTCCAGAGGTGCCATTTGCTCAGCTTCTAACGTCATCTCTGGCACGCAATCGAAGACATAGCGGGCCCAATCTAAGGTTCCCATTATCTCAGTATGATTTTCAGCCATATCAGTCCCCTGGAAGCCCTGGTAGCCATCTTATATCACCAGCCTCAGCAATTTCGAATTCTGGGACATCATCACCTTTTCTTGATAAGCTCCCTATTGTTGAGTTCAGAATGGGGGAAGCTCCAAAATTTCTTGGCTATGAACATTTCACATACAAGTGGGGTTCAAGAGTTGGTTCTGGATCTTTGACACCAAGTGGTTGGGGTTCGAGGCTCGGTTCAGGAACTTTGACACCGAATGGTGGAATTTCAAGGCTTGGTTCAGGAACTCAGACTCCAAATGGTGGAATTTCAAGGCTTGGTTCCGGATCCTTGACACCTAATGGTGGAGAACCTGTCTGCCAAGAGAGTTACCTTTTGGAGAGCCAAATATCTGAGGTAGCATCACTTGCCCATTCAGAGAAATCCGAAAATGAGGAAGAGCTATTGGATCCCAGAGTTTCCTTTGAATTGACTGGCGAACATGTTCTTAAGTTTGATGAGGCCGTTACAGCGCACGACACAGTCTTGGAACCAGTCACTATTAATGCAGATCAAGCTCCCAACAATTGTCAGTCAATGTCAAAGAAATCTGAGAATTGCTGCTGCGAATATTGTAACGGGCAGATTGTAAACGAAGAAAAAGCTTTAGAAGGAGAAGGGAAGCATTGCATTAAAAAACATCATTCTGTTTCACTTGGTTCGAGCAAAGATTTCAATTTTGACAGCATGAAGCAAGAATTACCAGACAAGTCTGCTGTTGATTGTGAATGGTGGACAAAGGAAAAGGTTACTGCTAAGGAACTTGGTCCCCAAAACAAATGGACTTTCTTCCCAATGCTTCAACCTGGTGTTAGCTAATGCCTAATGCAAAGCAACATAGAAATCATTTCTGTGCTAGGACCAAAGGTTTATATATATATATATATATATATATAATGAAAAAGCAGTTTTGGAGTATGAGATTTTGCAAGGCACGAAGAAGACGCGAGAATGATGATGGACTGGAGAAGCTTGCCGCCTCAAACAAGGTACTAGTCTTTTACTGGTGAAGAAACTGGTTTATAAGTGAACTAGAGATTATTATTATTATTATTATTATTGAAAATTGTACTATTATCGGCTTCCCCATGATATACTGTAAATTATATCCCACTGATAGACAATCTCAATTCATTTGTTATTAAACCTGTATGTATGCTTATCAATAAGAAGCATTATATGTGTAGTCAGCCTCCGACCAGCCGGGGGGACTGCTTTTTTTTTTTATACATTAGGTGAATTATATGGTCCGAATTCATGATATTTTTTTTTTAAATTATTGTTTTTTCATGTAAAAAGTATTTTTATTATTAAGTTACAATTTTGTCAAAAATTTAAAGAAAGGACAAAAACTTGTTAGTTAGTTACAAGCTTTCTCCATCACTGAAAGCTCAAAATTTTGACTTTGAGACAAGTGATTATTGATCGCTCAATTAAAGTTAAAGATTCGTGCAATAATTCACTATTACTGTTATTATTCAAATTACTTTACGTCTTTTATTTAAATCAATCATTTACATATTAAAAAAAACTGACGAGAAAGATTGTTTTTGTCATCTTTCACTCAGACTGAATAAACTTTGGAACTCTTAGCATCAATAACCTACCTACTTAGCAAAAATTATTCTTATCAAGTAATAAATTTTAATTCTGTATTAAAATTATGTGTTATTTAGTCGTGGGAAAAAGAAATTATGTGTAGATAACATTTTTATTTTCCTAAATACTGGAGGAGGGATCATTCTTCTGATCACGCCACATGTGATGTGATATGTCTGATTTCTAAATGTTTTTTTCTCAATAATTCCCTCCAAAAAATAAATTGTTTGCTCAATAATTGATTTGAATATTCATGAAAAGATAGAAATTATGTAACTGATTTAAATATTAGCAAATCATAATGATAAGATTTAGCAAATTACATTGCACCCCTGATTTGTTTTCTGTAAATTAAGGCCCCTCAAGTTTAGCAAATTTAGAAACTTTCCCTTAATTTTATTTTATTTTATTTTTTGGCTGAATAAAACTTTCCCTTAATCAACATCATTAGAAGTTTCATGACTTAAATGGCCTCCAACGATCAGAAATTAGTAAGACAAGAACATGTTCTAAAATTAACTAAGTTCTCGTAACATCATTTTCTACTTATGTGCAATTTATATTTTATGAACGTCAATACTTTTATTATATACAGAAGTTGGTGGGAAAATTCATATTACAATGCAACTTAGATTTCTTAAGTGAAGAATTAGTTGTAAATGTTAGAGTAAAAATGAACATGGAATATATTCAAACAAATTAAAATAGAAATGTATATATTCAATTTTAGAAAAGAAATAATACTTTTAATACAGATAAAATATATTTTATATATCAGTTTAAGTTTAATAAATTTTATAAAATTTAAAATTTTATCAAAAATTATTAAATCTAAAGAAATTGAAATATTAGATTAAAAATATAATGCATATTAGCATATATTCGCACATACATTAGAAAAATAGCGTAGAATTAGTTTTTTCACTTATATTCAAATAATAGGCTCAAGCTTGTTTTGGGGAAGACAGGTAATGTAACATTGTATCTCCCTACGTAATTGTTGGTGGTGTAATTTGATGGTTTTTCAAGTTAGTAATCTTCACAAGGTAACTTGCACCAAGGTAAAATAAGTTATCAGAAAATCAAAATATAATAGAAAAGTAATACATACTACCTCTTGTCTCTAAAAAAAGGTCCCTCATGATGTTCTCATAAAGATCTTACGTTGTTAATCTGAGAGGCAAATTAGTTATTGTATCCAATTAGATCGATATAATTTCCACTTAGCATGTGGGTCAAAATAAATCTCTCTGCTATTAAGTTTATTGAGCCAAGTAAATTAAGTCCAAATGATTAAGCGGATAGGTTCTCCCAAGTCTACAGGGGTCTTACATTAGTTTAGTAAAACATCAGGGGGTTAAAAATGAAAGAAAAGCAGCGGGTGATGAATCATGTGGCTCTGACGTGTCATGAGAAAAGGAAACCCCTGACCTGATCTGATTTACCGACCTACCCACCCACGCGTCAACGCTCAAATAAGTAGTAGCGAATCAGTAAGGACTTCCCGCGAGCGAGGTAGATTCAGAAAAGTTTTTATTATGTGAATCCGCCCTCATCCAATCGACAGTAAAAGAACTCAGAAACCACTTCTTGAATGCCACTTGCTGATGAAAGCTTTCTGGCTTTGATTCAAATTTTCAAGAACGACCTTTTTGGCCTTTTTTCCTATTTCGGGTTAGTTCTTTTTGTTCTAATTCTGCTGGTTTCAATCTTGTATAATCAATATTTACCTTTTTTTTTTTTTTTTTTGTTCTGTTTGATTTGGTTGTTCATATTTGAACTTCGAGGTGTTTTCTTTGTAGTTTAACTGTTTAAGGAATGGCGTACACTTCGCTTGCATTCCCGTTGAACTTCTGCAGAATGGAAGAGCTCAATTTCTTGCAAAATGTTTTCTGTGACTGCAAGTTTTGACAGTTTTCCATTTTTTTTTTTAATAACGATCTGATCAAAGGGGAAAATATGGGGAGATAGTATTACTGTTTCTTTAACTTGTTACGCTTCTTCTGCAGATGGATTTTACTGGAAGAGTCTGTGTTCCCAATTTGCTTTCCTATGAAATATCTGAGTTGAAGTTATTTACTTGAATGTCTGAAAGATCCTGAAATGCATTCTTATTAAAGAGAACTGATTTATTGCTTTGGAAAATTTTGGATGGACTAGAAAGCCTATTATGCTTCCAAAATGTTCATGATATCAGAAATTCTCTAATGCAGTAAGAGGTTTGAGACTTTGAGGAGGTCCAACTAGCTGTAAGAATGGCTCTAGCTCCCACGATTAAGGTGGTTCTTGGATCAATCGCCTTTGCGATTTTCTGGGTGTTGGCGGTTTTTCCTGCAGTCCCATTTTTACCAATAGGTAGGACTGCAGGGTCTCTTCTTGGGGCTATGCTTATGGTCATCTTTCGAGTCATGACTCCTGATCAAGCATATGCTGCTATTGATCTTCCAATTCTTGGACTTTTGTTTGGGACAATGGTAGTTAGTGTCTATCTTGAAAGAGCAGACATGTTTAAATACCTGGGGAAATTACTTGCATGGAAAAGTATGGGACCTAAGGACTTGCTATGTCGAATCTGTTTGGTATCTGCAGTTTCCAGTGCTCTTTTCACTAACGATACATCTTGTGTTGTTTTAACTGAATTTGTATTGAAAATTGCAAGGCAACATAATCTTCCACCCCATCCTTTCCTAGTAGCCCTTGCTTCGAGTGCAAATATTGGGTCTTCCGCAACTCCAATTGGGAATCCTCAAAACTTAGTTATAGCTGTCCAGAGTAAAATTTCTTTTGGGAGCTTTCTGTTTGGAATTCTCCCTGCAATGATTGTTGGAGTTGTTGTCAATGCTGTACTACTACTTGCTGTGTACTGGAAATTGTTGTCTGATCAAAAGGATGAGGAAGATCCTGCAGTAGAAGCAATTGCTGAAGAAGATGTGATTTCTCATCGTTTTTCACCAGCAACAATGTCGCATCTCTCGTCGTTAAATTCTGAAGAACTGAACAACTTTTCCTTGGATACCTTGAATGTGAATGGCTCATCTAATATCAATGGTCATGCAAATCATGCTGAGACCCTTAGAAACAGGGGGATTAATAGTGAGAATGAAATCCTGAAAGTACCGAGTCAAGAATCTGACTCATCAGGAACTATGAATTCAGTAAGAGAGGGAGCAAGTGATAGAATTTCACAAAGAAAGGAAGAAAGTGTGCATTCGAAAAAACTGTCTTCAGTGAATGGATCTGAAAATGGGAGTTTTGCGATAACTAGTGAGGAGAAGGAAGGTTGCGCCAAATGGAAACGGTTACTGTGGAAGATTGGTGTGTATCTTGTTACAATCGGAATGCTAATATCCTTACTAATGGGTCTGAATATGTCATGGAGTGCAATTACAGCTGCACTTGCTCTAGTTGTTCTTGATTTTAAGGATGCGCGGCCATGCTTGGAAAAGGTAAGAATTTGTTAGATGTCATAGAAAATTTTATAAATCCCGTCTGATTGTCTTCAACACAGTTGTTTGATACTGTTTCATTCCATATCCAGGTGTCCTACTCGCTGTTGATATTCTTTTGTGGAATGTTTATTACTGTCGATGGGTTTAACAGAACAGGAATTCCCAGCGCACTGTGGGAGTTTATGGAGCCTTATGCCCAGATTAATTGCACTAGTGGAATAGCAGTTCTTGCTCTTGTTATACTTTTCCTCTCAAATTTAGCATCTAATGTACCAACAGGTAGCAGAATTTTACACACTTCTTCCTTTTTCCAACATTACCAATACTTATTTTTTTATCCGTTCTATGTTGGATTAACTCTAGCTTTGGGTTTAACTATAAGAGAAAGGTAGGTTGGTTCTGTTCATGTGTTTGTACCTCGTTCTGTTAGTTATCTTGGATTTATATTTATTTCAAAACATGGCTGGAAACTTTTGGTTTTGGTGTGTTGAAAGAATGATCCTTATGCTACGTTCAAAATATAGTCTTTACTATTGCTATTTGTAGTGAAGTTAAGGACAAGAACATCACCCCTTATTCTGCTCATGTTAGTGTATTGTTTTCCCATTGTTCCTTTGTTATCCTTTGGAGACCTAATATCCTTTCTTTCTTGTCCAAATATCCTTGATAAAGAAAACTGTCCGGAAAGAAAGTGGTTGGGGAACAAGGTAAATGTTAGAGTAAACCAAGTTAAATGCATATTCATTTTGCGTATCAGTAGGCAGATTCTTGAGGACTGTAATATCGTTGTCATTTTTATACTATTGCATGTTTTGGAGATGATAAGAATGTAGAGACACTGCCTTGCAAGTTTGATTGTAGTTCATTTGTTGAGTTATTAAGCTAGATTTCTGAATCGTCCATAGTGTGTCAAGACCAGACCATCTTTTGCCAGACAAGTACTTCTGTGAAACTTGTCTCGATTAGGCTATTAGGGTTTCTCCCAAATGCGAATCTTTAGTTTTAAAATTTGGTTGTTTTATCACATCTATAGTTATAACTTTTCTTAGTCCTGTTTTCACAGTTCTATTGCTGGGGGCAAGGGTAGCAGCATCAGCAGCCGCAATATCTTCTGCTGATGAAAGAAAGGCATGGCTTATTTTAGCTTGGGTGAGCACGGTAGCTGGGAACCTCTCACTGTTGGGATCAGCTGCTAATTTAATCGTCTGCGAGCAAGCTAGACGTGCTCAGTTTGGGTACAATCTTACGTTTTGGAGACATATTAAGTTTGGATTTCCTTCTACTCTTATTGTCACAGCAATTGGTTTAACACTCATCAGAGGATAATTTCTTGAATTAATCAAAATGACAACTTATATCTTGAAAATCTAGCTACTTGAACTTTATATTCTGAAATGTGCAGAAACCAGGTATTTATTGTCCTTTTGTATATTCTGAAAGAGTTTATGTCCCAATTTTTTCTTGATGGCTCTTTTACAGTTATATGAATATGTAATGGAACATAAAGAAAAGCAGAAAGCAAAATAAGGATGTTCTAGCATTAGTACATTTATATACTCTTGTGTTTTTATGGAAGGATGTCCAAAAAAAAAAAAAAAAATGATTTTGGCACCTTGCGTGTAGGCGTTTTTTTTATTATCTAAATGTAAATTTGTATATAGATCAAAAAGAGGATTTACATATACACGAAGGCATACCTGCGGTCAGTTACAACCCAAGCCTAGTGATAGGCATCTAGCTAAACTACCCTTACATCGGTACAAAACAAATCAGAGAATACTAGATCAAAATATGGGGATATAAGGTAAATAGTATTTTATATATCTGTATTTTGATCTTGCCAATGATATGCTCACTATTAGGAATATATAATTCAAAAATCACTTTGTTTTTATATTTTCACAAATAATATAAAGTAGCTGCTAGATAAAGCTTCCTCTAGTTGCACTTCCAAGATGATCCACGGCTTTCTTTCATAAGCCATTTAAGACTACTTTTAAGAGTAGTTATACCATGTGTCAAGCCTGCCCAAGTTTTAATGGCAGTCCATACTTCAGCAGCAATCCTGCAAACAAAGAAAAGGTGTTGTGTACTCTCCTCGTGTTGTGAACATAGACTGCAAACTGTGTCTATTCCAAGAAAATAAAGCATGTTCTTCGTTGGTACCTGACCTAGGACTGCCAACCAAAAGAAAAAAGAGAATTTTGGTGGCAATGTTCTATTCCATATAATTTTTGCCCACGGCTTCACATGTCCCTTCGGTTTGAAAAAATCATATGCCAAAGAAGCATTGAATTTTAAACAAATGGCATCATCCACGGACCCTCGGTTAAGGACCAAGCTGTCCCGAATATGCAGCAATTTCTTGATTAAAGGCAGAAAGTTTTTCTTCTGCATGATAGTCCAAATAGAGCGCTCTCTACTAAATATATATATATATATATGATGCATCCTTCGACAACATAGAGAGTCTTTCTTCAGGTGTATGTTCCAAAGAGTTCTTGCAAGCAGTGCTTCATTCCACCTTTTAATATCTCTCAATCCCAAGCCCCCGTGTTGTTTCTTTAGGCACATTGTATTCCAGGCAACCTTTGCACTGCTTCCCCACAAGAATCTTCTACATAAACAAGTAAACCTGTCCAACACCGCACCTGAGACTGGTAGGATGCCAAGCCAAAAACTTTCAATACCTTGGATTAGAGAGTTAATGAATTCCATTTTCCCAGTGTAAGATAAGTTTAGACCCGACCACGCCCTTAGAGTTGCAGCAACTCTATTCATAAGAGGAGTGTAATCCACCACTTTCACGTAGACCCCTGAAAGTGGTATACCAAGGTTTCTAAAAGGCATGTGACCAAGAGTGAAACCTGTATACTCCAAAATTTCCAGTCTTTCATACTCCTCTACACCATCAAGAAACAGGCTAGATTTTAGGGCATTGGCTTTGAGACCTGATACTTTCCCAAATTCCTATAAAGTGTCACAAACAATTTTCATGTAAGTGTAATCCCCTCTAGAGAATATCATAAGATCATTAGCAAAGGCTAGGTGTGAGATATTAAGTTTTTCACACTTAGCATGAAACTTGAAGCCATTCCTCTTTGTTGCTATATTCAAATTCCTTGGTAAATACTCCATAAAAATGACAAAAAGCAACGGGTATGGGATCCCCTTACCTTAAACCTCTTTCCTCTTTAAAATACCCAAAAATGCCACCATTAATCTTGAGAGAGTAAGAGGGTGAGCATGCACATTCCATGATCCATTCCACAAACTTTATCGGGAAATTTAAGGCAAGTAGAACTCTATGAAGGAAGCCCCAAGAAACAATGTCATACGCCTTTCTAATATCAATCTTCAAGGTGCATTTTGGTGTTGTCCTTTTCCTGCTGTACCCCCTCATTAGTTCCTGTGCTAGGTGTATATTTTCAACTATACTCTGCCCCTTTGACAACGACTGATTGTGCCTGATCAATGAGAAGTGGTAGGATACTTCCTAGTCTATGCGCTAGCAACTTGGTAATCACTTGATAAAACACATTGCAACAGGAGATTAGTCTAAAATATCCAACTGATGTTGCCCTTTCACTCTTTGGAATAAGTGAGATGATACAATGATTTGCTTGTTTCAAAAGTCTCCCCGTTCTGAAAAATTTCTGAATGCTTCACAGAAATTTTCTCCCACAATATGCCAAGCTTTTTTAAACAAATATGATGTAGAGCCATCCGGTCTCGGTGATTTTTCATTGCCCACATCAAACAATGCAGCTTTAATTTCAGTAGCTGTGAAGTCTGCAGTCAATTGGTTGCCCTGAAATTGAGAAATAGTTGGTCCTTCCTCCATAACATTGTCTAAAAAAGGATCAGTTTCCTCCTTTGTTCCCAACAGCCCCTTATAGAAATTTAGAAATTCTTCCTGCACCTCCTTTGTAGACATGGTGGTGGTTCCATCTTCTCGTTGCAAAGAAGGAATGAAGTTCTTCTTTGCTTTCCTCTTAATCAAATAATGAAACAATTTAGAGAATTTGTCACCATTCAATAGAAAATCAATCTTAGTTTTTTGTGCACAAAATTTTCTTTCAACATCCGAGAGTACAACTGTCTGCTTCTGCTGCTTAGCCACCGATTCTTTCAGCTGAACATCCCAGGGATTGTCATGAAGGAGTAACTGCTGCTGTTTGAGCTCCTTTCTAGCCTTTTCAGCCCTTGCTGCAATGTGTGAAAAGTTTTTTTTTGTTCAAAACTCTTAGGGATCTCTTCAGGAGTTTGAGTTTTCTACAAAAAGAAAACTGTTTAGTGCCCGAAATCTGCATCTGCCATCCGTCTTCCACCAGCTTGTAAAATCCTCATGATCTGCCCACATGTTAAAGAACATGAAACATGTTGTGGGTCTGCGAGGTACCTCAAAGAGATTGACCACACACGGGGAATGGTCAGACACACAACCCGAAGGTAGAATATGTGCTGCTGCATACAACCCTTCCATGTGCCATCTTTAGTTACACAAAGCCCTATCAATTTTGGACCAAGCATTTCCATTAGACTATGTGTAATGAGCTCCAGTGTAGTTAATGTCAAACAACCCCAAGTCAACACAACAATCAAGAAAGTCTCTAACTTCATAAGATGAAACTTGCAACTTTCCTTGCCTATCATCCCCATTCAGAATACTATTAAAATCCCCCAAAACCAACCATGGTTGATTCCCAAAAAGCCCAAACTGATTCAGAGAGTTCCATAATGGTCTTCTAGCCACAATAGAATGTAGGCCGTAGACAAAAGATACACAAAAACATCTGTGAGAAATCAAACAGGATATGGAGGTATGCACCACCTGTGAAGTCATAGCAATCTTCTGTACAGAAGCAAGCAAGGGATTCCAAAAAATGGAAATCATCCCTCCTTTATGCTCTTCAAAATTGTGCAAAACATTCCACTCTTTAAACTTCAACAGCATAATATCAAAAAGTTTAGACTCATCTAGCTTGATTTCCAAAAGAGCAAAAACTGAAAAGTTATGTTCTTTAAAAAAACTATGTGCAACCTTGTGTTTTAGGGCTTTAGAAAACCCTCTTATGTTCCACCATCCTATCTTCATTATTAATTAATATGAAGCCCTCTTGCTTTCCTCTTCTCTACCATTATTCCAACATTTTTCCCCATGGGCATTTTTCCTTTATCTTTTGCCCCCAACTTCTTTTGCTGTTTGTCTATCGGGATGGGAGTGGTCTTTTTCAAGGTTCCTTTCTCTCCTTTGTCGATAGGCTGTGATTCCACTGCAGATCCCTATGTTTTCCCTACTAACTTTTGTTGCTCCTCTTTGTGCTTATTGTTGTCCCCTAAATTCCCCAGAGAGAGGCTCGGTTCCTCTGTACCGCCTGAATCATCTGCTTGACCGCCTGAATCATCATCCTCGCCTGACTCACCAGAAATACTGCCTGAATCAACTGAAAACTCTGAATTAGGGCTTTTCCTCTGTGTCTGCAAAGGGCCATCTAACCTTCGTTTTTCCTCTTGCTTTGATTCATCACGAGTCACCTGCCCAGATTTTTTTTTATTTTTTTTTATTTTTATCTCTTTTTGTCTTAATGTTGCTACCTAAGACTCCCAAATCCTGCACCGGATCGTCAGCTTCCCCTGAATCACCCCCTAAATCGCCTGAATCACCTGCATCATGGCCTGCTTTAGTGTGCTGTTGTTTTCCCTGTTTTTGCGAGAAGGTGGCATCCATCCGTCTTTCTTTCTTCTTTGATTCAGCAACAGTTTTTTGCGCAGTTTGCTGGTCACCGTTGAGCCCTTGAGCCTTTCTATGCTTTCTTCTACACATCTCCAAAGAATGTACAACCATACAACATGAGGAGCAATACTTTGGTAAATTTTCATAAACAACATATTGTGACCTTACACTCCGTTTGGGAGTTTGATTGGGATCTCTGTGAATAGCTTCTTTGCAATGTCTATCTCCATAAGGGCTCTTGCATATGAGACCTTCTCCTTCTTGTTTGTCAATCGTTCAGTGCATAAAGGCACTCCAATCCTCGAACAAATTTTTTCCAGCAGCCTGCCATTCCATAGTTCCAGTGGTAAGCCTGAGAAAGTCACCCATACTGGTAGCACCGTGGTAGAACATGCACCAAATTCAAACAAAGATGGCATAATCTTGAGAAGAAGAGGTCTACCAAAAATCATATATGGACCTCCCTCCGAAACTCTTTGTCTATCCTCTTCTTTATCAAATTGGAACACCAACCATCCGAATTTGTGTACATGGAACTTGTGGGAAATTTTTCATGTATTCCTTAGTCTTGTAATAGCTCCAATCCCCGGAAAACCCCCTGCAACAAACCCCACAAGGGCATATCCCCAAGTTTCTATAACATCATCCACATCCTCTTCTTCGACTTCAACCATAAAATCATCAAAATCCACCTTATGAAGAGTAATCCCTTTAGCAGGATTCCTATTATCATGAAACAAGGAAGTTACAGTTCTCTTCTGCTTATCTTCCCCAACTCTTTTGCCCTCTTCTGGCTTTGAGGATTGAGTATCCTCATTGCTAAGAGTCCTAGAAACCGAGGGAGAGGTTTCAGGAACGAAGGATGTATTACTGCCATCATCACCAGCTTCATACCTCGCAATCACAACTGCATTCCGATCTCCCATACTACCTAGCAGAAACGCGAAACACCCAGAAGAATATGTAGCAACTCAAACACAAAGGGAATCATAAAAAGACAAAATCCTGAAGCAGACAACCAACAAACAACCACACTGTAGAACATGCCCAGAAATCGGAGCACCGTCGGTACCAATCGACCAGGTAAAATTGATGGGGAGTGAGCCCAAACCTTCCCGATGCAAACCCCAACCTCCCGTTGCCTGATAACCTGCAACGGCGGCGGGCAAAGAAAAACCTGTCACGCGTCAAGTTCAGGCCAAAATGCCAAGAAATCCATAAAAACTCCACCAAAAGAAAAGAAATTGAAAGACAGCAATAATACTTGAGTAAATTAAAGATTCCAACCTCCAAAACTGAAATAAGAATCACCGATCATTGTAAGAGCTACCAAATCCGAAGCAGCGCCTCTACTATGTGAGAAAACACACAATCGCACACACTTGAGAGCACCTCTCTCTAACTTCGCTTTCCAAACATCCTCGTGTGTAGTTAGTTAGCGGTGAGTTGGAGTGCCGGAGAACGGTATAGTATGACAGAAAGGGATTAGGAATCCAAGATAGTCATGAGGAGACAAAAAAAAACTGTCAATAAACAAACAAAATTATTTAGTTAATCATGCAAATATGATAATTATCGTAATATACTAAAACTGCATGTTGGTTTCCATATTGATTGACTAGTAATTCTAAGTTTTCCTTCACCCAAGGAAATATCTTTATTTATGCTAACAACATTATGATCCAGACTTTCCCATTTCTCCTAAGATGGCACAAAAAATAGCTTACTGTCTCGAATAGAATTAAATAATATTTGTGAAATATGTCTCTTATTCCATCTCTGTGCGCCTTCTAGGGACATTTGGCCTTTCATTTTAATTACACTTGACAGAGAAAAATCAATTAAAAAATTTTATTTTGCTTTCTACTCTATACCTATTTTTTTTTTTACTAGCTATCATCCCGTGTTTTTAATATTTATAAATTATAAATGTTATATTAATAACAAAAAAGGAAATGTAAAATAGTCTTAATATATAGTTAATATAGAAAAGTAGATATAATACATGTCATAATACATGTCATAGCATTTGTGATTCAAATATGAAAACTTTTTAATAAATATACGTCAACAATTGATCTTGGGACTATTTCCTTATATACTCATGCATAAATATTTAAAAATTTATTCATACGATGATTCTCCTTTGCATCAATATTTATTCTTTATAAACAAATGATGAATTTCCACGTTAAAGAAAAATATGTTTAATAAAAAAATCATATGATGAAATATATATTTAATATTTAATTTTTATATTTTTACCTTCTTACACAAATTTAATGTAACTTGAAAGTTTTCACTTTCCTAATTGTTTTTCTCATTTAAAAAAATACATAAGAATAAATAAATTTTAATATAATAAAATATTTATAATTAAAATTCATAGCTTCTGATATAAATTTTCTTAAGACTAATATTTCTCCTAATGTTTTTTATTTTTATTTTCTTTATAAATTTAATTGGTCAAATAAAAGTTCTCAAATTGACTTAAATGTCAAAGATTAACATATCTAGTACTAGTACTGTTTTGTAAAAAATAACAATTCTAAATATAAATATCTTTATATAATTATTGATTATTCAAATTCGAAAGGTAAGTTAATAATAATTAATATTTTGCATTTTATTTTTTTGTATTTTATAAATTGATCATTTAGTATACACATGTTTTACTAATGATAATTCATTGGTCAAAAGTATTCCTTACCAAATAATAAGTGTAATTGTATATATTCATTTTTTCATTTTGAGGGAATTGTATAGAGGTGATTACATTTATGATAATCATTATTTTTATAAATTGATCATTTAGTATACACATGTTTTACTAATGATAATTCATTGGTCAAAAGTATTCCTTACCAAATAATAAGTGTAATTGTATATATTCATTTTTTCATTTTGAGGGAATTGTATAGAGGTGATTACATTTATGATAATCATTATTAACATAAGCCATCTCATATATTACTTTTTTTTTTATCTTAAAATACTATCTTTTCTCTTTTAATAGGTCTTTTTTTTTTTTTACATTTATTTCTCATTATTTAATTTGTAAAGTAAGAGAAAATCACTTTTGTATTGTGTTAAAGGTTCTTAAGATATATTTTAAAAGGTCATGTCTAATGTGTGCCTTCGTAGCACACGTTTAATAGGGATAAAACTTCCATATATGAATAAAAGATATTATATATAATAGTTAAATCTAATTAAATTAAAATCCAATAGAAATTGTTCAATCATGAATAAGTTTTTCTTAAATTGAAAAGTTAATTCATATTAATGTGTATCCAGACACATGTTAGATAAAAATTGAAGTATTAGACCACAATTGCAAGTGGATTGCATAGCAATGGCATTGTCAAGGTAATAGAAGTTGCAAAACGCGTTGTATTGGTGAAAATTTAACTTAAAAAACAAAGGTTCTCCTTAATGTTAACCAAATAGCTAATAATTAACTAATCATGTAATAACTAATGGAGCTAGTGAATTTCATAGATAGGGGATTATATATATATATATATACACATAATATATATTATAAAACAAAACTTTGAGAAAATCATAAGAGTTTAGGATAAAATTTAAAATAATAATTAAGAATGTTAGAGATAGTTATCTAAATATTCATACTGAAAATTTTTAAAATCTCTTGCATTTTATTTTTCTTCTGTTAATTTCGGTATAATATTAATTGATATATATTTTTGTATAATCTTATTTGAGAATCGGACATTTCTTATCTTTTAGTCTCATTAGTTACGTTGTGTTGAAAAGTCTTATTTAATTTAAACTTATCAAGATTTACATCCATAATGAAGATAGAAAATCAAACTCTACTAAATTAATAATAAAATAATTAATTTGATAATTATTCTAAATTCAAATTATAAAATAATTAAAATCTAGAGTTTTTCTTATTATCATCTTTAATCTTGTAAACGGGGTAAGAAAAAATAAATTTTTTTCCAAGAATTTTATACCTCACCCCCACTGGGATACAATGCTATAATTGGAGAAACAATTTGATGATCATCATCTTGATGAGGACAAATGTTGCACAATAGCAAGTATTGCATGCTTTATAGGCTTTAAACGAGGTGGGTCTCATCCGTACCTGCGTGGATCTATACCCGTTTTTAGCGGGTAAAGTTTAAATTTTATACTCGCAGACCCATACCTGTACCCGTATTTATTCTATTATATAGTTTTGGGCAAGGTATGATAATACCCAGACCCGTATACCCGTAGACCCATATTAGTAAAATAATAATATATATTTATATATTATATTAGATGAAGAGTAATAAATGTGCTTAAGGAGGTATGTCCAAGTGGTTGAGGAGATAAAGTTAAAATCTAGCTTGATGGCAATGCAGGTTTGAATTTTACTTCAATCATTTTCTTTTTTTTTCCTTCATTTTCAGTCATTTTCTTTTTTTTTCTTCATTTTCAGTCATTTTCTCTTTTTTTCTTCTTTTTAGTCATTTTCTCTTTTTTTTTCTTCTTTTCAGTCCTTTTTTCTTTTTTTCCTTTTCAGTCATTTTCTCTTTTTTTTTCTCCTTTCCAATCCTTTTCTCTTTTTTTCTCCTTTTGAGTCATTTTTTCTTTTTTTCCTCATTTTCAATCCTTTTCTCTTTTTTTTTCTCTTTTTCAGTCCGTTTCTCTCTCTCTCTTTTTTTTTTTTTTTCTCATTTTCTGTCCTAAATAAAGCCTCTTTAGTTGATAGACTTGGACCAACTAACCTCTTTCAAATTATTTATTTATTTATTTTCAACTTTATTTCAAATGCCATTTCACAAATAATTTATTTTTACTAAATATAAAAATATATTCTTTCATCTCGTGTAAAAGCAATTTATGATAGTAATATTTTTGTCTTATTTTTTATTTCATAGAATTGCGGAAAATATGGATCATGACAAAAAGAAAAATCTTTTTCTTTTTTTTTTTTTCTTTGTCGTTCTCTATCTTATATGCTACTATTTGACTTATCTATTAGGCGACATCATATTTTTACATATACTCTTTGCTCAAAGGTTGTCTAGGAATTTGGATTACAGACTGATTTAATATAGTTAACGGGCACTATATCCCTATTCATTTATGTATATGTTAAATGATTGTATTTGTTGAAAGAATGTTGAGGAGATTATGTTAATCATGTTAAAATTTTTATTTTAGGATTATATATTGTTTTATATATTTTTGTTTAACAAGAAAAAAAATAGAAAAATATCATACGAGTACGGGTATACCCAGACCCTACCCTGGACTCTGGAGGGTCGGATCTGAGTCCAAAATTTTATACCCTGGAGGGTATGGGTTCAAGTCTGGGTCTAAGTTTAACTATACGGGTCTGGATCTGGGGGTACCCTGAGGGTCTGGACCCGTTTACAACCCTAATGCTTTCTATGAAGTGGAATAAAATATTTTGTTGCATACCATCTCATTGGTGAAGCATCTTCTCTGTAGGATGGAAATAAAGACTTTAACTCATATAAGTATGAATAGAGATAATAATTTAAGCAGATGAGTGTAGAGGTATAATTTAAGGGAGTTAATAAAGCTAACTCGGGAATCTATATGTATAGCGTAAAAAAAATCATTTTTTTCCTGCCAAAATCTCTCTCTAACCAAATTATCTCTAACTCAAAACTCAAATCTTTCACATTCAACACAAATTAAAGATAGATACGAATGATATTTGAAGATTTTTTGCAAGAAAATATCAATCCTGTAATAAAAAAAAAAACCCTAAAATTACATTTTTTTTCAACTGTTTGAGTTTTTTCAAGATAGAGGAAATTCCTTAGGGAATTTCGCCCAGCTTGGCGAAATTTGTTGGTGGACAAAACTATAAAATAAAAACCTTCATGTAAGAGATTTGAACACATGACCTCACAAAAAGGAGTATAAGAGACTTATCAAAACACCAACATGAAGCTTCATGCAAATAGGTGCATGTAATTTTGTTTATTAATAATAACTTATTTATGTATTCTAATATTTACCAACTTCAATCATTTAAATTTTTAATTAGAGCAAAAAAAGAACTACTCCTCTGTTTAATTTTAAAATCGGCAGCGTAGTTTCCTTAATTAATAAGAGAAAAGTATTAGAAAATTGTAAAAACGTAAATTAAAATAAAAATAGAGCATTTTTGTGGAAACGGTTCATGAAAACCGCCTATCGGCGTTTCTGTCGCTTAGATCTTGAAAAATACCCAAAATGCCCACAAGAATCACCTCAATCGGACGTCCAAGTGCAAAGTTATGTTTCGTCAAAGTTTTTGACTTTATGGGACAAATTTTTTACCTTGAAACGTGTTCGGATCCCATTTTCGGCAATGCCATTGCGTTTATCTTTTTTAGAACCATCAGAACGAGTGGTCATACACGTTAAACGGACTTCTGATCGCACGGTTATTCATGTTTCAAGTTTTCCAAATACCTACATAAATTCTTTCTCTAATCAACATGAACAAAACAAATATAATTTTAAATATTAGTAAGTTCATATGAAGTTTTATGTTGATCTTTTGATAAGTTTCTTATGCTACTTTTTGTGAGGTCATGTATTCAAATCTCTTATATGAAGTTTTCTTTTCTTTTTTTTTAGTTTCGCCCAAATGAGCGAAATTCTCTAACAAATTTTGCCAGTTTTGGTGAAATTCAGAATTTCTCCTATCTGGGAGAAACTCAACAAAGTTGAGAAAAAATAATTTTTTGGGAGTTTTTTTACCTCAAAATTAGCACTGTCAATATGGGCCTGAGCCCGCAGGTTGGCCTGGACCGTCCGTTATTATGGACAGATATGGATTTATATTTTTAGACCCGTTAAAGATGAGCCCGGACCAGACCGAACAATTTTGGGTGTGGGTTTTTACTGTCCGATCCGGTTCGCGAGCTAGCCTTTTTTTTTAAATAATTATTTTAGGGTTTACCTCTCTCTCTCTCTCGGCACCGCCGCTTCTTCTCTTCTTCTTCTTCTTCTTCTTCTCTCCTGCCTGCTTCCGCATCTTTCTCTTCTTCGTTCCATTTTCTTTACCCCTCTTCTTCTAATCTTCTTCTTCTCACGCCGCCGTCGTCCCCGGTATTTTTTTCTTCTGCTCTTCTTCTCACGACTCGCACCCACCGACCACCACTGTCCACGATAATCGACTCCTCCACACCTCTGCAGTCGACAACAAGTCAGATCTGGTAAGACTTCTTCCTCTCAACAAGTCAGCCGATCTCCACTACATCAATTCACTTTGCGGGCTACCAGTATTAACAAACCCACGGGACGCCGCAAAAATAGCCTCTGGTTTCTTGTCCATCAGTTTGTGTAGAATTTTTGTTTTGAAATTTCTGTAGAATTTTGAGTTTGAGTAGAATTTGAGTTTGTAGAATTTTTCTGTAGAATTTGTCTTTGAAATTTCTGTGAAATTTGAGTTTGAGTAGAATTTTGAGTATGTAGAATTTCTGTAGAATTTTGAGTTTGTGTACAACTGGATTTGAGTTTTGGAATTTTTGTTTGTGCAGAACTGAATTTGTTTGAATTTTTATTTGTGTAGAACTGGACATTTGAGTTTGTCTTTGTTTTTGAATTTTTTTAATAATTTTTTGGCAAAGCCCACGGGCTGGCCCGTTTATCCGTGAGTTAGTTATGGACGGATATGAATTTATATATTTTTAGCTCGTAAAAAATGAGCCCGGACCAAACCGTTTTGATGCGGGCTTGACGCGGTCTGTGCCGGTCCGTTCCAGCCTGTTTGACAGTGCTACTCAAAATTGATATTTTCTTGCAAAAAATATTCAAAATTATCCATATCTATCTTGCATTTGTATTGAATGTTAAAGATTTGAGTTTTGAGTTAGAGAGAATTCAATTAGATAGGGAGATTTTGGGAGAAAAAAATGAGTTTTTTCGCACTATACATATAGCTTGCTTAGTTAGGTTTATTAATCTCCTAATTTAATTTGGGATGTACAAAGTTAAAATAGTTGAGAGTAGTGTATTAGAATTTTGAACTAATTGTTATTGTAGTTGGTTAATTAAAACTAATATTTACTTGAGATAAAAAGGAAAGAGGAGCCATCCACAAATTTCAGAATAGTCATTTAATCTGATTTTTTAATTTTTTTTTAAAAATCTGATTTGAAAGTGGATTTGGAAACATTCAAAGTTTCAGGCCAATTGAAGGGTCTTTGTGTTTTGGCTCGAAAATGTGGCCAGAGTGAAAAAATAGAAAAAGAAGAAAACTTAAACTAACCTCCAATCCAAGTACACCCCTTTTAGATTTTTCAGGTTTTTTTTTTTTTAAAAGTATCTCGCAATTTTTGTTACAAATAATTTATGTTTCACGAAATCTAAAAATATCGCAATCTTTTCTTATTAAAATCAACTCCAAATGGACCCTAAGATAGAGAATTCAAAACAAAAAATGATTTTATGATTTAATTTAGGAGATAGTCTCAAAAAATATGGAAGAAAACAAAAAGCCACAATGAAAAATAAAAAAATTTTGATTCTTATTTAATAAGTGTGGACTATTAGGCCGTAAAAAAAATCAAGACCATGGCAACTTTCTTTTTAAAAAAAAAAAAATTGCAACTTTCTCTTCTTTTCTTGCTTTCCTTCTCTAATTCAATCTTCACACGTTCTTTCACTTTCTCTATTTCCCCCTAAACCCATGAAGTTTTTAGCCTTTTAAACTTTTAAATTTTGATAACAACATTATTTCTTTCAAAAATATAAAAATATAAAAATCCAACACAACAGTCATTCACAACAATTGTAAATTTTGTTCTTATAGATAATGATATAATATTTTAGTAAACCCCACATAATTTACTAGGTATAAAATGGCTATTTTTTAAAATCATGTTCAGAAGTGGATAGTGTCCCAATTTTATGTGGATTTATTTCCTTAACTTTAAACTAAATGTATATTTTTAAAATTATGGACTAAAATGGTTTTTTTTTTTTTAAGGAGACTAAAATGGTACTGAATGTATTTTGAAATTAACCCTAAAATAAAATCCAATGTGATGATGGTTCATAACCAATTAAGAATAGTAAGATAACTTGGATCTTAAGATAATCAACGGAGATCATATCTTTTATGTTCTTGCCTCTTAGGTGGGCACTTAAGAAACCATTAGAAAAATGGTTAATTATATATTTTTTTTTTAGGTTTGTCTAAACTATAATTTCATTCTTCTATTTTGTATAAAATACAAATACATCCTTATCATTTATCATTTATATTTATGCATTAAAACGTTTAAAATCTTTCCTAAAATGTCATTTGCGAGTTTACTTCTTGTTTATTATTTTATATTATTTTAAAGGTATTATGGTCTTGATATATAGTAGTAAATAAAAATTAGAATATTTAGGAAAACTATAAAATCATTATTTTGTGATAATTTTTTTACTAAAAATTAGTTATATTACTTAGTTATGAATATATAAACGATAAGAATGTATTTGTAATATATACAAAATGGAGAAATGAGATAGTAATTTGAAAACACCTCAAGAAAAAAAAGTAATTAACCCTTAAAAAAAGAAGAGCTCTGATAGTTATCTTAGATCCCATTTGTACTTTCTATTATTTTAAAGTTTTTTGTTTCCCTCAAATATTAAAACTTGAGATGGGCTAGTGGCAAAAGAATCCATGGTAACTTGGAAAAAGGCACATTTGAAGGACTGTATGATTATATCAAAATGAATTAACACTAATATTAGTTACATGACATAAGATCCTTTAGAATGAAAAAAAAAAAAAAAAAAAATCGGTCGTAATTGTTTCAATATTCTTGATGACCTTAAACAGCACTTTATTATTTTCTGGAAAAACAATATGCATACTAAAACATATGAAAAGAAAATTTTCAAAAACTGTTCCTATACTATTTACCTAATTAGTTGTATTTTATCTCTAAATTAATTTTTTACAAAGAAACTCTAAAAAAATCATCTTACAAACAAAAACTAGACTTATATAAAATAAAAAAAAAAAAGTGTAAAATTAGACTTTTATATGTTACTATTATAATAATTTTACTAGCTAAACAACCAGTCCTATGCACAGGGATAAATGATTTTTATAAATTTTAAGGGTTATTTTGCAACAAACTATAACTTACATTAAGATTACTTTAAGCATTTTAAATAAATTGTTTGATTTTAGAGGGTAAACTGCATATTTATTTAGTTTTGATGGAAAGTGCATTTAGGCCCCTCACTTCACGTGGGTTTGTTGCCATTAACCCTTATTTTAATATAGATAACAATAGATAGTAGCACGAAAGACTTGGTAAAAAAAAACACTCAAATTCTTAATACTTTAACTTTAAACAAAAAAGTTAAAATTTATAAACAAATTATACTAAAAAATAGATTACGTAATGTGCAACGCGTATAATACGTGCAAATAAATGAATCGTCTCAATCCAATCCAGACGACTAAGGCCTCTTAAGAGTCTAAGTTGGCCGATTGAGACTCTTAATATAAGGCCCAATCGGGCAACTTAAGGGTGAGAATATCAATCCTTCAAGCAAGTTTTCCTTTGGACGAAACAAGAAGATAGTACACTTCTTTGAACTTAATATTTCTTTAAAAAAATAAAATAAGGAAAAATGATATGGTAAGGCTAATCTATGTTTAGTTGAAAGAGATAAAATTTTCAAAAATTGGGAATGGATAATTTAGATCTCCAAAGTCATTGAAGCAAAAGTAAAAATGGACAAATCATTCTTTTACGTTTAGTGCTAAAATTTTCTCAAAAGAGAAGGTAAATAAATTATATATGCTTTGATCCCTCCAAACATTTTGGCTTTCATGACCTCTCTTTTCACGTTGCAGTCATCAAATAAAAAGAGTCCACAACAAATTCATAGATTATTATTTTCAAAGTTTTGCTTAACTTTTCTCCTTCGTATTTGTGCCTTTCATCATTTAAAGGGTCTTTCTTTAGGTAGAAGAAAGATGAATACTAATTGTAAATCACATTGTAGATCAGTAACCAATTACAGTCCACTAACTGTGAGATAAATTATTAGAAAAATAGAAGAAGAAAAGGAGCAAAGGAAAGTAGAAAAAAGAGGTGGTAACTTACCTAAGTCAATAATCGCTCCTCAAAGCATCCATACATTCTTAAATGCAAGATAGAAACCATCTAAAATCTTGAAAAATGAAAACAAATAAATTACATGCAACTCTATTTTCTTGGTAAATTAAAAACTGTAGAATTCTTCCGAAACTTTTTAATAACATTTTAATAACAGGCAATTTTCTTTAGTAAGAGAATTAACATGATATATTTGAAAAACTTGCTTCATCTCATAATTTATAAATATCTAAAAAAATTTATAAAAACTAACAAAGAGAATAAATATTCTAAACAGAGACAGAAAATAGTATTCACCTTCTTACTTCCCTAAATTTCTACATATTTACATAACTTGAATCATATCCTTGAACCACAATGTCACCTAAAAAACTGAAATGAAAGACATAAAGTAAAGGAAAAAAAAGGGAAGAGACAACGTACTTTGTAAACAAATAAAAAAATTAATTTTTAACGATTATTCTTAAACATAATTAATAGTAGATTCTCACCTTTATAGGGATACCCTTGACTTTCGAAATGGAAGGAATTATCTTCTTATCTTTGTTGAGTGACGAACAACTGTTTGTTGCTTTATGATCATTCAAGCTTAAGAACCCAATTATTCCAGAAAAACAAACATGAAAAAATGATCAGATAAAAATTAACATCTAAAATATAAAATTCACATCCAACAAAATGGGCGGATCCAATACCAAGATGCCGAGACGGGGTATAATAGTAGTTGAGTGCGAGTTACATATATGTGCTGTGAAGAAATTGGGTAGTAGTAAGAGCATCATCTTCCTCGTGAGAACTCATTATAACTTGTGTGGAAGAAGCCCTAGAAGAGAGAAGAAATAAGAATATGAAATTGCACCTTGAAAGATGGATAATTTTTTTTCAATTGAATTGGAAAATAGATAGCTAGCGCCATGAGAAGACCATATATTTTTTCACTTGACGTTATAGGGAAAAAGCTTACACCTTGGGTGGGGTATAAGAAAACATGAAATTGTTGATCATCGGATGTAATTTGAAGGAAGTTGGAAAAAGAATGAAGGAGTGCAGGAAACAAACGACTCGAGAAGATAGAGGAATATTGGTAGTTGTGAGAAGGTGGGAATAAAGTGGTGTTTAGTGTAACTGTATCACCAAATGCATCCTATAGATTAGGTGTTTAAAATTTGAAAGCTAGTTTGGATTAATCAATGATAAATTTTGCAAGTAATAATAAAAATAAGAAATCTTAGAAATTGAGGGCTAATGGTTGGAAGGTTTTAGAGGAGGAAAGAGAGTAAAAGATGTATTTCAATATAATATACTATAGAAGTATAGATACATATATTTTCTACATCTTTTTTTCCTCTACTTTTCAAGTATTTTTATTTTATCTAAATAAACTCAAATTTTTCATTCTATCCCCTTCTAATTTCTATTTAATAATTCTAATTACTTCACTCTATTTCAAGTATAGAGGAAACCCAATGTTTTAAAAGATTTAATTTGCATTCTGAAAGGCCTTAAATAAATAAACGTACAACTATACTTAACTATAATGTCATATATTATAAAAACAAAATGTACAAAGCAAATAATATTTGCTACTTTATTAATTATTTTGAGGTAATATCATTGGATAATTGAATAAATTAAAGAAAACTATATAAAAATATGTAATACCTCTGATAATTTGCTCATCTTTTAAGTGGCTAATGAGATTCATAAGTACTTTATAAGGAGACATAAAAAATGACAATCTGGAGTATTTTTATCAATCTTCTCTTGAATATAATATAAACAATATTTTGATCACTTCAAATCCATATAAAACCACATATTTAAACAAATTCTTACACCCTTTTTCCTTTTATAAATAATTCTTTCTCACTTTGACCATTTCAGAAAAGTTCAATTTAAAGTTTAAACATAGGCAATTTTGCATCAGTTTTTTTTTTTTTTTTTCTCTTTTGAAATTTTTACTCAAAAATTTTCCTTTACCTTTCAATGGATAGAAAAAATAGTAGAAATAAGGATTTAAAAATTGTACTTTGAAAAACTAAATGAAAAAATGGAGAAAGAGCCAACACCTTTAGAGGAGCATGACACCTACCTTAACAAACATTAATACTGTTATAGAAGACCATATATTTTCTTTTTCACCAGAAAAAAGAGAATTACCTTGGGTGGGGTAAAAATAATAAAGTTGCTAATGATGATGAGTAATATGTGAATGGAGATTGTTGTGAAGGAGAATGACAAAAAAAACAAAGCTGAAGAAGAGGTAGTAGAACGTGGTAAGGTAACATAGGTGGTGGCATGGTATAACTCTAAAACCAATCTAAAAATTAGGATGAGGGAAGGAGTTTAAAATTTAAAAGTTGAAAATTTGGATTGACCAAATAAATTTTTAATAGTTAATTAAAAAAATAATATATATATATTTATATACTTAAACTATAATTGATCTAAACCTTTAAATTTAAAAGATAAATCCTAATTGTTAAAAAAAATAACATCTAATATACTAACATTAATAAAGTCTCTTTTTTGAATAATTAACTTAAAGTCTCTTTGAAATTTAACTAACATTAATAAAGTTAAATTTTGTGAGAATGGTTCTTTAGATGGAAATCTCACTCCTTTAAGAAAAAGATAATCTCACACTTATCAATCAAAACCTTGAGCTTTTTTTAAAAAAAAAAAAAAACAAAAACCAGAATAAATTTGCAAAATCAAAGTTTACTTCAATATATCTTGAACTCTCACATGATCCTGTTTTAACAAAATTCTTGTTTTAAAAAAATAAAATCCAACAAAATCAATGCTTTCTCTTTTACTACCAAATTAGTATAAGTTCTTATGTTTTTTTCTGCTTATATTCAAGAAGCTCACAAATTAAGGTTCCAGTGGTTTGGTCATAATTCGTCAGTGGTGGTACTTTTGTAAATGCAACCCATCTTTATCACTACCACCAAGCAAGGAGAAGAGATTATAAATGGGATTGAATTGAATTAGGAGTAACTTACTCATTCTCACAGCCGCACACCAACCACCTCTACACACAATTGAACCTCCGTTGCCAACCCAACTGTGCACCGGAAAATCCCCACAACAACTTTTCATCCACCAAAATCTCTATCATTTCCTCCTCTTCATATCAACTTGTCCTTACCGCCTGCAAGCCAGATTAAATTGGCAATTCCCCTTTTGCATAATACCTCCCTTGCAACCACTTCATCAATACAACAACACATATTAAAATCACACAGTTTTATTTTTTATTTTTTTAATTTAATGGGAAGAAGGGAAGGAAGGGAGCAACAGAGGTGAGACATGAAGATGAGAAGAGAAGAAGAAGGAGATGAAGGAGAAGGGGAAGGGGAAGCCCAAAGCAGCGTACTATGCAATGGAGATTTGGAGCTAACTCTGCATCCAAAGCCAAAGTGCTAAATTCTGATACACACGCATAATTTGTTTTCCCGAGAAAGCCATAGCAAAATGGAGTTTCACTCAAAAAAATTGAATAAGCCATAACATATTTAGTGTAAATCTGCAAAAATGAATATAGATATAGTAAAAATTTTTCTAATACAAAATATCGAAGAATATATATATATATATCACATATCATACTGTAAATGAAAAAAAAAAAAAAAAAAAATTATAGCTTCCAAACACAGCAGTAGCTGGGTAATGTCAAAAACTAAAAATTAGTAGAACAAATCTACAGAATAGAAAGACAAAGATATCACCATACATATCCTAAACCTTAAGCTTTCAAGGATTTTCTCTGGTTACCAATACCAGATGCTTGTTTCCTTATTCATTCTGGTTGAGGAGCTTATATAACCATGAGATGAGCAGTAAAGATTGGACAGACTCTGATTTGGATATAGCTAAAGGTTAGGAGTTTAAATATTTTTTGCACTCTATCTCTCAATTAAAAAAATATTGTATTTTTTCAACAGTAAATTAAATTTTTTACAAATTAAAGTTTTCGAATTTATTTTATTAAACTAATTTTTTATTCGATTAATTTGCTTCTTGCATGATTTTTTAAATTATTAACCAATAAAATTTTATTATCAAATTAAAACTCTTCAATTATCATTATCGAATTAAAACTCTTTAATTATTATCTATATCAAATTCATTTTTTTTGTAAATTAAAGTTTTCAAATTTATTTTATTAGAGTAATTTTTTATTAAATTAACTTCCGTCTGATAGGATTCTCAAATCATGAAAAAAAAAGGAGGTCTCCACATGGACGCCAAATAGCAAAAGTGAGCAATCTTAGGATTTCTTTGTTTTCATATATATATATATATATTATTTTTCCTCTTATTCTATATTGTTTATGCTTTACATTTTCTATCGATTATTCTATTATATCAACAACACTGCGCCAACATGTTTTATACACAATATCAACACGAGACTCTAGTATAAGTTGTTGTGTTCTTCGAGACCGAGGAATTCTGTAGCAGCGTTGTCATGTCGAGAAAGGCGGAGAGAAGTACTTCTTTTACTAATATCTCGATTATAAAACTTGAGCTTTTGGCTCATAATACTTTTAGACAAAAAATTATACATTTGTCTTGTAATTATTAATGCAAATTCATCTTAATATATAATAGGTAAAAAAGACACCATTAAAAAAATATATTTAAATGTAAGTGTCTTAGAGATACAATTAACAGAATTGTGGGAAGTTGATTGTTATACAATTTTAGATCAACATGCAACTACCAGAAGTTAGTTATTATACAAACTCCGGTTAT
This sequence comes from Catharanthus roseus, assembly GCA_028651295.1. NCBI lineage: Eukaryota > Viridiplantae > Streptophyta > Magnoliopsida > Gentianales > Apocynaceae > Catharanthus > Catharanthus roseus. The sequence goes on from JAPQWS010000116.1 coordinate 1,357,770, forward strand.
ATTTAGTCGGTTATATTTAGTTATACGTGTGGTTAAAAGCTTTATATTTATTGATAGCATACTTCTATCAAAATCTACAGATAAAATATTATTGGTGGTGTGATAGGTAAAATATTCTACCATTATCATATCTCAAATATATTTTTGTAGTAGCAATATCGAGAAAGGTATTTTCGATGTTTAAATCAATCTCATATATTCTTGAGACTAAATGGAAAGTGAGTCATTGATGATAATGGCCGACCAATTGATTTTATGTCTTTCCCTTACTACAATTGTGATATAAATATTATTTATAGTTATTACAATAACTCGACAAACTCTTAATGTGTAGATTTTCATTGGAAGTTAAAATAGCGAGTAAGAAAATATATGTTTCAATACTTTATAAAATAGTTATTGATGCGATTAGTTGCGTACTTGAAGTATGTCATTTAAATTAATATTATCAAGTATCGTCTAAAAAGATATACGAAATTGTTGTTTGCTTTCCAAAGTTATGCTACTGATACTAATGATACTACTACTAATAGCATCAAAATGGCACACACAAATGATGTCAAATTATTCAAAAATATTCAGATAATTTTTCTTGATATATTTTATGATTCTTAAAATATCAAATTATTTTTCTTTCTATTCTTTGTTTTAATATTTAGCATTAGATTTTATATAATATAACAGTGATATGAAATATCTCTTATTATGGTGCATGAGGACTTGTTACATAAAAGTTCAAAAATATAAACAACAGTAAAAAAGTTTCAGAAAAACTTATTGTTTAAAACTGCAAAAGAGTTGGGCAATTAAAGACTTCATAGGAGCTATTGTATCTTTGCACAAAAATCTCAAATTTGTAAAGTATTCTTCTTGACGGAGTATTATAGAATATTATTTTTAGTCTCCATGATATTTTTATCATCTTGAGACAATGGATAAGAAATATACATCAATATATTATGTGAAATAAATACAGAAGTTTATTGAGTTAAATAATTTATTATTAACATGAGTGGTTTGACCATTCTGCATCATTAAAAACGAATAATATTTAAGAATTCATGAATACCTTATTCGATGATTTCCATGTATTACTAATTTGAAAGTAAGTTATTTTATAAATATCACCAATATTACTTTAGGGTTTAATGTGTTACCTGGAAATAAATACAAAAATGTTAATCGATGCATCGAAGAAATTGTTGTATGTATATTGTTGACTCGTAACCAGCAGTTTACAATGTCTTATGATGATTTTACATTTTAAATTCTCTCAAAGACATAATTTTTCCTGATTATACTATTGTGATATGTATATTGATATTAGTGTTGAATATCCTACAGAATATGTTTATAACATTAAATGGTCATGTAGACTATAAATGCATCAATATGAGTTATTATAAATGTAGTAGCACTTATTTCGTCATTTTGCCAATAAATTATTATATATACTCTTCTTTGTTATTGCTTTATGGTCAAAAACCAAATATTGCCTCTTTACAAAGAAATCTCGCCTGCAAAATAATTAAAGCAAACAAAGAAATCTAGTAACAAATGATAATTTATAAATTTGAAGAGCGGTTACAATCTTTGGAAAATTTTGTTCGTGAGAATAAAGTCTGCTGATTCTTCTCTTTGAATTTGTTTTGAAGGCATTCCAACTTAATCCCAAAGTTGTCGATGAACTTCCTCGCTACTTGTTGAAAAAGAACTCGAGAAAACTTCTAACTTTTGAAATCGAAGGCTAGTATTAACTTGGGAAATCTTGGAGCGAAATGGAGAATGCTTCAGAGCTTCACCACTTCTGCCAGATGAAATTCCTGTGTCCCTTTTCCTTAGGTTTGGCTTCTATTTATAGGGAGAAGATATGATTTTGAAGTTTGAATATTTATTTCTAATATTTAAGAAATAAATATTTATGAGTTGGAATTTTTTGATTTGCCAAACCTTTTGTTATGAATAACGTGGCATGATTTGATTTGCTAGACCACTTCTTGAATTTTCATTGGACAGAGCTTCAAATATGACCACTTTTTCAATTTTAATTGGTCAAAAAATATTTGAATTAAATTTAATTCAAATAAAATTTGGAGATTTAATTTATAAATTTTATATTCTTACGTTTCTATCTACGAATTAAATATGCGATATTCATTTTTATTGCTTCACCAAAATGTAGATGGACATATATATGTGGGCAAAGAATATCACAAGATATTCATAATTTGTTGATTTTGAATATCCCAACATTAAGAAAAGAAAAACATATTGTCGGATGAAAACATTAATTACTTGTGTCTCATTTAAATATTTATATGAGATTTGAACCAGAAGTTCAAAAGGATATTGCCAGGCATGTTTTCTGACCAATATCCGACAAATAAAGTTCCTAATATATTTGATGTTCTTGAAGGTCAATCTATCACAACTAATGTATTTGAGACATAACAGAATGTGGTAGATAAGTCAATTCTATGAATATGAACTCCTCGCATATGAAACAAACAAATGTTTAGATGGTTATATTAAAGATCGAGGAAATAAAATTCCTCTAAAAATGACCAATGTATTGTTTTCTAGAAGAAATTCATGTATTTGAAACTTGTGATATTATGAGATCTCAACATAATCGATCATGATTGAGAATGAATAGAATCACAGAAGTATAAGACGTCTATTGTATTGATGTGCATAACTATAATGAGGATCTCAAATAAAAGTCTACAAACTCGGAATAATAGATTTCGCATAAAAGTATGAAAATTAGTTCGGACAATTAAAAGTACACATGAAGTGTACATAATTTCTAGAAGGAATTATAACCTAAAGTGTAGTCTTAAAAGGATAGTTATGAATAATTATGATATGCGAATTATGAAATAACTGTTGATTATGACTCTTTGTAAAGGCCTAATGTTACTTACAAAGAAATATTTCTGGTAGATATAATTATTACTTTTTGTATATATAGCGCACGAAACAATTGGTATATATTTGTATAAGTTATCATGTGATAGCATGTTTATATGAAGTCCCAAATGGACATAGTATGCTTGAAACATATAAAAATAAATTGTTATATAAGAATATAATGTAACTGTCTTAGTGAATCATCATTGAAAGTGATGATGAGAAGATAGAGTATGTCCATGTATGATAAAACATTTACTCGTCTTGGTTAATTATAATTGCCATAATATTACTTTGTCGAGGAATATTCTTATTGTGCAATTTGTTGATTAACACTTTCATGAACTAGTGTGCTCATATTAGGAGAAGACAATCGGCAATAAAATAATAATGTCATATGAGAATATCATCTATCTATAAGAATAAGTAAACTAGAAGTTCACAAGATTCATTTGCAAATAATTGCAAATCAAATGTGTGATATACTTTTGCCAGGTCTAAGAGAGTTCATTATAAATACTCTTATTTGGGTAAATGTCCTAAAAGGATGAAAAATAACTTATAATTTTGAATCACGCCTAAAGCGTGACCTAACACTTAATTCTAAAGATGATTAGCTTCTAAAAAAGAAAGACTATGAGCCAAAATGTTATTCCTGAAGAATAAATAAAGGCAAGTATGATCAAGAATTTTAAAATCAAACTTTTGTCTTGATTCATAAATTGAACATTCTAAAAATGTTCTACATGTACATGACACATCATTATTATTTCAAATAATTGAGTTATTAGATATTGATAAAGGCCTTCCATAAATGATATTGAAGAGTCAATTGGTCTTGAAGCACTATGATTATGCACATTTAATGCATAAATATACTTGTTTCATATAAGTAGATGTTTACTGTGGTTTTTCACTAACTAATGACTTGCAATGTATATTTAACTTATCGTTTGATATCTTCTTCAAATGAATTTCTCGAATTTTCTGGCTAAAATGTGTGTGATTAAGGTGAAAAATTATTACATTTGAGATATTTATATATTCAAGTGATTGTCTCTCATAAGGGGGAATAATATTTATTATAGAGAATGATATACTTTTTTTCTTTCATTAGAGTTTTTATTCACTGTATTTTTATCTAGTTAGGTTTTAACGAGAAATGTTCTTTATGTAATGAACATCTAAAGGGGAATGTTATAAATTAAATAATATTTGTGAATGTCCATAAGAAATAAGAATATCTGAAATAAAGTCTATTTTCTGAAGAGATAGATATTTTAAAGATATAAACATGGATATTTTGAAGATGTATTTTTAAGAGATAATAATAAAATTTTAATTTTATCATATAATTAGATACGATAGAATCTATCCCCAATTCCATTTCTATCCTCTTTCGTTCAATAACAAAAAGGTTAATATTTAAGAATTGAGATATTGGCCGATAAAATGTAAAAAAGAAAATAAATGAAAAATAAAGAGGGTAATTAATTAAGCCCATTTTTTCAATCTTAACACCGATCGAAACTTAACTCTCACCAATTGGCCCATAAAAAATTGATGGCCCGTCGGATATCTGTTACAGATTATATGGGCCCGAACTTAATGCAAAGCTAAACTAGATAGAGCCGCAAAATGAAGAAAGAAAGATGGAGCCTATGAGTTCTTTTTTTCCTTTTTGCTAATTGATGGAGCCTATGAGTTGCGTTGAACCGGATGAAGTCCCGTCCATGATCAGGTCCCAAACCGTACCACACGATTGTCCCCGCCAAAACCGAGCTTCAAATCTATGGCGATTTTGCACAAATTTCCGAACTCTGAAACAAATTCATGCTTCAATGATAATCAAGGGCTTCAACTCCAATTGCCACGCTCTCCGAGAACTAATCTTTGCCTCTGCAATGGTTGTACCTTTCGCCGTTCAGTATGCTCACAAAGTGTTTGCTCAAATTTCCCAACCAGACATCTTCATGTGGAACACACTACTTCGGGGATCAGCACAGAGTACCAAGCCCTCGCTAGCTATCCCACTATATGCCGACATGGAGAAGAAGGGCATGGCGCCGGATAGCTATACATTCCAGTTTGTGCTCAAGGCTTGCACTAGGCTTTCTTTTGTTAATACCGGTCGTACTATACATGGGAAGATTGTCAAACATGGGTTTGAATGGAATAAATTTGCCAGGAATACGCTTATTTACTTTCACTCAAATTGCGGGGATATAACTGTTGCAAGATCGCTTTTTGATGATATGGCAAAGAAAGATGTTGTTGCTTGGTCTGCTATGACCGCAGGATATGCACGGAGGGGGCAGTTAGCTGTGGCAAGGAAGCTTTTCCATGAAATGCCTGTAAAAGACCTGGTTTCTTGGAATGTAATGATAACAGGTTATGTGAAGCAAGGTGAGATGGAGAATGCAAAGGAGTTGTTTAACATAGTGCCAAAGAGGGATGTTGTTACTTGGAATACTATGATCTCAGGGTATGTGCTTCGTGGGGAATACTTGCGGGCATTTGAGATGTACGAGGAGATGAGAAGCAGGGGAGATTATCCTAATAAGGTCACCATGTTGAGCCTTGTGTCTGCTTGTGCGGATTCAGGAGCTTTGGATGTTGGAGAAAAGTTGCATTGTTCAATATTAGAAATGGATCAAGGAGAGATGAGCAGCGTAATGGGCAACGCATTGATAGATATGTATGCAAAATGTGGGAGCATTAAGAAGGCTCTTCAAGCCTTCCATGGGATAAGAGAAAAGGATGTGACATCCTGGAACTTGATTATTCGTGGGTTAGCTTTCCATGGTTATCCGGAGGAATGCATTGACCATTTTGAACAAATGAGAAGAACAAACTCAGCACCCGATGAGATCACCTTTACTGGGGTATTGGCAGCTTGTAGTCATGCTGGGAAAGTTGATGTGGGGCGCAGATACTTCGATATCATGAAAACTAACTACAATATTCAGCCAAACCTCCAGCATTTTGGGTGCATGGTGGACATGCTTGGGCGTGCAGGGCTGTTGAACGAAGCTTTTGAATTTATGGGCACCATGGAGACTGAGCCAAATGCAATAATATGGAGGACTTTGCTTGGAGCTTGTAAAGTTCATGGAAATATTGAGCTAGCGAGGCGTGTGAATGAGAAACTTCTCAAATTGCAGCAGGATGAGAGCGGTGACTATGTGTTACTCTCGAACATATATGCTCTGAGAGGTGAATGGTGCGACGTTGAAAAGGTGAGGAAGCTGATGGATGATAGTGGAGTGTGGAAAGAACCTGGTCAAAGCTTTGTTGGATAAGATAATCCAACTCTTCCTCCATTTCTTGCTTGATCTGAAAATCAAAAGCTTTCCAGAAACACACACTAATCCTGCAATAGAAGTAATCGCTGCAGAAGATGTGATTTCTCATCGTTTTCCACCAGCAATAATGTTGCATATTACATCATTAAATTCTGAAGACTTGAACATTTCTACACTGGAAACTTTGAAGGTGAGAGGTTCAGCTAATAGCAATGGTCATGCAAATCATGCCGAGACCCTTAGAAACAGGGGGATTACAAGTGAGAATGAAATCCTGAAAGTGCCTGATCAGGAATCTGACTCATAAGGAAATATGATCCTGGATGAGAGGGAGCCAGTGATAGAATTTCACAAAGGAAGGAAGAAAGTGTGCTTTTGAGAAGACTTTCTTCAGTAAATGGATCTGCAAATGTGAGTTTTGCAGTAACTATTGAGGAGAAGGAAGGTTGCGCCAAATGGAAAAGATTACTGTGGATGACCGGTGCATATCTCGTTACAACTGGAATGCCGATATATTTACTGATAGGTCTGAATATGTCATGGAGTGCAATTACAGCTGCACTTGCTCTTGTTGTTCTTGATTTTAGGGATGCACGCTTGGAAAAGGTAAAAGTCTGCTAGATGTCAAAAGAAAATCTTATAATTCAATCTGATCGTCTGCAACTCGGTTGTTGATTCTGTTTCATTTCATATCCAGGTGTCCCCCTCGTTCTTGATATTCTTTTTTTGGAATGTTTATTACTGTCTATGGGTTTAACAGAACAGGAATCCCAAGCTCTCTGACTCAATGGAGCCTTATTCCCAGATTAATCACATTAGTGGAATAGCAGTTCTTGTTCTTGTTGTACTTTTCCTCATATTTTAGCATCTAATGCACCAACAGCTAGCACAATTTACACACTTCTTTCCTTTTTCCAACAGTACCTATACATTCTCTGATCTACTCTATGTTATATTAACTCTAGCTTTAGGTTTGACTAAAAGAGAAAGGTAGGTTGGTTTTGTTCATGTGTATGTCCCTCTCTGTTAGTTGTTGTGTACTTGTATTTTCCAGAACATGGTTGGAAACTTTTTTATTTTGGTTTTGAAAGAATGATCTGACTGGTAGGTTCAGAATATTTTACAGTGAAGTTAAAGGTAAAAACATCACCGTTATTCTGCTGATGTTAATGTGTTGTTTTCCTGTTGTTCGTTAGTTATCGTGTGGAGACCTAAGATCCTTTGTTTCTTTACCAAATGTCCTTGATAAAGAAGCCTCTCTGGAAAGGAAGTGCTGGAGAGCAAGGTAAACTGTTAATGCTGGAGTAAACCATGAACGCATATTCCTCTGCGTATCAGGTGGTGGATACTTAAGGACTGAAATATCATTGTTAATACTATCTATAGCATGTTTTGAAGATGATAAGAAAATATAGATACTGCCTCACAATTTTGATTATAGGTCATTCGACAAGTTGCTTAGGTAGATTTCTGAATTGTCCATACTGTGTCTGCCATACCATCTTCTTCGAGACATTATATTTCTGTGAAACTTCTCTGTTTGTCAATTCGGGTTTCTCCCAAATGTGAATCTTTAGTTTTAAATTTGGTTGTTTATCCATCTATAGTTATAGTTTTTTTTTTTTTTTTTTTTTTTGTCCTAGTCTCAGTTCTGTTGCTCGGGGCAAGGGTGGCAGCATTAGGAGCCGCAGTATCTTCTACTGATGTGAAAAGGGCATGGCTTATTTTAGCTTGGGTGAGCACTGTAGCTGGGAATCTCTCAGTCTTAGGATGAGCTGCTAATTTAATTGTATGCGAGCAAGCTGGGGATCAGTTTGGGTACAATCTTACGTTTTGGAGTCATCTTAAGTTATGATTTCCTTCTACTCTAATTGTCACAGCAATTGGTTTGACACTCATCAGAGGATGATTCTTGATAATCAAAATGAGGACCTGTCTTGTCAATCGAGGTACTCTGAACAAAGCTAATTACCGGAACCCCATGTCCTGAGATGTGCTTGTTTGCCGAAACCAGGTATGGGAGTATGGTTCTTTTGCACTCTTTGGGTAGAATAGAATTTAATTCCATGGTCAAAAAAATTATTAACATTGATTGAAATTGTTTGCTTGCCAATTGTTCCTGCTGGCTCCTTTACTGTTCTTTAAAGCCTGTATTGCAACATAAAGAAAAGCAGAAAGCAAAGAGAAGAGGCTTCCTTATTTTGTTTGAGCATTAGTTTGGCTTCTTGGAAATTTCTATTTACGCTTTGACCATTCCTTCATTAATTCATTTACATATTCTTTTGACCCATATGACCCCAAAGTTTCAGCATGCTTTATATGTATGAATTTGAGAAGATATGGCTGACTTTGTGTGTGTGTTTTATTATTACTATTTCACTTAAGTTGAAAATTTGTCATCTTGAGCCAATAAAAAGAGCTACATTTGACTTATGCAGCAAAAACATTTGACTTTCCTCATATTCAACCTTCACATAATGACTGCAATAGAAGTACTATAAAGACTGCAACAGGAGTACAATGAAGATCTATATGTTGTTTGAAATTCATTACTAGGCTTCCCTCATTTCTTCGGTCATCATCACATTAAGAGTTAAAAGACCAAGGAGATATGGTTTGCAGACTTTGACATTGTTTTCTCAGAAAAAAAAAAAAAAAAAGGACTTTGACATTGTTTTCTTTGAGACATAAAAACCTTCTCAGAAGAGGAAGACAAGTGGTCAAGTGTGTGTGTTGAGTGTGAAGTTTTCCTGAAAACTTTTCCTTCTGTTTTTTCTGTCTTTTTCATTTCTTTGTTTTTTCTGTCTTTTTCATCTGTACAAAATATCATCTGTACAAAATAAAAGATATCTCAACTCCATATCCTAACTATTTTGTTATAATCTACAATATACAATATCTCAATACTCTCCCTCAAGTTGGAGCATGCAGATCACAAATGTCCAACTTGACAGATAATTTACGGAATTGAGGCAAATATAGCGCCTCGGTGAGAAGGTCGGCAGGCTGCGAATTACTTGGAATGTAAACAAGAGTAATCAGATTGGCTTGCAATGCATCACGAATAAAATGACAGTCTATCTCAATGTGTTTAGAACGTTCATGAAAAACTGTAGCTACTTGACTATCACAATGAAGTGGTACGGAGTGTGTTTACCGGCACTTGAAGATCTTCGAGAAGCTGTCGTAGCCACTTCAATTCATACAGTTTCTTTATCTTCCAAGAAATAGGAGAATGTCCAAGAGCAACAAAGTATCCAGTGACAGAAAATCGTGTAATTGGACAACTTGCCCAATTTGAGTCGCAATAAGTGATCAATCGCAGAGGCGTATTAGCATGAAGTAAAATCCCTTGTCCAAGAGAACCTTTAAGAAAACAGATGACTCAAAGTGCTGCTTCCCAATGTTCCTTGCGTGGATTCTGCATAAACTGGGCTAACAAATATACGGAGTAGGCTAGGTCCGGACGAGTGATTGACAAATAAATCAACTTTCCTACAAGACGACGTTATCGATCTGGTTGATCATAGAATTCTCCAGAAGCTTTAGCCAACTGATGGTTCAGATATAATGGAGTAGAAACAAGCTTAGAACCCGGCATCCCTGTTTCAGAAATAATTTTTAGAGCATACTTACGTTGACTAAGATAAAAACCAATCTGATTGTGGGCAATTTCTATTCCCAAGAAATATTTAAGATGACCCAGATCCTTCATATGAAAACACGACCCCAGGTAGGTTTTGAATTTATGAATACATGCCACATTATTACCAGAAATTAACAAATCATCCACGTAAATTAGAATGCAAAGAAAAATATTATTTTTTTTAAATGTAAACAGAGAGTAATCAGCATACGGTTGCACAAACCTGCACTAACGCAGTGACTCCGTAAGTTTAGAAAACCAACATCGTGGAACCTGACGAAGTCCATATAGAGATTTATTGAGACGACAAACCTTATGTGGGTCTGAAGTACGGAATCCGGGAGGAAGTTTCATATAAATTTCTTCGGTCAAATCTCCATGTAAGAAGGCGTTGTGAACGTCCATCCGATGAACCCTCCAATTCTGGACAGCTGCTACTAATAACAATGTCCTTACGGTCACCATTTTTGCTATTGGTGCAAATGTTTCTGTGTAATCAACTCCTTCCTATTGTGTATTTCCAAACACCACTAATTTGACTTTGTAATGTTCAATAGAGTCATCTGACTTATATTTAATTTTATATACCCATTTGCTACCAAGTGCACGCTTACCGGGAGGTAATTTTGTCTCGGTCCAAGTTCTGTTTTTCTCAAGAGCCTTTATCTCATTTTTCATAGCTAGACGCCATTCCAGTACCAAAGCTACTTTGGTATATGTGGTCGGTTCTGTTCCTGTATTGACTGCTACTATAAAATTCCGGTAAAAAGGCGAAAATTTATTATAAGAAACATAATGAGTTAACGTATACAGAGACATACCTGGAGAAACTGAAGGAGAAGATGAAGCAGAAGATAGAGATATACAAGGATTAGACAACACAATATGACCGACATAATCTTTCAGTTTTCCAAGTAGTCGATGTGGCTTGTTAATTCGACGGAGATTCAATAGTCCTATCCCATTTTGTTGTTCACCGCCTGAAGATTCAGATAACCCGGAAGAATGTCTGGAGTTGCTGGAATCCGAATTACCAGAATTGCCATATGAATTTTCCCCAAAACTTGTGGCCTCGGGTTTTGAGAATGAGCTCCCAGTTGTTGAAGATAATTGATTCTCCATGCTTCTACTTATCTGGGCTGGTTCCTCCAGATTACCATGCAGCCCAGATACAGATGGCCCAGTTTGGGAGGAAGAGACAGCTTGCTGGATTGAGTCCGGCACAGGCAGCCTAGCGGACATTATTGTAATAAGTAATAAAAAATATAATAAATAATAAAACAATTCACAACAAAAAAAAATATAAATATAAATACCTCCAGTAGTGACCAGTACCCAGCTAACTCCTTTGCATCCACGCGTAAGGCCTGACCAAGATTTCTGTACAGATATGCTAGCGTTGCAGCACCCCAAGCAAACTTCCCAGCTGATCTCACACCCTTCACCAAGGGCCAAAGTCTAGAAGGAACTATGTTGTCACTCTTGTCAGTGAACAAAGAGGTACCCAACAAGTACTGTATGTAACATGTTGCTCTATCACTGCTGGACATAGTACTTTGCCTGTTAGTGGCTACATCAAACAGCTCTGCCCATTTATACCACCACCGGTGAAGGCTAATCCTAGATCACTCTGGATAACAGCAACCAGCTGATCTCGTGACGGCCCGGCATAAAGCAGGAACACCGAGTATCAGCTCCAGATCGTGTAATGTAACTGTCATCTCACCCCATGGCATGTGGAAGCTGTTTGTGTCCGGCTGCCACCTCTCAATAAAGGCCGATAATAATGCCGAATTAGGGTGCTAGAACATGCACGAACGCAAGTGCATAAGACCTGTCCCAGTCGCCAAAGTCACAATCTGTGGATCAGTAAGGCTCCACCCTGTAAGTGCCATGTAGCGTAATTGGCACTTCAATAAACCACGACCCTAAAAAATAAAAAAACCATCAATAAATATTTTATTTTTGTTACATAATAATCATAAAAAATTACATATAATGTAAGTAATTGAGAAATTAGTAAAAATGAATTAAAAAATAAAAAGAGTAAAAAAAAAACTGTCCACACCATATCGATCCAGCCACATGCCCCCCCGTATGATGAGACAGCTTCGGATCAACAGGACCTCTCTCGGCTGGACCTGTCTGCTCCCAATCTAAAGCCTTCACTCTCTTCCTCTGTGTAGGAGCTGGCATAACAAGACCCTGTAATCTTACTCATGACCGACATAAAATTACCGGTCAACCCTTTCCCTTTCCCGTGACGTGGTCGCCCATCAAATCCACTAGCATAGGCCACAGGTACCAAAGAGACGGACTGCTCCTCATCTCCAGCATCCACACCATCATCATGATCATCATCCTCACCATTACCATCATCAACTCTCTCATGGCCCTCTAACCCAATATGCACGGATCAACCCTATCAGGCTCCTCGCCTAAACCCCTATCAACCTCAGCACCTAAATCTGCTGAATGCCGCCTCCCAATGAAAGGCTCGGAAGATGAAACTCCATAATCTCCCACAGTATAACTGTGAGTGCTGTATGAAGAGTCGGGCTGGATGGCACCAACTATCTGTTAAAAAAACTCTACCCCTAACTGCCTCGCAGGACCACTAAACTCAGTCAAAGGCTCCTGAGCTAAAGATCTGTATGGAATATATAGGCGTACAACAGGAGCAGCAAGGTACGGATCATAAACTGTGGGTGGTGGTTGTGAATGTGGATATGTATATCCGTATACCTCATAGGGTACAGGAGTGTGAGAAAGGAGTGATGGGTGGGGAAGTCGAGATCTAAAAGGTACAGGGTGGTTGAGTAGAAGACCCGGGTGCACCTATATCATGGTAAAAACCAGCAGGAAGAGGGATAGGGGTAGACGAGAGGTCGGATGTACTGTCGCCCACTCACGCCTCTAGACGAAGCTGTGACAGTGCGACCTCGACCTTTCCTGTCTGTGACAGGACCTAAATCATCATCTCCTCTACGGCCGCTCGGACGAACCATCTATTACTTATTCAAACACAAGAATAAAAATTTTTACACATTAGAATATTTATTTTTTCATGTAACATTATTTTATTATTTATTCTTATTGGAAGAATGTTAGTATTTCATTTCCGCTATTTTATTTTATTTTATATTGTTTACTAATATTTCATTTCACTATCATTATTTATTATTATTTACTATCTAAACCCTAAACCCTAAAATCTAAGACAAAAAATAACGAGCAATTCAGATTAACCTTCAAATTGTTGAATAATTACGTAACACATTTTTACATTAAACACATAAATATAAAAAAACAGTTTCAAGCATGTATCATTTATTCTAAATATACAAAATTAAATAACATTTATTATTAGTTTATTATTTATTCACGAGATGGATTTATTATTTCATATCCGTTATTAATAGTTATGAACAAAAAAAAATAAAATAAATATATGAAAAAAATTCAGAAGGTGACTTTCGCCTAGGTTGGCGAAAATAACCGTGCATTTTCGCCCAGCTTGGCGAAAGTTCACTGGTATGACCACCACCAGCAGTGAAAATGACGATAGAGTTTTGCTTGACCGGACGAAAATCACTAGGATTTTCGCCCAGGCCAACGAAAGTCCACGTTTGGCGCAGAATTTTTTTGATTTTAAAATTGATATTTTAAAGCAATTTAAAGCATATTTTCATGATATAAATTGTTAAAATTGTGATAAATAAGTATAGATTGAAGAACTAACTTTTTTTCTGAATTTCAATGGTCGGATCTTCTAATATCTGAGATTGAAGTGGAGAGTCTTAGAGAGAATTCAGAGAGTTTTTTCTAGAGAGAGGAAATTTATGTGGAAAAAAATGAAACTTTTTAAATTTTTTTTGAGTTATCCTTATAGATTCTCGAGTTGCATTTATTGACCCTCTTTAAAATCTTGCAACCAGATTTACAATCCTCATGCATATTTTTCTTTTGATCTCTTTACACCAGGTTTCTTTGAAAACTCAATTCAAATTTGGAGCCTTTATCGGTTTTTGATCTATTTTTTAGGCAATCTTCAATAAAATTGATATACCTATAGTCTTTTAGATTACTATTCCTATAAGGGAAGATAAAAGAAGAAGATCAATGTTGTTTGTTTGTATTTAAATTTTGCTTTTAATTCTTTTTTATATCCACTCAAATTTCTTGAAGGTTGGATCTTTGTTTGTCACCATGGATATAGAAGGTTTATCTCTGGCCGTTTGTGTAATTTGATTCCGGTTGTTAAATGTAATTACTTATTCGGTAAAAAAATAATAATAAATCTTAAATAAAATGTTAAAAAGGGAAAATATTAAAAAAAGAAAAAAAAAAGAGTATATTAAATAATATATATTAAAAGATTTGAGGTAGTGGTAAGTGTTATAAAAATATGATGCCTATTGATATTGTTTTTAAAATGAAAACCTTGACCATTCCAATCCAAGGAAGGGCTTTATACATCAACCTATACTACTACTACAACTACTACTAACAATTCATATTACTTATTAAAGTACAACATGCCATGATGCATTGGATATAAATTTGCAATGGTGGATCTGTTCATGAATTTTGAATTTTAATTTTTTATTTTTTTTCATAATAAAGGGTAGAAAGTAAAAGAAAAGAAAAAGGGGAAAACAAAGGGGGTATCCAGTTGGTGTTTCCCATTCCACCCACGTACGTACAGTGCTAGTAGTAATTAGTAACTTGCCAACTCCAAGTAGAAGAGAAGTAGGCATGCTGATGCTAAATAAACAAACAGAAAAAGGGCATTTTCTCCAAAATCAACAAGATTTTTACAGAGATTAATGCTTTGATGCATATCATCTATGGTTCCAAAGTAGCACTTCTCATAAGCTTCCCACTTTGCTTCTCAAAACCCAATTATATATAAAACTTGGAATGGTATCTAATATAATATTATGTAATATTTTTTTAATAATATTTCTAATATAATATTTAATTAGTAAAACTTGTCAAATAAAACATAAACTATAAAAAATATATTATAAAAACAAACATTACATAAAATAATCCAATAATCCTAATGATTTAAATACTACAAATATTTCTCTCCGTTTATTTTTTTATACACTTTAAAAAAAGTGATCATATTCAAATTCAAAATTTCTATATACCCTTAAATTACTATAAATCTTATTACATTTCTCCCTATTTATTTATTGAATCATCTTTGCAACCATGGGATTATGTAGTGTACCTACTTGCATTCTTTCTATAAACAAAACTAGTTTATGTACTTTTCTCAATAAAAAATAAATAAAAAATTTATAGTAGTCTTATACATTACTTAGTTACAAAAATCATACTCCTCAGAATATAAACAAACTAAATAATAAGAAATAACTATTTAGAAAAAAAAAAGAAAATAACTATATGAAGACCATAAGCTAATAAAAGAAAAAAAAAAACGAACACAAAAGAATGACATTGTTATCTAATAAGGGGCATATTGTGGGCTGTGATTTTGAATCATCATTGAAGTATTTGGTGATTTTGTTTTATAATTTCAAATAATGTTTTTTTTGTAGGAGTATTTTATATGCTAAGCATCCTTTAATCATTAATAATGATGATCGAATATTAAACTTTGGTTTGTTGCTTTGCATCATATATATATATATATATATATACGCGAAGAATTACTCCAATTTCTTTTGCTTCACACTATACTTTGCATTTTTTTTTCTAAAACAAAACTTTGCATATTGTATTTTAGATTTGGTTATAGTATTTTTAAATTACAAGCTGAGTATATTATTCTTTATAGAACATAAGAGTTTTCTTAGGGGCATTGAATATAAGAGTTTATTAATATGATATATCAATATGATATTTTGTTTTGAAGAAAAAACATGAAAATCATATTAAATCAATTTGAATGTCTCTGGTTTCACTTCAATCCAAATATTGATGGGATATATTGAAGTTTGTATAGGTATCGTTCAATTGATTTTGGGTTGCAAAGTTAGTATCAATAGTCAAGGTTCGAATTCTAGCAGTGATAATGTGAGAATTTCAACATCTCGAACGTGGGAGGTGGTTAATTGTGCGCACCAAGTTCGGAAACTCTAGTTAGGGGTGGCAATGGGGGAGGGGAGGGGAGACCAGGGCACCAATCTCCGGCCCTATTCATACTTTTCTACTTTGTTCCCATCCCTAACCCATTCCCATTCCCGTTCTTGGGTATGAAATTTAACCCATCCTCAACACATCCCTATCTATGAAGATGAAATTTAGCCTCATCCCCAACCCATTCCTGCCAAACACACTGGGAAATTGGAGACCTAATCGTGTATTATATGTGTTATTTTTAATAATCTGTTAAACACAAAATAATACACATGCCATAAAACACACATGAATAAAAATAATACAATAATCCTTAAAAAAAAAAAAAAGTCTTAACAATGTTTAGCAATAAAAAACTCATAAGCTATTTCAACAATCTTCAACCTGACTAGAGATTTAAAAGTTGAAATGGAGGAGAAATGTTAGACTGAGATTAGGGCAGTAGAGAAATTGACTAAATATCATGAGTAATTAAGTTAGTATTTTTATCTAGAGTATTTTTTTTATTTCTCTTGAGCCTTTCTTCACTATTTGAATTAATTTTTTACTAATATATATATATATATATATATAATGGAATGGGGTGGGGATGAGGTAGGTGGAAATGGGAAGAACCTAATCCCTGCCTCAAACTCATCCCCAATTTTGGATATAAAATTCATTTTCATTCTCATTAACCGAAGTCAAACAGATAGAGATGGGTTAGGGGCGGCTGGATATCCGATTGAACCCGCTCCATTGCCATCCCTATCTCTCCAATTTACAAGATCATTAAGTTAGTATAATTTATATTCTTTATTTGGGAGTTGGACAGTCTTGATTAAAAAATAAATAAATAAGTGTTTTTATTTAGGAAAAAAGAAAAGAAGAAGAAGGTTTTTTTTTTTTTAATAAAAGATTTGACCTAAGAGTTACAATGAGAAAGAATTTGGTTTAAATCGATAATTTTATTTGAAAGAAAAAGTATTTCGCGTAAAAAGTATAAAAAATATAGAAAGATTTTAAATTTTGTTGAAGATGATTAAAAATATAAGAATTTTTATAAGTATTCATTAATTTTTTATGCTTATTTATATTTTTATTAATTTATTTTATTTTTACAATATATCTCTTTATGTAAAGTTTTAAAATTATTTATATTATATTCGGGATTATTTTTAATTATTAAAATACTTAATAAAAAAGATTTGAATGATTAGATGGTGAGGTGGTAGATTGTACATCAATTGTAGCAAAAAGCAGGCTGAGTGGAATTAGGAAAAGTTCGCCTGTTGGAATCACAACTTTTAATTATTTATTTTCTTTTTCCCTAAAAAAAAAAGTTTATTTATTTTCTTTAAGGGTTCTTATTATTTAATTAAATTTCATTACTTATTTCCGTTTATTAGAAATAAATTAATTTCTTTATTATATTCGTAAAATCAATCACTCGCACTATTACCCAGCAAAAAAAAAAAAAAAAGAAAAAATCACTAGCACTATTGCTTCCCCTTTCTCTTTCTCTCTCTTCCCCCCATACTCTATAGCTCTACTCGCTGTGTCTCTGTCTCTGTCTATGTCTGTCTGTCTCTCTCTCTCTCTCTCTCTCCATTCTTCACGCGATCTTCTCTAAACCTCTCTCTCTAACTTCGATTCCTATAATCTCTACTTCACTTGTTCTCCTTCTCACCGGATTTCTTTGATTTTTTTTGTTGTATTTATACTCGTATATACGTACTTGCTAGGGTTTTTGTTTGGGCAGTTTCGGAGTAGATTTGGAATTAAATCTGAGGTGGCTGGGTGTGTTCAAGCGATGCAAAAGTCAAGAACTTGAGGTAATTTTATCTTTCTTTTCTAAATATTCAGTGACGGTCATGTGTATGGTTAATTCGGTCATGTTTTTTTATTCAATTTTCTAATGTATCAGTAGATCTGTGGTGAATGGTTGTGTTTCTCTGAGCTTCAGATCAAAGTTAATTGCTGAAGTGAATGGGAGGATATCAATGAAGCAGAGTCATTTGATTATTAGTCTTTTTTTGTGGTTTTAGTTTGGGTCTACAAGAAAAGATTTTTCAAAATTTCAGTCAAGGTAGAAAGCAGAAGAGGAAAAATTGAACTTTAAAGTTAACGAACTTTCCTGAAGTAGCCGTTCTTTGGAATGGAGGGAAAAAAAAAAAGATTCGTTTCATTTCAACTCACGGAGTATGATAAGTTTGAGAGGAGCTGGACGGTCAAATTATGTTTGGGTTTTAAATTGCATGATAACTGAACCTCAAGTAGAACCCATCGGGGTGAAATATAGAAAAATTGAGACAGTAGTGGCAGCATGAATTTTACAAATGTGCTGAATTTAGGGAGCTTTTCCCAGAAGAAAATGGAGGACCGAATGTTTACTGAAAGGACAGAAAAGTTAACACAGTCTACTTTCCTGGATTTAGGTGCATATTTCTGGATTATTTTCAGTTTAATTAAAAAAAGAAGATTTGCAAGATTTTTCTTCCCCCATTTAGCTTCCAAAGGATTCACCTCAATGCCTACTTTATTGGTGGAAATGGTCAACTGGAGTCTCCTGATCTTTCCTCAGTAAACTATGGCAGAGTTGTACTGTTGCATTCTCTGTCACATTATGCAAGCCAGCAGAAAAAGTCTAGTAGCTTGGTTTGGTAAATATTTTTTTTTTTGCATCCTCGTAGTTAGTTACGCGGTCTGGGAATTCTCATCTGGTACCTGAGATGTTACTGAAAATGATTCATTATCACATGATAGAAACTGTTGTAATTGATGCTTTTGAAACATTGAAATTTATCTTTGATTGATTGGAAAGATGAGTCTGGACAGAAATCTTGCCTCAAGAATTGAGGATTTGTTTGATCCTATTACAGTTTGACATCTCCTTTGTAAATTGTAATATCAAGGTTATAGGAATTTTGACGTAAATATGGATTGATTAGCTGGCTTCTCATTGATTTTTGAAATGCTTAGCAACAGAAAATATGCCTTCATGGTGGGGGAAGTCATCATCAAAAGACACAAAGAAGAAAGCAACAAAAGAAAGTTTCATAGACAGCATACACCGCAAGTTTAAGATCCCATCTGAAAGTAAATCTACCAGTAGATCAGGAGGCTCTAGAAGAAGAAGCAGTGACACTTTTTCGGAAAAGGGCTCACAGTCCCGGGCGGAATCAAGGTCGCCATCACCGACAAAACATGTGTCAAGATGTCAAAGTTTTGCTGAAAGACCTCAGGCACAACCACTTCCATTGCCAGGTCTGCGACCTGCAGCAGTACTTCGTACAGATTCCGGAATTAGTTCATCAGGAAAGACAAGGTCAGAGAGAAGCTCCAAGCCGTCATCATTTCTTCTTCCAAGGCCTGCCTGCATAAGGCATAGGCCAGATCCTGCAGATGTAGATGGCTTGGAGGTTGTTGCATCCATATCCAGTGAATGTTCAATTGACAGTGATGATCCAACTGACTCACGGCAGCGTAGTCCGCTGGAATCTGACTATGAATTTGGAAGTAGAACTGTCACTGGCAGCCCTTCCAGGTTAGCTGATACTAAGTCATTCATTGCTCTCTCTCTCTCTCTCTCTCACACACACACACACACACACACGCACATACACTCACAGACAAGCACAAGCACATGCACAATATGTACAAAAAAGGCATCACCCCCTCCCCCCTCCCTTCTCCCAGGGATATGCATAAACACTAATGACAAATATCCTTCTAGCCTCAGATCATAAGATGTGCTTGTATGCATCATTATGGTAATCTTCATTTTCCCTCATAAGTCAAATGTTGTTGACTGACTTTCTTTTTCTTTCTTGAAGTGTGCCTGTGAAGGACCAGTCTCCTGTCAAACAAAAAAGCCCAAGATGCTCACCTGGACCTATAGATCTATCTTCACATAAGAATGTGTTTTCTTCATCTCCCAAGAGAAGACCTTTGAGTGGTCATGTGCCCAACTTACAAGTCCCATGCCATGGTGCTTTCTGCAGTGCTCCAGATAGTTCAATGTCAAGTCCTTCTAGAAGCCCAATGAGAGCTTTTGGCAATGAGCAGGTTACAGGTTCTGCATTCTGGCCTGGGAGGCCGTATCCAGAACTTCCGTTACTTGGATCTGGTCACTGTTCTAGCCCAGGCTCCGGTCAGAATTCTGGGCATAACTCTATGGGAGGTGATTTGTCAGGTCAACTATTTTGGCAGCCCAGTCGAGGCAGCCCTGAATACTCTCCAATTCCTAGCCCTAGAATGACAAGTCCTGGTCCTAGTTCTAGAATTCATAGCGGTGCTGTCACCCCAATTCATCCACGGGCTGGAGGTGGAGGACAGGATTCACATGCAAACAGGAGTGATGATGGGAAACAACAAAGTCACCCATTGCCACTTCCTCCTGTAACAGTTTCCAACTCTTCTCCTTTTTCTCATCCAAATTCAGCTGCAACATCTCCCTCAGTACCACGTAGTCCAGGCAGAGCTGAAAATCTCCCAAGCCCAGGTTCACGCTGGAAAAAGGGGAAGTTGCTTGGCAGGGGCACATTTGGACATGTTTACGTTGGTTTTAACAGGTAATTCTGAGAGATCAAGGTCAACCCCCCCCCCCCCCCCCCAACAATCCTTGTCTTATATCGTGCAGTATGCATGGCGTATTTGAAGTTAGCATTTGCGTTTGATATTGTTTTAAGTGCTCAATGCTGAATCCTAGAAATAGCAAGGTTACATGTAATTCTTTGTCATCTAATCTGTTTATTAGTACTATTGACTGTGAGATGGATGTTTAATGTTTAGCTTTAGTTGCTTTGATTGTTTTACAAGCATTCAATTGAACTCATGTGTTACTGTTGGTTTGGTTTAGTGAGAGTGGTGAAATGTGTGCAATGAAGGAGGTGACATTGTTCTCGGATGATGCAAAGTCAAAGGAAAGTGCAAAGCAATTGGGGCAAGTAAGGTTTCTTTTCTATGGGACGAAGCTGTAGTGGCTGATTTGTGATTATCTAACATTGGAATTCTTAATGTCTCCTTTTCTTTTCCACGCTGCATGTACACAGGAGATATCTGTGCTAAGCCGTCTGCGACATCCAAATATCGTGCAGTATTATGGCTCTGAAACGGTAGATCTATTTCTGTGGGCTTTTCTCCCCAATATTAAAGTGTATATGCATCACGCATGCATGCATATTTTCTGAAAAAAGTAATCTGTTTTACATTTTAAGTTTGGCTCAAGGAGCTTGGTTCCAGAATCTGAGACTGCTGATCTCCTCATAAGATGCTGGCTTCCAGGATTTAAATTTCTAAAAATTTTCCATGATTCAAGAGTCACCAAGTCAATTAACCACGGAAAGAGGACCATGTTGGGGGGGGGACGGAGGGGTTGATATGGCATACAAGTGCAAATCATATATATTTGCTTCTTATTTTTATTATTTAGTAATATTTGGTTGTGACCATTTGTTTTCTGATTTTGTTTTACCCTTGATCAGGTAGGTGATAAATTATATATATATTTGGAATATGTCTCTGGTGGTTCCATTCATAAGCTTCTACAAGAATATGGACAATTTGGGGAATCAGCCATCCGCAGTTATACACAACAGATATTGTCTGGGTTAGCTTATTTACATGCTAAAAATACTGTGCACAGGTACAATAGATGTTTTGATTTTGTACCTATTACAAAGTATACGTTTCTCTCTGTTTCTCGACATATTTCCTCATGTTTTGATGCTGCACACACTTTCCAGGGATATTAAAGGGGCAAACATACTTGTGGACCCAAATGGCCGGGTGAAGTTGGCAGACTTCGGTATGGCAAAGCATGTAAGTTTAGCCATAAGATGCTTTTAAGTGGTCTTAAGACTTCTCTAAATCATCATTTAATGTAGTAGTTTAATCAAATACTCCCTATTCAATTCAAATGACCTTGCTATTTTGGGATGTCAAATATTTGACATTTTTTGTAGAATGAATGATTTTGAATGGATAGCATCTCTATCTGAAACTCAATGTAAAAGTTTGAAGTTTTGGGACCCACATCTTCCCCTACAAAATATTCTGATTTTACGAAATCCAGAACAAAGTCTCAAACTCAGGCTATCCAATCGCACTCTAATTTGGCCACACATGTTTTCCCTACACTTCATTTTACTATACTGCTGTTACTTTACCAAATTTAACTTTTGCATGAACCTTTGGGGGGGGTTTTCAAAAAGGGTCATTTGAATTGGAATGAGGAAGAACAAAGTAAACATCGGCTTAATTCAATAATACTTTTCTACATTACTGGAGAAAAGAGAGTCAAGTGCGTTTTCTGCTTGATGAATTCAACGTGGCATTAATTTGCTGGTGGTTGCTTTGTTTGCTTTTGTATATTTGTTAGTTTGTATTTGTGTGACTGCAATTGGGTACATAGCACTCATCTTCTTCAGGACATGCATGTCCTTTTGTTTTTCTCTGTCTTTAAATACTCTTACATATCTTATCTTTTCTAATTTCTAAGTTCTGGGGAATTCCTTGCTGCTTCTCATTCTGTTAACTATTACAATTTCATGAACTTTAGGAATCAAAGTTTGTGCTAGTTTATCTACAATTACCTACCAATTCTCATCCATGCAGATAACAGGCCAGTCATGTCCACTGTCATTTAAGGGAAGCCCATACTGGATGGCACCTGAGGTAAGATATCTCCTGTTGCATCTATTAAGATCTTGAATATGCTCTTCATTGCTTATTCTATGAGCTTATTTTTCTGAAACTGCTGCTCAATTCAGGTCATAAAGAACTCAAATGGTTGTAATCTAGCTGTTGATATATGGAGTCTTGGATGCACAGTCTTGGAAATGGCGACTGCCAAGCCACCTTGGAGTCAATACGAAGGGGTCAGTAATTTTGACTCTGATACTTGTTAATATTTTATTATACCTATCCCCATGAATAAGCACCAAATCCGACATATGCCGAAAGATGCAAAGAAAAATTTGAAAAAAGAAAAGAATGTCTGGAGCAGTTATTGTGGCTAGCACATTTTGAAACTGGAAAATATATGCCGACAGTTTTCCTGGTTCCATTTTCTGATATCTTGCACCCCTGGTTTATAGGTTGCAGCCATGTTTAAAATTGGAAATAGCAAAGAACTTCCTGCTATTCCTGAACATCTCTCAGAGGAAGGGAAAGATTTTGTCCGACAATGTTTGCAGCGGGAGCCACTTAATCGTCCAAGAGCGGATCAACTTTTGGAGCATTCTTTTGTCAAAAATGCTACTCCTTTGGAAAAACTACCTGCACCTTCTGATCCACCATCTGCAGTTACAAATGGTTTTAAATCTCTGGTATACTACCTTTTAACCCTACTCCATTATATTTTTGTTTATGCTCTTGGTTTCTCATTTCGGGATGTATAGATTGCGCTGCATACTATTTGGTTATACATAGCTTATAGTTTGGTATGTTCTCTTGAAAGTTGTTGTGATGCTAAGAGTTAGATCATTGCACCTAATCTGTTACATACAATCCTGTACCAGAAACTTTTACCTTCGCCTAGTATAATATGGCTGTTAAACATTAATAGACTTCTTCTGTTTAAGCATTTTAGTCCTAGTTCTCTTCTTTGTCTCACCTCCATCGATAACCTGCAAGTTTCTCATCTGGTTGCATGGTGCAAAAAAAATATATAAATAAAAAATAAAAAAAATGAAAGTGGTCTGAACTTGGAAAAGGTAAATTGATTTTTCTTTTTTTTTTTGGGTTTAGAAAGTTGAAGAGATTAAATTAATATGCAGCTAGGAATTCTTGAAACTGGATTAGAATGAAGACAGTGAATTTAGTGGGAATTTGTACTGAACGACTTTAGTCTTTCAGTTGTATAATTCCGAGTAAAGAACTTTTGGTATGGTTGTGAATATATTTGCATCCTAGTTAAATTACATCATTAAAGACACTTTTTTCTTCTTTTAAGTATGCTACTGAATCTTGTGTATGGATTAATGGATTTAAGGGTCTACTTGGATTAGTTTTAAAAATGAAAACTTTTTTTTTTTTTCATTTTTTACAATCCCCTAGAAAACAAATACACTTTTTAAACTTAAAACCAATCCAAGTAGACCGTTAATGAATAAATTTTGTTAGTGCACAGTTAGAACCATTTGGTAGAAGACATTGTAATAATTTTGAGTTCAGTATTTGATGGTTAAGGGTTTTAGATAAGTGGTTTCTTTGTCGTCACCCAGAGAGGATTTATACGACTTTTCAATGAGTATGAAAATCAAATACTGGCAGCAAGATTTTAGTGCTCCTCAAACTACAATTCTTCGGGGAAATTACTTAAAGCTTATCCTTAACACCTTTCTATTGGACACGTTTATCTTCTTCTTATGATCATAGAGCTCTCTGCATTTTTGCATCACATTGAAATTATCTTAGTATACTCCATTTCCATAGGTGCCTTACACGGTATCTGGGACTGTATTATTCCACTATATTATGCATGTCTTTCAAGCCTGGTCCTTTTGTCATAACAATGTGAATTTTAATGCTTTTTTCTTTTTGGTTTTTTTTAATAATTTTGGGGTCATGGCTTGTAAATTATGCTCAGGGCATTGAACATGCGAGAAATCATCCTATTCCAGAATCAGAAAGGCTTTCTATACATTCCTCCAGAGTATCAAAATCGAATTTCCATTCCAGGTTTGTCTCTCCCCCTTCTCACATGCAGACACCCTGGTTAAAAGTTAAAAAAATTGTAAAAGAGAATCTGCGGATGAAATAAATGAAGAAATTGTATGTTTTGCATTCTTGCCTGATTGATTCTTTTGATTTCAGTAATATCCAAATTCCGAAAAATGTATCTTGTCCAGTCTCTCCAATTGGGAGCCCGCTGTTACATCCAAGGTCACCTCCGCACTTAAATGGAAGGATGTCCCCCTCACCCATATCTAGCCCTCGTGCTACATCAGGGTCCTCAACCCCTCTAACTGGTGGCGCTGTTTCTATTCCATTTCATCACCTTAATCACTCCATGTATCTGCAAGAGGGATATGGAAGTGTGCCCAAGTCCCCCCAAAGTTCCTATATAAATGGCCCTTCATACTGGGATCCTGATTTTTCGAGGGGAATGCAGCCTGGATCTCATGCTTTCCGGGAATTAGCATCCTCTGAGAATGGTGCTATTGCAAAGCAGTTTGGAAGACCAGGCTTTGGAGAACTTCATGATGGGCAATCTGTGTTAGCAGATCGTGTGTCTCAGCAGTTGCTCAAGGATCCTGTGAAGTTAAATCCATCCCTAGATCTGAATTGTCACTCTCCATTAACAGGCCGCACAAATGGCGCATAGCTGGTTTGGCCAGAGCCCCTGGAGGCCTTTCTGTGCAGGGAAGCTCGCCCAGCTGTTATTGTTTATGGGTTCATAAATTTGTTTAGGCTGTATACTTTGCAGGAAGCTCATTAGCAGGCACAATAAGGGTCTATCAGGGAAAATAGCCACAAATAAGGTGACAATCACAGGTGGTCTCTCGCAGTGGCTATGTTTCGCGCAAGATCACCTAGATTAGCTGATGATGGCCATCTGCAATATAGCCGGGGGCAGAAAGAGAAGACCAAATGCGGAGGAGAGTAAGGTAAAACTTGTGTCGTAGCAAAAAAGGGTATGTAGCTGATGGTCTCTCGTACGGCACCGCATCGGCCTGTACAAAAATTGAGAGCCTGAGAATTGATTGATACACACACTTGACTGACTTGAGAAAGATTGATTGGCATTGGCATGGTAAAGGTTAGATTCAGTGATGTTAATGTATAGCTGATCCCTTCATCTTCACTAAGAAATTCGTGATAGCAGAATTTGTATATTGATATTATTGTCTCATAGAAGAGAGAGAGAGAGAGAGAGAGAGAGAGAGAGAGAGAGAGAGAGAGCCTGGGAAATAACCAGTTATAGGACTTTTTATTTTCCTTGGCATCTGTCTGCAATTGCTTCGCTGTATATAAAAAAGGGGAAACCGTGGACACACTGGTTCGGATTTTGTCAATGTAGCAGTTAATATTGCAGCCTACTTTGTTGTTTGACAGTCAAACCCTTCATACCCTACAAGTCAATATTCAGGGGAAAGAAAAACAAAATTTAATTTAATATTTCTCGTTTAAAATTTCATTTTGATTTGGCCTAAACATTAAAGTGAAGTTGGAAGTGTTTATATTTAATATTATCTTGAACTGTTAAAACAGAGGGCAAGTGGTACAAAATGCATGAAAACAGCATCAACGTTTGTTTTTTGGTACATTTATATTATTTTTCGGTTTCAGGGGAATGAATCATCATCTCCATCTTTCTTGGAGTTCACCAGATTGGTGCTATAATCCCAGAGTCTCATTGCTAAATCGGAGTCCTTAGCCATTGAGGTTGTTTTGCCAATGTTGTTGTCATAAAAATATTCACCACTTATACCCTTCACTTGTGGGTGTAGTGCTACATAGCAGGTTGTCGATGCTCCCTGAAAAACCCCTTACACAAATTAATACAAAAATCTTAAAATCAAACTCTCTCAAATTATAAATCTATCCTCCTCTCCTCTCCTCTCCTCTCCGGAAGGAAAGAAGCAAAAGAAATTTAATCATATAGGATATGTAGAAGATAAGGATCTCTCTCAATCCAAAGCCAAAAATAACCCTAAACCCTTTCCTTTGATAGAAACTAACATATTACATCATTATATAGACAGACACTCTAGAAAAGAGACTTTCTTTTTTGCATTTTATTGTAGAAACTTGTTAATGATGTTGTATGCATGCAGAAACTTGATATAACTTACTTGTTGAACACTTTTAAACATCAGTTTACCAACAATACTAATAATACCTGCATCAGATTAAAAAAAAAAAAAGAATCAGCAAATGGTTCATTTCATCTTCATTTTTGGCCATCTCATATATAAAAATTTCATCAAGACTAGTGTGGTGCTTATGGTGGGAGATCAACAGGAGAAATGATTTAGGTTCTGCAACAAAGTAAAAATAATTTTCCAGCCCCCCTTTAGATGGAGAAAAGAAAAAGTGATTTATTTCATCAATATATAATTGTTGTAATATATATATATATATATATCAACTGTTCCAAAGAGTAAAGTAATTTCATCAAATAGCCAAAAATGTGTATATATATATGTATATACCATTCACAATGCTGGAATGACGGAAAAGATTAGTTGAAATTGCTCCTGGATGAATTGAATTGGCAGTTATATCCACCACCCCTTCTTCCTGTTTAAAGAACAAATAATCAAATTGACATAAAAGCTGGATAAAGTCTAGGACAGTCATCTATACTAATGGGAGAAAAAAGTACCAATCAAATAGGCGGATGAGTTGAGGAAATATTTATTACAAGGGGGGTTTTTTTAATTGAATCAAAGATATGCATATATATATATGATCGCTTCCTGTTATGTTCATTACCTTTAAGCGTCTTGCAAGCTCATTAGCATGCAGTATATTAGCTAGCTTCGATTGACTGTAAGTCATGTACCTGTTGTGCCTGCAGTATTTGCAAGTACGAGAACATAAGTGGAGGAGATAAAGACAAAGGAGTGCACTGGGAAAGTAAGCTTAAACTGATTGAGCAAAGGACAGACTTTAAACTAAGTATGCGCACAAAATAGACCATGATAACCAATGTGATAGTATCTCAAGCTACACAGAAGATAGGTAGATATTAGTTTGTAGCTTTGAGACTCTTAGTATAGTATACTCCATTTTGCTCTTAGCTCTACCCTCATGAAACTAAGCTCAGTGCATACTCTTGCCTCTAAGTTTCAAGATTCAAGTCTACTTCTCCAGCCAAGTTAACTTTATTTGGTAAAGACAGCCAAAAGTGTTGCATTTACAGAAGCAGCTAAAGCAAATCATGTGAACCAGTCAAACAAAAAGCTTCATAATTCATAACATGAAATCAGAATTACTGATAACCTAAACATAATATCATCATAAATTTGATGCAAGTGATAGCTAGAAAGAACAAACATACCCTTCTTGAACATTTATTCTGTCAAACCTAATGACTGAAGAAAACCGGTGGGCATCTGATGAGACGTTAATGATCCTGCCCTCTTTCTTAGTTTCCTGAGCTGTTCTTTTCATGGTATCCAACAACAAATTTGTTAAAAGAAAAGGACCTGCAAAAGAGCACAAAACCATAAACAATGACCAAAACGATGAAAAACGAGTGAAGAGAGACTAATTAAGCAAACCTCAAGTATGAACATCTTTTGAAAAAATATTCAAAAGAAACGGATGAAAAGACAGATTATTTGAAACACTGCTGCTTGAGAAGCAGTTTCTGAAGTAAAAATCAATTCGTAATCTAACATATTTGTCTATATACTCCATGGATAAAGCAGTTACCAAAGTGGTTTGTGGCGAACTGTAGCTCTATGTTATCTCTGGAGAGCTTGAATGGGATTGCCATGACTCCTGCATTATTACTTGGGATACAAAACACAAATACATTCCAACTGTTAAACAATGCTATGAAATAAGTTTATATGTTTATCTTGGACAAACTATCTCCCCCTATGAAGAAAGGGCTAGCAGAGGCAAAGACATCCTTAGTATCACAAGAAACATGTCAGATTGTTTACAAGAACAAAATATCTGACTACAGAGTACTTCCTATTTCCTATACTCACATCAAAATATTCAATGGACGACCAGAGGACTGAAACTGAGACGCAAAATTTTTGACAGATGCCAGTGAACTCAAATCTAACTCCACCACATCAACTCTTGCGGAAGGTATTTCCTTCATTATTGCTTCCTTAACCTCATTTCCAGCAGTCACATTTCTTACAGCCATTACAACATGCACCCCACGCAGCGCAAGAACACGGGCTGTTTCAAATCCGATACCACTTGATGCCCCTACAATTATCGTCACTGTTAGTAAGAATCTGGTAGCATTGCAAGTCCTCCAATTTCCGCATTGTTAAACCATGATACATCATACTCAACTAAATTTCCATTAACTCCTAAAGTTAACGCCCTAAATGAAGTCAAAACAATCCAGTTTTTCACCCGAGCAGACAGTTTTATGCTCTCCTTTTTCCGAATGGCTGTCACCATATTTCAGAAACGTGCAAATGAACTCGAGGTTGATGAATAGGAAATTACCAACTTTCTTGCAGGAGCCAAATTATAGACAACTAACTCAAAGAAATTGTCATTGTGAGATTGATATAACAAAGCGTTAAAAAGTTATTAAAAAACCAAATCTGTTTTTCTGAATTCCTGGCGATGCAACAGTTAAAACAGTGGCATAAAAACCCCATACACAAAAAAGAAAAAAAGAACCAAAAAAGAATATATGTCAAGATACAAAAGTGACAGATTGGCGCCTTCTGAGTTTTGAAGAAAATTTGTTACCTGTGACAATGGCAGTGAGACCAGAGCCATCAATTCCCTCAGTAACTTCCTCAGCAGTGGAGAAGTATGAGAACCCAGACGGCCCTTTTCTCTTGAATAGCCACATCTTCTTCCGTATTCACTTCTGTCAATTCTTTTTTGCAAATGGCAGACCTTTCTTCTCCAGAGGTTATTATTGTTAGGTGGGTTCAAGATTCGTAAAAAATTCTGTTTTTTCTTTAGAAGGAAACATAAACTACTACTGATAGAGAGAGGTCTTTACACTCACGCCAAATCCAATATATAAATGTAGAAACCCACAAATTATTGACGTTGACTAACGTATGGAGTTGCTGCCGAGATCTGTTCCCCCATACGCAAATAATTTGCTGGTGGTTGCAAGTTCGCTTTTATACCCTTCAGTAGCCGCTGCTCATCAGCATTCACAATCAATAATATATAGAAACCCATGCCTCTTTCCTTCTCCTGCTTTTGCCGGTGCATTAATTTATGCGGCCATCATTGCTATTTCTGTTACCTTCTCTACACTGTTTCTTTTGCTTTCTCGCGCACATTTTTGTCGTCTTTGCTTGACAGAGGGTGGAGGAGTACGGTTGGTTCCCATTAGTGATGCTCATCGCTAGGACGGCAGCAAAAGAAAGAAACAAAGAAGAAAAAAACTGAAGACCTTTAGGAGCGGCAATGACAATGAATGACATGTAAGCAAGCAGTGAGAAGAAATCAATGGCAATTCGTGAAAGGAAATTTGATTTTGATAATCAACTGGTGATGGCATTGCTGACACGGCGGAGCCAAATAAAACAGCCGAATAGTAGTAATGGGGATGCAGCTCCAGTCCAGCCAAAAAGCTGATGTCCTCTTCGGCAGCTGCTTGTATTTTTCTTTCTTTTTTGTTACCTTGTTAAAACTGGTGTATGGCCTACGGATGACAACGGGCATGGGAGGAGGGGTGGGGACCTCACGTTGCTCATATGAAAATCATGTTCATCTCCGATTCTAATTCAGCTTCTCTTGATTACACCATTTCAAACTCATTTGTTTCCCACTCAAGCGGAAAATCAACTAAAATTTTTTAACAAATCTATCTAACATCCTAAACAAAACAATAATATATTTTGTGTATGTGTACTATACATCATAATTATAAATATGTATATAATATATATAAAATAGTGGGGACAAAAAGATGGGTAGAACTTGATCATGGACCAACTCGCCAGGCCCGTTTGCAAGTAACTAAATAATAAATAGATAAATATACATATTAAATTTAAACATACTAAACAACTTAACCTAGCCTTGGAGGAGTTCTAGATGTTGTTGGAGGTGGCGATGTTAAGGACTATGATTGTTCTTATAAAATCTTAGACTATGTGTAATTATGATTTCTAGTTATAATTAGTTTGAGTTTCATAGTCATAATTTGTTTAGGAATTGTCACATTGATAAACTATATAATGTATACTATTTTGCATTAATAAGACATAAAATATTGGATTGTTTTCCCTACTGAAAACATTATGGTATCAGAGCTAATTGTCTAAAATTTCATATAATGAGTAAAGACAATATTAGCAATATTGATAATGATGTGGTGGAAGAAAGACATGTTCACAGAATGAAGAAAGATGCTTATTATGTAGCATCCTCAGATGGACCCGGAATGATCCTAATGACAGTCCAGTTAAAAAAAAATAAAAAGGACAATAATTATGCAGAATGGGCAAAAGACATGCGTCTGGCATTGAGATCAAAGAAGAAATTTGGATTTATTGATGGAATATTCCCATTTCAGAGGACGACCCAGACAAAGAAGAAGAATGATGGGAAATTAATACCCTAGTAAATTCTTGGATTCTCAATACTATTGAACCCTTTCTCCGATCTTCCATAAATTACTTCGAGAGAACTGATGAATTGTGGACAGATTTAAAAGAAAGATTCTAGGTTAGAAACGGGCCAAGAAAATATGAGTTAAAGGCAACATTGGAGAATTGTAAACAAAGAGGAGATTCGATAAATGTGTATTATTCACGTTTGAAAAAATTATGGGATGAATTAGACAATTATTCTCAACTCCCATCCAGCATAGATACAGAACTCTTGACTGTTATTATAAAAGAAAGAGACGAAGAAAAGGTTTTTCAATTTTTAATGGGATTAAACAATGAAATTTATGGCACTGTTCATTCCCATATGATACAACAAGAACCTATGCCAAAGTTGCGAATAGTTCTTGCTCAAATTTGTAAAGAAGAACAGCATAGTAACCTAATGCGAGCAGGGGACTACGCCGGCGACGGTGCCGCCTTTGCTGTCGCCTGAACAGACTGAGTATCATCTTCTTCTCAAAACCTTACTGTACACACTACAGAAGAGCTGGCCATGACATCGCTGGCTACTTCCAGCTAGTAGGATGCTGAGAATGGTGGCCGTGGAGCTCAACACAAAGCACAACCGGCTGCGACGCTCCACCAGGACGCACCAGCAGAGAGACAGGAGCGACATATCTCGCCTCCTCTCTGGCCGAACTTCAGATGTGGCTAGACAGCGACAACAGGTGCTAAGAGGAGATGCTGTGAGATAGCTAAAACAGGCGCCGAGAGGACGGATGCTTGACGCCTAGGCTGGTACAATGACAGTTCAGAACGGAGGAACGGCAGCCGATGAAGACAGCTTCAACTTGGGTTTGGCAGCTTAGTCAGGACCAGCAGAGAACTCCAGCAAACCAAAAAAAGTCCATCAACTTTCCCAAATTATCAAGTGACCAATGGTCAAAATTGTTGACTATTCTAAATAACACAAATGCCACCCAATCCGACAAATTATCTGACATGAAAAATTTATGAATTTTGGATTCAGGATGTTCTCATCATATGACTGGTAGGAAAGATCTTTTGAGCAATTTAAATAATGTCTACCCATATACTATTAGTCTGCCTAATGGTGCTAAAGTAGTTGCTCTGCAAGAAGGAATACTCTCCTTAACTTCTAGACTCAAACTTCTAAATGTGCTTTTAATTTGTGAACTTAAATGCAACCTAATTTCCTTATCTCGATTGGCCCAAGACTCTTGGTGTTTTATCACCCTTTCTAATAATTTTTGTGTTATACGGGATCGTATCTCGACGAGGCCGATTGGAGTGGGTGAGCAGAGGAATGCGATTTTCTCTATAAGCCGATGAAATCGTCAGCATTGTATACTTTTTCTAGTACTGTTCTTGATCCCGACACATTATGACATATAAGGTTGGGACTCGGATTTTGTGATGAATAAATTTTTGGGAATTTCTGAGAACTCTAGAACTAAAATTGCTCATTTTAATATTTGTCTGCAAGCTAAACAGACTCGTGACTGTTTTCATTTAAGTAATAATATAACATCTGAAAATTTTGATTTAATTCATTGTGACTTGTGGGGACCAAACAAAACTGTATCTACTATAGTTGCCTCATATTTTTTTACCATACTTGATGAGTACTCTAGGGCTGTTTGGATATATCTAATCTCTGAGAAAAGTAAAGTTGCATCCATTCTAAAAGATTACTTTACCATGATCAAAACTCAATTTCACAAAATCATCAAAGTATTATAGAGTGACAATGGCACGGAATTTACATGTTTAAAGTCGTATTTTTCAACCCATGGCACGCTGCATCAAACTACTATTGCTGACACCCCACAACAAAATGGTAGGATTGAACGTAAGCATCGACATATTCTGAATGTTGCTCGGGCTTTGCGTTTTCAAGCTAATTTGCCCATAAAATTTTGGGGAGAATATGTACTGACCGTCGGATATCTTATCAATCGCACACCCTCTTCATTGTTGTATGGAAAAACTCATGGATTACTATATGGGAAGAAGCCATCATATTCTAACATTAAAAGTTTTAGGTGTCTAGCTTATGTTCATGATCATGATCTACCTAGGGATAAATTCAAAGTCCGAAGTAGAATGTGTGTCTTTCTCGGATATCCCTTTAACAAGCAGAGAAGTTCATTCTATCCAGAGATGTAATTTTTTATGAGACCAAGTTTCCATTTACAGAAAAATCAGATGCTTCTACACAAAGAAATACGGATTTTGCACAAGCTTATAACTTTAGGGAACAGATTTTTGGCTTAACAGATAGGGGGAGTGAAGTTTTTTATGACCGGACCCAGCCACAGCCCGCAGACACACCACTTTTGGTGGCCCAAGTACAATAGCTCAAATCCAGCTAAACCAGAGCATAGGAAGGCCCATTTCGTGTAGCCTCTTTTCTCTTCCATCTGGAATGCGGCCTAGTTCGTGCGGCCAAGACACAGCCCAGTCGCTCAGCCCAGCGCCAGCAGAAAAATCCATCCAGCCCTCTTCTTTTCTAGTTGTGATGCGGCCCAGCTCTTGCGGCCTAGATGTAGCCTAGCCGCTCAGCCGAGCACCTTCCTCATGCGTTGGCCCAACCGTGACAGCGCCTGGCCCAGAAAAAATTGCTCCTCCTGGCCCAGAATCTTCCTCCTGCGCAGGCCCAACCGCAACAGCCCCCATTCCTTCTAGACTAGCGGCCTCTGGCCCAGCAACAACAGAATTATACATTGTTTCAAATGAAAATCCAGCAGCGACATCAATCCAACCCACCAGGAAAAGCACTTGCATTCAAAAAGTACCTGTTCGACTTCGAGATTTTGACTGCAATGCTATATGGAAGTCTTCTATATCCTATTCCAACTCTGTTTCCTCACCTCTTTTGATCTCTCAGGTACGTCCATTTATCCTATAACAATTTGTGGACTATGGAAAATTTTCTCCTTCATACAAGCATTTTTTACCATTAGTTGCCACCGACTCAGAACCTACCACCTACTCTGGAGCTGTTTCTAATCCTAAATGGAGAGACAACATGCAACAAGAAATTCATGTTCTCGAAAGAAATGGGACATAGTTCTTGACATCCTTGCCTCTTGGAAAACGTGCTCTTGGGAGTAAATAAGTTTTTCGAATTAACTATAAAGCAGATGGCACCATTGAGCAATATAAAGCCCGATTGGTGGTTTTAGGCAACACACAAATAGCAGGTATTGATTATACAGACACTTTTGTTCCTGTTGCTAAAATGGTTACAGTTCGCAACTTACTCTCTGTTGCTACCGCTCGAAATTGGCCCATACATCAGATGGATGTCTACAATGCTTTCCTTCATGGAAATTTATAGGAAGAAGTTTATATGCGGCCCCCGCCAGGTTTTCACCCATCTTTCCAAGGACAGGTTTGTCTTTTGAAGAAGTCTTTGTACGGGTCTTCGCCAGGCTCTATGATGTTGGTTCTCCAAACTTACTACCGCTCTTCGTAAGTGTGGTTTTTCTCAGTCTTATGTATATTATTCTCTCTTCACATACTCTCGGGAAAATATTTTTTTATGCGTTCTCATTTATATGGATGATTTACTACTTATTGGAAATTCACTACCCATTCTAATTAAATTCAAAGATTCCTTCAATAAATGCTTTCATATAAAGGACTTGGGGCCTCTTAAATATTTTTTGGGTCTTGAAATTGCAAGAAATCCTTTGAGTTTATTTTTATGCCAAGGAAAATACATTCTAGAAATTCTCTTCGAAACTGGTTTGTATTTTCTAAAAAATCAAAAAAAAAAAAGAAAAAGAAAAATACATCTTCAAAGTGGTCAAAAAGTTAAAGATGTCAATTCTTCTCATATGCATCTTTAACTTTTTGACCAATTTGAGGATGTCATCTTAAAATTCTCTTGCGTTAGCGATCTGGTTTATCAAAATAAGATCCGGAAGCCTTGGCCAACTGATGATTTGGTTCAATAGGATGACATCCTCAAATTGGTCAAAAAGTTAAAGATGCATATGGCATCTTTAACTTTTTGACCACTTTGAAGATGTATTTTTTTCTTTTTTTCTTCATTTTTTAGAATATTTTAAAATTAATTTTGATTTTTAATTATTTTTTGTATTAAGTTAAAAAACTTATGATTGTTTTATTAAGTTTAGAAAACTTTGATTTTTTATAAGTTTAGAAAATTTAAATTATTTTTATTAATTTTATTTAATGTTAAGGTTTTTTAGTAAGTTTAGAAACTTAAATTTTTTTTTTAAGTTTAGAAAATTTAAGATTTTTTTTTTCA
Organism: Catharanthus roseus; assembly: GCA_028651295.1. Lineage (NCBI taxonomy): Eukaryota > Viridiplantae > Streptophyta > Magnoliopsida > Gentianales > Apocynaceae > Catharanthus > Catharanthus roseus. Next base: position 1,393,269 of record JAPQWS010000116.1, read on the forward strand.
TTTAGAAAAATGTAAGTTTAGAAAACTTAAAGTATTTTTATTAAGTTTATAAAACTTAAGAGTTACAAAAATATTAGAGAATGCCACCTTGAAATATTAGAAAAAGCTGGTTTTATTAATAACAAAATAAAAATTGTATAGAAAGGGGCTTATGGCCTAAACTTCCCAAAAAATATTACAATTTAAAAGAGAAAATCACCCATTTTTTCCATAAATAATTTATTCTTTTCTTGTTCTGCCCATAAATAATTTTTAGTTAAAATTTTACCCAAATACAATTTATGTGCAACTTATACTATCAAATTATAAAAAATGTACTGGAATCTGGCAGATTTTAGCATGTGCCACCAGAAAGAGGAGCATTTTTATCTTTTTAAAGAGTGTTAATATGTAAAAAAGAAAAAAAAAAAAAAAGACCAACTAAAAGTATCCAAAGGTAAGTTCCAAATTCCTAAATCCTCACGTCTTCTCCTTCTCATTGCTTCCTCCAAAGATTTATTTCCTCTGTCATTTCTTCTTTTCTTGTTTCTTCTTCTCCATTTCTTTTCTTTCTCATTTCTTCTTCTTCTTCTTCACTGAGAGTCTATTGAGAGAGAGAAAGAGAGAAAGAGAGAGAGAGAGAGAGAGAGAGAGAGAGAGAGAGAGAGAGAGAGAGAGAGAGACCTAACCAATTTCTTCACCCTTATGATGTCTAGTTCTTCTACATTTTCAAGATATTCCCTACAAATACTAAACTAAAACACCTCAAGAAGATTAAAATAATTACGGTAAATCGATCTCTTTCACCATTACTTTATCGAGAATCTCCATCCCCTTCGACTTCGACAGTCTTCCACAAATAGAAAGCATTCTTGCTTTGCCCCATGGGTGTAGTTCATTTGGTTTTGGGGCTACAGAGTTGGTAACAAGGACCAGGATTCGAATCATGGTGGCGGCAGTTTAGGAATTTCAATCTCTCCAATGTGGGGTTTAGTTCCTTGTGCGCACCAAGGCCTGGCCTCCAGTCTATAGAACCGCTGAATCACCATGATTTACATCCTACACTTGGGCATCGGACAGTTTGGTGGGGGGCTCTGAGGCTGGGATATCACTTTTTGGTAATAAGACATTCTTGATTCGAACAGAAATCAAACAGAAGATTTGGGTTCTCTGAAAAATTTTATGGAAGAAATATTTTTGGTTGTTTTGGCTAGTATTATGTTAGGGATTAGATTTTTTTAAAATTCGATAGCCAATTTAGGGATTAGATATTTTAATGATTATGTTTTGGGAAGGGAATTGATGGGTCGGGTCGGATAGAGTATTGGACTTTTTCTATTTATATATTAACACCCTTTAAAAAGACAAAAATAATCTCTGTCCGATGACACATGTCAGTCACATACTAAAATCTGTCGTATTTTGAAACCTTTTTTATAATTTAATAGTATAAATTGCACGTAAATTGTATTATGGTAAAATTTTAACTAAAAATTTTTTATGAGCAAAACAAGAAAAGCATAAATTATTTATGGGCAAAATTGGTGATTTTTCCAATTTAAAATCTAATAAATTAGTACTATACTATCCTAAATCCTAACTATTATAATTTAAAATCTAATAAATCAATATTATCCTAAGTCTTAACTATTACAATTTAAATATAAAAATCCTATCTATTTGACGGAGTTTGACTAGATTGGATGTCTATTTCTTCTTCTTTGTTAGATCCGCGGGATACTACATTTAACTCAGCGATATTCAGCCAGGCAATCCTGTCTTCTTGCACATACCAATCTGCTATACACATAATATCCTCTAATGTATTATGGGATATTAGACTCCTCGTTTTGTCTATTGTACGACGATTATTAAAGAAGACACTTTCAGAAGCCACAATAGAGACAAGAGTTGTTTGGACATCCCGAGCGATCCTAGATAGGAAAGGATATTGTGTGGAATTGGTTTTCTACCATCCAAGTATTCGTATATAGATAACTCAGTTAGAGTTGTTCTCGTAGATGATGAACTCGGGCGCAGAAACCATATATATATATCCATCATGTATCCATATCCTCCTCCTTGGCTTGAAGAAGATGACATCTCTCCATATCCTGAATCACTTACACTTGCACTTGAGCTCGACTGAGCCTTCGATCATCTCCTTGTTTCACTTTTTATCAAATAGAGATCGAGGAAGTTTTTCAAAATTGGTGATGCATTCTCTTTTATTTTGTAGGCATTTCTTTGGAAAGTAAAAAATGTTTCAAAGCGACTGTAAGCCCTAAAGGCATATTTGTAATGTTTTGATTATGATTAACTTGTGCTTTATGATAATTAGAAATAGCTTTATATAGAAGAACAAAAGATGCACAAGAGAAGTCTCAAGGGCAACTAAGCAAAATATCACTCAAGGCTACAAGAGTTTATGAAGATGAAGTGATCAAGTTGAAAACCTTCAAGACAATAAGAATAATTAGGAGTATCTTATAAGGTATTTATGTAAAAGTCCCTAACTTGTTTCTTTGATTCTTGATCAATTATTTCTTGACAAAATTATCCTTGAAAAACTAAGAGCTCTTGAGAAAGCTTTGATGATTTAAAAAGTATCACATTTCTTTAAAGTTGTATCAAGAATACATGTTTAATGTGAAGGAAAATTTATGTTTTATAGGAAAATCAGTTGTCCAATTTTTTTTAAGTCTAAAACAGGTCATCCGATCTTTTGCTGTAAGAAAGTCGGACGTCCAATTTTTGAGTTTTCACAAAGAAAATCGGTCATTCGGTTTTTCCAAGCCTTTTAAAGATCAGTCTTCCTATTTGAAAACAATCATTCCATTTTAAAATCGGTAATCTGATGTTTTCAAGCCTTTTTAAAAATCGGTCTTCCTATTTTAAAAAGGGTCATTTGGTTTTTTATTCATAAGAAAATTCATGCATCCTATTTTGAAAGACGGTTATCCGATTTTTACTTTTACTGTAAAAAAACAATGACTGTTGCTGCTGGCAGTAACGACTAGTTTTTTACCTTCACATATAAAATAACATTTGATCAGCCATAAATTTCAAGTAGTTGAAAATATTTAAGAAAAATCTTTTGAACATTAAAAAGCACATCTTAAACTTTCTTTATCTTACTAAAACTAAAATAAAAAGGATCCTTGGAGCTTCATTATTGATCATCTTTCAAAGAAAGAAGAAAGAAAGCTTGGAGAAGCTAATTGCAAAAAGTTGTATCTTATCTTATCAAGATTCTTTGGTAATATTGTTCCATCTCTATTCTTTCATTTATAACTGTGATCAAAGGTTTTGTGAAAAACCCTTTTGGGTGATCCTTTGATAGTTTGTACCATTTTGTGATTTTGATATTTGAGGTTTGTGTGCAAACCCTTGAAGGGTAATCCTCATTGTGGTTTCTTTGTAAAAACTTGTGTACAGTGAATTTATGAAATCCTTAAGTTGAGTCTTAAGATACTGGATGTAGCTCGATTGAGAGAGTGAACCACTATAAATCCTTTGTTTCTCTTTTGTGGTTTGCATATTATCTTTATGCTTGTTGTTTAATTCTTATTCGTAAAAGAGATTTTGTTTGACTAAGAATTTTATTAAAAAGATTTATTAAAAATCTTCTTTAAACAAAATCGGAGGTTCTATTTATAATTGTACAAAAATTTTTTACTTAGCCAAAAATCCTTATTCACCCCCTAAGGTTTTTCAATTGGTACCAGAGCAGGTCTTCGTTCAAAGGCTTAACATCCGAAGAAGCAAAAGATCTTTTATAAAATGGCTAGTATTTCAAACCTACCTTATGTAGAAGGCTCTTCTACTAATAGACCTCCTCTTTTTAATGGCACTAATTATACTTTTTGGAAGTCAAGGATTAAAATCTATATTTGCTCTATTAACTTTGATCTTTGGAGTATTGTAAAAAACTGACATTTTGTTCCCTAAAAGGATGGAAGAGTCAAGAAGGTTGAAGAATTCGATGAATTTGACTCAAGAAAGATGACTCTAAATTTTCAAGTCATGAACATATTAAGTTGTACTTTAGATGCAAATGAGTACAACAGAGTGAGCGGATGCCATTCGGCTAATGAAATGTGGAAATTGCTAGAAGTCACTCATGAAGGCACAAATCACGTAAAGGAATCAAAATTGGCCATGTTGGTGAGGGACTATGAGTTATTCATGATGAAGCAAAATGAAAGCATTAGTTACATACTCACAAGATTTTCCAACATCACAAATGGGCTAAAGGCATATGGGAAAGAATACACAAGGGGAGAGGTAAATAGAAAAATTCTAGATGCACTTCCAAAGGTATGGCAACCAAAAACACTTGCCATAGAAGAGTCCAAGGATTTGAGACTTCTTCCAATTGAAAAAGCTCATAAGATCCCTTCTTACCTATGAGATGAAGATAAAGAGATTAAATGAAATGGAAGAAGAAGACAAAGGAAGAAAAGGTGTGGTACTCAAAGCAAATGAGGAAGAGCAAGCAAATTCATCCAACAATGAAGATAAAAATGATGATGGTGAGGATATGGCTTTGGTGGTTTGAAAATTCAAAAAGTTCTACAAGAAAGGCTTCAACAAAAGAGGGAAGAAACCTGTATTCAAGAAAGGAGGACAAAGTTCCTCACTCTTTAAGGCTATGTGCTTTGAATGCAATAGCACCGATCATCTTGTAGCCAATTGCCCAAAAACCATAGAAAATGAAAAAGGAGCATTAGAGGCAAAGCTTGAGGCAATAAAGAGAAAGAAGAAAGACAAAGGCCTAATAGGAGCTTGGGATCAAGACTCAAGTGAGAGTGAAGGAGAAGAAAATGCCAACATGTGCTTCATGGCACTAGAAAGTGAGGTGCGATCTTCACCTTCAAACTTATCTAATTTTGTTGATGATGATGATGTTCCAAATTCCATGCTTATTGAATATATGATGAATTAAAAAATGATTTCCAAAATGAACAAGGAGTTAAAAAATAAGATTGATAATTTATTAAATAAAAATTCAAAACTTATTTGTGAAAACAAAACTCTTCTTGAATCTTTAGAAGTTTTTGTTAGCCCTAAGGGCACTATTGCATATGTTTCTTATTATGATTAACATATGTTTGTGTGATGAAATATTAAGCTTAGTTTCAATAGAACAAAAGAAGCATATTTGAATTCTCAAGGCTACACTCTAAGAAGCAAAAGATCTTGGTGATCAAGGCAAAATGAAGGAGAAAAGATCAACTCATTGAAGACCTTGAAGACTTGTGTCTTAGATAGGGATATGCTAAAGTACTTTGTAAAACTCCCTAACTCTCATTTTTTATTGTTGATAAAATGTGAAGCTCCTGGATGAATTTCTTTTTATAAACTATTCTTGAAAAATCCAAGTATTCTTGATAGAGTTTTTGATGCCTTCGAAAGTTTTCTCATCTCTAAAAGTGTATCAAGAATTCATGTTCTGAAGTGTTTTGAAATGTGAAGAAAAGTTCTTTTTGTTTAAGGAAAACTGACTTTTAAATCTTTCTAAAAAAAAGGGTCATCCGATTTTCAAAATCGGTCGTCCGATTTTTAAGAGGATCATCCGATTTTTATAGGATGCGTCCGAATCTTTCTGTTTCAAAACTGGTCATCCTATTTTAAAAAGGGCTCATCCAATTTTCCTTTTACAAGAAAATCGGACGTCCGTTTTCTAAACCAGTCGTCCGGTTTTAGTCTTTTACTGCAAAAAAGTTACCATTACACATACAGTAACGGCTATTTTTTCTCCTTCCTATATATATTGAAAATTTAATCTGCAGTAAATGCAATGAGGCTGTTGAAAAATTTATTGAGATCATTTTAAGAATATTTAAAGATCTTTAAGGTTTATTGTTCAAATATCTTTTATCTCTCAAAAGCAAAAGAGAAAAATTCTTCTTGAAAGTTTATTGTTGATCATCCTTCAAAGAAGAAAAAAAGAGGAGCTCGTAGATCATCCAATTGTGTTGTATCTTCCCTTCTCAAGCGCATTTGGTAACATTGTTCCTTACTCATCTCTTTTTTTATATATATCAAAGGTTTGTGTTGAAAACCCCTTGGGTTATCCTTTGATTGTAATTGCTTTTTTGTTAACAAAGGTTTGTGTTGAAAAACCTCTTGGGTAATCCTTTGGTTGTAATTGTTTCGTGGATTGAGGTTGTTTGCAAAACCCTTGGTGGGTGATCCTCAAACTTGTGTTTGTTGTATATTGTGATTATAGTGGATTTGTTAAATCCTTGAGGGTTGACTCAAGGTAGCGGACGTAGCTCTTTGAGAGAGTGAACCACTATAAATTGTTGTGCATCTTTATTCTATGCTTTTTACTTGATTGTCATAACTGTAGGTTTTTGTTTGATTTGGATTTTTATTAAAAAGAGTTTTAGTATTCCTTCTCAAACAAAATTGGAGGTTTATCTTTTAATTACACAAAATATTTTTTAAAATTAGCAAAAAACCTTATTCAACCCCTCTAAGGTTTTTCAATTGGTATCAGAGCGGGTCTTTTTTTTTAAGGCTTAACATCCTAAGAAGCAAAAGATCCTTTTCAAATGGCTAGTATTTCAAACTTGCCTTACCCTATGTAGAAGGCTCTTCTAAAAATAGGCCTCCTTTTTTTAATGGAACTAATTATACTTTTTGGAAATCTAGAATCAAAATATATATATTTGCTCTATTAACTTTAACCTTTGGAGCATTGTAGAGAAATGACCTTATGTTCCTAAAAAGGATGGAATAGTCAAGAAGGTTGAAGAATATGATGAGCTTAACTCAAGGAAAATGACTTTAAACTTTCAAGTTATGAACATACTGAGTTGTGCCTTGGATGCTAATGAATACAATAGAGTGAGCAGATGCGACTCGGCTCATGAAATGTGGAAGTTACTTTAAGTAACTCACAAAGGTACCAATCAAGTGAAGGAGTCAAAGTTGGCTATGTTGGTGAGAAATTATGAGCTATTCATGATGAAACAATATGAAAGCATTAGTGACATGTTCACAACGTTCACTAACATCACAAATGGCCTAAAGGCGCATGAGAAAGAGTACACAAGGGGAGAAGTAAATAGAAAGATTCTTGATACACTCCCAAAGGCATGGCAACCAAAAACTCTTGCCATTGAGGAATCAAAAGATTTAAGACAACTTTCTATCGAAGAACTCATCGGATCTCTCCTCACCTATGAGATGAAAATAAAAAGATTAGATGAAATAGAAGATGAAGACAAGGAAGAAAAAGCATAGCATCAAAGTGAATGGGGATGATCATACATGCTCGTCAAACAATGAAGATGAGATTGAGGATATGGCCTTAGTAATGAGGAAATTTAAAAGATTTTACAAGAAAAACTTCAAAAAAAGAGGAAAGAATCCTCCATTCAAGAAAGGAGGACAAAGTTATCACTCTTCAAGGCTAGGTGCTTTGAATGCAATAGCACCGACCATCTTGCAACCAATTGTTCCAAAGCTATTGAAAAAGAGAAAGGAAAAAAGAAGAAAGTCAAGGGACTAATAGGTAATTGGGATCAAGATTCAGGTGAAAGTGAAGGAGAAAAGAAGCCAACCTATGCTTCATGGCAATAGAAAATGAGGTACAATCTTCACCCCTAAATCTATCTAATCATGTTGATGATAACGATGATGATCTTAATTCTTTACTTATTGAAATGTATCATGAATTGGAAAAGATTAGAAAAAAAAAACAAGGAGTTAAAGAACAAGATTTATAACCTATCAAACGAAAACTCAAAACTTGTTTGTGAAAACAAAACTCTCCTTGAATCTCTTGAAGTTGTGAAAAAGGAAAGTGACTCCTCAAAACTAGAATTTCAAAAACTAATTTTAGAAAACAAACAGAAAAGAAAAATTTGAAAAGCTCCTTTGTTCTCAAAGATCAACTTTTGACAAAAGTGTAATAGGATATAATCACACCAATACCTCTTCTAAACAAACATATTTTGTTAAAGTTTCTTCATCCTTCTCTCATTTTTTTTGTACTTATTGTGAAAAGAGTGGTCATAAAGCCACAAAATGTTTTTAGAAAAAGAAAGATTGAAAGGGGAGTAAAACCTATTTAGAAAATAAAAGAAAATCCAACTAACATTCATGGACCCAAAAAGATATGGGACCAAAAGTCTTTTCTACTTCTTCTTTTGTAGGAACACAAGTCAAGGTCATCTAAGTAGTATTTGGATAGCAGATGCTTAAGACACATGACCGGATATGCATCCCTCATGAATGAGCTAAGAGAAACCAAAAGTGGCTTTGTTACTATTGGAAAGAATCATTGGTATAAGCAACATTGGTAACAATTCTTCTTCTTTTATTAAGGATGTTCTTTTAATTGATGGCTTAAAATTCAATTCGCTTAGTATTAGTCAATTATGTGATAATGGGAAAAAAGGTTTTTGAAAGTGATTCTTCTTCTATCATTGATAAGCATGAAAATAAAACTATTGTTGTTGCTAAAAGAGTTGCAAATGTCTATGTCTTTCATCTTGAAGATCTTATTTCCCAAAACTTAAAGTGTCTCTCGGTTCATGATAATGATGCATTTTTGTGGCATAGAAGCTTGGTCATATTAGTATGGATTCACTAACCAACTTTCTTCAAAAGAACCTGTTAGAGGTTTACCAAAACTTCACTTTGAGAAAACTAAACTTTGTGATGCTTGCCAATTTGGAAAGCAAATTAAGATCTCTTTTAAACCAAAGAAAATGTTTTCTACTTCAAAACCTTTAGAACTCATTCACATGAATTTATTTGGACCAATGAGGACCACTAGTCTTGGTGGTAAGAGGTATGCTTTTGTTATAGTGGATGATTTCTCAAGATTTACTTGGACTTTATTCTTAAGCCAAAAGGATGAGGCAGTTCAAGAATTTATCAACTTTTCAAAAAGGTTCAAACCTCCCTTGATTGCAAATTAATCTCTATGAGAAGTGATAACAGGAGAGAATTTAACAACCAAGATTTTACAAAACTTTCTGATGATTTTGGCATAACAATTTTTTGGCCACCCCATAACAAAATGGTGTTGTGGAAAGGAAAAATCGAACTTTACAAGAAATGGCAACGTCAATACTTTGTGAAAACTCCCTTCCTAAATTTTTGGGTTGAGGTCGTTAATACTATATGCTACATTATGAATTGTGTTCTCTTGAGACCATTTTTAAAAGAAAACTCTTTTGAACTCATTTTCAACAAAACCCCATCAATTCGCTACTTCAAAGTTTTAGATCCAAATGCTTTATTTTAAACACCAAGGACAACCTTGGGAAGTTTGATAGAAAATCCGTCGAGGGAATTTTTCTTGTTTACTCTTCAAACAAGAAAGCTTATAGAATTTTCAACAAAAGAACTTTACGTGTTGAAGAGTCCATTCATGTAAACTTTGATGAAACTTACATTTTTGAAAAGAGAAATAATGATGACATAGATAACTCTTTAAGCTACCAACCTTTGTACACTCAAGCAATGGAAGAACACGCTTATGAAGGAAGAAGAGATTGAAGTAAAATAAGAAAATGATCAAGAAGCTCAAAGTCCTCCTCAAGTTGTGATATATCCAAAGGGACACTCCAAGGATGAAATCATTGGTGATATATCACAAGGGGTAAGAACAAGAAGGTACTTTATTGACAACTTTGCCCTATTATCTCAAATTGAGCCTAAGTTTATTGATGATGCTTTGTGTGATGAGTTTTGGATTATTGCTATGCTAGAGGAATTAAATAAATTTGAAAGAAACAAATTTTGGAATTTAGTCCCTAGACCACGTGATCACCCCACCATTGGCATAAAATGGGTTTTTCGAAATAAACTAAATGATTCCGGAGAATTTATTAGAAACAACGCTAGACCTGTTGCCTAAGGATTCAATCAAGAAGAGGGCATAGATTTTGATGAAACTTTTGCTCTAGTTGCTAGACTTGAATCCATTAGGATTCTTTTAGCTTTTTCTTGTTTTAGAAGGATTCAAAAGCTTTTTCAAATGGATGTTAAGAGTGCTTTTTTAAATGGTGATATTGAGGAGGAAGTTTATGTTGAACAACCTCCCGGTTTTGTGCATCAAAAATTTCCAAATTATGTTTACAAACTTTCAAAAAGCACTCTATGGTTTAAAACAAGCTCCAAGAGCTTGGTATGAGAAATTAAGCGGTTTTGTAATTGGTATTATGTTATCTTGATGCCATATTTTTTATATAGACTTCATGATGTTACGTTAATATTGACAGTCCAGTTGTAGTTTCTTTTTTTTTTATGATCCCTTAAAAACTCTCCTAAGTATCTTTTTGATTTATGACAAAAGGGGGAGAAATATGTGCAAGAACTAAGGGGGAGAAATAGTTGCAAGAATATGTGCCTAATGTGCTTAGATTATGTTATGCTTTTGCTCACTTGTCAAAAAGGGGAGATCTTGCTATGTGTTGCAAGATGCTTATTGTTGCTTTTAAGTTTCATGCTTTCTTTTGGTTGGCTACATATCTTACAGGTAATATGGCTTGGAGTTACCTTGATGATTGTTTGATGCCATTCTTGTTGTGAAGCATGCCTTTAAAGGGAGCTCATTTCTCTAAATTATCTTTCAAACCCTTGGCATGTTTTCAAATTCATAGGGGCAGTTATCTCTATCTCTTATGGTGTTTGGTATGCTTTGCTCCTATTGATGATTTCCCTGAAGCATCACCATGTTTTTATACTAGCTCTTTTATTCTTCTTGCATATGTATTTGTCATAATAAAAAAGGGGGAGATTGTTTAGCCTAAGGGCATTATTGCATATGTTTTTTATTATGATTAACATATGCTTGTGTGATGAAATATTAAGCTTAGCTTCACTAGAACAAAAGAAGCATATTTGAAGTCTCAAGGCTACACTCTTAGAAGCAAAAGATCTTGGTGATCAAGGCAAAATGAAGGAGAAAATATCAACCCATTGAAGACCTTGAAGACTTGTCTCTTAGTTAGGGATATGCTACGGTATTTTGTAAAACTCCCTAACTCTCATTTTTTATTGTTGATCAAATGTGAAGCTCCTTGGATGAATTTCTTTTTATAAACTATTCTTGAAAAATCCAAGTATTCTTGATAGAATTTTTTATGCCTTCGAAAGTTTTCTCATCTCTAAAAGTGTATCAAGAATACATGTTTTCAAGTGTTTTGAAATGTGAAGGAAAGTTCTTTTTGTTTAAGGAAAACTGGCTTTTAAATCCTTCTCAAAAAAAGGGTCATCCGATTTTCAAAACCGGTCATCTGATTTTTCTAGCTTTAGAAAAATCGGTCGTCCGATTTTTAAGAGGGATCATCCGATTTTTGTAGGATGTGTCTGAATCTTTCTGTTTCAAAACTGGTCGTCTTATTTTAAAAAGGGCTCATTCGATTTTCCTTTTACAAGAAAATTGGACGTCCGGTTTTAGTCTTTTACTGCAATAAAGTTTCCGTTACACAGACTGTAACGACTATTTTTTATCTTTCCTATATATATTGAAAATTTGATCTACAGTAAATGCAATGAGGCTGTTGAAAAATTTATTGAGATCATTTTAAGAATATCTAAAGAGCTTTAAAGTTTATTCTTCAAACATCTTTTATCTCTCAAAAACAAAAGAGAAAAATTCTTCTTGGAGCTTCATTGTTGATCATCCTTCAAAGAAGAAAAAAGGAGGAGCTTGTAGATCATCCAATTGTGTTGTATCTTCCCTTCTCAAGCTCATTTGGTAACATTGTTCCTTACTCATCTCTTTTTTTATTGATATCAAAGGTTTGTGTTGAAAACCCTTTGGGTTATCGTTTGATTGTAATTGTGTTTCTGTTGATATCAAAGGTTTGTGCTGAAAAACCCCTTGGGTAATCCTTTGATTGTAATTGTGTTGTGGATTGAGATTGTTTGCAAAACCCTTGGTGGGTGATCCTCAAACTTGTGTTTGTTATATATTGTGATTATAGTGGATTTGGTAAGTCCTTGGGTGTTGACTCAAGGTAGTGGATGTAGCTCTTTGAGAGAGTGAACCACTATAAATTGTTGTGCATATTTATTCTATGCTTTTTACTTGATTGTCGTAACTGTAAGTTTTTGTTTGATTTGAATTTTTATTAAAAAGAGTTTTAGTATTCCTTCTCAAATGAAATTGGAGGTTTATCTTTTAATTACGCAAAATATTTTTGAAAATTAGCCAAAAACCTTATTCACCCCCCTCTAAGGTTTTTCAGTTTTAAAAAAGGAAAATGACTTCTCAAACTTAGAATTTCAAAAACTTATTTTAGAGAACAAAAATCTTTGTGAAAAAGTTCTTTCTCTTGAGAAATGCATGGTTGATTACAATAATTTGAAGAAAAAGCTGAGTGATCTCACCATATGTATTGGAAAATTTACAAAAGGAAAAGAAAATTTTGAAAAACTTATTGGCTCTCAAAGATCATTGTTTGACAAAAACACTATTGGATATAATCACTCCAATACTTTTTCAAACTAAACATGTTTTCTAAAAGCTTATTTATCCTTCTCACATCTTTGTTGAACATATTATGAAAATAATGGTCATAAGGCCACAAAATGTTTTATAAAAAGAAAGATTAAAATGGGAATAAAAACCATTTGGAAAGTAAAAGAAAAAGCAACTAACATTCAGGGACCCAAAAGGATATGGGTACTAAAAGTCATCTCTACTTCTTCTATTGTAGGAACAAAAATCAAGCTCAACTAAATGGTATTTGGATAGTGGATGCTCAAGACACATGACCGGAAACACGTCGCTTTTGAGTGAGCTTAAGGAAACCGAAAGTGGCTTCGTCACCTTTGGAGATAAGAAGAAAGGAAAAATCATTGGCATGGGTAACATCGGTAATGGTTCCTCTCCTTTAATTAAGGAAGTTCTCTTAATTGATGGTTTAAAGTTTAATTTGCTTAGTATTAGTCAATTATATGATAATAGGTACAAAGTTGTATTTGAAAGTGATTCCTCTTCTATCATTGATAAGCATGAAAACAAAACTATTTTTGTTGCAAAAAGAATTGGAAATGTCTATGTTTTTCATCTTGAAGATCTTATTTCTCAAAACTTAAAATGTCTCTCGGTTCATGATAATGATGTATTTTTGTGGCATAGAAGGCTTTGTCATGTTAGCATGGATTTAATAAACCAACTTTCTTCAAAAGAGCTTGTTAGAGGATTACCAAAACTACATTTTTGAGAAAACTAAACTTTGTGATGCTTGCCAATTTGGAAAACAAGTTAAGACCTCTTTTAAACCGAAGAAGATGATTACTACTCCAAAACCTTTAGAACTCATTCACATGGATTTATTTAGACCAATGAGGACCACTAGTCTTGGTGGTAAGAGGTACGCTTTTATTATAGTGGATGATTTTTCAAGATTCACTTGGACATTGTTCTTAAGCAAAGAAGATGAGCCATTTCAAGAATTTTTCAAACTTTTCAAAAGAGTTCAAACCTCCCTTGATTGTAAATTGATTTCTATGAGAAGTGATAACGGGAGAGAATTTAACAACCAAGATTTTACAAAATTATGCAACGATTTTGGTATTACACACAACTTTTTGGCCGCTAAAATCCCACAACAAAATGGTGTTGCGGAAAGGAAAACTGCACTTTACAAGAAATGACAAGATCAATGCTTTGTGAAACTCCCTACCAAAATATTTTTGGGCCAAGGCCGTTAACACCGCTTGTTATGTAACGAATCGTGTTCTCTTGAGACTTTCTTAAACAAAACTCCTTTTGAACAAATTTTTAACAAAACCCCCTCAATTAGCTATTTCAAAGTTTTTGGATGTAAATGCTTTATCTTAAACACCAAGGACAATCTTGGGAAGTTTGATAAAAAATCCGATGAGAGAATTTTTCTTGATAACTCTTCAAACAAAAAGGCCTATAGGATTTACAAAAAAAGAACCTTCTGTGTTAAAGAGTCAATTCATGTAAACTGTGATGAATCTAACATTTTTTAAAAGAAAGATGATGATAACATAGATAATTCTTTGAGCCACCAACTATTGCATACTCAAGCGATAGAGGAACATGCTAAAGAGGGAGAAGAGATTGAAAAGAAAAAAGAAAATGATCAAGAAGTTCAAAATTTTCCTCAAGATATGATATATCCAAAGGGACATTCCAAGGATGAAATCAGTGGTGATGTATCACTAGGGGTAAGAACAAGAAGGTATTTTATTGACAACTTTGCTTTATTATCTCAAATTGAGCCTAAATATATAGATGACACCTTATGTGATGAGTTTTGGATTATTGCTATGCAAGAGTAACTTAATCAATTGAAAGAAATAAAGTTTGGACTTTGGTCCCAAGACCTCGTGATCACCCCACTATTGGTGCAAAATAGGTTTTTAGAAATAAACTAAATGAATACGGAGAAGTCATAAGAAACAAAGCTAGATTTGTTGCCCAAGGATTTAATCAAGAAGAGGGCATAGATTTTGATGAAACATTTGCTCCGGTTGCTAGACTTGAATACATAAGAATAGTTTTAGCTTTTTCTTGTTTTAAAGGATTCAAGATTTTTCAAATGGATGTTAAAAATGCTTTTTTAAATGGTGATATTAAGGAGGAAGTTTATGTTGAACAACCTCCTGGTTTTGTGCATGAAAAATTTTCAAACTATGTTTATAAACTTTCAAAAGCACTTTATGGTCTAAAACAAGCTCCAAGAGCTTGGTATGAAAAATTAAGTGGATTGCTCCTTTCAAATGATTTTTCAAGAGATGTGGTGGACGCAACCCTTTTTACCAAAACCTCTTGTAACAATGATATTCTTCTTGTCCAAATTTTATGTAGATGATATTATTTTTGGAGCCACTAATGTTTGTTTATGTGAAGAATTTGCCTCTCTAATGAAAAAAGAGTTTGAAATGAGCATGATGTGAGAATTGACCTATTTTCTTGGTCTTCAACTAAAACAAACCAAAGAAGGCATCTTCATCAATAAAGAAAAGTACACAAGGAACTTTTCAAAAGATTTGAGATGAGCAATGCAAAAGGAATCGGATCACCAATGATCTCATCTTTGAAACTTGACAAGGACGAAAAAGGTCAAAAAGTAGATGAAAAATGGTTTAGAGGTATGATTGGTAGTTTACTTTATATAACAGCTAGTAGGCCGGATATTATGTTTGTTGTTTGTTTATGTGCTAGATTCCAAGCTTACCCCAAGGAATCTCATTTAATAGCTGTTAAGCGTATTTTGAGACATTTAATATCATCTTAGGATTATGGATTATGGTACTCTAAACAATCTTGTTTTGATCTTATCGCTTACACCAATGCAGATTATGTCGGATGTAAGGTAGAAAGAAAGAGTACTAGCAGAAACTTTCAATTCTTGGAGAGAGGCTTAGTGTCTTGGTATAGCAAGAAACAATCATGCATATCCTTAGTGACCGCTGAAGCGGAATATATAGTTTCTGGTTGTTGTTGTGCTCAAGTACTTTGGATTAAGCATACTTTACTTGACTTTGGTTTTGATTTTAAAAACATACCTATTTTATGTAATACCACAAGTGCAATAAACCTTTCCGTAAACCCTGTGCAAAATTAAAAAACTAAACACATTGAAATTAAACATTATTTTATAAGAGATCATGTTGCAAGAGGAGATGTATTTTTAGACTATATTTGCACAGAAGATCAAATCGCTGACATTTTTACAAAAGCCATTTCTAAAGAATGTTTTTGTTATTTGAGGAAATTACTTGGTATTGGTAAATTCCAGGACTAATGTATGTTTTGAGTTTCATATTTTTTTCTTCATTTATAAGCCGAGATATTCAGATGAAAAAATCGGACGTGCATTGGAAAAACTAAACGTCCATTTTTCCTTGAAGAGTTTTAAGAATATTTCCTCACAAAAAAGGCCGAGAGTTTCGGACTACTAAATCGGATGCCTCCAAAAAATTCGAACGTCCAATTTCTTTTGTTAAAGAAAAATCGGACGACTGTTTTCAAAACTGGTCGACCGGTTTTCTATTTTTTTGACGGGTTCTGCGCTTTTAAATCAAAAAAACTGTGAAAAGCCTCTCATTTGTTCTTATTCTCTCTCTCTCTCTCTCTCTCTCTTTCTCTCTCTTTCTCTCTCTCTCTCTCTCTGTCTCTCTCTCTCTCTCTCTCTCTCTCTCTCTTTACAAAACTGCCTGTTCTCTCTCTAAAATAAACCCAAACGTCCATTTTCTCTCATCTCACTCAAAAAGATTGGCAATCTCTCTCTGAAACATCGAACCGTCAACTCTCTTTAAATCTACTGATCAATTGGTCGATTCTCTCTCTCTCTCAAAACCCTCTATCAAATCTATAACTCTTCTACTTCAAAAATGGTGAAAGTAGAGAATGCCAATGTTGGAAGGGTGAAAACTTTGAAGAAGGAGGAAGTAGCAGAGGTGGAAGGACAGGAAAAGGAAAAAGAGTGGCAACTGGAGTTAGGGCACCAGAAAGGTTTGTCTCTATCAAAGAAGCTGCTAACTTTGAAGAATGGACACGAAGGAGAGGAAAGAGTGCTCCAGGTCATGGAGTTAATCTATCTGACATGGAAGGTATGGAAACTATCCCTAATCTTTTTGAAGATATTGGTTGGGGACCCTTGCTTACAGTATATGAACTCTTTTATCTTGAAATGACATGTGAATTTTATGTAAATTTACATAAGGGTAGAGTTCAAAAGTAAGGAAATATAACTTATCAATGGGTGACCTCTAAGGCTGGTGGCAGAGACATTTTCTTTGATGATAGAATGCTAAACACTATCTTAGGAATACCTGAAAATGGAATAAGATTCTATACCAAAAAAAAAAGTGTTTTGATACCCAACCTATACAGTGCGAGAAGATTTGAAGAATTGTTCACAAAAAGAGAAGTTTTTAAGAGACTTGATGATAGAAATGTTAATAAGCTTGATGCACATGGAAGATTATTGTACCATATGATTTCAAACATAATCATTCCTAATGTGGTCACAAGTCTTCCATTACAAACATGCTAGCTACTCAAACTTCCTCTACATAATGCTTGCCATATGGTTGTTTCCTCACAAGAGTCTTTCAATACTTTGTACTTAATTTGGTTAGAGTTGGTGATCCCATTAGGGCTGGAAAAATCTACAACAAACATACTTTTAAAAGAATGGGCTTTGCAGAAAATGAAGAAGGTATGTTAGTAAAGGGAGGACAAGATGATAGTGATGAGAGTGATGAAGATGATGAAGGCAATGAGGAGCAAGAAGCAATGGATGTGGATGACGAGGAAAGTGAAGAAGAACCAGAAGAAGAGACTTATAGGAGAGAAATGAGATAAAAGAAAAGACAAGAACGAGTTAAAGAAGGTCAATCATCCGGAAGCATGTCTCAACTTATAGATATGATAGCCTCTTTGCAAGCCTCTATGAACAGTTGTTTTGATGCCTTAGATGGAAAATCTCAGACATTCAAGAGAGGGTAATGAGATTGGAAGCAAAAGACAAAGAAGAAGACGAATGAGGCGATGAAGAAAGAAAAAAGGGAGTTACAAGCTAGTTAGCTTATGTTTTTTTCCCCTTAAATTTCAAAACTTACTTTTCTTTTTGGTTATTGACTGCTTTTGAACTCGTTAATTATTTCTTATGGAGTTTTTTTCTTTTAAAATATTTTTCTTCAATGCTTGATTTGGAACTCCATGATGAGATCTTAATGATGAGAGTTCCCTTGATTTTTTTTTCAATGATCCCTTATAATCCTTATGCTTTTTGAGTTATTGCAAAAGGGAGAGAAAATATAAGATGCATTATGTTGACGATGCTCTATATATTGATGATGTTTAGATGCATTATGTTGATGTTGCATTATGATATGAGATGCTTTACATTGGCATTATATTGATGCTATAAGGGGATATATATATATATATGAGATACATATGCTTCGTTGAGAATCGCCTTGATATCTTGAGTTGTGTTGCCTTGAGGTTTTGAACACTTTGTGTTGGAAACATGCCATAAAGTTTTATGCATTATGCCTTATTGCTTATATGGCTTTGAGTTTTATTGATGATATTTTGGTTCCATATTTGTTTTGAAGCATGCTTTTAGGGGGAGTTTTAAATTCCTAAACTGTTTTTCAAACCTTGGCTTGCTTTCAAAATGAAAGGGGGAGTACTTTCACTCTCATTTTTATGCTTAGCTCTAAATTTTGATCTTTTGAAGCATTCTCTTGGCTTAACCATGTTCTTTTATTCTATATAATAATCAACATCTTGCATCTTTGTTTGTCATAATCAAAATGGGAGAGATTGTAAGCCCTAATGTTTTGATTATGATTAACTTGTGACTTTGTGATAATTAGAAATAGCTTTATATAGAAGAACAAAAGATGCACAAGAGAAGTCTCAAGGGCAATCTACAAAGAAAAAAAAGATCACTCAAGACTACAAGAGTTTACGAAGATGAAATGATCAAGTTGAATACCTTGAAGACAAGAAGAATAGTTAGGAGTGTCCTATAAGGTATTTATATAAAATTCCCTAACTTGTTTCTTTGATTCTTGATCAATTATTTCTTGACAAAATTATCCTTGAAAAACTAAGTGCTTTTGATAAAGCTTTGATGATTTAAAAAGTATCACACTTCTTTAAAGTTGTATCAAGAATTCATGTTTAAATGTGAAGGAAAATTTATGTTTTACAGGAAAACCAATTGTCCAATTTCTTTTTAAGTCTAAAACGGGTCATCCGATTTTCTACTACTAAGAAAATCAGACGTCCAATTTTTGAGTTTTAAAAAAAAAAAACCTGTCATTCAATTTTTTCAAGCCTTTTAAAAATCAGTCTTCCTATTTTGAAAAATGATCATCCGATTTTAAAATCTGTAATCCGATTTTTTCAAGCCTTTTTAAAAATTGTTCTTCCTATTTTAAAAAGGGCCATCTGATTTTCTGTTCGCAAGAAAATCAGATGTCCTATTTTGAAAGACGGTTGTCCAATATTTACTTTTATTGTAAAAAAAATGACCATTGCTGCTGATAATAACGGCTCGTTTTTTACTTTCACATATAAAATAACATTTGATCAGCCATAAATTTTAAGTATTTGAAAAACATTTAAGAACAATCTTTTGAACATTAAAAAGCACATCTAAATTTTCTTTATCTTACTAAAACTAAAACAAAAAGGCTTCTTAGAGCTTCATTATTGATTATCTTTCCAACAAGGAAGAAAGGAAGCTTGTAGAAGCTAATTGTAAAAAATTGTATCTTATCTTATCAAGATTCTTTGGTAATATTGTTCCATCTCTACTCTTTCATTTATAATTGTGATCAAAAGTTTTGTGAAAAACCCTTTTGGGTGATCCTTTGATAGTTCATATTATTTTGTGATTGTGATCTTTGAGGTCTGTGTGCAAAACCCTTGAAGAGTAATCCTCATTGTGGTTTCTTTGTAAAAACTTGTGTTTCGTGAATTTGTGAAATCCTTGAATTGAGTCTCAAAGTAGTGGATGTGTCTATATTGAGAGAGTAAACCACGATAAATCCTTTGTTTCTCTTTCGTGGTTTGCATATTATTTTTATGCTTGTTGTTTAATTCTTATTCATAAAAGAGATTTTATTTTGCTAGGAATTTTATTACCAAGAGTTATTAAATTCTTCTTCAAACAAAATCAGAGGTTCTATTTATAATTGTACAAAAAATTTTAAGTAGCCAAAATTCTTATTCATCCCCCCCTCCCACCCGCCCGCCCCCCTATGCTAAGGTTTTAAGCGACTATCCAAACATGTGTAAAAATAATAAATCAAATATTCAAAACCTTCACATTTAAAACGAGAGTCTAAAATCAAAACAACATAATGTATGATAGGAAAATTTCATAATATTTAAAAAAAAATTCCACATTAAACATCATAGGCCCATATATGGCATGTGGTCTAAATTCTCTAAAAACATTTGTAACTTTAATCATTGTGGGAAGCTGATGAGTAGTGTGTAGTATTATCTTGATAAAAATTCAGTCGTTTGTGCAAAAGATTTTTAAAAAGAACATATAACTAAACCTTCATAAAAAAATATTTGAATCAAGTAGTGGTCCATCATTTGCTAGTGTAAATTCAATAAGTTGTTTATAAGG
Organism: Catharanthus roseus; assembly: GCA_028651295.1. Lineage (NCBI taxonomy): Eukaryota > Viridiplantae > Streptophyta > Magnoliopsida > Gentianales > Apocynaceae > Catharanthus > Catharanthus roseus. Next base: position 1,413,374 of record JAPQWS010000116.1, read on the forward strand.
AAAACAACTTTGTAACATATCTAAAGTTGTGTTTTTCATTTACTAGTAACATCTATTTTAAAAACTTTCTAAGGTACTTTTTGTTCTATACAAAGTGATTTAAAATGTTGTTGTTTAGGGCTGAAAGATCCAATGAACAAAATGACGCCTCTAACCGTATTTATAACATGCTCAATATGTGAATAACCTTCTTTTATGCACCAATTCAAAATATGACATGCACATCTGATATGAAATAATTTTTCATGTAAAATTAGTCTCAAATTATTTTCCAAACTTGAAACTGAAGAATAATTATTTGAAGCATTATCAAAAGAAACAGAAAAAATATTGTTATCAATTCTATAATGACAATATGTTTGAGTGATGTTTTGTGCTATATTTGCACAAGTATGTGGAAATTCAAAATTTTTTAAACTAATGATTTTTTTTGGTTTAAATGCCTATTTTCATTGACCCAAGGACATGTAATACACAAAAAATCTTCAGAACTAACGGTTGTCCAAGAATCACAAGTAAGCAAAATTTTACTAGGAATAGATTCAAAAACTGCAGCAAGTACGTTTTTTTCTTCATGAAAAGTGTTAAGAATTTCCCTCCTAACTAAAGTTCTAGGAAATCCCTTGTAAGTCGATTGAAATGCAACATGTATTAATCTCACAAATGGATGACTAGAATGTAAGGATATGAAGTCTACCCGTTGTCACCCACCTAACTATTCCTCTTTTTTCTAACGCACTATCATATTTAAAAGTGTTCATTTCATTTTCGAAAGCACTAAAGAAACTTGTGTTTGTCTAGTTAAATCTACAAAATGAGAATGGTGACAACGCTCTCTATGTCTTTTAAGTGTACATGTGCCACCACTTGTCTTACGTGCGAATTTCGTTTTATAAAGTTTGTATCTAGTTTGATCATTTATCTTATAAAAAATACTCCAAACAATAAAAGTTATTTTTCTACTACCCCAAGGTGTGGTATAGGAAGGAAGAGGCATTTTATTTTCTTCATGTTCTTGTTTATTTTCATTATCAAAGTCTACAGTATGAGAGAGTGCATGTCTTGAATCTATAATAAAAATTAATAATAAAGTAGACAAATTTAATGACTAAATAGATCAAGCAAACAAATAAGCATTAAATTTCTTTTAAGAGAATAAGTATTCAAAATCTAAATAAACAAATTATACTAAATAAACTAAACAAATAATTATTTAAAACTAAATAAAGAAATTCTAATAAATAAATTAAACAAATAAGTATTAAAAGATTAAATGAATATATTATAGTAAATAAAATAAACAAATGGTTATTTAAAACTAATAAAGTTCCAAAATAAAAATTAATAAAAAAATTAACGTAAATTAAAGTAAAGAATGCAAATTTTCTCTGATGAAGTCGGAAATCCGAAGAATAATTGAAGAAACTTTGATTTTTGCCGAATTTTCTTTCCTTCCTTCTTTCCGTCGAATTTGGAACAAATGGAAAACCTCAACAAATATTTGATTCTTGAGATTTGATAAAGTTTGGAGAGATATAAGGAGTTTAGGAGAAGATAGAGGAGAGAATGAGCGATTTTTTGTGTAAGGAATTAGTTGATTTAGGGTGTATTTATGGTAAAAAAAATTTTAAAAAAATGTGGTCGATTTAAAAAAATAAAAAAAAAATTTACTGTTAGATCTGAAAAGTCAAATGATCTGGACCTTTGGATCTCAATGGTCAAATGATGATCAACAGTAAAACCATCTGAACTATTGAGATCAAATGGCGAAGCACAGGATCACACCCCCCCTCCCCAAATACTTTGATTTTTTATTTTTTATTTTTTTTGCTGTTGGGCTACAGGGATGGCCTTGGGCTTGGCAATTTCGCATGTTACGGCAGTCCTTTTTAGTGGGCTAGGCTGACGTGGTCTGAACGTGGGAATTAAGCTTGGGCCATTGTTTACAAAATTAAAGCCCAACACAAATTGCACCTCTTGAACCACCTCCTTGTGGCTTGGGCCAGGCCTGACAGTACAGGGCCAAACAGGCCGATCCCAACAGGCTCGGGGGCCAGGCCAACACACTAGCCATCCCCACCCATATTCCTATAGGGGTCAACTAGGTCTAGATGAATTGTGGACAGGTAGATATCTAGTTTGGCCTGCACAATTGCCATCCATATTCTTGGGCCTTGGCCCAGATAATCTAGTTTGGAACTATCTCAAGATAAACCTATCCTAACATGTAATATCATTAAACTGGCCAACAATATTTGTCGCATATATGACTTGAATATCCGAGACCTTGCATAGATATCTCAAATATCCAAGACCTCTCAGTCAATGTTGTCAGACCGGATCAGAAATCAAACCGATCAAGTTACTGGGTCACTGAGTCGAACCAATATAAACAATTAGATAAGATCATAAATATATAAAATTATAAATATATTAATAATTTATCCACATACCAATTATACATCAGTTAATATTAAATATAATTAGAAAGTCTAATTTAGAACATTATAAATATTTAAACTTAAAAAATGTATAGAAAAATAATTTTTACTTAAATAAAAGAATTTTCCAAAACCAGTTATTCGGGTCAAATGTATGGGTTTGACCGATCCAACTATCAGTCTGATCGGTTCTTGACTGGGTTTGACCAAATCAATTGCACTCCGAGTTTTTAGAGAATCGGATCAGCTTGGGGTCTAGTTCCCAATCCAATCGTTCTGATCGCACGGTTCGGTCTATGTTTAATAACATTGCTCCAATAAAGAAGAAGAATCTTGAGAGAAGGATACCACTTGTATTTTGAGCATTCAAAATCGTCTCGTATAGTAGATGTGTAAACGATTCGGATCATATTTTCACCTAGTGAATAAGAATCAAACCTACAGATTCTCTGTAAAACCCAAATTAGTCATGTTCATTAATAGTGATATACAAGCTTATGTTCATCCCGACTTAAAAGTCCGACTTACGCTCTGCAAAATTCAAATTAGTCACACATGATATATTGATTCTATTCTGAATAACACTCAAATTTTGCAGATGCTTCATAAAGTTCAAATTAGTCCGAATCTTACATCTATGAATATAGAACAGCTCTCGAAGATATATATATATATATATATAAAGTTTAGCTGATCCTTCATCTTTCCTTTCAGAAAAAAAAAAAAAAAAAAAAAAATCTTCGTCTTCACCATGAAATTGGAGGTAACAAAATTGTTATTAGCGTACCTTCCTTTTAAACTGAACGTCGAAGTGACAAAACATTCTTTACATTTCTGTCCACTGCTCAACTAGCCAATTGTTTAAGATTCACTGCTCAACTAGCCAATATGTTCTGATTCTTGCACTTATGGTTTCCTCCCCAAAGCTTGGAAAATGAAAATTGAGAGGGGAATAAGAAAATAATATTATTGATTCAAAATGCATGCATCTGACATTTCCTTACAAGAACAGGACAGGGCATCATAATAATAATACTACTAGTATTGAAGTTTTTTTCTCAACTATCACCTATCTTTGACTTCACCATATTGGTACTGAACTCCCAAAGTCTCCTTGATAAATCAGAATCCTTAGCCATTGAGGTTGTTTTGGCTATGTTGTTGTCAGAAAAATACTCACCACTAACCCCCTTCACTTGTGGGTGCAATGCTACGTAGCAGGTCGTAGATGCACCCTGACAAACAATATCAAGAATTAACCAGAGGAAACAAGATTTTCGAAACTTGTTATAGACATACAAAGGCTCGTCAAAACTTACTTGCTGAACGTTTTTAAGCACCAATTTGCCAAGATTACCAACAAGACCTGCAGGACACCGGAAAGATACTTTGAGTCTAGAATCCCAAAGTTCAAACATAGTCCAAAGATACGAATCTAGTTTACGGTCATTTTAACCATTTTTTATGAGAAAATGTCATCAAGACTACCTGTTCGTAGTGATAACAATCCATAGGCAAAAACTAGAAGATTTTCAAAGTTATTAGAATATGACAAGTAGGTGGATGAGCAAATGGTTGCAAAAAAACTGCCATTAAAAAAGGTCATCAACCAATTTAATTATCAGTATTAAGAAACAAGTATAAGTCCCTATTGACCATCACATGCAAGTTAACAGTACCGTGATATTCCAATAATAAATCACTTCAAATGAGTAGCCGGTGTATACCATTAGCAAAGCTGAAATGACGGAAAAGATTAGTTGCAATTGTTCCTGGATGAAGTGAGTTCGCGGTCACATCTACCCCTTCTTCCTGTTTAAGAACCAAACCGCCAAACTTAGTCTTACAGCATGGTGCAAATTAATTTGCATAAGAATAACTACATCAATGAGAAAAAAACATCCCAGGCACTTGGCAGTAAAGAGAAATATCATAGTTTAGGATTATCAAGTTCCATTCATTGATCAGTTTACCACCACTTCCTTCCTCAATGATGTTATGAGGAAGAGGTCAGGACAGAAAATGGATAGAGATACACTCCTCCTTAGTTTGAACCACTTTGATCGGGTAAAAGTAAGACTATAATGTTGGGGTTAATGCTTCCTTGTAATGAAAATAAAAAAAGCAAGAACCATTAAGAGAGAAGGTAAGGTAAGATCTACCACACTAGAGAACCCAAAATTTCCCCAATTCTGAACATCGAAAAATTCTCTTGCTTCTGACTATAAAGAAATTAATAGAAACCATTTTTACGTAGATTTAAAAGCTGCATATGTCTATGGTCCATTTTGAATTCATTAACAAACACCTTCAAGCGTCTTGCAAGTTCGTTGGCATGGAGTATATTAGCAAGCTTTGATTGACCATAAGCAGTGAACCTGTTATACCTGCAGTATTACATGTATGAAAACGTACCAGGGAAGATTAAGCAAAAAGAGGAAAAGTAACAGTTGAATAGGACAATGTGCTCCAATTAATTGAGCATAGAGCTACATGTTAAAATAAATGCATACAGTTAAATGATATAAAGGGACATGAAAATATAGCTAATCCATGGGGATAAAATCTCAAAGCTACAGTGATGGGTTTGTACTTATTATTGAGTGCAGTTTGAGAATCTTCAGATCAGTTTGATCCACTTTCCTTTCAGCTCTACCACAACTAATGCTTGAGATTGAGAACTCAAGGACAGAAGAAAGTACCAAAAGATTAGTTTTGTGAGAATTGGAAACCAAAATGGATCTCTCAGTACCACATAATTGTTCAATAGCAAATAAATTAGCATTTATGCTTGAATGGTCATATCATATCTCATAAACTACATCAAAAGTATGTACACAACCATGGGCATCTGGACATTAAAATTTCTAAACACTGTAAGACACATTGAATAACAACAGTTTCTTATATGCAAAATATAGACATGGATTTAGACTATTTTCACAACAATTGTAGATATGTTTAGCTTACATTACAAAATCCGAATGGAATCTAATTGGCCAGAGATATTAAATACCATAGTGCAGCAACGATATTTGATATGAAATAAATTTATTTGGTAAACAACAGGCAACAGGATATTATGTTCACAACAGCATGCAAACATAAACCATATGAAATCAATAAACGAATAGAAAAGACTTGATTGATGGTCTATAGCTGAAAATTGTTCACCTGGTAAACCAGTGTCATTGAAAGTTTGGTGCAAACCATAAGCAGATAGAAAAAACGTACCCTTCTTGATCATTTAATCTATCAAATCTAATGCCTTCTCGATATGGAAAACGATGAGCTTCTGATGACACATTCACAATCCTTCCCTCCTTCTTACTTTTCTTAGCTGTTTTCTTTATGGTGTCCAATAACAGATTTGTTAGAAGAAAATGACCTGCAAAAGAGAAGGAAGACTATAATCAATGAACACAACAAGGGAGGGGTGGAGGTTCCGAAAAATATGTTTTTACATTTTTTCCATGTTTTTGAATTTCTCTTTTTCCTAATAAAGGATGGAAAGGCAGCCCTCAGTTTCTCCAAACACATCACTGCTTGCAGACACAGTTTCTGAAGTAAACAACTTTGTGCCCTTACAGAGTTAGTTGTATCCTCAATGGATAAGGGAGTTACCCAAATGGTTTGTCGCAAACTGTAGTTCTATATTGTCCTTAGAAAGTCCGAATGGGTTTGCCATAACTCCTGCATTATTACTTAAAAGAGAAGAAGATAATGTTACTCTCAATTGTCAAACAATCTAAAGTAATTAAGTAATGTAGTTCAATCTCAGACAAAAAGTACACACTATAGAGAGAGAGAGAGAGAGCTAGCTAAGGCAAACTCACATTTAATACAACAAGAAACAAGCGAATTTTCTATAAGAAATTTCAGAAACATGAATATAATCCAGTTTCTTTTACTTACACCAAAATATTCAATGGACGACCAGAGGACTTAAACTGAGATGCAAACTGTTTTACTGATGCCATTGAACTGAGATCTAACTCCATGGCATCAACTTTGGCAGCAGGAATTTCCTTGTTTATTGCTTTCTTAACCTCATTTCCAGCAGATAAATCTCTGACGCCCATAACAACATGCACACCTCGCAATGCAAGAACACGGGCTGTTTCAGTTCCAATACCACTTGATGCCCCTGCAATTCTTGCTACCATTAATAAAACCCAATGCTGTTGCCAGTTGCAAGCCCTTCAGTGTCTGCAACTTTACATTTTCATACCTCCACTAGATTTACAAAATCCTAACGAATGCTAAAAATAAATACAAAACTGCAATAAGCTCTATAAAGCAGATAAGCTTTATGCATTCAATTTCTGAATGTCACCAAGAAAAAAGATTAATTAAAGATGGCATAAAGCAGATTACCAAATTTCTTTCAAGAGCAGTATTACAGAGAACTAAAAGAAAATAGATATAACAAAGCTTCAAAACCTATAAAACAACTAAAGCTAAATTTCTGAATTCTTAACATCAAAGAAATTTGTCACCTGTAATAATGGCAGTGAGACCAGAGCCATCGATTCCGTCGGTGACTTCCTCAGCAGTGGAGTAATATGAGAACCCAGATGGCCCTTTTCTCCTAAAGAACCACATCTTTCTTCTGTATTCTCTTTTCCTTGATTCTTCTTTCTTTTGTGATAGGAGAGCTTCCACCTACAGAAAGGAGTTTTATCTTCTTGAGAAGGAAACGGAAGTTACCTCTCGACAGAGACACTATCAACTCAAAAATCAGTTACGCAACAAGTTAAAAAATGGCAACCCCGCAAAATTTGGTATCTTAAATTCGCAAATTTACCCTTTTCGGTCATAACATAACCCGCAGATGATTGCCGCTTTCTTTGGCATCAAAAAGCATTTACTTTATACACGCAAAACTTCGTCTCCATTGTTTCCAACGATCTACTCTTCCCGTTGGAATATATTACTTCCCCTGTTCTTTCCCATCGGTTGGATTAATGCCCACAATCTATATTATCCTATGATGAATATGAATTCGGGTCTTCAATATTTTCATTGAGCTTGGATTATTTGGTTTGTTAGGATGGCAGTTGAGGGATAACTCGAAAATGTATAAGAATAACTCGAAAATAATTCATTTTAAATATAAACCTTTCTCTCTTTACAAACTTTCTCTCTAACCTCTCTCTAAAAAAATTCTAACTTTGGACACTAAAACGAAATTAGAAGAAAATATGAATTCTGTTGAAAAATTTTTTCAAGAAAATGTTGGTTGTGAGGTAAGAAAATCGATTGAATTTTTTTTTTCAGTTTATGGGTCACTTTCGCCCATCTGGGCGAAACATCAACGAAACTTTTGCCCAGACAGGCGAAATTTCCTATGGGAATTCGCTCCCCTGGATGAAAGTGTTCTAGAATTTTTTTTTTTATTGCTAATATTTTTATTTTACATTATCAGGGTGATGAAGATCCAAATACATTTGAAGAATTTTTAGAACTGGAAAAATATATTGATCTTGGACATTTATTCACAACAGACCGAATTTTTAGTTCGAAAGATGAGTTGGTCGACTAGGCAAAATAAATTGCAATGAGAGCCAAGACATATTTAATCATTAATTGGTATCAGAGATCAAGAGCAGCTAACCGTCGGTCGTATGTCACATTGGCTTGCGAGCACAAAGGTGCAATTTAAAAAAACGAAGGCAATAGTTGACAATGAGGAAGAATAAATTCCAATAAAAAGGCGGGGGACCTTTATGGGACAAAAAGATGGGGGTGCCCATTTAAACTAAAGGGAAAGTGAATGGCAACAAGCGAAAATTGACAATTGTTCGTACACAACAGGAGGCACAACTATAAAATAGCTGTTTACAATCACAGTCATACTCAGGCTGCAAGACTGTTCAGGAAGAGTCATGTGCCGCATCGTAATATCCTACGATTTTTTCGAGAATAAGACATATGTTGTGCAGTTAAATATATTAGAAGGGAATTATTTTTAATACTTTATTAAAATATTTTAGATTTGTTTCTCTTCTGTTAATAAAAAGAATTTTATGATATATGTAGTGCACAAAAAATTTTACAATGTTATTGCGAAGATTAAGAAATAAATTTTGCATTTGAGATAAATCAAATAAACTATTTATAAAAATATAAATATTTGAGAAATTACATAAAAATAAATTAAAAATAATAACATGTAATTTTAGGATAAAGATATGTATATGTCCACTCCATATCGGACCTGCAACATGACCACCGTATGATTGGATGAGCTTCGGGTCAACATGACATCCCTCTGCTGGGCTTGTCTGCTCCCAATCTGAAGCCTTCACTTTCTTCCTCCTCTGAGTTGGAGCCGGAACTTCACGAGCCACGTTGAGTCTTTTGTTACGAGACCGTGAAATATTACTCATGATAGATAGACATAAAACTGCCAGTCAACCCTTTCCCGTGACGAGGCCGCCCTTTGGATCCGCCAGCAGGTGCCATAGGCACGGGCTGCTCCTCATCTCTAGCATCCTCACCATCATCCTGATCATCATCATCACCATCACCATCATCATCAACTCTTTCATCCGCCTCACCCTCAATATATAGGGATCGGACAGGCTCCTCGCCCAAATCCCTATCACCCTCAAAGCCCATATCTGTAGAATGCCTCCCTATGTAAGGCTCAAAAGATGAAACACCATAAGCTGTATCAGTATGGCCATATGTGTTGTATGAAGAATCTGATAAAAAAATTTTACCCCTATCTACTTCGGCTGACCACTAAACTCCTTTAGAGGCTCTTGGGCTCAGATCTATATGGTATGTGAGGTCGTACAGTGGGAGCATGTATGTAAGGATCATACACTGTGTTTGGGGGGTGTGAAGGTGGATGTGCATATCCATATGGTTCATATGGTATAGAAGTATAAGACAGATGTGATGGGAGGGGAGGCCGAGGTCTAAAAGATACAGGCAGTGGTTGGGTAAAAGAACTAGGTGCATCTGTATCATAATAAAAACTAACAGGAAAGGGGTTAGGCATAGACGGGAGGTCAGATGTACTATGTTGCCCTCTCAAACCTCTAGACGAAGTTGTGATAGTGCGCTCCTCAACTCGACCTATCATGTCTGTGACAGGACCAAGATCATCATCTCCTCTACGGCCGCTAGGTCGAACCATCTATTATTTATTCAAACTCATTAATAGCTGTTTATCATATATTTGAACATTTACTTTAACATCTACTATTATTTTATTATTTATTATCGGGATCTGTTATTTCATTTCTACTATTTCTTTCATACTATTATTATTCATCACTAATATTACTTAGTAATAGTTATTAATTTATATATTATTTGATCTTATCTCCTAAACCCTAAACCTAAGGCCAAGAATAACGATGAGTTCAAATTAAAATTCAAATAGTTAAGCAATTACATAACACATTTTCTTATTAAACACATAATTATAAGCAAACAATTTTAAACTAGTTACATTTACTCTACATTGACAAAATTAAATAACATTTGAAATAACATTTATTATTACTTTATTATTGACCTTAATGGGATTTATTATTTCATTTCTGTTATTTTATTTCTTCTCACTAATAATAATTCATTTCATATTGTTCACAAAAACATAATTCATAATCATATTAATAATAAAAATTATAACATAAAATATTTTAAACAACTAGTTATACTCATTCTACATATACAAAATTAAATAACAGTTCAGATAAACATGCATGAACAAAAAAAATAAAATATATAATAAAAATTAAAAAAATTTAATTCAGGAATTTTTGCCCTTGCTGGAGAAATTCAAAGGTGATTTTCGCCCAGCCAGGAGAAAATCACCCCTCAGAATCGCTAGCCCCGGAGAAGGCCTGCAAGCATTTTCGCTTGACTGAGAGAAAGTCACTGGCCTGGGCGAAAGTGCACCTTTTCTGCAGAAAAAAAAAAGTCATTTTAAAATTGCGATTTTTTTCAAATGAAAGACATATTTTCATAATCTAAACCGATAAAATTGTAAATAAATGAGAATAAATTGAAGAACTAACATTTTTTTTTTAATTTTGACGGTCGAATCTTCCAAAATCTCGACTCTTGATGTGCTCTTGGCTCTTCCCCTTCCCACTAAATCGATTTACTTCTCTCTCCCTTGAATAGTTCACTATAAATAATCTTTATCTTCTCTTCCTCCTTTTTCTCTTTTGGCCGACTCTTGAGTCTTCTTCTGCCTTTCTTCTCTCTACTTCTCTTATGATACTCTTTGCTGTTTTTGTATTATTTGGAAAGTGCCATTTGGGTTTGTTGAGGACCAATTCTCTGAAGATGTTTAACACCGATTTATTGTAATTCTGTTCTTCCCTTTCTTCTTCAAATTTATATTTACATTCTTTTTTTAGAAGATCTTGTAATTTGTATATTAAATTTATAATGGATAGGTTATTATTTTATTTATCTTCGATTGGGTTGTAATTATTTTGGCGGCTCTCGGTTTTATCGCCTAATAGTGGTATCAAAACTTTTGGTATTCTTTCTATCGATCTATTGAGTTTAGATCTTTGAACTCCAGTGAGAACCGTGAGTTACGCATCAGTGAAGTCTTCTAAGATCTCATCTTTTATTTTCTGTCAAAAATATTTCTTTTATTTTGTATTTTTTTGTCACTTGATTTCGAAAAACAAAACCCGAGCCTAGCAAGAATCCTATTGAGATTCTGTCTCTATATCTTGACGTTTTTCTATTTGAAAAACATTTTTTTGGTTTTATTATCTTATTTTTCAGTCTTTTATTTTTCTGTTTTTACTACTCGTTTGTTTTTTGTTCAGTTTTTTTTGGCCATTTTTTTTCCGCTTTGGTGTTCTATTATTTACTTTGTCTGTTTATATTCTGCAGTTTATTTTTATTCTTCTTGCACTTTTTTATAGCTATTTATGTTTTTTTGGTTGGTCGGTTTGCCGCTACCCATTTTTTGAAATTTCTATTATTATTTTGTTGGTCGGTTTACCGCCACTTATTTGAAATTTCTTTCTATTTTAATTATTATTCGGTTAGTTGGCTCGCTGCTGCTTATATGTAATTTTTCGTGTTGTTATTCTGTTGGTATATTTTTTTCCTGCTTTAAGCACTTAATTTTTTGTTTTCCGCCATATTTGTAATTCTGTGTTTATCGTCTCGCCACCAAATTTTTTTCTCTGTTTTCTTTTATTTTTCGTATTTTCTTTTCTTTCCACTCTTTGTAGTTCCAATGACCACCGCTAGATTAGAATCGATAAATATGATGGAAAAGAGATTTCAGTATTTCAGTATTTCATTTTAGTACAAAACAAACTTTTACCGACTATTTGAAAACCTGAGAATTATCCTGAACCATGGAATGATGAGATTTTAAAAGAAAAACTTGATTCTGCAAAAAGCACAATTGTTTTACATTTACAAAAAGATGTTATTCGAGAAATTAGGGGTTTAAATATTGCTCGAGATACTTGGTTCAAAATTGAAAACATGTTTTTGAAACATTCTATTTCAAACAAGATTTATTTAAAAGAGTAGTTGTTCGGTTTTAAAATATCACCTTCAAAATCTCTTGAAGATAATTTACATGATTTAAATAAAATTGTTCAAGATTTGCAAGATGGGGGTAATGATATTTCTGAAGAAAATGTTGCTATTATTCATTTAAATTCATTGCTCGAGTCTTTTGCTGATATCAAAGCTTCAATGGTCATCAAAAGCTTGCTCTTTCTAATATAAAATCTGCTCTTAGGACTAGAAATATAGACCTAAAGAAAGAAAATAAAATGAATGGTGAAAATCTTTATGTTAGGGATAGGCCCGAGAAAAATGAATTCTTTCGTCATGAAGATAAGCCTAAACAGGGTCAGGTCTAAATCTAGAGAACCAAAAGATGGAATCAAAAGTAAAGTAAAATGTTTTTACTGTAATAAAGAAGGACATGTAAAAAGTAAATATTTTAAAAGAATTTGCGATGAGAAAAATGGAAAAAGCGGAAATTCAAAAGATACCGCGAGTGGAAAAAACTTCTAGAGTTTGATAGCAATGACAACTCTATGTATTAAGAAGTTTCGTATGTTTCTCACTCCTCTACTATATCTGATAATTGGATCATTGATTCCGGTTGTTCTTATCACACGTGTCCTAATGAGAATTGGTTTTCATATTTAAAACCTGTAGAACTGGTAAAGTTTTCATAGGAAACAATAAGTTCTGTCCAATTAAAGGGATAGGATCTGTGTCAACTAAAATGTTTGATAGTGTTATTAGAACACTTTTTGATATTAGGTGTGTTCCAAGTCTTAGGAGAAACCTCCCTTCTCTTGGCACTCTCGATAACACTAGCTACACATATAAATTTAAAAACAGTCATTTATCTATTTGTAAAGGTTCTTTAGTTATCATTAAAGGAGTTAAGAAATCTGGTCTTTACTTTTTAATTGGTGAAACTATTTCTGAACCTGCTGCTTTAGTGTCTAATCATGATTGATGAATATCAGGCTGCCACATGTCCGGTACCTGCAAAATTGGAAGCCCGATTAAAGAACAAATGGGGATCTACTCCCAAAAGGCACTCCGATGCTTAAGTCAGTTTAGGGTCTGCAAACAATGAGACTCAATCGGATAAATAGCATTAATTTCTTGACATTTCATAAAGTATTAATGAAGAGAGAAGAACATTTTATATAGAGCCTCTTGCTCATTGTTGACTATTATTATCCAATGTAGGATTGATTCTCGTCAACCTAAATTCTTGACCCGTGGGTCAGTTCTTGTGACCCAATCCGGCTGCGCGCTTGTCCCCTGGCCTTGTTATGGCCCTTTGTTGACTGGGCTTTGTGCACCTCGGGTCATTATACTAGACTCCTCCTTTTGCGGCGCATGGTTGGAATTCTATTATCTATCATCTGCCCTTTCCTCTAAGGCCCGTTAGCCCCACGTCAGTCACATCTCCTAGTCTTCTCAACCACTTCCTGTCTAATCATCTGGGAGCTTATGCACTGCCTCATTTCTTTTATATAGGTAACCGTCGCGGTACTTTTTCCTTTCATCGCTTGTGATTATTTCCTTATCCTTTTTTTTACAGCCTACTTTCCTTTCTTTTCTCTAAGGTAATTCCGAGTTTCCCTCATGGCCTCATCTAGCAATCCTGGTTCATCCCATACCAATCCGAGTTCTTCTAATTATGTTACTAATGCAAGTATTGTTATTGTCTCTCCTTGTACCTCCGGTTTCCCATACTCTCTTTCTACGATTACTGTTGTGTTTTCCCGTCCTATTACTTCCTGGGTTTCTGATCATAACGTTGTCCCTAAACCCCGATTCGCTAAATTCCCTACTCAGGATGCTGCAGATGACATTGAGCCTAAAACGTTTGGAAGCGCTAGCTCCTTTGCTCCAGGACATCTTTCTGAGTTTAGAATGCTTTACAACATCCCCCTAGATCATGAGCTTATTCTTCCTGAACACCATAAGCGGGCCACTACTCTCTGGGTGCTTTTCGATGTACAAGTAGCACTTAAAGTTAGGGATTCTATCTTCCTCCTTTTATTACCGATATTCTTCATTTTTAAAACCTGACAATGGCTCAGGTTCATCCTTTGTTTTCTCGGGCCTTGGTTGGATTCATGATTATATGCCGAGATCTTGGTATTCGTACTAGGCTACTATCTTTCGTCGTCATTGTAAGGTGCCCGCTGCCTAGACCAATTCTGGGTGGTTTACCTGTGCAGCTAAACTAAGTCTAGGCTTGATCACTCAGCCTACCTCTATTAAGTCGTGGAAGGATAGGTTCTCCTTTGTTCATGCTCTTAATATTCCTTTTAGGTAGACCTGGACTACTCGTTGAATCTTACCCAATCTAGACGTAAAAATTACCTCTAACTTACGCACTTACTGTACCATTCTGGACCAATATCTTCTCGAGCTTTAGATTCGGGAGAGGTGGTCGTGCCCCTTATTGGAACACTGTGGCTTTTACGGGGCTTTCCTAAACAGAGCAGCTTTGCCTTAGTTCTTATGATGTGTTGCTTATTCTTGACATGTCCAATTCCTCTTCTGGTAAGCATCGTGCTTATTAATATTTTCTTTATTGCAGGTGAAGAATTCATACGTTACTTGCTTAGTGCTACTCTAGCTGAGGGGATGGCATCTGGGTCGGGGGTACAGGTGGAAAGCTCCCTATTATCCTTACTATCTCCCTCACCTGTTCCCGTTCCAAAAGTTCTGAGGCGGATCACCACCACTGTTTACAGAGATGGTAAGTAGTTATGCATATTTGTAACCTTTATTTGTTATTCCCCTTCTTTCTCTAACTCCCATAATGCTAGTGGTTTTGTTCTCCCTGCTTCCTCAAGCAAGTCCATGAGGAGGCTATGGAGGCCTTGTTAACTTCTTCACAACTATCTGCCCCAGCTTATCATTTTAGAGAGGGGGATATTGAGGATGGCCTTAAGGAGGGGGGGTGACTTGGTTGTGGGTCCTCATCATCAGCGGAGGCATTCGACTCCTTTTGAGTCAGTTGCTTTCTAGACTTCGCTTCCTGCTTCGTCATTTGACTCCTTCCGAGTCAGCTCCTTTCTAGACTTCGCTTCCTGCTTCGGCATTGGAGCTTGGAAGGGTGATAAGTGCATCTGTTGCCCTTTTGTGGCCCGATCCAACATGGCTTCCTCATCCATGCTTGGTTCCCCCCCCACCCCCTTCACATTACGAGGGTACCATTGTTCAAAACCGAGTTAAGCCTGTTGGTAACTGGTAAAGGGAAGGAGATTTTGTTCCCTTTTAGTACTGGTCCTTTTAGCCCTGTGGGCCATACAGTCTTGGATAAGTATGTCATTCCTCCTTGGACAACTTCTGGGTTCTGCCAGTTTTTCACCCCGATTGGGGAGTTCATATCAACCATAGGGTGACACATCCTGGTGTAGCTACAGAGATGCTGGAGAAGCTACCTCTTCCCCGTGATGCAGTGGTCTTTTCCCAATGCAGCTTTCCGGAGTTGAAGGTCCTTTTTGCTAGCTCACTGATGCATGTATTATGATGTATAGAATCTGGGGGAGCTGCTGACTACTATGCCATTTAATGCCTTCGTTTTTTCTTTGTATAAAGGGCCACGTCTGCGGATGGGAAATGGTGCGTCATGCTGAAGACTTTATGGATGGTCTTGCTTCCATGGCAGAAAATTATTTCAATGCATCCGGTGTTGCTTCGGAGCAATATGCCTGTCTTGAGTGCGAGAATGCCGAACTTTGGGATAGGTGGATGAAGCTTGAAACCGACAATTCAGATATGTCCCAGCGCTTGTAGGAGCAGGGGGCAAATTTAGGATTTGGAATCCAAATTGAAGAGAAAAGAGGCCCTGGAAACTGTACTTCACTCTCGTTTAGATGTTTCTAAATTAAAGTCGGTATTAGAAACAAAGACCTATAAGTTGGCTCATGTCCCGGAAAGGATGCCCTCATTAGAAGCGGCGATGGCTGAAAGGGATGCATAGATCATCAACATTTAGGCAGAGGCTCGGGCTAGTCTGGATCGCCTTACAGAGGCCATCAGATTAGCTGATTTGTCCTGTATTCGGAATGGGAAACTTCTTTCCACCCTCATTCGTAAGATCTAAGAGAGGTTTGTGCAGACCGTGTAAATGCGTCAATTGTCCTATCACTGATCGGTGCCTATGATGCAAGGTATTATTTGGAATTTGGAGACAAATGTGCTGAGCATCCACCCAAATTACATTTTTGACCCGCAGACAATGGGTCTGCATTTTGCTCCCGAACTGACTTTCCAGTATCTGTGGCCGACGGGCCCATAGATAGAAGATTTATCCAGCCCTTTGTTGTATCATTATCCGAATGCGGAAGGCTAGCTTAGGTGTTATGAGAGGGATTTTGTGGTGCGGGATCAGGTGGCATATCCGTTCGACTCTGGTGTGCCTCTTAGTCATTATTTATTCCTTCTGGATCTAATGGAAGACCATGTTTTCTCATTGTGTGCTCAGGAGTCGTCGACCACTCTAAATTTGGTCTTGGTTGTCCATGACTTGCCCGAACCTATAACAACTTAGGATGACACTAAGATAGAATAAGTGAAGGTTAGTAGATAGGGCATGAAAATTTTGTAATACGATTGTGAATGTTAATGCATTGATGTTTGATCAGTATCTTATATGCCTTGCCACGCCTACATGTTTATTACATCGATATGTTTGATAAAAAGATTGGAAATGTTTCCAACTAAGAGCTTGCTACGAGGGCCTTTGTTTATAGTGCTTGCACGAGTTGGTCAATGACAAGCATATGAGCCTGCCCTCCCCTCCCCCCTCCATAGCAAAGAGCAATGTCTAGGACATAGTGAGAATGGCTAGCAATATGGAAGACAGACCAGCCTTCAGTATATCGACGGGCCCAAAGACGAGCGGCCATTTTTGTGGGACATAGCTGTCCCTACATATATGGTTGAGTATATGATTGCCTATATTTGTTGAATAGACGTGATAATGGCTCTCATAGGCGGCGTATGACTTTGTGTAGGTGCAACGTAAGGCGATCTAACTGCACAGTGCTCATCAATGCAATTCCTCATGAGAAGGTGCTACGATTAATATGATGTGAATCCCTAAGCGTCACTATTAAAGACAGGCGTCTTTGACATGCCTTTTAAGCTTATAAATAGTGCCAAATTTCGAACATCAGAAGACATGCTGCGTTCTATCAAAACTTTTCTTAAAACTTGTTTTGATTTCTTGTCAAAATAGCTGATGTTCTGCTTCCCCAGCCAAAGATCCAGTGTTAGTTGCAGTCTAGGCTCAACTGGGTCGTTCAATTCATATTAAGCTGGCAACACCTCATCATCGGATGCGGGTGATAGTTTGTCTCGGTCGTGCCTACGAATTATACTATCATGAGTGTCGCCAGTTTGACTGGTTCTTGAACTTATTGCAGGTGTCCGTGATGTGCTTGCAGGAGCATGTCCAGATTTGGTAACAACGCATTTTTTGGCTACATTATCTAGAAGTTTCCGAGGGCGACCTATATACCATTACTTATCGGTTGTAGGTTCTCGAGACGCATTAAATCTTTTTTCAGGTATATTTTTCCCGGGCTAGACCGGTCCAGGTCAACACGAGTTGTCATCTGCTGGCCCCATTAGTTGAGGTAGGGATTCATTATTTAGATTTTTTGTGATATCTGGGATTATGAGGATAATGTCAGTTGGTGGATTAGTCCTTCCACTTCAGCTAACTTAGATCATCTTACGATTTCTTCTGATGAAGATAACTGAAGTATCCATACGACCTTTCTTTTTTTTTTTTGACATTGTATCAGGTTTGTTATATCGAGGTTGCATCCTGTATGAAACACCACTATATATAAAAGAAAGAAGGCACATATTCTCATTACTAGCTTTTCTAGAACAAAAGTATGTAACTATGGATAATACTTGCAAAGGTTAGTGTCATTCCATGTTTTGACTAACTGCCACCCTTCATTGTCAACAACTCTATATGACACATTTCTCTGTGCCACTTAGAAAACCTGGTAGGGGCCTTCCCACGTTGCGTCTAGCTTTCGGTTGCGCTTCTGGCCGCTAACTTGCTTTTCGGGCGATACCCAGTCACCTGCCTAAATTCCGGATGGTTGGACTCGGGAATTATGGTACCATGTAGCTGCCTTTTTGTAGGGCTCCCCATTGGACAACTGCATTTCTAACCCTATCTTGGAGCAATAGGTCCTCCCGCATTAACTTGGCATTCTCGGCCGCATTAAACTCCATGTTTCTTTGACTCAGGGTACCGATCTTCATAGGGACTAGCGCTTCAATCTCGAAACATAAGCAAAATAGTGATTCGCTAGTGCCCTTTCTGGGTGTGGTTCGGTAAGCCCGTAATATACTGGTAAACTCTTCTACCCAATTCCTTTTGAATTCTTTTAAATATTTTTCCACTCTTTTCATAATTGTTCGATTGGTTACTTCTGCTAGCCCGTTCGTCTGTGGGTGTGCCACCGACGCAAACCTTTGTTCAATGTTTAGTTTCTGGCAGAAGTCCCCAAAACTTTGGGCATCAAACTTTGGAACACCATATCTGCAAATTATGTCCTGCCAAAAAAAGTCCTTTACTTGCTTAGAGGTGATGCTGTCGAGTACCTTTACTTCACTCCACTGCGTAAAGTAATCTACTGCTACTACCAAGTATTCATTTTCCCCTTTTTCTTGCGAGAACGGTCTTACTAGGTCCATTCCCCATTAGGTGAAAGGGATAGTCGACAATAGACTATGATATTCATTCTGCAGGACGTGGTAATCGTTGTCATGTATTTGGTATTTATGGCAAACGTGGACCATTTCCTTCACTGCATCCCTCATAGTGGGCAAGAAATAATTGTATCACATAACTTTCCTTGCCAAGGCACCAACTCCAATGTGTGCTCCTCATATGCCTTCATGCATCTCCCAGAGGACATACTCCCCGTCCCTCTCTAATACACACTTCAGAAGGGGCCAGTCTTCTATGGTGCGATAGAGATCATCCCGTACTATTACATATCGTGTAGCGATTGTCCGGGTCTTGTGAGCTGTAACCGGGTCTTTCGGGAGGATGTCGTGAGCAATATACTGCTCGAGCGGGGTTATCCTATTGTTTTCAATTTCTATGGGAAGTATCTCGTTGTCGATACTCTTCTTTAGGAGTGGTTCCAACCACATTCCTTGGAATTTCTCTCTCGCGATCGCTTTTGACACCTCATCAGCTCGCTGATTGTTCTTTCGGTCAATCTTTTCAAACCAGGTGACTTTGAAATCCTTTAAGAGGCTCTTTGCTAATGCTGCATATTTTTTTATATGGGATTCCTTGGTTTCAAATGAGCCAGTAACTTGTCTGACTACAGCCTTCGAATCACCCCGGATGATCAGCTGATCCACATTCAAAGCTTGTGCCATCCGCAGGCCAGCAGTGAGAGCTTCATGTTTAGATTCGTTTGTTACTGGCGGTGAATTCGTACTTTAAGGCATAAGCGAAGTCCTTATCGTCCGGGCTCTGGAGAACAAATCTGGCTCCTTGATGTTGTTGCCTTACTGAACCGCCAACATATAATACCTATGTTCTTTTTGGATCTGGTGTCTGTCCTAAGGTTTCTGGTTCCAAGGCAATTAATAGTGTGTTTTCTACCACAAAATTTACCAAAGCTTGGGCCTGCATCGCTCGTCGGGGCTTGAAATCTATCTCATATTCGCTCAACTCGAGGACCCATTTGGTCATCCTTCTTGTGAGGTCAGGTTTGTGCATAACGTGCCGAAGAGGCACTGTTGTGAGCACAATGATTGGGTGGGCTTGGATTATGGTTTTAGCTTCCTTGCCGTGACGATGAGTGTGAATATATTTTTTTTCTAACGGGCTGTATCGGATCTCTGCTCCTGTTAAGATATGACTCACATAGTAAACATGCATCATTTTGTCATTCATGAATGAACATAATATAGAGCTAACAACGATTTCTATTAATGCCATGTACATAAAGAGGGTTTCCCTCTCGGCTGGATTGAATAATAATGGTGCACTACTTAAGTATGTTTTGAGCTACTTGAATGACCGTTGCCATGCCATGTTCCACGCGAAGGCCGTGCCACCCTTTAGGAGTTGGTAAAAAGGCAAACTTTTCTCGCCCATTCGTACCAAGAACTAGTCCAGGTATGCTAGACACCCGGATAACCACTGCACGTTGCACACTTTCCTCGGTGCTGGCATATCCAGAATGACCTTGATCTTGTTAGGGTCAGCTTTAATGTCCCTTTCTCAAATGATGAACCCAAAACATTTTCCTGCCAGCACACCGAACATGCACTTCTTCGGGTTTAGCTTCATCCCCATATGCCGAATTTTGATGAAGGTCTCTCTCATACCTCGGGGTAGCATGTCCACTTTTTTGGACTTTAAGATAATATCATCAACATAAACATGTATGTTTCGGCCAATTTGATCTCCGAATATGTTGTTCACCATTTGTTAGAACTCAGCTTGAGCATTCTTTAATCCAAACGGCATTCAGGTATAGCAAAAGATACCATCATCCGTTGTGAATACCGCTTTCTCCATGTCCTCTGGTGCTATCAGAATTTGGTGGTATTCTTTATACCCATCCAGAAAGCAGAGGACCTCATGTCCTTCTACGAAGCCCACAACCTGATCAATACGGGGTAAGGGGAATGGCCTCTTAGGTATCGCTTTGTTCAGGTCAGTGTAATCAATGCACATTCTCCACTCCCTATTGGGTTATGGTATCACATATGGGTTTAGCTAATCAAATTGGGTAATCGATTTGTTTGACGATGCCCACTTCAAGAAGTTCATTTACGCTATCCCGAATAAATTGCTATCTTTTACTTGCAAAGGTTTTTATATCGGCTGGTGTCCTCTTCGGGATCCCTAACTGGTGAACTGTTGTGTCATAGGATATGCTACCAAGGTCGGTGGTGGTCCAAGAAAAAATATTGCGGAACTCGTTAGTGTGTCCTAGAAAAGGCGTTTTATACTTGATGGAAATGCTTTTCCCACTCTGACTTGTCTTTCGGATGGTCTATGTCAACTGTAAAGGACTCTTACTCTCCTTAAGGCTACAGCTTTTTACTAGATTCTCCGTTTTCTCTGGCCAAGGCTTTGTCTTTATCCTGTTCTGTTTTGGCATGGGCTGCTAAAAAGAATTCGCGCCTAGCATTATGACCCCCCATCGTAAAAGACTCTTACTCTCCTTGCAAAGGTTCTTTTTTTGGATAACAGTTGGTGTCCCTTCCTCCCTAACCGGTAAACTGCCGTGTCATGGGATTTGCTACCAAGGTCAGTGGTGATCCAAGAAAAAATATCGCAGAACTCAGTTAGTGTGTCCTAGACAAGGCATTTAATACTTGCTGGAAGTGCTTTCCCCACTCTGAACTTGTCTTTCTGGATGGTCTATGTCAATCGTAAAGGACTCTTACTCTCCTTGAGGCTTCAACTTTTTACTGGAAATTCTCAATTTTCGCTGGCCAAGACTTTATCTGTATCCTGTTTTGCTTTGGCACAAGCTGCTAAAAAGCATTCGCCCCCAGCATTGTGAACCCCCGTATGGCAAAGAGCGCTGCTACTGTTAGGACCTCCATGGTGAGGGAGTATGTGGACGTGGTTGCTTTAAATTGATTAAGTGCAGGCCGACCATTGAGGCCCATTGTAAGAAGATGGTGTATCTACAATTAAAAATTCTACAGACCACACTATGCCATTAACAGATACAGATAGGTCCACAATGCCTGATGAATTGATGCTTTGTCCAGTAAACCCAATTAAGGCAAGACGCAGGGTTGGATTTTGGTATTCGAGATGCCCATTTGATTGACTACATCACGAAACAAGAAATTAGCAGCGCTTTTCGGTGTCAACTAACATCTGCTTAACCGTATATTTGCCCACTTCCAGTTAAATTACCAGTGAAGCATCACAGTTTCTTCAGCGCACTGCTTTATGCCTACTCGGGCAGAGAAACTATGTAGCATATGGATAACTTTTGGTGGGTTTGCTTTGTCAGTCTTGGTCTCCCCCAGTTCTATAGTGTGTCGTCCCAAGCACTGCCGAAAGTCTTGGTGTTTGTCTGCGCATCGATAAACTCCTTTAAGTACCCGTAACGGATTGCTTGTTCAATTTCTTTTCGCAGTTCGATACACTGTTCTGTATCATGGTTGGTGTCCTTGTGAAATTGGCAATACTTGGATTGGCTTCGAAACTCTGGAGGCGTAGTCATTTGAGGGGGCGTTTTTAAATTCCTAGAGATTCCGTAGTGTAAGGATCTCAGTATGGGAAGACTTGAGCAAGGTGAAATGGTCTTGACGGTCTGGCGTGCTTCTGGGGCCTTGAAGATTGGTACGGTCTGTATCTTGCATAGGATAATCTTTCCTGGATCGGTGGCCAGCTCTGGTTCGCCCGAAATGGCTTCTGTCCTTTCAGGTCTCCTGCTCTTCTCTCTAGATGTTCTCGCTTACTTTTGTACACTAATTTCCCCTTTTATGAATTCATGGACTATGTTGAGCAAATCATCCACAGATGGTATCCTCTTTGTGGCTAGCACTTTAGTAAGAGATAAGGAACAAAGCTTGTGTTTATAAGCCTGAATATATTCCTAGTCACTAAGATTTGGTACTTTCATGGTTTCTTTGTTAAATCTGTTCGTATAAGCATGTACCATTTCTTGTGGTTGTTGTCTGATTGTAAGTATATGGCTAGATGCGGGGATTATCTTCCACTGTGCTGCGAAATGGTGACAAAACTTTTGCCCGAGTTTCTAGAAGCCCGATATGGATTGGGGTACCAAAGAGGCAAGCCAGGATAAGGCAGCATCCCGCTAAAAGCATACCTCAATATTCGAGGCATTATGGATCATCATCAAAGCCAAAAAATATTGAAGGTGTTTGCCAGGATCAGTGGTGCCATCATACCTATCGAACCTGAGTGTATTAAATTTATCGGTAATAGGAGCTCTCCGATATACGTCCGAGAACGGATTATGCTCCACATAATTCTATTGATCATCCCGCGTTGGTGTGGTGGTTTTAATGTCAGACATTATGGCTTGTACTTTTGTGTGCATCGAGGTAAGAGTTACTGTGTAGGGGTAACTCACGGGGTTCTAATAGAGGCAGATGGCGCCTCCATCCTGAAGAGGGACATGATAAATACCTTTGTTGTGGAGTAAATGGGACATCCGACATGATACGACCGGTTAACTTTTTGGGTACCAGAAAGACATGATCAGACATACAGTTAGCGCCAATTGATGAATATCAAGTTGTTACGTGTCTTATACCTGCAAAAATAGAAGCCCGATTAAAGGACCAATGGGATAAGACTTAATTGGATAAATAGCATTAATTGCATGACATTGCATAGAGTATTAATAGAGAGAGAGAGAGAGAGAAAGAGAGAGAGAGAGAGAGAGAGAGAGAGAGAGGAACCTTTTATGTGGAGCCTCTTGCTTACTATTGACTACTCTTATCCAATGTGGGATTGATTCTCTTCAACCCGAATTCTCGACCCGTGGGTCGGTTCTTGTGACCCGACCTGGCTCCGCGCTGGTCCCTTGGCCTTGTTATGGTCCTTCGCCGTCTAGGCTTTGTGTACCCCGACCTATTATACTAGACCCTTCCTTTCGCAGCCCATGGCCGGAATTCTAGAAATCTGGTTTCTACTCTTTAATTTGTGAAACTATTTTTGAACCTGTTGCTTTAGTGTCTAATCATGATGATAACATGTTATAGCATTAGCGAATTGGTCATATAAGTGGAAAAGGTTTACAATATCTTAGTAAACAAAAAATTTGTGATGGATGTAAAATTCATTCTCTTGATTTCTGTGATCACTGTATTTAGGAAAACAACATAAATTAAGTTTTTCTGTTAGCACACACAAATCTACTGCTGTTTTGGATTATGTGCATTGTGATTTGTGGGGTCCTAAAAAAAGTACCCACATGTGGTGGAAATGTTTACTTTCTGTCAATTATGGATGATTTTTCAAGACATGTTTGGGTTTTCCTATTAAAAACCAAAGATCAAACTTTTGAAAATTTAATGAATGGAAAATATTGGTTGAAAACCAAACTGATAAGAAATTAAAATTCTTAAGAACTGAAATAGTCTTGAGTTTTGCAATAAAAACTTTGATAATTTATGTGCTAAAAGTGGTATAACAAAACATAAAACTGTTAGATATAATCCTCAACAAAATAGTGTTGTTGAAAGGATGAATAAGATAATTATGGATAAGGATAGATGCCTTATGTTTTCTTCCGATATACCTAAACTATTTTGGGATGAAGTTGTTAGTACAACTGTTTATTTAATTAATCGGTCCTTGTCGACTGCCACAAATTTTAAAACTCCAATGGAAATATGATCTGGTTCACCAATCTTTGTCTCATCTTAGAGTTTTTGGTTGTGCAGCTTTTGCTCACCAACAAGAATGTAAACTTGACCCTAGGTCTAAAAAAGGTGTCTTTCTTGGCTATCCCAGTGGTATTAAAGGGTACAAAGTTTGGCATAGAAATGAACTAAAGGTGAGGGTAGTAATTAGTCGGGATGTAGTTTTTAATTAATCCGACACACATTGGCTTAAAGATGAAACTATTCTCACTATTACTACTAATCAACCCTTAGTTAGGGAAGTCCCAAACGAGGTGGAGGACACCCCTAGGATTGTTTCTAACCCAGAACCTGAGAATGAGCAGGTAAGTTTAGATCAAATATATGAAAACGATATTGGTCCTGAGTCAGAAAATTCTGACAATGATGATGATAATGCTGAAGCCCAATCACAGGCTTTAAGTGACTATCAGTTAGTTAGAGATAGAACTAAAAGAATCTCTTAGAAAACTCTTAGATATGGCTATTCTTATTGTGTTTCTTATGCTGTAGTTGTTGCATCTTTTATTGAAGAAAAAGAACCTATGTGTTTTGATGAGGCTCTTAGGAGTTCTAATTCTAAACTGTGGATGCATGCTATGAATGATGAAATCTCATCTTTGCATAAAAATAAAACATGGATTTTAGTTCCAAAACCAAAGAAGAAATTAATTGACTGCAAATAGATTTTGAAAATTAAAGAATCAGATTTTGAAAATGAACCACTTAGATTCAAAGTTAAGTTAGTTGCAAAATTTTTTTCTCAAAAAGAAGGCATTGATTTTAATGAAATATTTTCTTCCCTTATCAAATATAAGACAATTAGGATCATGCTTTCTATTGTTGCTTTCTTTGATCTTGAGTTAGAACAACTTGATGTTAAAATTGCTTTCTTGCATGAAAATCTTGATGAAACAATTTTTATGAAACAACTTCCTAATTTTGAGGTTAAAGGCAAAGAAAATTATGTCTGTTTACTTCAAAAGTCTCTTTATGGACTCTAGCAGTCCCCGAGACAATGGTATATAAAGTTTGATACCTTTATACGAAAATTTGGTTTTAAAAGAAGTTGTTATAATAACAGTTTGTATTATTGTGATAATTCTGTTGATGATACTATGTATATCTTACTTTATGTTGATCATATGTTAATCGCAATCAAATAGAAAGATAAACTAATTAAACTAAAAACTCTTTTAAAAACAGAATTTGATATGAAAGATCTAGGTACTGCATCTAGAATCTTTGGAATGAATATATTGAGATATCGAAAAAATCACTCTTTAACTATTTCTCAAAAAGCCTTCTTAAAGAAAATTGTTTCAAAGTTCTCTATGGACTCTTGTAAACTTGTTTGCACTCCTTTAGCTAGTCATTTTCAGTTATCTTCTAAAACCTGTCCGGAAACTGATTTTGAAAAGAAAAAAATGACTAATATTCCTTATAGAATGGCAATTGGGTCAGTCATGTATTCAATGATTTTTACACGACCTGATATTACTTTCTCTATAAGTCTTCTTAGTCATTTTGTATCCAATCCTTGAAAGGATTATTGCACTGCTTTAAAATGACAGTTGAGGTATCTTGACGATACAATTGATATAGATTCTGATTTTATCGGGGATAAAGATTTTTGAAAATCCACAACTGCTTATTTCTTTATAATTGCTGGAAACTGTGTTTCTTAGAAATCTCAGTTGCAACCTATGTTATTTTATTCACCATAAAAGTTGAGTATATTGTTGCAATTGAAGCAATTGAAGAAGGAATTTGGATTCAAGGACTTTTTTTCGAATTAAATCATTTACAGTAAAAAAACTACCATTTTTACCGACAATCAGAGTTGTCTACATTTGTACAAAAATCCTGTTTACATGATCGTACTAAACACATAGATGTGAAATATCATTTTATTAGAGAAAAGGTCACTAACGACATAATCGATATAAAGAAAATAAACACAAAACAGAATCCATCTGATTTTGGAACAAAAAATATTACTACTGATAAGTTTGCTCTTTATAGGGATTTGCTCCATATTAATTTTGGTTAATTTTTTAAAACTATTTCAATATTGTGTTCAAGTTGAGCTTGTTGGATTAATGCCCACAATATTTTGGACTTCTCTATATTACCCTATGATGAATATGAATTTGGATCTTCCACATTTCCATTGAACTAGGGTTTTTTTGTTTATTGGGATGCTAGGTGGGCCAAAACATTGACCCACCTTTGGAGACCCTCACTCATCTTCCAACTCCTCCATTTACTCCCTCATTTAATCCTCCTTTGACCCTTGGTCTCTTCCCATTTTCTTTTGACTGATGTCCTATTAGTTCTTCACCCTTCCCACTAAACCGATTGGCCTCTCTCTCTCTCTCTCTCTCTCTCTCTCTCTCTCTCTCTCTCTCTCTCTCTCTCCCTTGAATGGTCCACTATAAATAGTCTATATCTTTTTATCCTAATTTTCAATCTCTCCTCTCTTCCTCCCTTCTCTCCTTGACCGACTCTTGAGTCTTCTTCTGCCTTTCTTCTCTCTACTCCTCTAGTGATACTCTTTGTTGCCTTTATGCTCCTCTATCGGAATTTCGATGACACATTGTGCTTGTCTGATTTCATTGAGTATCTTTTGGAGTTAGAGTGATTATTGAGAGATTATTTGGAGGGTGCCCTTTGGGTTTATTAAGGATCGATTTTCTGAGGGTTTAACACCGATTTATTGTTATTCTACCAAATTTATATTTATATTTTTTAAAAGATCTTGTAATTTGTCTATTAAATTTGTAATAGATAGATTATTATTTAATTTATTTTCGATTGAGTTGTAATAATTTTGGTGGTTAACAGTTTCGTCGCCTAAAACCTCTACTTTTTTTTTTTTGCTTCCCCAGTTCACATTCTTCTTCATTTTTTCATGTCGTAAGCAAAACTGGAATTATGGCTTTGGCTCCACATCCATTAGTCAATGCCATAGCAAAATTATGGGCTACCGTGGATGGTTATTAGGATACTGGCAGATGGAGAAAAACTATAAAGACATTGCAATTCAATAAACTGGAGGTTGAAAATATAATATCTGAAGGGAGTTATGTTGAGGGCAAAATCGGTAATGTAAGTGGTTTCGTTCTGGTAGTTAGGGCTGTAAACGGGTCCAGACCCTCAGGGTACCCCCAGACCCGGACCCATACCCTTATAGTGAAACTTGGACCCAGACCCGGACCCATACCCTCCAGGGTATAAAATTCCGGACCCGGGACCCGACCCTCCAGTGGGTCCAGGGGTAGGGGTACGGGTATACCCTGCACTCGTATGACATTTTTCTATTTTATTTCCCTGTTAAACAAAAAAATATGTAAAACAATGTATAATTCAAAAAATAAAAATTTTAACATGATTAACATAATCTCCTTAACATTTCTTTCAACAAATAAAATCATTTAACATCTCTAATTCACATAATTAAAAGTTCAAATATACACAAAATCGTCATAGTACATTAATCGAATAAAAATAAAAGTTCTAGTTCAATAAAATACATTAATCAAAGCATTTGGATTAGTGTGAGTGTGATGTGAGTGTAGTTGGTTGGTAGGTAGAGGTAGTAGGTTAGGGTTAAAGATAAGAGTAAAATAATACGTTAAAAAAATTATAAATTATATATTAATATAATATAATATATAAAATATATTATTATTTTATTAATACGGGTATACTGGGTCCAGGCATCACCATACCTTACCGGACCCATATAGCGATGATAAATACGGAGTGCAGGGTACGGATACGGGTCCGCGGGTACAAAATTTAAACCTTACCCGCTAAAAACGGGTACAGACCCGTGCGGGTACGGGTAAGACCCGCCCCGTTTACAGCCCTACTGGTAGTATGAGAATTACTCTGGAAACAACAAAAGGCCAAGTTATAGTACAATAGAGGCTGCAAGTTTCTCTTCTTCCACGAGTTAAAACCTAATTGTCTTGTAAATTGGGCCCCTTTTACTTTTGCTCAAGTTCCGTACATCGGGCCTATGTAGAAACCTCGTTGCGCGGACCGCCATTTGTTTTTACTAGTAATAACTTTTTTAAAAAATGCGTTATCTCCAAAAATACTCCTTTATATTTAACTAATTGTTAATTAAATATTTAAAATTTTTAATTTTAATAATTAAGTATTTAAATTAAATGTATATGGACAAAAATAAAGGTAGAATCATAATTTGAATTTAGTTATTTAATTGTCAAAATTAAGTATTTAATTATCATAATTCTAATTAGGTACTTAATTATCAAAATTAAAAGTTTAAATACTCAATTGACAATTAATTATAAGTACATGAATATTTTTTAAATTAAAATTTTAAAAACAGATTCAAAATATCACTAAACAAAGGTTATATTTTTCATTTTGTTATAAATTTTATTTTGTTACATTTTTTTGCTGAATAATTATGTTACATTTTTAATATAATATAATTTATTATAATATAATAATACTTTATGTTACTATCTCTGGCCGTAAAGATAAGAGGTTTTAGACATTTGCACATATATTTAAAATCTTGAAAATAAGGCAATTTTTTAATTATAAAGCTCTTTACCTTTCATAAATAAATAAAGAGATAGATGGAGGAAGAGAAATAAATGAATAAAAAATGTGTAAAAATTAAAAAATTTTAATAAATTTTTATTAAAAATTATAAAACTCATTAATTTTCAAGCGGTCGAAAATAATGCACATAAAAAATAACATAGAAAAGAGTAGGAAAATGAAACCCTAACTACCAGCACGTGCGATTCGGGTAAAGTAGCGAAATTACAACGGAGAATCACGTTCGTGAACTCAGCGAAACCTATCAAGAAAAAACGAAATCTCATTTCTCTGAAAACACAATGAAATAATAAAAGGAGGGGGAAAAATTGAAATCATTTCGGTACATTTCGGTTGGGTGTAAACCCTAATTGTAGCTGCTCTGCTTTCTTATCTATTATCTTCTTGGTCTTCAACATCACTGATTTTCACCCCAGGCATGTAATTCCTTCCCTTTTCTTCCTAAAGAAATAATTAATCATGTGAATTAAGTTAATTCATCAGCTTATAAGAAATCAAAATTAATTTCCCCTGCAGTTGAAATGGGAAGCAGGGGCGAGTTCAAAATACTTAATCTATCTTTGTTTTAGCTGAAATCTGTGTAAAAGTCACCTCTTTGATTGATTGATTATGGATTATGATTTACATGTATGCCTTGTTGCTGATGCTGCCTTCTGTTGACTGAAAATTAATCGCAACAAGAACGAATTATGAATTTGAGTTTTGTTTAGGTTGAGAAGCTTTTCCAATATCAGAAGTGCTAAGTTTCTTTGGTTTCTGAAATGTCAAAGGAGTACTCAGAGTTTCCATGAAAGAATGCAACTGAATGGCCCTTTCTCGCTAGTAGTGAGGAGTTGAATTTTCCTTGAAAATGAAATGAAGTTTCTAATTTTCCCCTTTCTCTGGCGCGAAGTATATTGAATTGGAAGCTTTTCCATTTTGGGTCTATCTCAGGGGTTGGTAGGTCGCAAGAGACTCAAGGAATTATCAACTTAAATTTGCTGGTTACCCTGTTAGGATTGAGCTTCCATTCCATAAATGAAAGTTCACTTTGAATTTAATGGCTACTATGCATATTCTGCCACGTTTCCTATTCATTTGATCTTCTTAGATCTAGTGTCTGTATGTTAATGCTGATTCATGTGAAACAAAGTGAGTCTGCAAGGATTTCCACCTTCCTCTTTTCATGTCAACAATTGAAAACAGAAAAATTGTTTCTCTTTGCTTCTGTGTGGGCATGCTGCCGCCTGTCTTCAATTATTGTGCTGTAATTTGCTGGCTTGGCCTTAAGGAAATCCTTTTTACCACCAAGTGTGCCCGGATAAGAATGTTAGTTGATGTGATAGTATCTTCTTTGGTTCTTTTTTCCAATGAAATGCTCATCTTTCTGTATGAAATTTAATTTACCCTTTCAACCTGGTATCCTTCTGAAATCAGAACTTCAGGGTTATACCAGTTACCAGTTTGCTGGATTTCCGTTAATCCTCATCTCTAGTTTCTTATGTCTCTCTAGGTTCGGTGAAGCTTTCTTCATGTATACATGTTGCATTTGGAGATGTTCAATAAGTGAATAGTGTTTTTCAATTGGCATCAATTATCTGTTGCAGCTGAAAGAGATTCAATTTCCTTTTGTGCTTCCACATTTTTGTTCGGGAAGCATTAGCCGTTCTCCTTATTATAAGCTGTTCTTTAATCGGCTGTTAGATCTCCTAATGTCTGAAGGGCCTATGGCTGTCATGAAACCAGAGGTGTGTTGTATGCAACTTTTGGATTTTTATCTTCTGCAAAGGGAGTTCTTGATAAGATTCAGTTGAAAACAAAAGTGAGCTGACGCAAAATTTCTTTTCCTTATCATTTGCTGAATATTATACGCCAATTTCTCATCATTATCTTGAAAGAAAGAGAAGGAATCACAATTTTAATACTTTCCCTAAATACACTATATCTCTGACCCTCATTCTTTCTTCTTTTCTTTGTTGTTATTCGGGTTATCTGTTAAGGAAAATATTGACTTGATGCATTAAAATTGCCCTTAATTGGAAAATTATTTTAAGATCACTTCAATGCTGCTATATTATGGTGACTTAGGATGTTAGGTGGATATCTTATGAATAGACAGTGGTATGCATGTTCAGTGGCAAAACCAGGACAAAAAGGATTGGGGGGCTGAAGAACAATAAAAATTTTGCTAGAGTTTTGGGGCTCTATTAAAAAAAATCCTGGGGGGCTTGAATGTAAAAAATCTATAATTTCTAAAGTTTTTAAAATTTTTTTTGGGGAGCTTGAGCCCACTCGAGTCATCCCCCTAGTTCCGTCCCTGTGCATGTTGAAGTGTTATGTAAATCTTTGAATTTAATTGCTTTCTATTCTTTGGTCTTATGTGACTGGTTTGCCCTAGACATTTTCTTCTATCAGTAGAGGATAGCCACTCATTGTTACTTTTTTTTTTCTTTTGGAGTGGTTCTTGTTCCACGCAGTGGCATATGTCGCACAATTTAGGGAACTGGCATGCAAATGGCATAGGTTTCTTTGGTTTATACCTTGAGAATATGACTTGTTCTGCTTCGATGGGTTTTTGCATTTCACTAAGCTTTTTTGGCTAATCTTTGGTTACTTTTTGTTCTATCAAGATGAAGTCGTACATTTGGCTCCAAACTGCTGATGGTTCAATTCAACAAGTTGAGGAAGAGGTTGCCATGTTTTGCCCCATGATATGCAGGGAAATTCTTCAAACCGGAATGGGCTCATCCAAAAATTATGCCATAACTCTTCCTCAACGAGTCAATGCTGCTATCTTGGGTTTAATACTCGATTACTGTCGGTTTCATCAAGTACCCGGCCGTTCTAATAAGGTCTGGCCCATCATTTGTAGGTTTCATTCTCATTCAATCCTTTCCATGACATAGATGTTATTTTCAAATGTTCTCATTCTAGTATACTATAATTAATGCATTCTATTTTCTAGTGTCTTGGAGTTTCCCTCTGAAATTAAAGGTCATTTCTCATTTGACCTATCATCATTTCCAGGAGCGCAAAATTTTTGATGAGAAGTTTATCCGCTTAGATACCAAGAAATTGTGTGAGTTGACTTCTGCTGCTGATAGCCTTCAATTAAGGCCTTTGGTTGATCTCACCAGCCGTGCACTTGCTCGAATGATTGAAGGTAAAACACCTGAGGAGATACGTGAAACATTCCATTTGCCTGATGATCTAACGGAGGTATTTCTGCTAGGAAGGGATTTGTGTAGTCTCTGTCCTCTTTTAGCTGTTACATTTTTCATTCAGGTTTTGATGATTGCAGGAGGAAAAATTGGAGCCTCTTAGAAATTTGACTGATGATCCTCGTATTCGGCTTTTAAATCGGTTGTATGCAAGAAAAAGGAAAGAATTAAAGGAGAGAGATAAACAAAAGGTGCTTTACTTTTGTTAGTAGCTTAATATTTGAGTGTTATCATTGCAACACTAACTGATTCCAGATTTAAACGGTTGCAAATAAATTTCCTAACCTGGTAATGAATGCCGTAGCTCAAAATGTGCTAATGAACTCATTCTATTCAGAATGTTGAGGTTGAAGAAGAGCAGCGTGTGGATGAACGCTCCGTTGATGACCTCCTGTCATTTATAAATGGTGAAGATGGAGGTCTGCTTGAAAAGTTCTTTTAGAGTTCTGTTTGGTGCAATCTCGCTTTCTCTTCTGCAAGTGCTCACATAACATATTTAGATTCTTTATGATTTCTTCCGCAACACCTCCATTCATAATGAAGTACATGTGGCTATAAAGACTCCTAAATAAAGCAGCGTGTTTGATACATATCATGTTTAAAGTTTATATTTTGGAATGCATCTGGAATAATATGATATGATAGAAGACCCGTGAATAGGCTAAACTTTTATTCTCACCAAACCAGGATTTCGGAATCTATTCACTATACTTGTCCAAGGTCTATATTTTTACAATAACATTTTCATTCTGCCTGCTGCTTCTTCTGAAGTTGCTTCGAATTCCTTGTTGCAGATTCAAAAGGAGTAAAAGCAAGTAAGAATAAGAAGAAACATCGAAAAAGAAAAAATTCTACCTCAACTAATGAGAATGGCGACAACAACAAGGTTAGCATCAGATATCTTCCACCTCCTTCCTTCCTGGGTGTTCCAATTACATGTTTTTATTTTCTCTATCTATTATGTTTTTATTTCTCTATCTATTATGTTTTTATTTCTCTATTATGTCCTTTGTCTTTGGAGGGCAATTTTGTTTGCATCACTACCAATTTCATGTTATTCCTCAACAATTTAGGAGTCAAATTATATCACTTCTAGCTGCCCCATTGGTGATGGTGACAATGCCTCCTCAGCTGGCAAATATTCAATGTCTAAAGAATCGCCGTCTGCTGTAGTTTCTCCAAAGCTTGAGTTTGACGATTGTGATATTGATGATGAGTTAGATCCTGCTATGAAAGAAGAACTTGACAGGTACAGAATAGCATCGCTTCTTATTATTAATAATTACCGCCTTTGGTTTTGTCCTTCACAAGGAATTCATCAAACTTATTGCCTCACGGCATGAATACGAATTTTTCCAATTGCATTTCTGACAGAGCACACGTTTGTGTTTTATGAAATGTTGTATTTGTACATGCAACTGATGCAAGATATGATTATTATGCTCTGTTCTTCATTTTTATTTATTTACTACAGGGAAGTGGAGGATTTTGCTCGAAGATTAAATTCAGTATGGCCAGAAAGGATGCAAGAGATTCTTTCCTTGGGTCAAGATCGGAGACTTTTGCCAGTCTCCTTGAATGGAAATGGTGCAATGAAAAAACGTACAGGTGAACCATTTTTTTTTTTTTTTTAAGAGCTAGATGTAAGAAGAGTAAAAGTAAGGTCCTAAACGGTTTTCACTTACACAGTGGCTGGCTTCTTGTCAGGTGCAGTAGACAGAAGATGATGTCAATCTGACCCAGTAGGCTCATTTCTTTCTAATGCCAGCAGAGCCTCAGTGAGGAGACGGGTTTTTTGCCGTCTATCATCACATCCCTATGCAAATTGGTGAAAGAATTAGCCTTGAGAGGGGATGGCTTTGGCTTGCAACTTTGATGTTTGTTTGCTCTCGTAAGATCCCATAGCTGGAGTTGCTTGCCATGATACATTTGGAACCGAACCAGAGAATATGCTGAAGAAGAAGGTGGATTTGCCATGCCTGGGTGGTTCCCCTGTTCTTGGGTCTGTGTTTGTCTGAGAATGAAGATGATGATGATGATGATGTTAGAATGAGAAATGTGCCAAGTTCTTGTCTGTACCAATTTTAACTTGAGCTGCTAGTCTATGTTGTGGACATTGTAGATTATGCCCTGTTGTTTAACATTTTGATTGCTTGTATTTTATCTCCAGTTATTAATTTATGTATCAAAGGATTCATTTCTTGAGTTTTTCTTGTTAGTAAATAAATTAACAATATGTATTCGTAATGAGTTTTTTTTGTTGGCAAATAAATTAACAATATGCATTCATAATTTTAAAAAGAAATTGCAAACCTCGAACTTCGTAGAATTGAATTAAGAACCTCTTATTTAGGGAAAATTTTGAGAAACTAATTTCTCATATTTCTGTCCAAGTACTTCATTTTCATGGATTATTTCGAACACTTACTTGTTCAATAGAAAGAAGCTTATATATATATATATATATATAATCGCAATTCTTCAACCTGCTCATGGCTAGATCGATCAGTACACGTATACGGGTGTGGGAGGAGGGGGGGTTTGATTTACATAAGCATCAACTTTATATTACATTTGAAGAGCTAAATCTCTTTGGTGGAACATTTGAAGAGCTAAATCTGCACCATAGTAATGAAACAAAAATTCATCATTCCGCTTTGCGGGGAGGAGAGTAATATATCTTGAAGGCCTTAGGCAAGTAAAATGGCAATAAGAATCCAAACAAATTAAAGCACCATAATGCCATATTCGCCACCGCAAGAGCTCTTCCCACGTACAAACGCCGACCACTGCCGCTGTAACCCGTCTCCGTCTTGTAAATCTCGCTTCTCAACCACTCCACTAGTGTGAATATCCTTCTCGAGTTATAAAAAACCGGCACAAAAACACGAATTGGTAGCGAAAATCCACCATAAACAGACACTCCTTCCATAAAAACTTGACTAGCGAGAAGAAAAAGGTGCGGTGAAGCTGCCTTAATACCTTCCTGATCTCCTTCAAATACACCTTCGAAAATGTAAGCAATCGGAACAAGTAATCCGATTAAAGCTGCAAATAATACATAGAGACCTAGAATCCTGTTTTTCTCGCCGAAAACAGGGGGATCTACGGGGCGGTTGGGTATAGTTGGAAAGGCGATTTTTGATAGGAAGTATAGGTATATTAATGAAAAGACCACGAAAGCTATGTCTTCGATACTAACCATGCCGCTAGCGGAGAGAACAACCATGACTGCCAATGAATTCAGATGCCGGAAACCTAGAAGTTTCCGGAGATTTTGCGGCGGCATAATTTGAGTAGTTTCCCCTTTTGGTTTTGAAGAAGCCCTAGAATTGTCTGCTTCCTTGGGTACACGTATGTCAGCGGAAGGTCCAACTCCAGCAGACATTTTTACCACTTTCACAGCAAAGGTGGGTTCCCTTCAGAAGACGTTTGGAGGAGGGGGGGTGTCGGGGACGTGGAGAAGATGAGGAAGAGATAGTGCGATGGTGGTTTGGGTTTGGTATTTGTACAAATGGTGTGCGAAGTCTAGGTGAAGTGTCACCGTTACTCTTACGTGTAGAGCGCATAGCCTTTCTGTTTCGAGACTACGGACAAATTTATTATTTTAACTTTCCGTTTGCGTAAATTCCATTTTTTTTTTTTCTAAATTAAAATTTGGTTTGATTATTTATTTTTTTAGAAGAAAGAAAGCATAATTATTACAAATATTGGTTTGATTTCAATTTTGAGTTTCTTCGGATTAACAAGTTGTCTTTTTAAAATTAATACTCCCTCCATATTAATTGTCGCCTAAATATATCTTTCTCGTTTCAAAATACTTACCTCTTTAATAAATCACTGGAGTATTAAGTAAAAATTTAACACATATATATTTATTTAGTATTATTACGAGGATAATACAAGATAATAAAAGTTTAGAAACAATTCAAATAAACTCATATTCCTAATAGACCATTTAGTCTATTTTATTTCAAATTAAGACAACTTAATCATTTTCTTAATACTTTTGTCATGTCTTACGGAGAGAGTAATTAATATAGTTAAATATTAATAATTTTAATTAGATTAGAATTAATTAAAATTATACTACCTCCGGAAAAAAATATAAGGGATTTTGGACTTGGAAAAAAAATTAAGGGTCTTGAAAACAAGACAAATTTTGAACTACAATATCCTTTTAACCCTTAATAAATGAAGAAAAATAGATAATGGAGATGAGATAAATGAATATAAAAATAGGTAAAAATGAAAAAAGTTCAATAAATATTTATTGAAAGTTATAAAATCCTTATATTTTTTACCATCCTTAATGTGGATAAAATCCCTTTTATATTTCTGACCAGAGATAATACTAATTTTGTACCAAAGTGAAATCTAGTGGTAGTAATGGTGCAAAACCATTGCTGTCTACCCCAGTGGTTGAGGAGAAACTTTCCATCGTTCACGGATCTCATTAGCCCTTGGGTTCGGTTATTGGCTTTGGCCCTTGGATAATTCCCCACCCGTACTGCCAACCCAGATAGTTGGCATTGCCGGCTAAGCGTATACCTACTGATGTGGAGGGCTCAACTTCATCTTCTGCAGAGCATGAAAGCATATGTAGGTCTGTGGTAGTTATTTCCACAATTTCTCCAAAAAATATGGGTCGTGGGAAGTCTCTCCAGGTGGGAAACTCGAAACGCGGATCCCCAATTATTGGCTCTTGATTTGTAGCGCTCCACGTAGATAATTGGGAAGAGAATCTCCAGGAGGTTGACGTGGAGATGGGGAAGTTGGGTAATCAACTCAAATCTATCCTTAGCCCTACTGACTGTGTTATCTTCACTTGTTCAGCCCACTCTACTGGTGACCCCACTGGGATTAAGTTGAAACAAAGGTTTAAACTAAAGAAGAAGGCTTGAGTCATCCTTCAAGCTAAGCCCAAATCCAAAATATTTCCCAAGCCTACAACTCCATCTCAATCCAAATACTCTAATTTAGCTACTGGGCCCTTTAACTCATCAGTGCCTTCTGCTGGATTAGCACCTAGCCAAAAACCAATACCAACACTCTCAATTTCCTCTAATCTTGAGTTACATTCTCCAGCCCAGGGCCTGGACATTGTGACGGTTCTACCTACTGGCATTGATATTGAGATTATTGGATTGTTGATGGCCAAAACTCTTCTTCTCCCCAATAGTTATTTATGGATATCGTCAATTAGAATTGTTGTGGAGCCGGCTCTAAGGAATTTCGCTGTGCTCTACTTAATTTTGTTAGGATATATAAAGTCCTCATTTGTCTGAGACACGTATCCCC
This sequence comes from Catharanthus roseus, assembly GCA_028651295.1. Classification (NCBI taxonomy): domain Eukaryota; kingdom Viridiplantae; phylum Streptophyta; class Magnoliopsida; order Gentianales; family Apocynaceae; genus Catharanthus; species Catharanthus roseus. Next base: position 1,450,836 of record JAPQWS010000116.1, read on the forward strand.
AGTTGTCGCCTTAAGAGGTTTTTCACTAATTGTGGTTTTGATAGTATGATTTTTTCAAAAGAGGTTTTATCAGGGGCTTGTGGGTATTGTGGAAATCGGCAATGTTGTCTCTAGCACTAATCATTATTGCTTCTAGATTATCACTCTTTTGTTACTCCAGCAGGATTGGATTAAATGGATTCTTTCTACCATTTATGCCTATCCACATGTGGCGTTATGTAATACACTTTGGCAGTATGTTGGGTATGGATAGGTATATTGATGTTTAAATTGGGACTACTCTAAAATTCACCAAATTGGAAAGTGAACCTATCAATATAGTACTAGAGAACCTCCCAAGTTATCAAACTTTGGGGATAGATAAGCTATTAATAATTACCAGTTTTCTAAGGTTTAATCAAAACGAGATTTTAAGATAGTTTTAAAAACTAAAAAAAATCAACAAACACAGAATTAATGAGGAACTAAAAGTTGGTTTAAGGGATGAAATTATGGTAAAGATTTTGAATGGTGGAATCCCTCTAGAATTGTTAACTACTTCAATTGGAAAAAGAGTAAAAGGGATGCATGAAAGGTATTGGTTAGATCTTCATACTTAACTCAGGTAATCCCTATCTCTAGGCTAACATCGTTCTATTCACTAACCTTTAGAGAAGAATCTCTTCTCTCTCTAACCGATTATGAATTCCATAGGATTAGGTGAATTAGGGACCTAAGGGTGTAACTGGTATCTCTACTCAATTACCAACTCCTCATGTTCAATTAATTGTCCTAAATTAGTTTTCCTTTTTCAATTCCCACCAATTTTGCGAATTAAATGATTCCGCAAAAATCAAATATGCAACTGAACAATTGAACAACAACCCAATAGATATCAAACATCAATTTCATAAATTCCAATAAAAGACACATATCATCTAAAACCTAGGGTTCAACCCTCATTCAAACAAATAAAATCTATCCACTAAACATCGTTATTAAACACATATTAAGAATAGAATTCATAAAAGACAAAGGACAGAGAAGCTTAGGTCTAAGATAGATGATTCTACGGTTCCGAGTAGTCACCAAGCTCTTCTCTTAATTGGCCCGAAGAACTAGAAATTGCTCTGTTGATGATCTTCAATCTTTTCTTTAAACCACCAATTTAATGCCTAATTGATGAAAAGTAACTAAGTAGAGAGGATTTGGGAAGAGATAGGAAGAGTATTTTAGCCTAAAACCTCCTCCCTAAAACCTTAAACTAAGAATGCGTGGAAAAGGGCTCAAAATTACATTCAAAACAGTTTAAAACGCATTATCTCTGTTGCAGTAGCATGCGGCAGGTCGAGGCCTATTGACCGCGATAGGTCTCTGTCCACTTCTAAAATGCCCAGGACCTACCATCTAGACGTATCCTACCATCGGTAGTAGGGTTCTATCCATTTCTTCTTTTTGTGCTCTTAACCTACCGCTGGCAGTATAGTGTTGTCCAACATGGTTGTTGACTTTCGTTTCTTCCATTTTCACTTCGTTGTTGCTCCTTTTTCTCCCATTTCAGCTTATATTCACCAAAATCTTCTTCGGGAAGCACCTAAGTCAATAGGAAACGGCACAAAAGACTCTAACTTAAAAAGCAAATAAAAAAGAAAAACGAATAAAGTCACTTCTAACAGGGGATATTATCAATAACCAAATAAAAAGCTATCGAATGACGAATCATGAGAATCAAACATCCCACCGACATCTCACTTATAAACTTATGAACAAATTGTGTGTGTGTGTGTGTTTGTGTGATTTTCTTGTGTCGCCTTTCAAAGAAAACAAGGAATTTCAAGTGATTAACAAAGTGATCCCTTTTAATAGTAATGCTTGTAACAACTTAGCCTATTTACCATATATCTGCTATAAGTTCTAACATGTTGTTCCAGATTAGGTAGGACTTTCAAGCTTGTAGAATTAGGCTTGGTACATAAAGGCTACCAAATTAAAGAGAAAGGAAAAACCAAGGAAATAGAGGTAGAGCCAATGCAACCGAAAGGAAAACAAATCAAAGATTTCCATAACCTTTCTGCCCCTTTCGCTCACTTTCCATTTACCCCTGGGAAACTTTACCTTGTTTGTATTACGCACGATCCACCTAACATGTTCTATATCCCATTAATCATGTAAACTCAAGGAAGTTTGTATATAAGAGAGGGAAGCTCAAGAATTAAAGAGATAAAGTGTTTACAAGATTTTAAAAAAACTACTCTCTTTTTCTTCTCTTCTTTTTCAAAATTTTGTTTTTCTTCCTCATTTTTTTTCCTTCTCTTTTTCACAATGATTGAGAATACACACATTTTTTTCACAAAGAGCATTTTTTTTTCCACAAGATTTTCACAACACTTTGCTTCCTCTCTTTTAATTTCCAAATGAGATCTTTCTCACAAAATTACCCAAAATACCCTTTACTCAATATTCCTCTTCTTCCCTCAGATTCCCCATATTTATCAATTAGACCTACTCAAAGTGACTAAAAAGTTGAAGATCATTACCTCAAGTGAATTGAGGGTTTTATATAGTGTGAGTTTAAATGACAAAGAAAGGAAAGGGACCAAATCCCTTAGCATGGAAGCACAAAATGGTACTAAGTATTTACTTTGAAAAGGATAGGCAAGAAAGGCACAAAGGGTTCAATGAAGGCCTAAGACTATCATCTCCGGGACCAACCTAGAATAGACATTTTCACTTCAAAGCAATGACAAGATAAGTGTAAGGGTAAAAACTTGAAAAGCAATCTCTAGGATAATCTCCTAAGGTTCCGAGGCTTTCTAATACTAATTGGCACTTGCAAGTGCAACAAAACTATTGATTTCATAAGAATAGTAAGAAAGTGTGTTTTTCAGTTCTATCAAGTCATACACCTTTTCAAGTTCCCTAAAAGTCTTGAAAAGAAAATCCCCATCGATCTTGTGACAAGGAAATTTTTTTTTTTTGTTGGGTTTTTAATGGTTTAAAAGAAAGTAAAATAAAAATGGATCTAACACGAGAAAATATTTTTCAATAAGAAAAAGTAAAAGACTTGTGAAAAAGAAAATGCTTTTGAAATTTTCAAAGTTTTTGTACAGAAAACTTACAAGAAAAACAAACTCTTTTTAGATTTTCTAGATAAGGAGGAGAAACTATTGTTGGAATTTTCAAGCATATCGATTTTTCAGGATTTTTGAAACTAGAATAGAAATAAAATAACTAACAAAAGAAGACAAATAAAGTAAAAATATACCCCACACTTTAAATCACATAGTCCTCAATGTGGGGGCTAGGCTGAAATAAAAGTAACAAACAAAAGATAAAACACGAAAAACAAGTAAAAACATGCATGGGAAGCCATCCCTAAAAATAAATGAACACGCAGAACAGAAAAGCAATCCCATAGGTGAACCAAACAAGAAAAGGAAGAAAAACCAGCAAATAAGATCCCACAAAACAAAGATGGGAAACAATTCCAAAGGACACGAGAACATAAAATAAAAATAAGAAACAAAGGAAAATAGGAGATAAAATAAAAATTTGTAGAAGGAAAGGAATAAGAAAACTCCCCATTGTGGATCAAAATCTGCATTGCCACTATCGCTCAAGCCCTCATCCGACAAGAAACGTCTACAAAGTTAGGAAAGCATGACCTCCTGGCAGTCAATCGACATGTGTTGGTGCACCAATTCATCGGCGTAGTGGTGAGAGAAATTCCATGCATATCCTAGCTCGGGCAGAACTGCTCAAAGGCAACCCGCATCTCAGTCTGGAAGGTGTCCATAGAGGGCATGGAGACGGCTTCAGGGGCACAATCATCTAAAGGTCATAGGATTCATCATCAGAGGACACATCATCATCAAGGGCTCTCGATAATGTGGGTTGATGGATCGAAACCCTTTGCTGATTCTCTATATTCAGGGGTATCCACACCTTCTTCTTGCCATAACTATATCGTAGTTGTTAAAGGTTTCGGAAGTAATAATCTGCGAGCTCCCTATAGATTTCGACCGTTCTAGTATAAAGTCACCCTTGAAAGCCTTAAAAACACAGGTAAATACAATAGGATAATGAAAAATATGTTTCTTAGTAGTGTCACAACTAGTACTACGCATTGTGTTAATCATTACAGAGATCAACGAGAGATGAGACTCATGTTGCATTTTGTCTATCATATAAAGATCTAGAATCCTAACCTTATTGTACCCACGCCCCTTTTGCACCAAAATATAGCCAAAGAAATAAGCAAGGGCCAAGGGTAAAAGGTCAGGGAAGTCACCCCGTGAAGGATGGCTATCCAGTCTCCCGGGCGAGGTCAGATCTGAAGGCGATTAGATGTCAGCTCATAATTCTAATCGAGGTCCTCAGCTATGGTTCTATTTGTATCTACAGTGACTTACCCTCCCTCGTCCAGAATGCCTAGAATGGTAGCTAGACACGCTCTCTATCTAAAATAATTCGAACCCCCTTGACCATGGTAATGATAGTTTGGAGGTCTTTATCATTTTTGTGGAGCATGTTGGCATAAAACTCACGGACGAAGTTAGCGCAATAATCTCCCGAAAGGTGAAGTACAGACTCTCAAACCATATGACCAAAAAGAGTAGTTAAGTCTTAGTGCTCGGTCACATGCTCGTCAAAGGACTTCTCTACTAACATTTTCAAGTGTTGCCTATCTCTAACCTACGTTGGCTTGCAGGGTACAAGCGATCTAGAAAAGGAGATAGCAAGGGCAGCTAGAGTTTGTTCCAGCTCCGGTTCGTGCTCAGTAACTCGATCCTTTTTAGATGTGATAGGGCGTTTAGAGGATGTGGTAGTGTCTTTAGTGGTTGGCTTTCTAGGAGGCATAGTGTAAGTAGAGAGAAAAGGAAGTCAAGACTAAAGGCCACCCATAACCTAACAGGGCAATAAACAACAAACACACAAAACCAAATACACGAGATATGACAAAAGAACTAAAAAGGAAGAGAAAGGGAAAGAAAAAATATCAAGGAAAGTGACAAAAACGATACCAATGAATCACTCAAATTGCCCAAAAAGAAAATAGTAAAGCGCAACAAAAACACCAAAAAAATGAACTAAAAATTTCCATAAGATAAAATGACAAAATACTCTTCCAAGCAAAAAGCAACAAACAACAATGAAAAATAATGCTATGTGTCCCATATGTAAGGTAATGTGAGGTAATGTGACACAAACAACGAACAACGGTAACTCCCAACAGTTAAAAGTTTACAACAGCAAAATTAGGTGACACGGAACAACAAAATATCACCAATGGAACTCCAAAAACAGTAGCAAAACAAAATATTCCAATGGAACCAATATTAAGCAAAAAGTTATTAAGAGCTTAGCCTCGGTTCATTTGAGAAAACGAACCGCCACTGCTACATTGAAGAAGCGCGCATAATGTCTCAAACTGCATGTCACCAGAGAGCTGCTAGAATCCGGTGAGTGATATGGTTAGTAGAGAGGGAAAAATAAAAGAGAAAGATATTAAAAAGAGAGATTAAAAGAGAGAGAGAGAGAGAGAGAGAGAGAGAGAGAGAGAGAGAGAGAGAGGGTGTATGTAGTGCTGTGGGTGCGATAGGGGTGGTCTAAGGAAGTTGTGCAGTGGAGAAGGGAGAATATCATAAAAGAGGGGGAAGGAAGAAGAAGAAAAAGAGAAATGAAGAGAGAAAGAAGAGAAGGGGAGTCTCAGTGGCGGCAGAGAAGGAGGTGCAGTAGCAAGGCATGGTGGTGGTCGCGGGTTGAGAAAAATAGGGAGAAGAGAAGAGAAGGAGATGAAGGGAACAAAGAAGAGAATGGAGAGAAAGTGAGAGAGAAGTGGTGATGTTGGTGGTATGTGCAGGAGTGAGGACTGCCAAAGTTGAGAGGGACGACCGAGGGAAGAAGAGGAGAGCCGATAGAGATGAGTGATAGGAGGGGGAGGTGGGTTCTTCATTACTGAAAATTGGGAAGGGGAGGAGAGTAATTGGGAATTAGGGATTTAGGGGAAGGGAATGGGGAACTTGGGAAAAAATTGAAGGAAAACCCTATTGCCCGACCTAGATTTTACCGGCCCGACCTAGAAACAAACTGAACTACTATTGTTGTTAGACCCTACCAACTGGACGGTAGGCTACCCTACTACAGGTGGTAGGCTTCTGTTCCTTTGGAAAAAAGTGAAGCCCATATCATCTGGATGGTAGGTCACCTTACCGCCGGCAGTAGGCTTCGGTTTCTTGGTACTTTCTTGTTATTTTAGCCTCCTTTCGTGCCGAATGACCCTTGGACACTTTTCAACCTTCCAACATCATTTGAGCATGAAAACAAGCTCCTAAAAACGCTTTTAACACTAATAAGAACAACCAAAATGATCAAACATGAAAGGGACAAAACAAAGGTACAAAAAAATACAAGTACAAGATACAACAATCAAAAGAAGGCAATTCTCACTCATCATAGAAAATTAAGGAAACCGCTCGGGTTTCCTATACTCTCGCCGAAGTAGGGCTCCAATCGATGCCAGTTTACCTTGAAAGTACCTGGTTCAAGACGTGTTACCTCTATTACACCGTAAGAAAAAACCTTACTGATGATAAAAGGTCCCAACCATCAAGACTTAAGCATCTCGGGAAAGAGACGGAGACAGTAGTGGTAGAAGAGGATGAAGTCGCCTTCTTTGAATTATTTTCTCACCACATACTTGTCGTGCCACTTCTTCATCTTTTCCTTGTAGGTGCTCGAATTCTTGCAAGCATGTAAACTCTATTCATCGAGCTCGTTTAGTTGGAGCAACCTTTGTTTACTAGCACAAAGAGGATCAAAGTTAGTAAGTTAAACTACCCCAATGTGCCTTATGTTCAACTTCTATGGGTAGATGACAAGACTTCCCATACAAAATTCTAAATGGTGTAGAACCTTTGGGGGTCTTGTACGCCGTTCTATACGCTTGCAGAACATTATCAAGATTTAAACTCCAATCTTTTCGGGTGTGATCTATCACTTTTTCTAAAATCCTTTTGATTTCTCTATGTCCCACTTCTAGTTGGCCATTAGTTTGAGGATGGTAGGTTGTAGCCATTTGGTGAGTAAACCCTAAGTGTTTAAGCACTTTTTCAAGTTGTTGGTTACGAAAATGGGAGCCCCTATCACTTATTATAGCCCTAGGGATGCCAAAACAAGAGAATAAATTTTTCAAAAATTTAACTACGTCTTTGGCATCATTTGTAGGTAAGGCTTGACCCTCCACACATCTAGACACATACTCAATAGCCACCAAGATATATTGATTACCACATGATTTAGGAAAATGATCCAAAAAATCTATACTCCAACAGTCAAACAACTCACAGGTTTGGATAGTAGTTAAGGGTATTTTATTACATCTAGAGATGTTACCTGTGCGCTGGCAATTGTCACAACCCAAAACATACCTCTTTGAATCCTTGAAAAGAGTCAGCCAGTAGAAGCCAACTCAAGTATCTTTTAGGCCGTCCCTACCGAACCCTTATGACAGTGGCTCAAAATATCCTCCGTTTCAAGGTAAGCCACACATCTCCGAATGATTTGGTTAGTACATTGGCGGAAAAGGTAAGGGTCTTCCCAAAACTAGTATTTTAGTTATGCAAAGAACTTTTTCCGTTGAGGGGTACATGCAAGCACAACATTTGAAACAAGATAGTTAGCAATATCGGTAAACCAAGGTGAGTTATCAATAAAAGCGTGACAGAAAATAAGTTGCTCGTCTGCAAAAGTATCATTGGTTCTTTCTTCTTTCAAACGCTCTAAGCTCGGATTCTCCATCCGTGAAAGATGATCGACCACCAAATTCTCTGCTCCCTTCTTTTCCTTTATTTCCATATCAAACTCCTACAACAAAAGTACCCACCTAATTAGTCTACGCTTAACATCATTCTTAGATAACAAATACTTAAGAGCAAAATGGTCATGTAAACTCTGACTTTAGATAATATCATATAAGGACGGAATTTACAAAACTCAAATACTATTACAAGAAACTCATTCTTTGATGTTGTGTAGTTCACCTGAGCGTCTGTAAGAATCTTGCTTGTATAGTATATGGGTTGAAAGTGCTTACCTTTTTCTGGCCTACGACAACACCTATTGTAAAGTCACTAGCACCACACTTCAGTTCAAAAGGAAGTGACCAATCTGGAGCAACCAAGATAGGAGAATTCATTATCTTTTCTTTAAGCAATATAAAGGCATGCACACAAGTATTATCAAAATTGAAAAGAACATCTTTCTCAAGCAATACAATAAGGGGTTTTGTAATTTTTGAAAAATCCTTAATAAAGCGCCTATAAAACCCAGCATACCCCAAAAAACTCCTCACCTCCTTCAAAGGAGAAGGGGGAGATAACCTTTAAATTATCTCAATTTTAGCCTTATCTACCTCAATGCCATTTTTAGAAATTTTATGCTCTAACACTATCCTTTCTCGGACCATAAAATAGCATTTTTCCCGTTTCAAAACTAAGTGATTTTCCTCACATCATTTCAAAATCTTTTCCAGATTGGACAAGATCACATCAAAAGAATCCCCAAAGACAGAAAAATCATCCATAAAAAGCTACATAATTTCCCCTACCAAATCCTCAAATATAGCAATCATACAATGTTGAAAAGTAGCAGGAACATTGCAAAAACTAAAAGGCATACGCCTATAAGTAAATGTATCGTATGGGCAAGTGAAGGTGGTTTTATCTTGGTCGTCGAGAGAGATAGGAACCTGGAAATAGTCTGAGAATCTATCAAGAAAGCAATAGCAGAAGCAGCCTGCTAACCTCTCCAGCATCTGATTAATGAATGGCAAAGAGAGGTGGTCATTGTGGGTGGCCTCATTTAGTCTTTTTTAATCAATGCACACCTCCATATGGTAATGATCCTTGTTAGAATTAACTCATTCTTTTCATTTGGAACCATCGTCATACCTTCTTTCTTTGGTACAACTTGTACCAGACTCATCCAGATGCTGCTTGATATAGGATAATTAATCCAACATCTAGGAGTTTAATGACTTCCTTCTTCACAGCCACTTGAATATTTGGATCACTAGGGTTGAACCACTGACTTGAAGGATCTCGTGAGTACAAAACAATGAGCTATTGTCTTGGATATCAGCTATCTTCCAAGCGATAGCTCTCTTATGTTTCTCCAGTGTTCTCAATAAAGCTCTTTCTGCAGCCGACTCAACTTGGAGGAAATGATTACCAGGAGCGTTGAGTTCTCCTACAAAAAAAAAAAAAATACTCCAAGTGATCGGCAATGGCTTCAATTCCAACTCTGGAGGTTTTTTTCAAGTGAGGATTTAAGTGAGGGACGAGGAATTCCCTGTATGTCCTCCTTCACATCCTTTTTCTCAACCTCTGCCTCATCTAACTTGGCGACCATAGCTTAAATATCTTTAGAATCAACATTTTCATGGTCATCATGTTGGAGAGCAATGAGAAGGGCATCTTCTTGCAAGAACTTCTGCAAATGATCAGAGATATAAGGATCAATTGAATCAATCATGAAACATGTATTACCATGATCTAAAGACTGGCATAGAGAATCGAGAAGCCGAAGAACTTCTCTCTAATCTCCTAACCTCAATGTCAACTTTCCTTCCCCAATATCAATTATAGCCTTAGCAGTGGCAAGGAAAAGACAACTAAGGATAAGAGGAACCTCAACATCCTCACTCATGTCCATTATAACAAAATCAACAGGAAAAATAAAATTCTCAACTTGGACAAGTACACCCTCAATAATACCCCTAGGATACTTTATAGAACTATCAGCTAATTGTAGGTTTTCCCACAACCAATTTCTGAAACAAGTCATATGGCATATGGCATGAGATTAACACTAGTCCCTAAATCAGCTAAGCCCTAGAGACAGATAGTTATCCTAAAGTACAAGGAATAGAAACTCCCCAGGTCCTTAAGCTTCTGGGAAAGCTTATCTCTGGTATTCAGGATGGCTGAGCATTCTTCATTTATCAGCATCGGACGGATGTTCTCCAATTTCTTCTTGCCAGAAATGGCTTCCCTCAAGAAGTTTACATATTTCAACACCCGTATCAAAACATCAACCAACAGCAAGTTAATATTCAATTGTTTAAAAATTTCCAAAAATTTACCCTATTGACCCTTTGCTTGGCCTTCATGACTATCTAAGGATATTGAATGCACAGCCTATAAGATGGAGGAGATGGCTCCTTTACTTCCTTTTCAGCTTGCTTTGTTTTCTCTTCTTTTGAAGAAGTTGCTTCCTCAGGAACTTTCTCAGGTTCCTTCTCTTTTTCTACAACTATAGGAGATGGAACAATCAACTTCTTTCCACTCCTTAAGGTTACTACCTTGGCATGCTCCCTTAGATTCTTTCTTATGTTGTTTGGCAATGCATCAAGGGGCCTCTCTGAAATCACCTTGGTCAATTGACCAATCTGATTTTCCAAGTTATGTATAAAAGCTCCTTGATTTCTTTGAGAAGGTTCCATATTCTACACTATTGGCATCGGTAGAAGTGATATACTTGCTGATTAAGTCCTCCAAATTAGACTTTGCTATAGGTGATAGGATTTGCTGGCGAAGCATTATGAGGCAAGGGCAGAGTGAGACCTCGGTTTTGAAATCTTGGAGATTGTTGTGGTCGCTGCTCCGTTTGGCCTCCCCAATAGGGGTGATTCCTCTAACCAGGGTTGCATGTATTAGAATAGGGGTTGTTACCTTGCATGAAATCCACAAGCTTTACTGTAATACCCATGCTAGCGCACTTATGATTCAGATGCTCTCCACTGCAAAAGTAACAACACATGATCTATTGATTACTTGTCTGTGAAGGTGCCAAGTTTAAATTCTCCATCTTCTGTTCTATCATAGCTACTAATCTAGCCTCCATAGCAGTGATCATATATATCCACATTATGCATACCCGCTAGTTTTGCTATAGGCCTTGAACTACCCCATGTATAGTTGGTTACTGCTATCTGTTCAATCAAATCAAAGACTTCTTGGGGTGTTTCAGTATCAATGAATCCACCAGTAGAGGCATCTATGAGTTGCCTCGCCCCCATATTAACTTCATTGTAGAAAGCTTGAACTTGTATACCGTGGTCAAGGCCATGATATGGACATTTTCTAAGAAGTTCTTTCCACCTTTCCCAGACTTCATATAAACTCTCCCTATCAGCTTACTGGAATGATAAGATCTCAGTACTAAACTTAGCAATACGACTAGGGGAACAATATTTTCCCAAGTGCTTCTCTGTCAATATCTGTAAAGAACTGATAGATCCCCCAGGTAATAATTTTAGCCAAGATTCGGTCTGTCCCTAAGAGTAAATGGGAACAGGCGAAGATGAATAGCATCATCTGAAGCTCCGTTGATCTTGAAGGTATCACATATCTCCAGAAAGTTAGCGATATGTGCATTCAGTTCTTCTTTATGGAGTCCATCAGACTGCACATTGTTCTGTAACATCTGTATCACATGTGACTTTATCTCAAAATTGTGTGCTTAGATTGCCGGTCTAGTTATACTCGACTGCATCCCAGTAATTGATGGTCGAGCATAATCCGCCATTATTCTCTCCATCATTGGAGGTGGTATAGTTTGAGGAATTGGCGGTGGTGGATCTTAGTATTCCTCCTTAGTCTTATCCACTGGAATGACCATGTTGTTTTCCATCTTGAACCTTAGGGTGCGGCGGACACTTGCAGCGTACGTTCAATCTTTGGGTTGTACTCAACTAATTTACCCCGTTGACTTTGGGACATAAACTAGTTGAATAAAAACCTAAAACAGACAAAAAACAAATCAAATACCCAAGAATAGCGATAACAAAACTTTCACAGAGATAAGCCACGAATGAAATAACAACGATGCAAGAACACATTTTGTGAATTAAATGATTCCGCACCGATTTTTCCCTAAATTGGTTTTCCTTTTTCAATTAATTGCCTAAATTAGTTTTCCTTTTTTAATTCCCACTAGTTTTTCAAATTAAATGATTTCGCAAAAATCAAATATGCAACTGAACAATTGAACAACAACCCAATAGAAATCAAACATCAATTTCAAAAAATTCCAATCAAAGAAACATATCATCCAAAACTAGGGTTCAAACCCTCATGCAAACAAATATAATATAGCTGCTAAACATCGTCATTATACACAAATTTAAGAATAGAATTCATAAAAGGACAAAGGAAAGAGAAGCTTAGGTCTAAGATAGATGATTCCACAATTCCGAGTAGTCGTCAAGCTGGTCTCTCAATTTGCCCAAAGAACTAGAAATTGCTCCTTTGATGATCTTCAATCTCTTCTCTAAACCACTAATTTAATGTCTAATTGATGAAAAGTAACTAATTAGAAAGGATTTGAGAAGAAATTAGAAGAGCAATTTCGTCCAAAATTAAAACCCTAAACCGAGAATGTGTGATAAAGGGCCCAAAATTACATTTAAAACAGCTGAAAACGCACTATCTCTACTGCAGTCGAGACCTACAGCACGTGGCAAGTCGAGGCCTACCACCCGCAATAGGTCTTTGTCCACTTTGCTTTTGAAAATGGCTAGGACTTACATCTAGACAGTAGGTCGTAGTAGGATTTTGTCCGTTTCTTCTTTTTGTGCTCTTAACTTACCGTCCAACATGGTTGGCGACTTTCTTTCTTCCGCTTTTTCTCCAGTTTTGCTTTTTTTGCTCCGGTTTCATCTCTATTCACCAAAATCTCCTTCGGGAAGCACTTAAGTCAATAGGAAAAGAAAATGAGGTAGTTTATATGTTTATATACTAAAAACATAAAAAAGTGACACAATTAACATATAAAATTAAAGGCAATTAAGCTCCTATCATATATCTCTGTGCCATCGCTCTTTTTTGGAGATGTTAATCAAATTCTCTCCTCGGAAGACAAAATTAGTGCTCGACGGCATAATTGGCATGTGGCGGCGCCTCTCTATGAGATGATTAATTCGTGTAGGTTTCTAGACCTTGGTTATTCTGGTTTGAAATTTACTTGGACGAACAACTGGGAGAATTGGGCTTTGATTAGTGTTTGGAGTAATCAATTATGGCGGTATCAGTTTGACCGGGCTTGTGTTCAGCATCTTCCCTGTGTTCACTCTGATTACCATCTGTTATCAATTTCTTGTCATGGCCTCTCCTTTGGTACTGCGCCGCGTTCGAGTTATTGGCTCGTCCGACCCGGCGGCATTCATGAGTCACTTGTTCAACTGTCCCTCAGAATTCACAAAGTTTGTACAACAATGCTGGAAGGAAGGGGATCAGGACTAGTCAAAGGAGTCGAGTATTTTAAAAAAACAAGCAGTATGGTGGAGAAAAGGGGTTTTTGGAAGTTTATCTGTTCGTAAGAAATGTTGTTGAGCCAAGATTTTGGGGATTCAACGTATGTTTGCTTCCAAGCCATGTTCCTCTATGAGCAAGCTTGAGAATGAGTTGATCATTTAATATAAAGACATTGTCCATCAGGAAGAGTTATATTGGTTTCAACAGTCACGTTCTAATTGACTTCTCCAAGGGGAACGGAATACAAAATTCTTTCATACATCTAACCTTATTCGTCGTTCCCGTAATCGCATTAATACCCTCCGAGATAATAATAGACAGTGGACAGCAGATTCGGAGCAACTTGAGCGATTGGTTAGGGACTTGTATGGGTTGAGCACTTCCAAGTGTTCTGTTACATAGATCACCATCCCCAAGGTGCTTCTGTCAGTGTCTCATGCGGATGGACATGTTCTTACAGTCTGATGTCTATTGCTGAAGTTCGAATGGCTTTGTTTGATATGGGTCCGAACAAAGCTCCTTGACCAGATGGTTTTCTACCGGTATTTCGCCAACGATTCTGGGATATTTTGCATCCCTCCATCTGGAGTTTGGTCCGTCAAGCCTTTGAACGGTGTCACTTTCCAACTGAGTTAAATGCTACGAAGATTACTTTAATCCCCAAAAAGGATGTGCCTAAATCAATTTCCCAATTTCGTCCGATCGCTTTGTGTAATGTGGTTGGCTCTCAATCTATATTTAGAAAAGGCATATGATCATATCAATTGGCTTTTTTTGGAAGCAGTTCTATGTAAGATTGGCTTTCAGGCACCCTTGAATTCTCATATTCAATTTTGCATGTCTTCAACTTCTTTATCTGTCACTATGGAATGGGGAGCAACTAGAACGGTTCCAACCTTCTCCTAGTCTCAAACGAGGCGACCCTCTGTCTCCATACTTGTTTGTTTTGTGTATGGCGGCTTTGAGTCTTTCAATTCAACAGTTTGTTTCTGAATCATCGTGGAAACCATTGAAGGTAGCTAGAAGTGGACTCGGGATCTCTCATTTATTTTTTGAAGATGATTTACTTATATTTGGTGAAGCATCAGTTGCTCAAACTTGGACAATGGAAACTCTTCTATCCAACTTTTGTCAGGAGTTTAGGGTTACATGGCCAAGCTCGGATGGATAGCAGCATGCCCTATCTATATACGGAATCAATTGTTAAGAGGAAAGTATGGCCAACTTCACCAGGCTGTTCTTATACATGGAAGAGCATGGCTAATAAAGGAAGGGGTCAAGGTATTCACTAACGGTCCTCCAAATCCAAATGGAGATTCCATGGCCCCCATTCGACAGTCACTCTTCCTTCGGTTTGTTCGGCATTATTACCGCTAGACATTATTGCAGCGGTGGGGTATTTGTGAAGATCGATGCCTTCTCTTGCCCTCTTTGTTGGTGCTCAATTGGAATCTACATGACTGCCCTTTTCGTGGCTTGGAAAGGGCCAAGGATGAAGGCTTCAATAATCAAATAGGAAACTTTCTGTAAAAGCCGGTGATCATTCAATGGAATATACAAACCTTACAATGTCTCCCAAAACATGAAATATGTGATATACAGCCCAGAAGAGAAAAGGCTTTCCAGCAACGTCAAAAAAGACCCCAATTATTACAGAAAAAACAATAATAATATAGCAAAAATATCCCTTGATCAAATATCCTATAATAGCAATTCTGAGATAAATTGGATGGCAACTATAATCCCTATCAAGTCTTTGATTTTTTGACAGAAGACCCCTAGTAAATAATGGAACCTCTACTACTAAACTGCACAAACTGGTGTAACAAAACAAAATTCAGATCTTCTCCTTTATGCTATACCTAAGTTGCTACTTTTTGTTTGGGAATGTACTTGATCTTCACACCCTTTTCAGCAGGACTTGTTCGAGCTTTTCCTTTTGTATTTCTGCTGCTGCTTGAAGGAAGCTGACCCGCCACAGGCACCTGAGTTTCAGCCTCACCAAGACCAGAGTTTTCTCTAGTCTCTGATGTCAATGACACGGCTGTTGACGAATCATTTTGAGTTTGGATTTCACCTGGAGGTTCGGGCTCGGGAGACAGCACCAATGTTACATGATCAGAGGAAATAGCCTCCTTCCATCCTGCACAAAACGAAACCAACAACTTAATTTGACAATATCAAAGATGCAGAAGTGGCAGTACAAAGAATAAAAGGGAGAAATAGCAAGATAAAGTCAAAAGGACAAGCATACGCTCTGCAAGAAAAGCTTTTGCAGCAACACTAGAGAACTGTGAAGGCACTGCTGCTCCTTTTGAATAATCAGAACACTCCCTGTTCTTGGAAGGCTCATCATCAATGGAAGATGAGTGCAGACAACTACCATCAGATGCAGTTCTGTCATCAAGTTTTTCATTTCTGCTCACAGGCCTCCAATGCTTCGCAGCACCTCGATTTATGACACTCTGAAGGTTATCCTTGTTTTCTGCTTCCTCTGAGGCATTGCCCAACTTGTGCTTGCCCTGCTCTGTGCTGCACTTTTTCCGTGAAATGCAGTTTCTAACCGGCACGGATATGGAGCCAATTATCAACTCACACTTCCTTTCTTCCGTCTGAATTGCTAGCTCTTGTGGTCTAGGCCTCAAGCTGTCCTCATCATTTTCCCCTTTAAATTTCTTGGCCCATACTTTACTGCTGTTAACTAGGACACCTCTATCTTTGGAAGGGGCATGCTTTTGTATAGAAGATTCAAGTTTTGACAGTTGAAGATTGTGATTGCCATGGAAGCCATTTCTTCCCATCCTCTGTGATTTAGGCACCTGCCATCGACGACGAACATTCACTGACACCATAGGCTGTTCAACATTCTGAAGATCGGCAGTATCTAGGCCCTCATACTTCAGATCATGTTGAGCTTCAATATCGGCATTTACTTCATTGTTTGAGAATTGAACTGGATTGGGACCTGAAGCAATATCAGGCACCATGTCTGGACTGTTGGCAATGACATCTGGAGTGTCAGCAACAACATCCAGAGTGTCAGCAATGACATCAGGCGGAACAATGGAGCTGAATGTTTCTGCCGGAAGTGATCCCTCCAGGGAGTCAGTGTGGCTAGAAACCGCATTTTCCTCAATCAATTGCTCCCTTGCTCTCTGTTCCTTCTGTCGAAGCTTTTTCTGCTTTTTCCTCTCTAATAGCTCAGCCCGTCTGTTGTGAGTTTGGAATAGAGTAACTCATTACTAAAGATATAATGTTAGATAGTTATATTCCATATGGAGGAAGCAGCAATCTAAGTCAAAGGATGCTAAAAGCATTAGAAGCAGAGAATGTTATGCTGTACATAATTTTTAGCAGAGATTTGTTCCAGATTGTCCAACTTGAAACCTTAAGGATGCCTAACGAACTCAAAGTGAATAAATTATAATGACAGTATATAAGACATTAAATAATGCTGATAAGGCATCAACACAACATGTCAAGTGAACCATCATACCTTTTCTGAGCAGCTTCTTCCTCCTCCACAAGTAACTTTTGGCATCTCAAAGCCTCAGCATCCTTGTCAGTAAGCCATGCTTTCAACTGAGTACAAAAGAATAAGCAATTTGTCATTTGATTGGAGATGGAACATAATAGGTTAGAGAAAAGTACACCATATTATGCATTTTTTCCTAAAAATAATTCATAGTGAAAGCCCACTTGCTAGTGAGATGCAAATTCTAAGTTATTGTAGTGTAACATTTTTTGGTTGGTTAGACACTAATAATAGAACAAAATAGAAGGAATGGATAGTCTAGAATCAGCAGACTGATACCAGTTTTTGTTCAAAGAGGAAGCTAGTGCAAGCAACTAAATTCTTCAGCTCGAAGGCAACTTTTCCAGCTTCCCCATCAAAGACATACTTCTGCACTGTCTCAGCAGTGCCAGCACATAAGAATGTTTTCTCACTTGCATCATCAAGAATGCAGAATAATTCCTGTGAGGATATTGGAAGCCTGGAGGGTTTTGCCTGAATGATGTCCTGCAAGTAACATAGAGATCAGTCATAGCTGACATGAAAAGGCAAAACAATAAACACCATAACACAGAACATCTATAATTCATAAAAAGTCAAAATATAATTTAGAATAGTCCAAACTAACCAGTAAGGTAGAGCCAGCCTTCAAATAAACCTGCGGAAGTGTCCAAACCCCTGGCTTTCGGAGAGATGAAGCTAAAGCCTTGGAGATTGAAAGCCCAGGAACTTCCTGTAAACAGATAATTACAAACCAAAACTCAGAAATTTTGTTAGAAAAGGATCAAGAGAAAGAAGAGATAGAATAAATACAGAGGCTTAAATGCATAACGCAACCACAATGAGTATCTGATACCGCAACGGGTATCTGAGGATCATTTCAAAAGAAACTTGATTCCCACATATTACCTATGAACACAAATGGAGTTGTGGATAGAAATAATTTTCTCAAAAGAAGGGATCTCTCTTCTTTAGGACCAGAACAAACATGAAGCAATTAGAAAAAAGCAAGCATCAGCATGTTCATCTTTGTGGTTCATCAGTAAAGAAATAACAGGATTTGTTTGGTTCAAGATATAGATATAGGAAGAGATTGATGCTCAAAGGGTGGCAAGAATAAGTAAATGTTAGATCTGATATGATTCCAGGAAGAGTCTGTTCTGGCACACCCTAAAATGACAATCTTTACCAGGCATCTCACTTCAGCAACGGTATCAAGACCTGAAGTTGTAGCATGCAACTTGAAGAGACATCCCGAGAAGATCCACAAAAAAATTCTTCCCACTGATGGTATCGATAGCAATAGCTGTTTCTCCCGTTTGCTGGTCCCGGATTATAAGACCACGACCTATAGGAACCAGGTTATCTACCACTTTTAACCCTGTTTGCATAGGCTCGCGCATAGATTTACGGTCAATAATCCCAAGAGGTTTCACTTCAACACGTCTTCGCTCATGATTGTTTTCCATCAATAGGGACCCCCTTTCCCACAGGAAACTAATGGAATATAGAAACTCAAAGAGAGTGAAAACCGTATTACTAAAGCTGGGGTGCATGTGAATTGAACTAATCTCTGAACTTGCCATCTTAGAGTACATCAATATCATTGAACTTGCCCAGACAGGAGGAAAAAAGAGTTAATCCCCACATATACACCAAGTTCGTTCCTTTTCTGTAACTGAATTCCATAAACTCGATAAGGCAAATATAGGAAGCTAAAAGTGCTATCTCTAATGTAATTAACATAAAAGTAAAGCCATTTAATACCCATCAAATCTCAGGTTTCAGATACCGAAAAGCAAATAAATTTCCAAACCATGACATCTACGCCATATACATAAATAAAATTGAACACTAATAATTGTCCAATGCTTAACATAGAAAAACTAATCATAAACAAGCTCCACCATAATTTTGGCAAGTAAGTATGAGAAAACATACAAAATGAAGAAAAAACCTTCAGGTACAATTGGAATTCAATCCTATATTTATGTTCTCAAGAAGTTAAAGAACAGCCAGTTCAAAATTCGGATAAATCTTTGAAATGTGTGACAGAACCGGATTAATACTCCCATAGAATATATGTGGTTAAGAAAGTGTTGCAAATCAAAACTTTCCAGATTGAAATAGATAAAGATCTAATATAACTTTGTAGAATTGAATTTTAAAGATGCAAGCACATGAATGTGAAAGAGAGAGATGTATGTACCTTCAGCATCACATCGTCAAATGATACGACTTCCTTTGCTTCCTCTAACGAAAGCTGAAAGATAAAGTTCAGGTAAGCAACTTAGTAGATTCATCGGACACATGCATAGAATCTAGAATTAGAGAAACAAAACGAATGTCATTCATTACCTTATCCCAAAAAGCCGCCAACATGTCTCTTATCTTATGAGATTCCTGCACGATTTAGATGCAATGTTGGACATCAGATGAAATAAAACTACATAGAAAATATATACACATAATTTAAGACAGGGCGAATCGCAGCAAATATTAGAGGCAGAAGATAACCTTGTCAACATTTAGTGAGCGACGATGCACTCGGATGTGCCTGCGGTAATTAACAGGCGAACAAAATTCCCTGGAGCATTTCTCACACTTCTGCATCTGAACCTTCAAAGGTGTCAGCAAGGGCCAACCAGGGAGCTCTGTAGAAGGTAGGTAAACCAATCAACATTCTGAGATTTTACTAATTCACTAAAAAGAACAAATACAAGAATGATATCCACCAAATTTCAACTGCAAATACGCAATTTCTCATATGGAATTCGCAGAATTCGCCATGGGCTTCACTAAATGACTATAGAAATGCTAATAAGGCCTCAGGTAAATACACCAACTCTGTTCCATCTGGTTTACAGTGGACATGAAGAAAACTTCTATAGTACCTTGCTGGTCCAAGGCATGAAGCAACTGAATCCATTGTACTGAGCTTTCTCCTGCCCTTGAAAAAGAAAGAAGAGGCTCCTTGCCGATCGTTTGTCTGACAAAAGTGTCGACACCTTCATTCCCATCATTTGATCTCATTGAATCAATAGTACCAGTCGTCATGAGCTTCGTAACTGGCATCTATTATTAAACTCTGCAAGAGGGAATGTTAATACATTAAGAAATAAGAGAATCCAATTTAAAGAGGAAAATTGAAAACCATTGAGGTTTCAATAGCCCCAAAAAAATGAAAAGAGAATTGAAATATTCATGAAAGGATGCGTAGTTGCACGCACCCCAATATGGGAAAACAGGTTGAAAAGACCTTTTTCCAATAGGTGTAACTTTTCCTATTCATTGAAGACCAGCACATATTGCAGGAATCCTAAACAGCGATAAATCAAAGTAAAGGAAGTAAAACCTTTGAAGTGAACCTTTTTTATCTATACATTTATTGATCAGCAGCATTAGTCACTATGGAATTTTAAGAATCCCATATTTGGTTGTCCAATAAACGAGGAGGCAGCTGTTGACTATAAGACACTAATAATAGCAAAAGGACGCAAAAGAAAATAAACATAACGAGAGAAAAAAGACATCAGGCTCATAATAAGAGATAGTTATGAGGCGAATAGTTCCTGCATAACTCAAAAACAAGGATCTTAAAAAGCAATCTATCGCAACCTAACTACACATAAGGACATTCTGGATTTAATCAAACTCAACCAACTTCGTGTTCTATATAGACTCTGCTTCTAAGGGTCTTATGGTTGCACACTGTGATAGAGTCTTACGGTGTGCACCAATTATGATAAGGAGTCGTGGCACCATGCAAAACAAATGAGTTTCCAAAAGAAATAAAACTAGTGTCTATCGTCAATCCTATGATGCTGCCTCTGACAAACAGACATTGCTAGAACATGCATAGATGCCAGTAAGTGAGGAACCAAAGGTATACAAAAAAATCAAATTTGAATCCAACAGAGATGGGATCCAGCATCAGCGTCTCGAAGCAATAAAATCACACCACAAAAAAAAATAACAGGTGACAACAAAAGCCAACAAAAAGACCCATCAGACAGCCATGCCCTAGATACCATTTGAAATTCACAATCATCAAACTTAACGAAGCACCAAAAAAAAAAAATTAAAAATCTCAACGCCTATCCAAAACAATGCCAAATAAATTAAACAATTAAAGAATACTAGAAAATGCATAAGCAGATCAAAATTCATCAAAGCAAAAATCAGTGGCACACTGAATATCAGATCATGCTAAACTGAAACAAGAAAAAGGTGGACTTGGCCAAAAACTGATGACAGAACAACAAATTAACAAGAAAAAAAACATTCAGCTAGGGTTTGGAGTCACGTGATCTGTGATCAGCACGTGCCCTCCGGCAAACAACCACTGTCCATAGCTCACGTACCAGGTTAAAAGGATCGCCGATTAACGAACGATTAAACTCGCCACCGGTCACGAACAAAACCAAATGGTAGTCGGAGGAAATGGGAAAGAGATGACTGTGAACTGAAACAGAGGGGTCCGGAATCCGGAGAATGAAAAGGAGAGGAAAATTTATAGGCGGAGATGGAATGGAACCCTTTTCAGCATGTAATGTAAGGAAACAAAATTGTTTCACTTTTTTTTTTTTTTAATAAGAAAAAAGATTTTGTTAGAGAATTCAGACTAAGCAATATGGGTGGAATATTCACTTCGCAGGACCGCATCGCGTGTTGCACGCGCTAATATATGACCCTGCCTCTGACTGGGGGCATCACCCCGCCTTCGTGGCTCTTCGCCAGTTTGGCGTTCCTCCTTTGCCCTTTTTTTTTTTTTTTTTTTTGGCAAAAATATCTAGTTTAATTTAATTTATCATAAAATTTAAAAGGTTGTGGTCCAACACGTATCATAAGCACGCGTTAATATAGATTAACTTCTTAGTTAAAAATATAATTTTTTTATAATTTAATAATTTTATCAATTTTTTAAATATTAATTGCTATTCTATATTGATGTATGTATAAGTGCACACATTAAAACAAAATATGACTTTGAGGTATAGTTAAAGGGATGGTAATTCATAGGGTGGTAGTTTAATGCTATAAAATAATTTTTATTGTGATAAAATTTTTAGATGCTAACCACATTCTCTCATTCGAGTATACATATAGAGAGAGAGAATAACATTCAATCAAATATAGTGGGTCATTAAATTGATATTGAGCATACAAATTAAAATTTGAAAGAAGATTTTAAAACGTATGCATTTGGATTAGATTTTATAATCTAAATCCGATTTTTTTTTGTTAGACTACACATTTACCCTACACCTTCTCTCACATAAAATTTATTTTTTATAAAAAAAAAAAAAAATACCAACATTTTCATTCATATTTCCAATTCACGTAAAGTGTGGCAAGCAACCAAAATCTACTCGTATTATATTATTTTTATTATTTTTATAAATAATAGAATGACTTGTAAAAATCTATTTGTCTTGAAATAACTTGTTGTTTAATTCAATTTTATCATGTTTAAGTTTTATAATTTTTAATAAATATATAAATTTATTATTTATTTTAAATTTTGGTGTCTACTATTATTATTATTTTTTTTAATTAGCATATATTTTGTTATGTTATTTAGTAATAGAAGTTATTTCAAACGGAATACAGTAAAAGAAATATCCAATCAATAATGCAACAAATTAAAAAAATAAAAAAGCTACGGAATTATATATATTATGGGACCTTCAATATAATATAGTCTTCAATTGTGTGTGAGAATCTATGATCATATGTGAGATCAATTGAGTTATGTGTTTGAGATCATTTGTGTGTAGATGTTTAATACTTATGATCTTAATAAGAATCAATCGTCGTTCAATTTTGATTATGATGTTAAGATTCGTAAAATATGTATTTCCTTTGTATATGACGCGAGGTTGATAAGCTTTTTTTAAGCTCATAAACTTTTTTTTTAATTGAAAACTATATTATATTAGAAATTATGATAAGTTTATATGTTAGAATTGATTTTATCATGGATAAAGGTTCATTGTACGCAGATAGATAGTATACGTGTTTTCAGAAGTAAAACATATGTCAATAATGAATGTATCTTTTATTCTATTCGTGTGTCTATTATTAAATTAAATGATGTTAAAATGTGAAAATATACTATATAAGCACTTTCATTTATTATGGTTAAAGATTCATTGTACTTTTTTTTTTTTAGGGAATAAAGATTCATTGTATGTAGATAGATGTTATGAGTTGTTTTCAAGAGTGAAAAATATGTCAGTATTATATATACTATTTATTTCATTTCTGTGTGTATATTTAAATTAAATGCCATTGTCAAAGCACCAGAATATACTATGAAAAATCTAATGAGATGAAAAGTATAAATACTTAAATGAGGGGAGGTACACATTGTTTGCACATTGTGTTCCAAATTTGTACTACTCGGAAAAAAAAAAAATACTACTCACCACTATATAGTTTCAACACCGATTTAACTATCGAAATTAGTTTACAAAATTAATAGATATTAACTACACAGGATACATTCTAAAAAAAGGAAAAAACACCATATGTGGTATACGTGTTGTGCAATTTTTTTATGCATCAAAGAACAAATGAATAGCATTCCATTTTTAAGTAATAAACATTTTTATTACTAAATTATTATTTTGTTACGATCATAATGTGTTTTAAACATGACGTGCAATTAATAATATCCTTTCTTCACATAATTATAAATTCAGTACACTAATGGGGCACTTGGATTAAATTTTATAAAAAACATTGAAGACTTTTTACTTTTATAAAAATCAATTTTTCATAAAAGAAAAAATTGGATTCAAAATAAAAACAATTTAAATTTTTTATTTTGACTACATTTCAAATGCATTCTAATTTTTTTTTAAGATAAATGCATCCTAAATTTTGTAGATATTAATTAAATGAAATTGTAATTTAATTGGTAATTTAAATTAAATTTTGAATTAATAGATAAGTTAAATGTTACTTATGTATAAGACGATGGGTTATCACATCTTAAGTGATCAATAAGTTAATAAAAATAGAAAAAATAACATAAGGAACATGTGAACTTGTTACCAACTTAAACCTCTTAATTTTCCTTTTTTTTTTAGTTTAATTTATTTTAGAATTTCGTCTACCATTCTCTTTCAATCCTATAACAACAAATTTTCGCATATAGCATATCTCCACTATCAATCATCTAACACATTGTTGCATCATCTTTATACATATTTTTCTTCTAATTTTTCCTATTATCCCATCTAATTTTCTATTTCTAACATCATCCTAAATATTTATTTGTTATTATCAAGTAATAACTATTTTTGTACATATATTATTACGAATACTATACATATAAGATAATCTTTTATGATTATCCAAAAGTTATACTGAATTGAAAAGCTCTCAACTGCAGTGATTTTATGTCCAAAATAGATTTCATAAGGAAGCTCTTTTAGCTAAGAAAAAAGTTTACGTCCTTAATTGATATATTATCCAAATCACAAGGGTTTTGTTTGCATTTAACCCAAATAATTAAAAGAGTGAGTGACATTTACGTGACGTGGCAAAGATCGTAAACTTGAGGAGAGGTGAGGTGAGGCCCAGCCCAGAGGGACCACCAAGTAAGTACCAACCAGTCCAAGCCTTCTACTTCTAAATTGTTCTTTTCCATTTCCATTCCCAGCTACTAAACTGTAATTGTACACATGCTCAACTTGGAAATTTGGATTTTGTGTATTTTTTAAAGTTTCTTAAAAGATAAATTATTAGTGAGAACCCATACGAGATTAAAATAAAAAGTAGATGAAATACTCATTTTAAATTCTTATTTGTTATGAATTTGATGATCGCGATACGATGAACTATTTAGAATAATAATATAATATAAAAATAAAAAATATAGGGAAAGAAAAGTGTAAGAGAGAAAACGTAAAATTCAAGAATCAAGATGCAAGAGATTACAGAATTTTGAAAGGATCTAAGTAAATCAATGGGGATATCATGAATCCTACTAATATTTTGGGAGTTTAGTTCTGTTCAGGGAACGTATTTAGATTTCCATTATATATTCAGTAGTTTCATAACACTCCCTCTTGGATGTTCATA
Organism: Catharanthus roseus; assembly: GCA_028651295.1. Classification (NCBI taxonomy): domain Eukaryota; kingdom Viridiplantae; phylum Streptophyta; class Magnoliopsida; order Gentianales; family Apocynaceae; genus Catharanthus; species Catharanthus roseus. The sequence goes on from JAPQWS010000116.1 coordinate 1,475,739, forward strand.
ACATAAAGAATATGCTTTGTTAAAACCCTTTGGGACAAAAACGTCTAGTAAAGGAAAAATAGTACACTATTCATTTATTTTTATATACTTCATTTGTTTAAAACATCATTAAATCAATACGTTGATATGTCTTAATGAATAAATCTTCAGGATTATGTATCACATTTGATCGATATTATTGCACATTATTTTCACATTTCTTCTAAAGAAATTTCGATGAAATTTATTTTGTCATATTTTTGTAAACATGTCATCAAATTTCACAACCCAACAATATAGTTGTAATTTCATCATTCTCGGATACTATACACATATCTCGAAATTAATTATCCATAATGATCATACACATTCTCAACAAGCCACATAACAATGAATTTGTATATCATATGAGCAAGCAATTTGTTATTTTATTCATCTAATCAAGAGTTGGATTTTCTTCATAATTTGAAATTAATTATCTTAAAAATATATTGTAGGACAATAATAATATTTTTTCAAAAGTCATATAAAGGAGAATATGCACCATTTGCATGAAGTTATGGTACTTCAACACCAATTTATATACATTACCTTCTTATCTATAAATATGTGGTATTTACTTGTTTATCATAAACTCTTAGGATGAATACTCAAATATTTAATTATTTCTCTAAAAAAGCTTTATAAATAAAATGTTAATAACGCTTCTTGCATGATTTAATATTGTTAGTTATAAAACTTATATCCTACTAAGACATCTATAGAAACATCCACAAAATATAAATTTGCAACTTTAGCAAATAAATAACATATAGAACTTCTAATTCACGAATACTTGTATATAAATTAAGATACTTCAATATTGAATATCACATTTATTGATTCTAATTTTCTCCCCCTAATGTGGAGAAAATTAAAAATAGATAAAGAATCAAGTATAGCAAATTTTAAGAGAACTTTCATGAATACATATTCGATTTTAATTTCATATATTTATAAAAACCACTAAGACCATTATGTTATGTTCTTTTGGAACAATTTACTCACATGCTTCAGGCATATGCCTATCGAGTCCTAGTTTTGTTCGCTATTATCTCAACTCAATCCACCACCATAAATTTTATTTATTTGTATAAATATTGCCAGGACTTTACGAAAACTCATATATCATAATTTATAAAAATCCGTACTTTATTTATTGATTCTTATCCTCATGGGGTTATAGTTTAGGTGTATAATTCTTTCAGAAAATACATGTAGACGTCAAGTGTACTTAATAATTGTCCAGACTTTACATATTTTCTAATGCGAACTTTATATTATATTTTGTCACATATCTCTATAATATTTGAATCTCGAGTCTAGAGACTTTAATTCAAAATCTTTATTCTATTAAATAATATGCACATAAATATTGTCGACTTTTGTGCTATTTTATAGTTCTATCTATTTATATCATGACATGATACAATGAGATATTATGAGATCAGATACCGGTATTTCTTGAAAATAATAATAAAGTCATGTCGTGAAAAATTCTCTTAGAATTTTTATCTCATCGACTTCTCCACATATGACCATCTTAAATTATTGCTCCTTTACTTATGCGACAATTTTGTTAGAACCAATTTATTCTACTACATTTGCATGTGTCTCAAAATCATAAGTAGTGGTAGATTGTCCTTCGGGGACATTAAATTATAGGAGCACATGTCGGGTTTTCTTTTACTAATAATATGCCTGGCTATTAATCATTTGAATCAAAATGAGACATATAACTTATCTTTATCCGACTATATAATTTTCTCCTCTTTTCAATATCCATCTTAAATATATTGTGGTGAAATAGTATATTTCCATAGCGTATATTTAATGCTAAGATGACAAATTATTTGGGTTCTTACAATCAACCAATTACAATGAGGAGAACAAAAATAATATTTTGGCAAATACGAATAAGTACTACTATAAAATATATTTTAAGGCACTTACGATTTTATAAGACCATTTACTAAGTTTATGAACATGTTCTGCAGGAACGTTCAATTTCTATGCAAATAATGCAACATCATTAATAATATTAGGCCAAATAAAAAGTAATAACATAAACATAGGGAGTAAAAAAAACTCCAATATACTATATTTCTTTTCTAATCAATACTTATTAGATATTTAAAATTTCTTTTGACGTATTACAAATACGCTATAAACTCTCTATTATATTGTATCAATAATATTTATTTAGAAATATATGTTCCATTTTCCTTTCTCATTATTATCACTTCCATGATAATTTAGATATTAGGTTCATGAGTCATAATAACTACAAATTATTATAACCAATTATAATCACAAATATAACATATTATAGAAATAAAATTTCTAATTGCATTTGCTTTAGGAAATGACATAAAATTATTAGGAATATCATAATATTCCATTAATAATGACTAAATCCTTTATCCAGTCTCAAAAGGTAATCAATAACCTTGATCTTTTCTCAATGTTTCTACTACATGATATTGTAGTCTCAGATATACCGAATAATGATAATGGATATTGACATAATGATAATCTTTTTACCTTTAACGAATTTTGAAAAATCTGATTCGCCACACGATGAATTGTTCAGAATAATTTATGAGAAATATGGAGAAAAAAAGTACAAGAGAGAAAACATAAAACTCAAAGAATCAAGTATACATTATCTTATTATGTCTTCTCATATGGCATATTTATAGGCTATGCTCAAGATATAAGATATTACAACAAGATATCATAAATCGAACTAGGATTAGTATTCTGAAAGTTTAGTTCTCTTCAGGAAACATATTTGGACGTCTATTATATATTAATTAGTTTCATAACATTGTTAAGTTTTTTGTCTTTTGTTTTTAAACTTTAGCTTTGCTCAAGTTGAGTCTAACTAGCTAGAGTCACAATATAACCGAGTGAAATGTTAATCATAGATAATTGTAAAAGCAACCATAGTCATTTGATAATCTGATGGCTTAACGTGGCAAGTGCATCACGAATGCATAAAAGTTCAAAGAATCAAGTTCTCTATAATACTAGTGTGAAATACCTAAAAAAGTATAAAAATCAGACGCTACATATGCGCCAAAAATTGAATTGGAATTAGACAAAAACCGTCTACCCAGCCCAGAATATTGGACACCTACAACTACAGTGACTTGTAAACTCACTGGTAGCTGAAAAATACATATTCTTAAAGAGGAAAAAAAAGAAAAGAAGAGAAAACAAAATCAACAGCATTCTTTTCTTAACTTAATATACAAGGAGTTTCATAACAAGTATTGATATCCCAGATTCATGAAGGGATGATTTCACAAGGACCAAAGTAGTACAAGTAAAACTATGTGATTTCTTTAAGATTTATATAGGTCCTCCAGAAAAAGGAATAGTATCACAAGTTGATTGACTTGATTGATTATATATAGATAGAATCAGAGATGGATGTAACCTGTAAGAGTAGCAATACTGTAACAACAAAGGAAGTTTTTAGCTTGTCTGCTACTGCTGCCATTCTTGAATTGCATAATAAAGAGCATAATTTGGAATTAAATCCAAATGTTCAAGCTCGAGGTTCGTCATCGGTGATGTCTTGTGACCACTATTCAACCATCCTTTTATTGCATCTGCTTCATATGTAAAACCATCTGCCGCTATGTATGGATCCTTCATTACTTCCTGCAAAATTCAACACCATCACAAAGGTATAACTTAGCCTGTGAAAACAAACAAAAACACAAATCACCACCACTTCTGAGTCATAACTCTTGGGATTTTCATTTGTTATTACCTGGAATATAGGGCACAGAAAATGAGAAGGAACTCGGTGTTGACCTCTAGTAGTATCTGGGCATGAAGAGGTTGAGTCCATGCCTGACAAATTGGACATATCCTTCATTGTCTCAATCACAGGCCAAACTTTTGTTGCAAGGTCTGGTCGATTTACTCGTTTCTCTTCACAGCACCTCAATCCCAAGTGAGCTAACTGATCCGCTAGCTCTAGTGGCCAGTTACCAGCTGAATAATCCAGAATGCTATCTAAATTCCCAGCTTCCACAGCACATTTAACATCCCTATGTACACTGGAGGCTGGTCTTGCCGCTAAAAGGCGCAGCAGTACAAGCCCGAAAGAGTAGGTATCAGATTCTGGAGAAAGCTCTGCACCTTCAATAAGTTCAGGGTCTAAATAAATGTCTGTCTCCAGGTCATTCTTAATGTGCAACTTTTGAGTACTTTTTTCACAATCATTTTGTGAAACAAAAAGATGGATACCCAAGTCACTTATTTTGCTGACTAAATTGGCATCAAAGAGGACCTTATCAGGTCTTAAATTCCCATGAACAATACAGTTTAGCTCTGCATGAAGGAAGACAAGAGCTGAACATATCTCCCTTGCAATTCTTATGCGAGTTTTCCATGATAGAGCTCGACTCTTAGAATGTCCAGCAAGGTGATCCTCAAGGCTTCCATTTCCGAGATACTCGTAAATAAGTGACCTAGATTCACTACAGGTCCCCATCAAGGTCACAAGATTTGGATGCCTCACCCTGCTTAAAAGTTCTGCCTGTTGCCCAACAAGTGAAGATGTTATCAGTCAAGAAGTGCCATTCTACTGATACTAGCAGATCTGACTATTAAAAAACCAGTCAGAAGAAATTTCAGACTCGTGAGTTTTTATCTAGGTTTTCTAATACTTCTAAAGGTTAAGGGCAGAGCAAGTGATAAAATAATATCAACCTTTGAATGACTACTCCTTGGCCAATATACATAAATATGATACTCAATCGAGTCCTACTGTTAAGTGCATGGCAAGTTGAAACCAAAACCCTAAGTTCTATTGAGCTTCAGGAATTGTCCTTGGATATGGAGTCAGGAAGAAACAAGTGTAGCAGAAGACCTTCGGTAAGGGCATCAGTTTTTCACCTTCTGGTTAATATCAGCTCTAACATGGCACTCTCAGTTTAAAAATATCTTATTCCCCATGGCCTCTACATATCTTTTCAAAAGATTTAAGGGGTTTTATGCATATTGAAGCATGAGAATTTTGCAAAACAAGGGAATCTGACACCACTTTAGGTTTTGATTATGATTTAAAGCAGCGTGTTAAGGAAAAACAAAGCCAAAAAGAGTTGTAGTCACATAACATACACTGAGACACATACATAAACATCTTACGTAAACACTAACATATAGCCTATGTCACTGAAAAATAATGTTCAACATCTCAGATAGTAGGTCTAAAGCCTAGATCCAAATATTTAATAGTGATATTCTTGAGTACTCAAAGACAACAGTAGAATATCCCACATAAATTTAGATCCAGAGTTCTACATTTACCTCACGGTTGAATTCTGAATCACTTTGAGAACCACAAGACGGCAACATCTTAATAGCTATCTTTGTATGGTGAATGATGCCCTTATAGACAGTTCCGAATCTTCCCTCACCTATCTTCAAGGATGGATCAAAATTTTTTGTCGCCTCAATGATATCCAAGAAAGAGAAGTCGAAGGAATGTGAGATACATAAGCGAGAAGCATCTTCTTTTACTGATTTCCTAAACTGATGAGCATGAACTCTTTTGATTGTATTATCACGCTCTATCAGCAGTACATCACGTCTTTCCTTAAATCTAATCAACAGTTCCACAGCTTGAATAATCTTCTCCTCCAGCTCCTTCTCAGCATGAAAATTTTCAGAAATTTGTCTTTCCAGAGCAGGCTTTTGGTCCTGAATCATCTGGAGTTCTTTTAAAAGTTGGTCGTGCTGATATTTCGTCCTTTCTAGTTCTTGCCCTTGTCTGACCAGAACATCTTCCATTTCTTTTCTTCGGTATATTTCCTCCATATACAAACTTTTTGATGCTTCAGCCTGTGACACGAAAATGAAAAGATCAATCAAGAGATTGCGGAAAGTTAGAGAATACCTGCTTCTTCGTAACTTTGTAGTATGTTATTGATCTGGTATGAGAAAAGACAAGCAAACTACCAATTCCATGCTTGCCAGAGAGTAGAGAAGAATGTCAATGCACATGATAGTATAATGTTTGGAGAGAAGACATCAAAAACACAAAATATTGCAATCGAGCATTAGGCATTCTGCATCTGAAGTTGGGAGCGCCAATTTACCCATGCACATTTTTTCGGGTTAAAGTTCGTTCTACTTCCTTTTGGAAGAATATAGATATAAAGAGACAACAGCCAAAAGTACTTGGGTGTAGTTGAAGTTACTGTGTATATGGCCTCCATTGCATCTTCTTCCGCTCTCCATCGCCTTAATGACTCTTCAAATGCCTTTTTCTTTGAGATTTCAGCATCTATTATAGCATGCTCTAATTTATCATGTGTTGTTCCTTCCATTTTCATCATAGGTTCCTGATGACACTTCCAAATTAGCCAGAAATTAACAGACAATGATCTGGACACCTTAGCAAGAAAACATGACTAGAAGTCACATCACTTAGCACCCGAACTAAATTAGTTTCTTCTGTTTATTAATATTATTTTATCATGTAAAATTACAATCATGCAGGTTATCTCGATAAAGTATTACTTTCTCAATCATGCATCCCATTGGCTAAGGGTTTCATAACATTTGAACCTAAGATAGTTGTGAGATACAAGAATTGCTACTTTAGAAATAGTTATGCATACCAAAATAGTTGCAGATAGAGAATTAGATGAGTTTCGGGACTTGTTTGGTGAATACAGCAATGAAACATCTTCCTTTCTCACCCCTGCCATCAAAGTAGGGGAATTCACTTCATCGTCCACCTTTTCTTGTGATTCCAAACAGTGTAAATTCTTGATCTCTTTGTCAGAGTCCTCTTCTTGATCACGTGGAAGTGTTGTGTGCTTATTTGTTTGAGAAGACAAATTGATAGTGCTAGCTAAATGAGAGCCAGTGCTGTTAGCCCTTGGTCAAGAAATGGAATATGATCTACATTAGTGAATTGCATAACTTGCTTAGTGCATAAAAAGGAACAACACACTAAAAACATCAAGCCCTTAAATCAGATTCATCAGCATGATGTTAGTCCTTCAGCATACCAACTTACCTAGTATTGACGAGAGACCCTTTGCAGGAAAACCAAATCTGACATGAAACTGGCGCTTGTTGGTGCACAAAGATAGCTTTACTGGACTTCAGTTCTGACAATTGCCTGCAATCTAGTAAATTCTTTATCAGTTGAACATAAATTAAAAAAATTGGGGGGTGATAAAGATATCCATTAAGACCAGCACACATTATTTTTACCACCATTTCTCAATACCACCTACCCAGTATGGTACAATTTGAAGATAAAAGCAAATTAATATGCTATAAATGAATGCTTCCTACTTAGAGTAGTCTCTTTCTGCAGCAGCTCCCATAACAAGCCATCTAACTCCGTGTTGAGCAACAACCTGAATGATGCCTTTCTCAATATTTTTCGCTTTAATCCAGACTTTACCTGACAATATCTGCAGAAGAATGCAGCAATGAAATGCTATTACTTTCATTCATTGGTTTAAAACCAATATATACTATGCTCTTGCCTCATGTCCTCAGGGAAAAAATCTGTAAAGCAGTTAAAACTTAAAACTGGTACAATAGAAGGATAAAGATAGTACCCCAGATTCTTCAATAAAGAGAAGGTACTGATTCAGAAGTTTGTCCACTTTTTGATGTTCAAGATCCTCACATGTTTTTGAAACCTCCTGTTTGGTAACCGATAGCCTTACACTAACTACATTTTTACAAGAAAATAAGCATGCTATTAAGTATTATCAATAAACAAATGAGATTCTACCCCAAAAAAAAAAAAAAAAAGAAAAAGAAAACACTTAAAAATAACTAAAAATAAGGAAAGCCCATGAATAAAAGCAATATACAACCTAACACAAATCAATGATTCTCACAAAAAAAAATGTCAAAATAAGAATCTGATTTGCTGTTCTGGTGAAATTTCCTACTATCCAACACCCAAAAAGAAAGCAATTCACAAGGGAAAAATAACGTTATAACTCTAATGTTAAAATTAAACTGAATTTGCTGTAGTTTCAATTTTGAAGAGCCGAATTGAAACTAGTGAAGAAGGCAAGAACTTACGAAGTGAGACTGAGGAAGAAGGCCGATGAACATGAAGAAGACAAATATTTTTCCCGGGAAAGTTCGTTAATACCCATGACAATAAAGACTTTCCATCTTTCAAATTCTCACCCACTGCAACATATATTGAATTCTCAACATCACAAACCCCTTGGGTTACAATTTCTACTTCATCCCCCATCACTTCTAAGTTCTAAATCCCCCAAAAATTCAATAACCCCTCTGCGCTGTATAAGAATTCTCCTTCTCGACTCTGACAAAGAAAATTAGAATTAGCCCAAGGATACTTTGATAAAGGGCTTTGATTTAACGACTTAATTTGAGCTTAAAGAGGGTATTGGGTGGTTGTGACTTGTGAAGGAAGAATGAGAATGATTCTTTCTTCTTTTTTGACAAGAAAAAGAGGGTTCCCTGTGAGCTTGGAAAGTAAACTTGAACTCCTCTGGAAAAGAGAAAGCTCAATAAGAAAACTCCAATTGAAGTTCTTCCATTCTCCATCTCAATCCCTTTGCTAGCTAGGTACCGTGTATACAAGAAATTATAAAAAGATTGAAAATTTTAAATTATCATTGTAAAAATTTAAAATTTGGTCTATAATACCAACCATATAACTTCAGAATTAATTAAACTATTCAAAATCAACTAAGTTAAGTTCATACAGGCATCTCAATCCCTCTCCTCAGATAAAATACTCGCCTTGGGTTAATTCCCTCTGGATCATCGACTATTATGACTGTTACGGAGTTAATAATACCAATTTTTGGTCCTGATGCAAAATATGATTTCTTAAAAATAAACTTACTTATGAACACAAACATTTAGTTGAGTTGAATCACAAATTATAAATTATTATTTACTTTTTTTTTTCATTTTATATAAAATAAAGACATACAATTCTAAATAAATAAATGAAGTTAAGAATATTAAGGGTTAATACCAAAAATTAATCTGAATTTTATTTATTAAGTCAATTAAGTATTTAATAAATAATAATTAAAGGACAATTTTATTCTTGTTTTCGTTGATAGTAAACTAATTTTATCTTTTTATAAGTGAAAAACTTATCATTAAAATATAGCGTAGAAATATAATTAATATATATAATTAAAAAAACTATTTCTTTCTAAGATTGTTAAAATATACAACTATCACCAAATTTTTCATTAGAAGAAAAAAATGACGTACTTTATTAACATAATAGTAAAGTTTAAAGTATTTTTTATATTAGTCATATTATTAATCATTATAAGGAATATTAATAGAAACCTGATCAATTGGAATGGTCTTCTGGAAAAAAATTTCGTAGTCAACCGTGTAGTTGACGAAACCTTACGCCGGAGACGAGGCCCACATAGGCAACATGCAGGGTGTCCAAACGGTGCACTTCACCGTTCACACATATTCTCAGTTTGTCCGGTTTTAGTAGCATGTCCTGTTTTCTCTGTCTTGAGTTACAGGGTTAATATAAATAGTTAAAGGTTCGAATTTTAATAATAAGAATTTTAATTTTTTTAATATATGAGATGATTTTTTATATATATCATATTTTGAATATTCAGTCCATCAAATCGTTAAATAATTATTATTTATATTTTTATTTAAATATCGAACAGTTTAGTAAAAGTTGTAATAATAAAAGATTTCTTCAATTAATACTTAGCTTATCTTGTTTGATGGTAATGGAGTTAAGAATTTCTGCAATCTGTAAATCACCATTAAAAGAAAAGACACAATACATTTGTAGCATTTTTTTGTTTTATTGTTAGAATGGAAGTATGTAAAACAAACTCTTTCTATTATATTCCTAAAAGAAAAAAAAAAAAAAACTCTTTCCGTCATGTACATATTATTTTTTTTCACAAACCATGCACATTTTAATTTATAACTAAAGAAATGAAATTAGTTTGTCAATGAGAACAAATGACCTTATCTTAATTGTACCTTTTCTTTATCTTACTTAAACAATACTCCCTTCATTTTTTTTTTTTTTGGTTAGGTTTTACATCTCAAATATCATACAAGATAAGAAAAGAAAATATGAAATTAAAATTTTTTTTACTGTGAACTAAAATATCTTTTAAATTTTTTTTATTCTTCTAATTATTTTTATAAATTTTTAGTTCATAAGAGTAAAAGATGTTAAAATTTATTTTAATAGGATGGTATTATTTTTATAATATGACAAATAAAAAAATACAAAAATTAGTAAATGTGATAAATAAGGAAAAATAACGAAAAAGGTTAACTTTTTGGTCTTTTAAATTTCCATATTTTTGGCCCTCTTTTAAAACGAAAATAGTATTGAACTTTGAAGAATGGAATGCCGTGTAAGGAGGACATTGTTCCTTGTTTTCCTCATCATTTCCCAGTAAAAATACTTTATGTCACTTTTCTTTAGACTGGGCCAAATTGAAATTGGATCCCTTAAATCAAATCGGTGGGTTCGTTTGTTTTACGATTTTGATTTTTATTTGGAATCATAATGGAACTCGAATCATTTGTTAAATAAAAGAATTGGACATTGGTTTCAAATTTTTTAATAAAAATTAAATAAATAAAATTTGAATCTATATTTTTAATTATCATATATATTTAAACATACATGTTAATTAAAACTTTTAATATAAGTTTTTGCGGTTTTATAATTCTAATTTTTCGAATTCAAAAAGGTTCTTGTTTGGTGGTTTATTACATAATTTTGTAATTTTGTAATTTTGATTTTCACGGATTGACAGTTTTGGTTTTTTGATTTCACAATTTTAGTTTGCCGGTTTTTTTATTCCAATTATTTCGATTTTACGGTTTCAGTTTTGCGATTTTACACTTCTAGTTTCATGATTTTATAATTCTAGTTTCACGACTCAGCGGTTTTAGTTTTTGATTTTACAGTTTTAGTTTGACTGCTTTACGATTCTAACTTCATTATTTTATAATTCTAGTTTTCACGGTTTGACCGTTTTTGTTTTTTGATTACGTGGTTTCGATATGGCGATTTCTTTATTCTGAATTTTCAATCTCACGATTCCAATTATTTGATTTTATAATTCCGGTTTGGCGGTTTTAGTTTTTCGATTTCACGGTTTCGATTTAGAGATTTTTTTATTCTGGTTATTTTAATTTCACGGTTCCGATTATTCAATTTTACGATTCTGGTTTGGTGGTTTTACGGTTATAATTTTATGATTCCAATTTTCACGGTTTGGCGGTTTTGATTTTCTAATTTCACGGTTTCGGTATGGCAATTTCTTGTTTCGGTTTTTCGATTTCAAGATTTCGGTTCTGCAGTTTTACGATTATAATTTTATGATTTTATAATTATGGCTTTGCGGTTTTGAGTTTTCGATTTCATGGTTTCAATTTACAATTTCTTTATTCTAATTTTTTCAATTTCACAGTTTCGACTTAGCTGTTTATGATTCCGATTTTACGACTGTAGTATTTCAATTTTTACATAAGTGTTTCAAGTTTTTCGATTTCACAGTTTCGATTTTATGTGGGTTTTGATTTCTTTATTGTCTGCGAAGATACGTAGGTAATTCTGTTAGCCCTAAGGGCATTAATACTTATGTTTTGATTATGATTAACATATGCTTGTGTGAGTATTTTAGCTAACCTTTCATAGAACAAAAAAAGCACCTGTGAAGTCTCAAAGACTACAAGCAAAAGATCTTGTTGATGAGGGCAAAATGGAGAAGAAGAGACCAAGCCATTCCAAGATCAAATCATTGGAGACATTGAAGACATTGAAGACATTGTCTATGCTAGATTGGAATTAGGTACTACCTTGTAAAACTCACTAGTCTTACTCTTTGATTATTGATCATATATGAAGCTCCTTTTACGATTTTCTCAGATATAAACTTTTGTTAAAATCTAGGTATTCTTGACTGAAGTTGTGATGTTGTTGGAAGGTTTTTCTTCTCTTTAAAATGATTGTCAAGAATACATGTTTTTGAAACAATGAAGAAAGTTTTTGTCTTAAAAAGAAACTTGGCTGAAGAAACAAAAATTCGGTCATTCGGTTTTAGAACCGGTCGTCCGATTTTTCCTAAATCAAAAAATTCGGCAGTCCGTTTTTCAGATGAACAAGTCCGAATCTTTCTGTCCAAAAATTCAGTCATCCGGTTTTTAGAACCGGTCGTCCGATTTTTCTCTAAATCAAAAATCGGCAGTCCGTTTTCTAGCTGGACAAGTCCGAATCTTTCTGTTTAAAGAACCGGTCGTCCGATTTTCACATTTACTATATAAAATATTACCGTTGCACTGAATGCAACGGTCACTTTTTTTAAGACAGTATATATAGACTTTATGATCAGCCATAAAGTAGACAAGTTTGGTGAAATATTCATTGTGAACATTTAAAACTTTCAAGAGCTTCAAAAGCACATTTATTGCAAACACTTTCCATTCCAAAAACAAAAATCTTCTTGAGCTTCATTATTGATCATCATCAAAGAAGAAGAAAGGAGGAGCTTGTAGAACATTTCATTGAGTTGTACCTATTATTTCTCAAGCTCAAAAGTGGTAACATTGTTCTTAAACCTATCTTTCTCTTTTATTGATATCAAAGGTTTGTGTTGAAAAACCCTTTGGGTAATCCTTTGATTTACATTGTGTTGTGATTTGAGGTTGTGTGCAAATCCCTTGTAGGGTGATCCTCATATTTGTAGTTGGTATATCTTTGTGTTTTTAGTGGATTTGAAAAATCCTTGGGTGTTGACTCAAGGTAGTGGATGTAACTCTTTGAGAGAGTGAACCACTATAACTCCTTGTGTTCTTCTTTAAGCTTCTTACTTGTCTCAACCACAAAATTTTGTTTGGTTTGGAATTTTATTAAAAGATTTTTAGAATTCTCTTTCAAACAAAATTGGAGGTTCATCTTTTAATTAACAAAGAATTTTCGATAATTAACCAAAAACCTTATTCACCCCCCCTCTAAGGTTTTTCAAATTCATTTCAACTCAAGCCCTTTAATAAAAAGTTTGAATTTATTTTGAGGTTTTTCTGATTTTAGCAATTTCGATTCCTCGACTTAGCAATTCTAAATTCATAGTTTTTTTGCTTTCGAATTTGTAATTTACATTTTTAATCTAAATTTGAAGTTTTGCAAAATAAGTCAGAATCGTGAAACTGAAATGAAAATTCACTAAATCGAGAAATTAAAATCCTTTTCAAATTATAATTTTTAAAAAATTGTAAGATCCATAACCGTGAAAATCGAAGCCATTTACGAAATTGGATAACTTAAGGCAGAGACGGGTCTACTTTCCATTTAATGTGTGTATAAGGTGTTAAGCCATTCACTAAGGAATTGATGCAATAAAAAAAATCCTCTCATCATGAGAGTTCCTCTCTCCCTAGAGTTCTCCTAGTTTTTCTAGGTTTTTGACATTTACATTTCTCCGTTCTTCTTTTTCCTTCATTTCTTTTATTCAGCATATTCTTGATTCATCTCTTCATCATCGACTTAAGGTGTGTTTTTACCCTCTTTTCATTGCACTGTATCATAGAGGGAGAAATCTCAAATATCATGGACTCTTTCTCTCTCAACGACGAAGAAAAGGCTCAATATGTTGGACTTCCACAAACCGTGGTTGATGTAGGACTAAATGAATGCAAAAATAGTTTCTTTGCGATCATCTATGGTGGTGGTTTGATTTATGCTCAAGGTTTTCGTATTGCCATGTCGAGAGCTTGGAAATGCCAGGCTGAATCTTTTAAGATGCATAGCCTGAAAGATAGCGTTTTTCACATCATTTCCCATACATACTCTGGAAACTAGGTATTTTGCTCTTTATAAAGGTCCGTGGAACTTTGATAATAAGGTCCTCATCCTCCATCCTTGGGATCCAATCACAAAATCGCCACCAACTGTTTTTTGTGCTGCTCATTTTAATTACTCTATTTCTGATCTACCCTCTTGGTGTTATACGCCTGAGGTGGGACTCCAATTGGCTTCTGCTTTTGAGAACTGTCATCTTCAAGAAATCAGTAGCAGTAAATGAAGGGATGTTGCCTTGGTAATTTCTTTTGGATCCGCACCCTTCCCCAAGTCAAAAAACCACTACACAGGACATCCCTTGAACGGGGAAGGTTAAGTCTTCCATTCAGTATGAACATCTCCAGACTTTTTTGCTTTTGTTGTGGGAGGATAGATAAACCATATTTTTTTCTCATTTTGATATTCTGAAGAACATTCCTTCTACAGCGTGCCTTTCACGTGCAAATTTCCCATATGTGAAAAGCCTAGGATTGGCCCACAAATCGCTGCCTAATTAATTATCTTTTTTCATCAGAAGCTTACACCATCGTCTGTTCAGTTGCCCTTTCCATAATATTTTCCCAACCATCTGCTGTTTCCATAGTAGCTACTAATGAGGGCTCCCTTAATGTTATTCCTCTCACTCCCATAAAATCACCTCAGCTTCATACAGGAGATGATATCCATTATCAAGGAAGCACTGGTTCGGTGCTTTTTTCTCCCTACGCCCCTCATGCTATTCTCAAGTCTTCAATTAATTATCCACTTTCGTCACACCACCTTGCAAATACAAAAGAAAAGGGAAAGGTCCATGAACAGGTCTCTGCAACTAGCAGATATGGCATAGTTATTAATGCAGGGAATGATAAGGGAAAATCACCAGAAACGATTGTTGCACCTAATCACCATCATGTAGGCAATGCAAAAATAGCTAAAGTTCCAATTTCTACTCTACACGTCATTCATGGGCAGTGAAGAATTTGTAGTTAGGATTTGGAGTTGAGTAAAGAACTAGAGAGAGAATTTTAGTTTGAGAGAAGACAGAAATGCTAGAAAGATTTTCTATATTTCTTATTATTGATCTGTACACCAAAATGTTTATATACAATTTCCTGAGAAGGAGCTCACACTAATCTTCTACTAACTAAACTAACTGTCATTTACAATTAACAAGTGCATGCCAACTGTTTTCATGAATCTCTAATGGAAAAATGACACCCGGACATTCTTGTACAATTCAGCTATTCTCTTCCTTAGTAACTGGGGCTCGAACCTTACTGCCCTTCTTCTTCTACTTTATTTTATTCTCAATTTTTTGTTCTACCAAACTTTCTATCACTTCCTCCTCTTCTTGAGATTTTCTTTGCTCCACTTTTCTAACTCCATTACTCTTCTTCCACACTCCTCCACAAGCTGACAACCTGTAACAATTATAAACTCCAAGCTTTTCAATCAAAGACTTAAACCTGGCCACTGCCAAAGGTTTTTGCAAAAACATCAACCAACTACTTTTGGGAAGATATGCACAAAGGTTTAACAATGCCAGCCAAATTCATATCCCTTACAATATGACAATCCGATTCAAGTGTTTAGTCCTGTCATGAAAGACAGGGTTTTCAGCTATGTAAATGGCACTCTTAGAATCACAAAACAAGGATGTAACTTGTACTTGCTGAATGTGCAAATCATAAGAAGATATAGCATCCACTGAATCTAAAAAACAACCACAGTATTCTGCTTCAGTAGCATTTTTAGAATCTGTAGATTGTTTTTTATCTCCAAGAAACCAAAAAGGAACCAAGAAAGATACAAAAATATGTGATGGATCTTCTAGTTTCTAAACACTCTACCCAATTTGAATCACTATAAGCTGATAGACAAGTCTTGTTATTTTCTTTGAACATCAAACCTTGTCCAGGTGCAGACTTGACATATCTTAACACTCTGTGCATAGCTCTCCAATGAAAACTAGTGGGTTTATCCAAAAATTGTGACAATTATTGCACTGAAAAACTCACATCAGCTCTTGTAATGGTAATGATCATATACAATAACTTTCCAACAATACTTCTATAAGCAGAATTGTCTGAAAGTAGTTCTGAATCACCATTACATAATTTTACTTTAGTCTCCATAGGTGTTGCAGCTTGCTTACAAGACAGAAACAAGTTTCTTTTAACAAATTAAGAGGATATTTTCTCTGAGTTAATTGAATACATTGAGGATCCCTAGTTATTTCTATGCCAAGAAAATACCTAGCTTCTCCAAGATCCTTGATTTTAAAGAGATCATGTAAAGCAATCTTAACTGCATCACATCCTTACTTGGACTGAGGATCAAAATGTCATCAACATACACCAATAGGATTGTTAAGACTTCTTCTTGCCTCTTAAAAAAAAAAAACTATAATCATGCTAACTCTGAGAAAATCCCATAGATAACAAACTTTTAATCAACTTGGCATTTCACTGTTTAGAGGCTTGTTTCAAACCATACAAGGATCTGTTCAACTTAAAAACATGTCCCATAGGAACTGTGTAATCAAGAGGAGGAAGCATATACACTTCCTCAACTAGATCACCATGTAAAAAGACAATTCATATCTAATTGATGAATAAGCCACCCCTTGTAGCTGCAACAGCTAACATCAGTCTAATGGTAGTCATTTTAACAACAGGACTAAAAGTCTCTATGTAATCAATGCCATACTGTTGAGTTTACCCTTTGGCTATCGGCCTAGCTTTATATCTTTCTATAGAGCCATCTTATTTATATTTCACTTTGTAAACCCATTTGCACCCAATAGCATGATTGGTAGGTGGTAAAGGAGCAACTATCCAAGTGCGATTAGCATGCAAAGCATCAATTTCTAGTTGCATAGCTAATTCCATTCCTCTAATCTAATTGCTTCGAAATAATGTTGAGGTTCATCCACCAAACTTACATTCAAAACAAAAGTTCTATGCTTATGAGGCAAGTGATCATATGAAACAACAGTGGAAAATACATGAGGGGAAGTAGAAAAAAACAACAGAAGAAGAAGAATTTAAATAATGTTTATAATCTTTTAAGTAAGAAGGTAAAGTTTAAATGTAGTAGATCTTCTGAGTCTAAAGGAGAAGGGTTAGTGTTAAGAAATTTAGGGCGCAGAGAAGAATAATATTGAATGCTTCAATTGATCGTCTTGATTTTATTTCTTATTCATTATGATCTACTATTTATAGACTACAAAGTATCCTAATCAATATAGGATTCTAACCAACCACTAATAAGGAATACTGCTATAATAATAGCATAATACAAAGTATCTTAGTTATAATCAATATAGGATTCTAACCAAATAATCTCTTATAGAATCCAAGATAATCTAGGATAATCACATACTGATGTGATATCTCCAACACCCTCCCTCAAGTTGGAACGTGCAAAATTGCATGTCCAACTTGCCATAATTTTCAATTTTTTTTTATAACGTGCAAATTGCACATCTGGTAGTCTCCACCATATGTCGCTGTGGTCTTTACCATCACTCGCTGTCGCTATGGTTTTTGTCATCAATCGCTGTCGCTGTGGTTTTTTTGTCATCAATCGCTGTCGTTGTGGTTCTTCCATCAGTCGCAGTCGTTGTGATCTTCTTCCATCAGTCGCAGTCGTTGTGATCTTCTTCCATTAGTCGCAGTCGTTGTGGTTTTCTTTCATCAGTCGCAGTGGCTTCTGTAATCCATCATCGAAAATTCTTTTGATGTCGTTTTAGAGTTTTTTTTCGATAAAGCAACCATCAATTTCCAATTTCAATTTCTAAATTTAGGTGCTTCAAATATTTGTCGATGAAGCTACCTGACTTGAATATGATTTATAAAAAGTATATATATAATCTCCTAAATTTTTATTGAAGCAAATTAGAAGAAATATTAGAAACCTAAAAAAAAAACTTATCCAAACTAAACGAAAAGAATTGTTCAAGCTGAATGAAAAGAGAATAAAGTCATAGATGTGAAAGATTTTTTTTTCTTTTTCTTCTTCTTTTTCAAACCTGGCTCTGGCTCTGATACCATGTTAAGAAATTTAGGGCGCAGAGAAGAATAATATTGAATGCTTCAATTGATCGTCTTGATTTTATTTCTTATTCATTATGATCTACTATTTATAGACTACAAAGTATCCTAATCAATATAGGATTCTAACCAACCACTAATAAGGAATACTGCTATAATAATAGCATAATACAAAGTATCTTAGTTATAATCAATATAGGATTCTAACCAAATAATCTCTTATAGAATCCAAGATAATCTAGGAGAATCACATACTGATGTGATATCTCCAACAGTTAGACTAAAAAGAAGGAGAAATGACAGTGGAAGGAATAGAAGAACAGGACGAACAAGAAGGAGAATCAAGAAAATCAGAAGAAGGAATTAACTTCTCATGATCGTTTCAATATAAAAACAAAAGTATCTTATATAAAAAACTTTACACGACAAAATAAAAAGAAAAAAAAACTTTGCAAACGGTTCGAGTCTAGGAAAGATAAAACATAAACATATGCCCCTCTGGAGAGATTTGATCCAAAAACTCCTGGCCTAAAACTTCAGTGGCTTGCTGGGCCCCTGACCGTCCTGAGCTAATCTAAGAAGAAAACATGATATGGAAAAACGTGAGCGCGAACGCTCAGTGAGTCCACGTGCGTGCTGTAGTGATTTCTCTTAAAACAATGATGATGTAGTTTCACAAAGCAGTTCATGCAATGTTATAAGAAAAACATTTTCTTTTATTATTTTAATAAAACTGATGCTTGAACCTACATGAGGGTTTCGAGCGCAGCTGGGAAGTCTGAGCGAATCAAGACACATCAGCTCAACTTCTACGCCCCAAATTTAAAAGAAAATGTAATGCAACAGTGGGGCTCTACGGACAAAGTCCGGATCCCCAAAACGAGGCCATCGGAACTAAGTTCCGGCATCTCGTAGTTGATACCAACCAAACAACATACAAGCGCTCGATTACAAACAACTGCACTCCCATATCACTGATCAAAACAGGCTACAGACTCCTGGGGCACCTACCAGGTCTGTCCTGGGGCCAACCTCAGTTTCGAGCCCCTCCTGACTCTCTACTAGGTGACTGTCCCACCGCAGAGCATGATGCGATGTCCACGTAAATACCGATTGGGCCACGCCCTCAGTACTACGCCCCTCTTCAAGTGGATCCATCCTTAGAGTCAAAAACCCGTCCACGTTATCGGAAGAGTCCCTAGTACGGGGGACTAGCCACGTACAGTGCAATCCGCTAACGCGTCCGTTCACTTGATATTTACGAAACTTTAACCCTGGTCGGAATGAGGTTTTCATATGTATTTATAAATCGAAGGGCCATTTGCCTAGCCGTCGGAATAGATTCACGTCATAAACATTACAGAGTAGTAAAAATCCTCATCCGCCAGTCATCACATGCTTATGCAAATTTCACAAGTATGCCAATACCAATCTATATTCATGCATGTCAAAACACGTAACTTTTCAAGCTAGAATATTTTCCAATATATAAATATTTTCAGAAAAACCTGCGTACAACAAATGTCTTATTCACTACTGTAATAGTCTGTTTTAAAAGAAACACCTATATGGAGCACCGCTCCTATGCATTTTTCTAGGGAACACATAACACATTGTGGAGAACATCTCCAAAAACACGTTGAGTGATATCGTTCCAAAAATAGCAATATTTTGTGATAATTCGGAAGAAACATATTTATATGTCTCGTAATATTTGAAATAACATAATAAATAGAGTTTGTGCATTCACCTGCATGCAGATCTGGTGCTAAGATCCTACAAATATAGTAATAAGAAAATACTTTATATTTAGGTACCAACTAAATAACCCTATTCCCTAAATATAGAGATCCAACGAAATGGCTTAAGATATATATATATATATATGTACTTATAATATTTTTTTTAAAAGATCGAAAATCCTATAATCTACAAAAAAAATCATCTCTCAAGAAACCACAATTAATTATATACTAAAACCCATTTAAAGTATTTGAATCCTAAAAAAAAAACATCACAAACTTAAAATATATGTATATATATACCATCTAGCTAAAAAAATGAAGACTAACCTTGATTTTTTTGAAGTCTATTATGGCTGCCCAAACCAGTAAACCAAACAAAATTAAAAAAAAAAGGCTTATGATATATATAGGTGTTAGGCGGTTCCGAGAAAAAAATAGAAAAAAAAAGAACAAGGTGGTAGTGGTGGAGTGCAAAAGCAAAAGGAGAAAATGGTGCCACGTGCGGAGTTGAGGTGGTCGAAATTCTTAATTGGTAAGTTTTTTTTATTTTTTTATTTTTTGAAACTTATATAGAAATATCAAGTACTTAAATTTCTAAAATACACATAGTAGGTATTCAAAAAAATTCTCACTTAAAAGACACTTATAAACCCCACTAAAAAAAAAGCTCAACATAATAAAGTTTTACTCTCAATCCTAAATATTTCCAAAATACCACTAAGTGTCGAAAACACTATATTCCACTAGGTCAGGTCCCAAACCCTACTTTAGTAGCCTGCAATTTTTAGAGTCATGCTAGGTGCTTACTAGGTGGGGCGTTACATTCTACCATCTTTAAAAGAAATTTCGTCCTCGAAATTTAATAGTCACGTACCAACAACTTCTAAAGACTTCTTCTTCAGGTACTCCCTAGTCTCCCAGGTTGCTTATTGAATTCCATGATGCCTCCAGACAACCTTATATATTGGAATCTGTCTCCCACGTAACTCTTTTATGCATCGCTCTATAATCTCAATTGATTTTTCTCCGTATGACAGGTCGGTTTGTAACTCCAATTTGTCATCGTTAATAATATGATCAGGTACAGAATAGTACTTCTTCAATTATGATACATAATACGTCATGTATACCCCATCAGTTCACTTCGCAAGACTAGCCGATGCGCTACTTTACCTATCAATAACTTCAAACGATCCGATATATTGAAAGCTTAATTTTCCTTTCTTCAGATATCTAAACTTTTGTGACAAGGCGGAAGTTTTAAGAAAACTCGAGTTCCCATACTAAACTCCATATTTCTCCTTCGGTTATCGATATAGCTCTTCTGTCTACTTTTAGTTGTCCAAGACCAATTTTAAGTTATCTTAACTTGTTTCTACATTTCCTCCAACTCTGGCATCAATTCTCTTTGTCTCCAATGGGATCGAACTCTGACTTCATCCCAGTACAAGGGTGTTCTGCATCTCCTACCATATAATGCTTCAAATGGTGCCATTCCTATCGAAGAATGGTAGCTATTATTATAAGCAAACTCATCACAAGCAAGATTGTCAACCCACTTATTCCCAAAGTTCAAGGCGCAAGCGCTTCGCATATCCTTTAGGGTTTGAATTGTCCTTTCAGACTATCCATCGATTTGGGGGTGTGCTGTGGCGCTATAACTTTGGTTGGTTCCCATAGCTACCTGAAACTTGGGCCAAAACCTTAAGGTAAACCTTAGGTCTCTATCGGATACAATATCAACGGGTACCCAATGAAGTCAGACAATCTCATCCACATAAATCTGCACCAACTTGTCCAAAGGATATGTCATATTAATGGCAATAAAATGAGCCACTTTCATTAGACGATCAACGATCACCCAGATAGCGTCCTTATACCCCTTGGTCCAGGGCAATCCTGTGACAAAGCCCATGGTCACATGATCCCATTTTCATTCAGGAACAGGTAGTGGTTACAGTAGTCTTGCTGATTTTTTATGCTGTCTTAACCCTTTGACACGTAAGACAGGCTGCTACATACTCCGCAATCTCTCTCTTCATTCCATTCCACCAAAAATTTGGCTTACTTCTGTGTGTTTCTTCTAGTATTTTACACTTAAACTCGGTATCATCAAGAATGTACAACCGATTATGAAAGTACCAGCTCCTATCGGTTTCTAATGTCCGATACTCTGTCTACTTTTTAGCTTCCACTCGGTTCTTAGACTCTTGGAGTCTCACGCCATTCCTTTGGGCGCTTGTAATATCTTGTTGCGAGGTAGATGTTAAGGTGAGACTTGATATATATATATATATAGATCGAACTAAATCTATCACCACATTAGCTTTCCCCATATGGTGGTTAATTTGGTAACGATATTCTTCCAGCAGTCCCATCCATCGATATTGTCTTATATTGAAATCTTCTAGGAAAGTGAGTACTATAAACTTGTATGATCAATAAAGATCTCATATTTTC
Organism: Catharanthus roseus; assembly: GCA_028651295.1. Lineage (NCBI taxonomy): Eukaryota > Viridiplantae > Streptophyta > Magnoliopsida > Gentianales > Apocynaceae > Catharanthus > Catharanthus roseus. The sequence goes on from JAPQWS010000116.1 coordinate 1,497,863, forward strand.
CCCATATAAGTGAAATCACCACTCTCTAGTCGCACTAGAGTTATTAGCCCCAAATCTTTTGTTGGATAGTTCCGCTCATAATCTTTCAATATAATTCAAATATAATCAACAACCTATTTATCTTGCATCAAAACTATCTCTAGGCCTTTCCTTTATAGGGAAAACTCCTCACTTGAATTGAGTAGTTGCACAATTCGTACCGAAGTTAGTCGACGCTTTACTTCTTAGGAACTTCTCTCACACTTCTCCACCCATTTAAACTCGATAGATTTACTTATAAGTTGTGCTAAAGGTCTAACGATTCTAAAAGAAAGGCTTGTAATGAATCTCCGATAATACCCTTTCTTATCTAAGAAGATATGTACCTCTATTTGTATTTTTCTAGGATTCTTTCTGCTCCACCTTTGCTGGGTCTACTGATACTCCTTCTGGAATAATCATATGCTCTAAGGAAGTCATTTGTCGCCATTCAAAACCTACATTCACTAAACTTGATGCACAGCTTATGCTTCTATAGGGTTTACAACATTCTTCAAAGATGTTCATGTACTTCGAGGTTAGGTTAATACATAAGAATATTAGCAATGGAAATCACCACAAACTTATCCGAGTAAAGAGAAAATCCTATGCATTAATTCCATGAATGTCGCAGGTGCACTTGTCAATCCAAATGGCGTAAGATAGACTTATAATGCCTATATCGGGTGTTGGAAAATGTCATGGGAATATCTCTTTCTTTTGTTCATACCTGATAGTAACCTTGTCTCATATCTAATTTGGAATAGCATCCTACTCCTCGAAGTGATCAAATAGCTCACCAATAAGTGGAAGTGGGTACTTGTTTTTAATTGTCATACTATTTAGTTATCTGTAGTCTACACACAGAGGCCTAAGGCCCCATACTTGGATGGATATATTCTTGTTGCAACAATTCTTGAAGTTGCTGTTTTAACTCTCTCAACTCTTCTTGTACCATCCGCTATGGGAGTTCGAGATATTGGTTTAGCACCGGGTACTAACTTTATGCTGAACTCTACGTCTTGATCTAGGAGCAACATTATTAACTCCTCAGGAAAAACATCTATAAACTCCTTCACCACGGGTACTGTCTCTAATTTTACTTCTTCCTTAGGCTTGTTGAGTAAATATGCTAGGTACCCTTGACATCCTTTCCATAACAACTTCCTGGCTTCCATGCCAGTCAAAAAGAGATTCTCTCGTTATGTTCGCTTCCCTTAGAATACAAGGATTGACATACTCGATCAGCTAAACTTAACCAACTTCCGTCGACAGTCTTCTTGAGCGTAATGTTTAGACAATCGTCTATCCCAAGTATCACGCCATAACCCTCAAATGGCAAGGCAATCAAGTCACCGGATATAATCACATTCTCGACATAGATGCCACAATCTGGGTACTTTGCCTCAGCTATCTTACTCATGTCTATAGGAGTTCTAACTATCAACTGATAACACATGAGAACAGAAGGTACAAGAATATGTTTTATGAAATGCAAACTCACAAAGGATTAAGTAGCTCCAGGATCAATAAGTATTCTTGCTGGTTGAGAAAAGATTTGATTCGTACCTTCAACTACTTCTGCTTCGGTGTCTACGGTCAGTCCATCCAATACGTGATTTGAAATATTGGCTCATCCTCTATTTTTTTTATTCTATCCTAGGCTCGACTTCCCATTCTGGAGATGCGATCGCCAGTTTCTTTTAAAGATATCTAGTAACTCCCTTATCCTTGAATCAACTTCTCGCCAAACTAGTTACACAAGTACGTTAGATATCCTAACTCTAAAAATTAGAAACATTAACTTACTAGACTTAACTAAATTCCACCCACAATGCACATATTCACATGTCCAGTTAGCCAATCCATTCTTACTATCACACACTATCCCTCAAATTGATTGAAACAATTATTATCCCCTTGCACTTCTACTGTCCTTTCTAAAAGCATCTACCCGATGTTAAATACCTAAACCCCAACTTATAGGTAAAACTACCATACAAAACACCACATACTAGAACTGTATATCAAATAAAAAGTGGAACATCCTATTAATAAAAATAGTCGTTGGTGCACATGGTAGAGCATGTATACAAAATCTACCATTGATGTACCATACATAACATAATTTGTGATCAACACGATCCTAAGCTCTTCCAGGTTATATAGAGTCATTAAATAATCACACTTACAAAACTAGATTTATACTTAACACATATGTACAGTGTAAACTAAAGAATACAAGTACACCAGCCCAGGTTAGGTATATCTTCTTTCTAAAGACTATGATCTAACATTGAGCTTATCAAAAGTACTCTGAACGTAATTCACAGTAAACACACAGAAAGATCTCAACAAATATATCAATTGTTCCCCGCTCTCATATTAGACTACCAATCTCTCATTCAAAAGATATACCAATACTTCAAGTCTTAAGAAACTTGGATTCTAGTTACCCATCCCTGTCATCACTTATTATTCTCCTTATTGAGCTGAGTTCATTATTAGCTGACCTCCATCTTTGCATTCACCGATTTGGCAGCGTGAAGTAATACTTAATATATATCGAATATAGAACCAACGACCGAAGAGCTTTTTCTATTGTGATACCAACAATAAAAATGTTGACTTTATAAGGTGCATGAAGTTCTTTGGTATCACTGAAGTAGGATGACAGAAGTCAATACGAATTACATCTTGTACCTAATAAGAACTTCACACTCACTCTTTGTGCAGTTCATACACTATAAGTCATTAGAGTTTTCCCCTTATACCTTATGTCCCATGAAATCCCTTAATCGAGCTACAAGTCTCAGAACAAGTAACCTCTTTTGATGAATCAAATAATCCTAGTCCTCTGTCACTTGAACCATCATCAATTCAAAAGCTTAATGTATCTATATGTCCTCTCATTGTGGTTATGACCAAAGATATGGTATCATATACAAAGGAGAACTGTTCCCACAAGATTAATAACACGATGAGCAAAACGAAAGAGACAAGAGAACTTAAAAGTCTTCGAGCAAAATAAAGCTATGCATTTGGCCCCTAGTACTTGTCTAGGATCCACTAACTATAACCATAAATCGAACCTAGAGCTCTGATATACCCCCAACCCTGCCACTAGGTCAACTGCGGCTGAGTAGGGCATCTGCATGCCTCTCGGAACTAAATTATAAGTTCCACAATAAAACACAACCCAAGAACAACACTAACAGGTATACACACAAAGTACGCAAAATACTTAAGTAAATTAGATACTACTAGTGCGCTCAGAACACAAGATTTTAAAAAAAAACTTCTCATAATCGTTTTAATATAAAAACAAAAGTATCTTATATAAAAAACTTTACACGACAAAATAAAAAGAAAAAAAGACTTTGCAAACGGTTCGAGTCTAGGAAAGATAAAACATAAACATATGCCCCTCTGGGGAGATTTGCTCCAAAAACTCCTGGCCTAAAACTTCAGTGGCTTGCTGGGCCCCTGACCGTCCTGAGCTAATCTAAGAAGAAAACATGATATGGAAAAACGTGAGCGCGAACGCTCAGTGAGTCCACGTGTGTGCTGTAGTGATTTCTCTTAAAACAATGATGATGTAGTTTCACAAAGCAGTTCATGCAATGTTATAAGAAAAATATTTTCTTTTATTATTTTAATAAAACTGATGCTTGAACCTACATGAGGGTTTCGAGCGCAGCTGGGAAGTCTGAGCGAATCAAGACACATCAGCACAACTTCTACGCCCCACATTTAAAAGAAAATGTAATGCAACAGTGGGGCTCTACGGACAAAGTCCGGATCCCCAAAACGAGGCCATCGGAACTAAGTTCCGGCATCTCGTAGTTGATACCAACCAAACAACATACGAGCGCTCGATTACAAACAACTGCACTCCCATATCACTGATCAAAACAGGCTACAGACTCCTGGGGCACCTACCAGGTCTGTCCTGGGGCCAACCTCAGTTTCGAGCCCCTCCTGACTCTCTACTAGGCGACTGTCCCACCGCAGAGCATGATGCGATGTCCATGTAAATACCGATTGGGCCACGCCCTCAGTACTACGCCCCTCTTCAAGTGGATCCATCCTTAGAGTCAAAAACCCGTCCACGTTATCGGAAGAGTCCCTAGTACGGGGGACTAGCCACGTACAGTGCAATCCGCTAACGCGTCCGTTCACTTGATATTTACGAAACTTTAACCCTGGTCGGAATGAGGTTTTCATATGTATTTATAAATCGAAGGGCCATTTGCCTAGCCGTCGGAATAGATTCACGTCATAAACATTACAGAGTAGTAAAAATCCTCATCCGCCAGTCATCACATGCTTATGCAAATTTCACAAGTATGTCAATATCAATCTATATTCATGCATGTCAAAACACGTAACTTTTCAAGCTAGAATATTTTTCAACATATAAATATTTTCAGAAAAACCTGCGTACAACAAACGTCTTATTCACCACCGTAATAGTCTGTTTTAAAAGAATTACTTATATGGAGCAACGCTCCTATGCATTTTTCCAAGGAACACATAACACATTGTGGAGAACATCTCCAAAAATACGCTGAGTGATATCGTTCCAAAAATAGCAACATTTTGTGATGATTCGGAAGAAACATATTTATACGTCTCGTAATATTTGAAATAACATAATAAAATAGAGTTTGTAGACTCACCTGAATGCAGATCTGGTGCTAAGATCCTACAAATATAGTAATAAAAAAATACTTAATATTTAGATACCAACAAAATAACCCTATTCCCTAAATATAGAGATCCAACAAAATGGCTTAAGATATATATATATATATATATGTACTTATAATATTTCTTTAAAACGATCGAAAATCCTATAACCTAAAAAAAAATCATCTCTCAAGAAACCACAATTAATTATATACTAAAACCTATTTAAAGTATTTGAATCCTAAAAAAAAACATCATAAACTTAAACTATATGTATATATATACCATCTAGCTAAGAAAAATGAAGACTAACCTTGATTTTTTTGAAGTCTATTATGGCTGCCCAAACCAGTAAACCAAAAAAAATTATAAAAAAAAGGCTTATGATATATATATATATATATATATAGGCTGTTTCGAGAAAAAAAAGACAAAAGAACAAGGTGGTGGCGGTGGAGTGCAAAAGCAAAGGGTGGAAAATGGTGCCACTTGCAGAGTTGAGGTCGCTGAAATTCTTAATTGGCATGTTTTTTTATTTTTTTTATTTTTTTAAAAAAACTTATTTAGAAATATCAAGTACTTAAATTTCTAAAATACACATAGTAGGTATTCAAAAAAAATTCTCACGTAAAAGACACTTATAAACCCCACTAAAAAAAAAGCTCAATATAATAAAATTTTATTCTCAATCCTAAATATCTCCAAAGTACCACTAAGTGCTGAAAACATTATACTCCACTAGGTCAGGTCCCAAACCCTACTTTAGTAACGCCTGCAATTTTTAGAGTCATTCTAGGTGCATAGTAGGTGGGGCATTACACTTTTCTTCTAATGCTTCTTTATTTCCTAAACCCCTTTTCCCTTCTATTTTTTATGATGGCTTTTCTTCTTATATCTCTTCTACTGATTTTCATTTGTGGAAACAAAAGGTGCCCAATTCTTCTGTAGGTAAAGCTGTCAAGTTAGATTTTAGTGCAGACAAAGAGAATATGGATGTGAATGGGGACCGTTGGAACAGAAAGGCGTCCACTTTTAAAAAGATGGCACGCCAACCAAATCCGAGACATTCTGAATCTATGGTTATTGGTTTTCCTCTAAAGCGTGTGTTAGATGAAAATCACTTGGAGGATAGTGACATGGCCCAGTCAGTGAAGAAGCTCAAATCTTTGGATTTTGACACTCTTTTTTTACCAGTGATGGTGGCTATTGTATAGCCCCACCGAGAGCCATGAGTATATTATGCTGGTATTGTCGGGGGCTAGGGAGCCCTCGAGCAATTCGTGCGTTTCGAAGTCTTATTCAAGTTTCGAACCCTTTTGCTATTTTTTATTAAACATGAAATGGATAGCATTAGGTTATCTCTTGGTTTTAATTGTAGTTTTTATGTGGACAGGATTGGCTTTTCTGGAGGTCTTGGACTTTCATGGAATAATGATATTTGTGTTTCCTTGTTGAGTTATTCTCCTGGGCATATAGATGATTCTATTTTTTTTAAGTAACTATTAATTTTCGGTACACCAGTTTTTATGGGAATCCTAAAACTGAGCTTAGACGTTTTTCTTAGGATTTATTGCATCCTTTACACTCTCTTTCTGATCTTCTTTGGCTTGTTGCAGGTGATTTCAATGAAATTCTGTCTTTAGATGAAAAAACTGGTAGATCTAGGAATATATGGCAAATGGATAATTTTTGTAGTGCTATACCGGACTCAGGCCTTTTTGACTTGCGTTTTGATGGTTCAAAATTCACTTGGAAAGGGTCTACACTTCTAAATGACCACATTCGTGCTCGTTTAGATCGAGGTCTTGCTTCTGCTTCATTTTCTCAATTATTTCCTGATTGTGTTGTTAAATCTACCTTGGAAAATCACTTTGATCATCTTGCTCTTTGTGTGTATCTTTCTTATGCTTCTATGTCTTCCTATTCAGGTAGAAGACAAACCTAAACCGTTTGAGCTCTAGTAGATGAAGGAAGAAGAATGCCACGACTTTTTTTTGCAAAATTGTGACTTCCAGACCCTCATCCCAATGCGGATTCTGTCAGAATTAATGTTGGGACTATCCTAGATCATCTTCTTTATTGGAGTAAGCTTAAATGTGGTAAACTTCCTCTAAAAATTAAAAAGATTAAACAAAAACTTTATAGCATCCGCTCTCAAGCTTCTTGGTCCTAGTTAGAGGAAACTAAGTTAGAATTAGAACTGGATTGGCTTTATCCCTTGAGGAAGATTATTAGAAAACCAGGTCAAGAGCTGATTGGCTCACTGAGGGGGACAAGAACACTACTTATTTTCATAGGAAAGTTTCTCAGAGAAAGAAGAGAAATTTCATCTCTATCATCATGATTCTAATGGTTCTATTATTTCATACCCTTCTGGGATAGAAGCAACTATTTTGCATTACTTCCAATCTATATACTATTCTAACATTCCACTTGTTTGATGCAGGATGGTGTTATTGATCGAATCTTATCTAAAGAAGGTATATTTTCTCTGTATAAACCCTTTACCCCATAAGAGATTACTCAAGCCCTAAAACAAATGAAAAGTGGGAAAGCCCCTAGGCTTGATGGTCTACAAGCATGTTTCTTACATAAGTATTGGCATATACCAGGGCCAAAAGTAATCAGCAATGCTCTTTACATTCTGAATCATGGTGGTGATGTTGCTCATTTCAATGACACTAATATTTCTTTGATTCCTAAAATTAAGCATCTTATTATGTCAAGGACTATCGTCCTATTACTCTTTACAATGTCATTTAAAAGCTTATTTCTAAAACCATTGTTAATAGGCTTCAGCCTCACATATCTTCCATTATTAATGATAACCAGAGTGCATTTGTTGAAAAAAAAGGCTTATAACTGATAATTTTGCTATTGCTTTTGAAGCCTTTTACTCTATGAACAATGGTCGAATTAATGGTTGTAATCATTTTGCTCTTAAATTGGATCTAAGTAAGGCCTTTGACAGAGTTGAATGGAATTTTCTAGGAATCCATTATGATTGCTATGAGATTCCCTGTTAGTCTTATTTCTCTTCTTATGAGATGTATCCATTCTGTGCCTTTTTCTGTCTTGGTTAATGGTATTCCCACCCCTAGTTTCACTCCTACCAGAAGTATCCGCCAAGGTGACTATTTTTTCTCTATTTGTGTATTATTTGTGTTGAGGGTTGCTCTTCTATGATTTGTTATGCGGAGAGACAAGCTTTATTTTCTAGTCTTTATTTTAATTTGGATTGTCCATCTATTTTGCATATTTTTTTGCAGATGATAGTATCATTTTTTGTAAAGCTAATCTTGATCAGGCTAAGATATTCATGATGTCTTGAATGACTTTTCGGCTGTTTTGAGTTAATAAATAAACTTCTAGAAAAAATCAGCTTTGTTTTTTGATAAACTTGTTCATTTGCACCCACAACAATCTATATCAGACACTTTGGGAATCCCTACTTCAGATGGATATGGAACATATCTTGGCTTACCGTATCTTATAGGAAGATCCAAAAAAGAAATATTCCATTTTGTTAAGGATCGAGTCTGGAAAGCGCTGAATAGTTAGAAGGAAAAAATCCTTTCCCAAGCAGGTAAAGTTATCCTCATTAAAAATGTGGTTCAAGCTATCCCAACCTATGCTATGTCTTGTTTTTTGCTTCATGTTAATGTCATTTGATCTCTCAATTCAATGTTACAATTTTTTCAGGGTAGGTCCGAAGGGAATAAAAAGCTTTGTTGAAAATCTTCGGAAGATCTTTGCAAATCAAAAAATTTTGGGGGTATGGGCTTTAGGGATTTTAAAGGGTTTAACTTCACTTTACTCACCAAACAATCTTGTTGCCTTTTTTTATCTCCATTTTCAATGGTAGCAAAATATCTACAGGCCAAGTACTTTCCTAATGGAAGTCTCCTGGGTGCTTCGTTGGGTCATAAACCCTCGTTCCTTCAGCGAAGTATTCTGGAATGACGTAATCTTATCTCCTTAGGCTTACGATACTATATTAGTAATGGTCTCTCAACCACGATTGGTCATTTCAAGTGGATACCTTACTACATGGGTTTGCTCTATCTTCTTATTTCCTTTCTCAAGGTCCAGAGAAGAGAGTGGCTACTCCCTGGAGGGAAGATAGGATCTGTTATCTCATTCTAAATCACGAAACTGAGACCATTCTCCAAATCCACCTTAATCCTTCTTGGCTTGAATACAATATTATTTAGAGTTTTACCTCGAATGGAGTATACACTGTGAAGGCTAGCTACAAGATTGGTATACAGTTTATTAAAAATCCTGCACCTACTAAGGGCACTTCAAATTCCTACCAGTACACTAAGCTTTGGAATTATATTTAACAACTTCTGGTGCAACACAAGACCCATTTATTCTTATGGAGAGCCATGTTGAATATCCTCCCAACAGGGATAAAATTTATGTGAAGGGGTTTATTGGGCTTGGATCTTCTGTACCATATTTTGTGTACCACTTTATAATTTGATATAATTTATTAATAAAACCTAATAAATGAAATATAAACCTTAAGGGAAAAAGATAAATTTTAAAGGGAAATATATTAGAAAAGAAGGTGGTACATAGAGTGGTACACAAAGTAGTACAGAGGATCCTGTGCTAGGTTTATTGAGGGTCATAGTTGCATTCATTGTGAGCTTTATTTTAATGTGCTTGTGCTCAAGTTCTCTGAACATATTTACCATTTGGTAAAAAATAGATCCAAAGTTCTGCCTTAACTTTCAGAGATCCCATGCGTTCAATTTCCATTCAGTATTCGACTCGAGATGTTTCCATATTTGTAACATAAGCCTGGCTGATATGGTTTTCCAGAAACAAGCTTCGATATGAAGATAAGGTAATGAATGCAAGTGCAATTGCTGTGCATTTAATATATTTCTTTGATGAGCTTATGCAGTTTCATGAGAGTCCTCCTTCTCTAATAATGACTTCTTCCTTCCAAGCATCTCCCCGATTTTGGAAGCCACCTGATCTTGGAATTCTTAAAATAAATACCAATATGTCTTTTTCTGAGGATGAGATTGGTATTGGCATCATTGTGAGAAACTATTTAGGGATTCCTCTATCGGCTAAGTGTATCACTTGCCCTGGTCACTTTTCAGTTGACTGTGATGAACTATTAGGTATTATTGAAGGCTATACAGGAAGCTCCCTTTTTCACTGGACGAATTATTATTGGAAGTGATTCACTTATTTGTTGTTAGAAATCTCTTTTTGCAAGGTGAAGATCTCTCGAAGCTTGGTTGTCTAGCTTTTAATTTTCTTAGTAGTATTGATATATCTTTAGTCTCTTTTACTCATGTTCATAGGAAGGAAAATTGCCTGGTTTATCTTCTAGCTAAGGATGCTCTAGTCTCTGATTCTATTCAGAATGGACTTGCAGTATCCCTCCCAATGTAGCCCATGCTATTTCTTTTGATTTTAGTAATATATAAATCCTTTTATTTTTCTTAAAAAATATGTATAAAACATTTTTGTCTGAAAAAAAGTGTATACGGTGAGTAGGGGCACACCTTTTTTTTTTTCTTTTTGGAAAACAGATCTTATATTATATTAACTGAAAAATTTACAGACGAGGATTACAAAACAAAGCTATAGTGAGCTTGTATAACATCATAAACCTGATCACCTATAAGGGAAACCTTAGTACTAAACGAGGGGGAAAATTGAGAATCAAACAAGCACTTGTTTCTCCAATGCCAAATCCAATAACAAGCGATATGAAATATTATTCGTCACTCTCCATCATAGTAATTAGAGCTCCATTTTCTAGGAAATATTCTAGTCCAACCAATTTTAGACCTTGCTCTTTGAAGTCATTTGAATAATTTCTAGGTAATAAGCATCTCCAAATCCTTGCTATATGCTGGCAATCCTGTAATGCATATAATCCAGATTCCTCAGCTTGATGACACACCTCACAATTGCTGTCTGATTTGATTCCTCTCCGGAATAAGAGCTTATATATTCACTTTTAAATAATCCCAACTGGCTTTCCATAAAAGAAGCAAAAATCTCAGCAGACCTTGGGCTTTCCACAACTTTTTCCATTCCCTCCTATCAACATAAGATGGCATGGATAGTAGTTGATAAGCTGAGTTGGACGAGAATTGGCCATTACCTATTAGCTGCCACTGGACTTCATCTGCATCAGCTCTATTTTGGTTCAAATTAAACAACTACAATAGAACAGTAGGAAGGAAGTTTTCCAATAGCTCTAACTTCCATCTATATAAGGAGAACAATATTCATGAACCTGTCTTCCCAAGTCTTCACGTGGAATTGGCAGGAAAGTGATATCCTTTAACTTGTGCATGCCTATCTACTGATCCAACTAGAATCGACACTTCCATTAATCACTAACATTCCATTCCTAGCCATCTTGAACAATCTTATAACCCTCAAGTAGGTTGCGCCATGTGTGAGATGCCGCTGAAAATTTCTTTCCCATATCCAAAGATCGTGGATCCCTATATTTTGCACTGAGTACTCTAACCATAAAACATCCTCATTCTTGAAAAAAAGCCAAGCTAATTGAGCTAGAGTTACATGGTTCATGTCTTGCAACTGTCTAAAACCAAGTCACCCATTCTCTCTAGGCTGACATATCTTCTTCCATGAAATAGTATGCATTTTAGCGTACTGACCTTGTTCACCCCATAAAAAGCTCCTAGAAATTTTATCCAAATGATCAAGCATATTGATTGGCAATTTGGATGTCTGCGTAGCATATGACGCAATAGAATTTAGTGATGTTTGAATCAACAAAGCTCTTGCTACAATAAGCATATTTCTACCCTTCCAAGCACTCAATATCTTCTTAATTTTGTCCAACAAAAACCCATAAGTATTCATTGAGACTGATTTATGCATTATACCCAAGTAAGTTCCCAAATCCCCAGTTTGCAGAATACTCACTTTTGTAGCCAAAAGATACTTCTTTACAGTCAATATATTTTTAGAGAAGAACAATTTTGAGTTATACAAGTAATCTTCTGCCCAGAAATATTGCAAAAGGACTACAACACCCCTTCCATAATACTTGCTTGTGTATCTATAGCCTCCCCAAATAATAATAAATCATCTGCAAAGCAAAGGTGAGATAACATTATACCATTTCGAGAGAGTTTGATGCCTTTCCAAGCACCCACTTCTACTTATGACTGTATTTTATGACTAATGATTTCCACAAATAGAATGAAAAGATAGGGAGAACGTGGATCTCCCTGTATAATCCCTCTTAAAGGAGTGAAGCCATTTGATCTTTCTCCATTCCAAATAATAGAAAAGGAAGCCATTTTCGTACATTGCTTAATAAGTTGGATCTAGTGACTCTGAAATCCCACTTGCCCTAGCACTTTCTCTAGAAAACCCCAACCAATTAGATCATATGCCTTCTCCAGATCAATTTTTACCACCATAAACCATTTTATCCCCTCCCCCATTCTTTTTCATAGAATGGATGACTTCCTGTGCGAAGATAATATTATCTGCATCATCTTGTTTTCCTGCCACAAAGCTACTTTGATTTTCCAAAACTAATTTAGGAATCAAAGATTTCAGCCTATTCGCCAGGACCTTAGTGATAATCTTCATCAGTACATTACATAATGCAACGGGGTTGAATTGCGAAACTTGCTCTGGTGGAGACACCATTGGAATGAGAGCAAGGAGAGAATCATTCAAGTTGGCTAGTAAGCTTTCCCTGCGAAATATATCTTGAATAAAATCAGTACAAGGGTGCCAATAATATTCCAATATTTTTGGAAAAACAAAAGAGGGGAAAGTGTAAGGTCTCGGGGATTTATTTGATTCCGTTTGAAAAATTGGCGTTTTCACTTCTTGTGACGAGCTTCATGATTTAGCCACCGACACTCCGAATGCGAGAGTGAAGGAAATCGCTAGGAACCGACATCACATGGTCACATGCCTCAAATTTATAAGTTGAACATAGAAATTTTTAACTAAGGTTTTCAGCTTTTCAAGATCAAAACACCACTTCCCATCTTGGTCTTTTAACATTCTTATCTTAGATAAACTATGGAAAAAACAAGTATTTCTTTCACCTTCAACCGTTAGTTATATGCCCTAGACCAATTGACTTACATTTATATTGGTTATTTTTTAGGCATATATTTTGAATTGTATTTTATTCTCTTGGTTATCAAGTATGTGACTTGATAGTAAAATCCTTCTTGCTAATAAAATACTATTCTTGTTTTTCGCTAGTTTTATCACATCTTGTATTATTAAACTAGTATGAAATTGATTGATGATCAAGTTTTACTGATCATGAATATGAGATATAAAATCATTTCATAAATACATATTGAGAATATTGTATTGGACATGACCTAAAATGAAGAAGAAATATTGCATGGGTTTAAGTCATAAGTATTTCTTCTCAGTTTTATGTTTGGTATCCTTTGACCTAATGTTTCTAATGCTTCTTGCATGGAGAGAAAATATGTTTTGACATAGTCAAATATCACTTTTAATCAGGTGATCATTATGACTATTGGTTGTGCTATTTTCTTGTCATGGCTTGAACATCAACCAGCCACTTTGCACGAGACTTTTGGAACCAATAAACTTTTTCTTGTCGGAGGGTTGAATGAAACTCAGAGCTCAATTCTTTCTCTAACTTGCAAAAAAATCTTGAAGGGCCAATCATAAGCGATTTTTGGATACCATATATATGGGCTAAGCACCGCTTTTCCTCCTGAAGATGTTACCAAAAAATTTTGAATTCCATTACTTAGCCTTAGCCGAGAAAGAGCTCAAGCATGATAAGAAGTCAGCACCATCTTTATCCCAATGAACCTTTACCAAATTATCGAAATTAGAGTGTAAGAACCAAGCCATTTACATTCTACAAGGAGTCTCGTAAGCTCTCATCCTTCTCTTCAAGTCAGCAGATAAAAGACTAAGGTGGTGATCACTGCTTGTACATGCTAAATGCTTCACATGCATATCTTGGAAATTTCAGAGCCACAAAATCATTTGCAAATGCTTGATCTAACCGCTCAAGGATCATGTCGGCTTCGTTCCTTTTATTTAACCATGTATTATGTGTACCCGAGAACCCCAAATCGCGGTGATGACAAGAATTAATCACATTCTAGAACTTAGAAAATAAATTTTGGTTGATATATAGGAGTACCACTGGATTTATCTGAAGCGGACAACACCTGATTACAACCCCCACCAATCGCCAAGGCAAACAAATAAATAGATTAATATGAATAATATAATCCCAAAGAATTTCCCCAAACTAGCATTATGGGAAGCATAAAGAGCCAAGAAACTGATTATTTTCCATCACAACAACAGTAATTATTTGATTATGAATAGCAAGCTTTTCAACATGTATCCTCTGATCATCCCACAAAACCCAAATACCCCTAGAAAATACTTGTGCTTCAGCTACAAGCACCTGATTCAGTCTAGACCATCTAATGAAGGATCGAGCTGCAATACTAGAAACTTTCAGTTCAACAAGAATAACAACACATGGATCATGCATACGTGAAAGATCAACCAAATTCACAATAAAATTATCAGAAGCAGCATCTTTGCAATTCCAAAATAAAAGATTCATATGGAAACACAATTTAGAGAGGTGAGAAAGCTCCGAGTCCATGGGTTTGCCACTCCCTGACTCCCCTGCCAAATTACTTTCCTCAAATGATGGATTCTCCATCATTACGTCTGCATCAACAAAGACATTTTGTTGAACAAGCTTATCCAACGTATTTGGAGGTTGCCCCCTTTAATAGCTGCATGGGAATTTTCATGATTTAAACTTCCCGGTGGTCCATCCTTCCTGGAATTCATGGGGCCCACGCTTGAAGGCTTGGCACAAGAGCCTTCCACGGCTGCTCACTGATAGGGTCAAAGTACTTATTTCCCACCTGGGCTTGGACCTTTGGATTAGGTGACAGTCGCTGTAAACTGGGATTTCGAAGTTTGTGCCTAGTTTTTCTTTACAACAAAAGTCTTACTTACCTTCTTCGGCTCCAAGTTAGGCCTTGGTTTAGCAACAACTACCTTAGACACTTTTAGGCCCACCTTGGGTACTTTCTTTAAATTACTAGACTGGCTTTTTCTGACTAGAAAATGGGACTTGCTGGAATTTTTCCTTAAGAGATTCTAGAGGATCCTTCTCCTCCTAATTATCCTCCATATCCCCAAGGATATCAAATCTTGACCTAATATCAATTTTCTCCTTACTTCAAAAAATAAAACCTTTATCTTTGGTGCTTACAATATTATGACCCCGAGGTAATTGATTTACGCCACCAACCCCCTGATTAACTCTCTTTGCCTTAATTTTAAAGCTTTCCTTCAGAACAGTCACCTTGTGGACCCTCCTGATGTGAACTCCTCTAGGCTTCTTTGGAGTCCAATCTTGACCAAGAATTTTCTCTCCTCAAGAGGGACTTTGAGGGTTTGGATTTGGCACAACTTAAAGGATAACAAGAAGAATTTGCAAGAACAAAAGAAGAATAAAAGGAAAAACAACTTCCCTATCAAGAAGAAGAATCAACAAAGGCTATATGGAACCCTCACTTATCCCTCATTCACATTTTAATACCTAACCAAGCAACACTAGTTAGGAAACTAGCACCCCAAGCAACTGTAGGATTTGGGGAGAACAAGAACTCTTGAATTCAATTCAAGAATTTACTTGCTTAATTTACAAATTGAAACACCTGATATACAAGGATGAAGAAGAAACTAGGAACCCTAGTTTTCTCTCTCAAATACTCAATATATTTCATTCATCATTTATTGTCTTCAAATGGGCCGAAAAAGAGTATATATAGGCACAATAATTAATTCTAACCCTAGTTTATAAATTAGTTTAAAGAAAGTTAACGGGCATTTTATGCCATTTATTACAAGTCAAGGTGCTAATAAACCAAGTTAAAAAGTTAAATACTCTCAAAGATCACAAAAATGAGTCTTGCATCCAAGACCTATCGTCCATATGGTAGGTTGTTGTCAAGGGAGTAGTTCTTGACCATACGTACGGTAGTATTTTGTTTTTCCTTTTATGACCTCCAAAACATTCAAATTGGTTCTTGGCATCTTCTACAAAGTTTTTATCTCTAAGCTTTTCAATTCATCTTGAATCACCTCAATTGGACTCCTATAATATAGGTTATGACCATTTTACCTAAATGTGTCATATTGGAAATCGAAGGTAGAATATCCAATTTAAGACTTATTATAGGATATCCAAATAAACTCATATACATATGAGCCATACCATTCTAAAAACTTTAGAAGTCTTCTACAATCTTCATGAAGGTCACTTGTTCATTTGAATTCTTTAAAATCCTAAAAATGGAGTTCTTCTAAAATGGGTGCAGAAATTCCAGAAATTCCATCTTGTCTCTGTTTCAACCATTCTTTTAACTTAACTCTTGGATTTTAATCTTCCAAGCATTTATGCATATCTGTAGTCATATCATACCGCCTCTCTAAAAAAGAATTCGTTTGCGAATTTGCACCTTCATTAAAGTACAAAAGGCGGCCAACATTAGAAATGGATGTTTCAAATGAATAATGCTATGAAGATTATTGCTAAAGCACTCAAGAACTAGTCAAGTAAGCTCATTGGTCAAGTAAATAACAAGGAAAGCAAAGTCTTTAGAACTTCTTTGAAGGGTTTATTGTTAGTATATGCCCTAGACCAATTGACTTACATTTATGATTTATGAAGCATTTATTTTGAATTGTATTTTATGCTCTTGGTCATCAAGTATGTGACTTGATAGTACAACCCTTCTTGTTAATAAAATACTATTCTTGTTTGTCCCTAGTTTTATTACATATTGTATTATTAAACTAGTATGAAGTTGATTGATGATCAAGTTTTATTGATCATGAATATGAGATATAAAATCATTTCACAAATACATATTGAGAATATTGTATTGGACATGACCCAAAGTGAAGAAGAAATATTGTATGGGTTTAAGTCATAAGTATTTCTTCTCAGTTTTATGTTTGGTGTCCTTTGACCTAATGTTTCTAATGCTTCTTGCATGGGGAGAAAATATGTTTTGACATAGTCAAACATCACTTTTAATCAGGTGATCATTATGACTATTGGTTGTGCTATTTTCTTGTCATGGCTTGAATATTAGAGATAGTGAAAGGGATTTGTCCCTCTCTTATTAGAGAGAGATATCCATGGGCCCCTTGATATGGAAGACTGGAAAATATGAATGGCCATACTCAAATAAGTATTACTAAGATGTTATTAATATTATTTATCATAACATTCTGGCCAGTGATCAAGTAAATGGTTAATTAAGTTTTATAAGGATGACTCGGTTTATGCCTTATACTTAATTAGGATATCGTGTGACAAAAGGACTAAATATTAAAACTGATATTAGGTTATCATATCTTTTACTTAACTTGGATAAGCATAATGTCTTGCTAGAGGCGACTTACGTTTTGTGGATAAATGTCTAGGACATTTTTATTCACTACCAACATTAAATGAACCTACATGGTCACATGCATAGACGAGTTTGTGAGCACGATGTCCACATTTAATGAATCTAGGTCATGTCCAGATTCATTGAACGAATGCAAAAAGGAGATCAGATTCCGTATTGTATATATTTGGTAAGTTAAATAAGTAACTAATTTATTTATCAAATAAATGAAATTAATTACTTAATAATATTTATCCAACCATTAGATGATTGTAGGAATATACAAACGAGAATAAATTGTCAATTAGATGACAATTAGGGTTCTGATATGGACAGCTATAAAAGGTTATGTTAACCTTTTCTACTGCAGTCTTCCTATAGAAAAAGAAAAACCTTCAACCCTAGAACAGCGAGAATTGTGTCTGGCCTCTCTCTTTCTCTAAAATTCTAAAGCATTACCAAATAGTTAGAGTTCGTTCTGAATAGTTTTCAGAATGCCAAGGGGCTAGCATCCCATGCACTTGCAAAGGAGGTTGTCGCGTGGATGCCAGTAGAGGACGAAGCATAAACAACATCGCCTCCACACCTAGTGGCATCGAAAACATTGAGGTAGTTTTCTCTCCAATCGATTTTTTTGGTATGTGCGGATTTTGTTGATGGTTTTTATTATTATGTTCTTGTCTACGAATTCCAACACCTATAATATGAAAAAGAGTTATAATCAAAGAAGTTCAAAGCAAGTACCCGCAAAGACAAATGATGCAAAGAACATTTAAAGCTTACAAGATTTCTTCCAATGAAAGCACAAGTAAAAGTATAGAAATCTTGTAAATTAAGCGTACTAACAATATTTTCTAAAATGTCCTTGAAAGGGGATGAAAATGGAAACTTAAGTTTGCTAAAAGATTCCAAATTAAGAACATACAAGGTTGTGGAAAATTATGTTTCCAAACAAGAAGTGTTCCTTCAAAAGCTTTAGGAAAAACGCTTGAAAAAAAATTACTTAGGAACAACTTCTTTAAAAATCCCTTTGAAAAGAACAACTACGAACATCCTTAAAGGGCAAATGATAATGAAAACTCCTATCCTTCCTTGTTTCAAAAAGTAAATAAAAAGATCAAGAATTTGAAAGGTCTCTCTTTAAAAGGATGATGACAAGCAAAGTGAACTTTCCAGATATAATTAAAAGAAACCTTTCTCAAAGTAACATTCAAGAGCTCACAAAGATCAATTAAACATTCCAAAACGTGCTCTCATGTGGTTTTCAAAATCCTTTAGTAACAAAAACTCCTTGAAATGCAAGTTGTTGGCTCAAGGTTAAGTATTTTGGTGATATTTTGATGATTAACAAAACAAGTTCTATGACTTATTCTTTTAGCTTTATTTTGAAGGATGCGGTGAAGCTAATTGTTCAAATCAAGCTAGAAAAGCGGAGCTAAAGTATATAAGCAAGATATGAACAGCTGATATGGTAATACACAAGGGACCTTGGAATATTTTTTTTAACTAACTTCAGCTGGATGTATCCCACATGTCTTACAATGAGAGGTTGATCAGTGCAAGCTTAGGGATCAAGCTTTAGACACTTGGAAGATTATTAAATGGTCCCCTAGTACTAGTTGCTAATTTTAGTTAAACAGTATACTATTAACCTTTATGTGTTTGTGCGTACGTGGAAAATTTAGTAACAGATTTGCTGAGAAGGAAGCTACAAGGAAGGAACCAGTGACAAAAGGATAGTGAGAATGAAAAATATTTAAAAGAGAATTGAAGAAGAGATAGATGTGAAATTTTGGAAGAAAGAGTTTCACAGTGAGATAGAATATCCAAGGATTAAGTGCACTTGCATTTTGAAGTTCTAGAAGATTATCTTAGAAAGAGAGAGAGAGAGAGAGAGAGTTTGAAATTCATTTCTTCTTATTACTTGGTTTTCAAGATCCTCGAGAAAAACTTGAGTATGGTTTTACAAGATCCAAGAAAAAACTTGTAGTTTTGTTTCTCTTAGGATAGAGAAATGATTAGTTGATAGACTAGGATAAAAATAGCAGTTTGTAAAGGTTCTCTCACCTTGATTGCGAGTGGTTTTAGTGGAGTCCTTAAGATTGTGATCTTGAGGAAAGTGGATGTAGGCATTTAGCTGAATCACCATAAAGTTCTCTGGTGTTGTTTATGTTCTGCTTTTAATATCTACTTTACTTCTGTTCTGATAAGATTATTATTTTGTTGTCAAGCTAATAACTAACAAAATCACATAATCTTTTAGTTCTCAGTTTATTTCTCTTTGTTAAGCTACTTCATAGAAACATCTTTTAAATCAGTTCTTAGTTTGTATTTTCTGTTAAAGTACAATTCATCCTCTCCCTCTTGGACTATTTTGGGACTTATATTTGGTATCAGAGCAGTCTGTCTCTAGGACAAGAGTTTAAACATTCGAAAGAGGATCCATGGATAGCTCGATTAATGTAAATGAGGGACAATCTATAACTAGACCACCATTCTTTAATGAAAACAGCTATTCGTATTTGAAGACTAGGATGAAAATTTTTCTCTAGTCAATTGATGTAGAATGTTGGAAAGTCATCAAAAAGGGTCCATATGTACCTAAGAAAATCGAAAACAACATTGAAGTTGAAAAGGATGAGGATGACTTCGATGACAATGATTGGAAAAAATGTGCCATAAATGCCAAAGCACTGAATCTCCTTCATTGTGATCTGGAGGTAAACGAATACAATAAGGTTTTAGTTTGCAAATCAGCAAAAAAAATTGTGGAATAAGCTAGAAGTCACCTATGAGGGAACTAGTCAAGTAAAGGAGACAAGAATTAATATCCTGTTTATGGAATATGCGCTATTCCAAATGAATACTGATGAAAGTATTACTAATTTCAACAACAGATTCACTGATATAGTGAATCGTTTAAAAAGCGTTGGAAAAAGAAATTACTGAGGAAGAAATGGTAAAGAAGTTTCTGAGATCCTTGACAAAGAAATGAAAGACACAAATTACCGTTTTTAGTGATATTAAGGATTTGACAATTATCCTTATGATAATCTGATTGGATCCTTATTATCAGATGAACTGATGATGGAGAATGGAGACAATAACACACGATAAGAAGAAGTGTATTGCTTTGAAAGTTGAAGGTAGTGAAAAGAATCTGGAGGAAGAAATGAATCTTATTGCAAGAAAGATGAAAAGATTCTACAAAACTTTCATAAAGTACAAGAAAGATTCTCAAGTGAAAGATGATTCTAAGAAGAAAGAAGGGAATGAGATTATTTGCTATGGATATAGGAAAACCTAGACATATCAGAGCTTAGTGTCCTAGGTTGAAAAAGAAAAAGAAAGAGCAATGATGGCAGGGACATGGAGTGATTCAGAGGTCAGCTCAAGTGATGATGAAGAAGAGATAAGCAATGACAAGGAGGCTGAAGAAGATTCAACAAAAGCATTATTATGTCTTATGCCCAATGATGATGTCAAAATCGAAAGAGCAAGTAAAGAAGAATCTACAGAGCTAGTTATTCTTGACAACTCCTGCCAAGAATTACATGATACATTGGAAGATCTTCTTCTTGAATATAAAACGCTTGCTTAAAAAATATGAAGCACATGAAAAGAAAGTTGAGCTTGCTAATTTTGATAAACATATTTTTGAAAACACTAAGACTAGTTCTGAATTGAAAATATTGAAAAATACTCTAAAATCCAGTGAAGAAAAAAACACTACTCTAATGAGAGAAAATTTAGATTAAAGGATGAAGCTAAAAAACTCTTATCGGACTTGTCTAAGTTTATTAAAGGAAGGAAAAACTTGGATAAACTTCTTGGAAATCAAAGTTTTCTCATGATAAAACCGGTTTGGGTTTTGAAAGAAATGATGGTGGCAAAAGAAAAACTGAAAATGTCTTTTCTGAAAAAGGTCAAGCTGAAATATCTATTGAGAGTGTTAAACAAGCATTGAAAAATATCCTTAAGATTGGAAATGGTTTAGTCCTGAATCAAGGGAGCAATTCTAAGAATAATTTTCAAAGAAAAGGGAATATCAAAGCTTTTACAAAAATAGAAAACCACATTTTGCACAAAGGAAGTTTAGCAATCTTTCTAGAGAAAGATTTTCACAACCATTGATTGCAAAAACTGAATTTCAAAATTATGAAAACATATTTTATCAAAAAGATAGATTTGAGTCTAGATGTTACACTTGTTTCAAACATGCTCATTTTGCCAGAAATTGCAATCAAAATTTTCAAAATTTGAGAAGAGGTTATGCTAAGAGACAGTACACAGATTGGAAACCTCTTCAGGTATGTCTGAAGAGCACATGTGCAGAGAACTGGTGGTATATAGATAGTGGTTGTTCTAGACACATGACTGGTGACAAAAATTTGTGCACCAAGTTAGAAGAGAAGAATATTGGAGAAGTAAGTTTTGGAGATAACAACAAATGAAGAATTATTGGGAGAGGTTCAGTTGGAACTAATCCTAGAAACGATGATGTAACTCTTGTGAAAGGGTTGAAGTTTAATTTGATCAGTGTTAGTTAGTTAAGTGATAAAGGTTTGGATGTAAACTTTAGAAGAAAGGAATACAAGATCATGAGAGATAAGGAAGTGATATTGAAAGGTAAAAAGGTTAAAAGTGTGTATATGTTGGAGACTAATAAGTTGAGTGGAGCTAGCAATGTTTGCTTAGCTTCTATGACTCATGAAAGTTGGTTGTGGCACAGAAGATTAGGATATGCTAGTATGGGTATATTGAACAAACTGAAAAGAAAGAAGTTGATGGATGGTTTGCCAAATCTAAGGTTTGAAAAGAATGGTGTATGTGAAGCTTGTCAAGAGTGAAAGCAAACCAGAACTTCTTTTAAGGCAAAAGGATAGTTTCTACCACAAGACCACTTGAATTAATTCATTTTAATTTATTTAGTCCTGTAAATCCACAAAGTTTAGGAGAGAAAACTTATTCTTTTGTAATTGTGGATGACTATTCAATGTTCACTAGGACACTGTTTTTAGCTCACAAAGATGAAGCTTTTGAAAAATTTTTTGTGTTGTGTAAAAAGGTTCAGAATACAAAAGCATACTTTCTTAAAGATATCAGAAGTGACCACAGAAGAGAGTTTGAAAACAGACAGTTTCAAGTAAATTGTGAGAGAATAGGATTGAGAACAATTTTTCTGCTCCTAGAACTCCAAAACAAAACGAAGTGGTAGAAAGGAAGAATAGAACTCTTCAAGAAATGGCTTGAACGATGATTGCAGAAAGGAAGCTTCCTAAGCATTTCTGGTCTGAGTCTATAAGCACTGCAGGCTATATTTTGAATAGAGCAATTGTGAGATCAATTCTTAAGAAGACACCATATGAGTTTTGGGAAGGAAGAAAGCCCAACATAGGACACTTCAAAGTTTTTGAATGATAAAGAAAATTTGGGAAAGTTTGATGAAAGTCAGACGAAGCCATTTTTCTTGGGATATTTAAAAATTAATAAAGCATATCATGTGTTTAACAAAATGTGCCAAATTGTTGAAGAGTCTATTCATCTTGTGTTTGATAAAAATCAAGAAGAACAGACTGGTCATGAAGATGCTAAAGAAGAAAGAACAAGTACGACAGATTTTGGAACCAGTGACATGCAAACTGAAGAAGCAAGTGAAGCTAGTGAGGAAAGTGAAAATGGAGATATTCAGAAGAACATAAGCACTAAGAATGAGTTACCCAAATAATGGAGGTATCACAGAAATCACTCCAAGGAAAATATATTGGTAGATCCATCAGAAGGCAGAGTGACATGAAGTTTGACTAAGAAAGATGATTGGAAATATAGCGTCTGTATCACAGATTGAACTTAAGGTTTTTTAAGAAGCACAGGATGATGAAGCTGGATACCAATGCAAGTCTGAAAGCTTGTACCTAGACCATCAACACAATCTATCATTAGGACTAAATGGGTATTTAGGAACAAGCTGGATAAGCAAGGAAATACCATAAGGAACAAAGCTAGGCTTGTGCTTCATGGATACAATCAAGAAGAAGGGATAGATTTTGATGAAACTTTTGCTCCAGTAGACTGCTTAGAATCTATTTGAATGCTTTGTGCTTTTGCATGTTATAAGGGATTCGATTTTTTTCAAATGGATTAAAAAGTGCTTTTTTAAATGGTCTTTTAAAAGAAGAATTCTAAGTGGAGTAACCACCTAGTTTCGAAAGTTTTGAAAAACCAAACCATGTTTTTAAGCTAATAAAAGCTTTGTACGGCCTGAAACAAGCTCTTCGAGCTTGTTATGAAAGACTAAGCAATACTTATTGGAAAATGGTTTTTCAAGGGGTGGTGTAGACAAAACTCTTTTTACAAAAGCATTTTTGCAACATGTACTGACTGTTCAAGTGGATGTAGATGATATTACTTTTGGAGCCAAAGAATTTTCTAAATTGATGCAGGGAGAATTTGAGATGAGCATGATGAGTGAGTGATAAGTACATGTTTACAATTTTAAGAGTTTTCGTTTTATCGATTTTTGGTGCTTAAAAAAAGAGAAGAAATAACAAGTTGCCCAAAAACAGGATCTATGGCCGAGCAATGCAGTTTCCGGTGAATTTTTGACCTCTTTACTGACTTTAATTGGAGAATTATCCTTCTTGAAGATTTTAGAGAACTTCAGGAGGTTTCCATTAAACTAAAATTTGTCTTAATTGGAGTTCATTTGTTCATCCAAAGTATTCTACAAAAATTTGCTTTCTCACATGACGTTCCAGTTTTACACCTTTCAGTAAAACAATCATAACTATAGATATACAACTCCAATCGATATGATTCAAGATTTTTTAGAAATCTAAGAGATTTATATACAAATCATATGAATACTCTAAGACCTGAATCTCTCATTAAAGGGTTCAAAAAGACTAAAGAAGCGCAACATATTTACTTGATCCGAAAAATAAATCAAATAAAGAAATTTTTGGGCAGAAGCTTTCCATACTTTCTTGATCCTGAAACTCCCTAGAAGGGGCTAAAATGAAATTTTTTATGTTTTGCTTTTAGGCTCTCATTCCTTTTCTTTTTGTAATTTGATTTCAAACTTTTTAGGGAAGGATTAGGGCGATAGTAGTATAACTCTCTATTTAAACATCTCATTAGCAACACTAATCTTGAGCTTAGGTTTTAGATTAAATTCCATATTTTGTAAGAAGACTTTAAAGATCCAAATTTCGGGAGTTTTTTGGTGACTCGAGAGACGAGCTCGAATGTTCACCGGAATCGCGGAATCTTCAAGACTTCCCATAAGCTCACTCTTTCTATTTCATAAATTTGTCTATGAGTTTACGCTTTAGAATTATGTTTAGTGGCTAATGTATTTTTTTATGTTTAAATAGGGATGAAACGTAGAATACTTTGTTAACACTTTATATGAATTTCTTATTTTGTTTATTTAATTCTTATTTGGTTGTTATTCAATTGTTATGATTGTTTAGATTTACGCGAGGCTGATAACTTCGAAAGATTAATTGGAATAGATAAAGGAAGGTTAATCTAGGACATTTATTGAATAATAGGAATTAGTAATTGAGTAGACGTACTTGTTATGGTTCTTAGGTCATTAATTAGACATTATAATCTATAATTCGTTCATAATCCGGTTAGAGTTAGAAGACATTCTTCTCTAATCGGTTAAGTTGAATAGGAGGATATTTGACAAGACATTGGGTTTATCTAATCTTTTAATGAGATCCAACTCACGAGTTTTAATAATTAATTACGACGATTTTCTAACTAAAATTAACTTAAGGTTCTAGGGGGATTCTACCATTTAAACACTTTTTTCCAAACTTACTTTAAAAACCTTTTTAATTGTTTTCTTAGTTGTTAATTGTCGTTTAATTGTTTCTTAGTTTAAATATCTTTTCAAATCGTTTTATTTAATTAAAAGTAGAGACGTAAGTAGTACTAGTGTCTGATCGTCCCAAAAGTTCGCCAATCTGGGAACTTTCCTTGCCATATTACACCGATAGGTACGCTTGCTTAAAAGTGAAATTTTGTTAGGATTAGAAACCACATATCAGTGAGGTAAAATTCTTTCTAGGACTTCAAATCAAATAATCCAAGGAAGGGATAACTATTAGTCCAACTAAGTACATAAGAGTTCTTGAGAACATATGGAATGAGTGGAGCTAAACCCAGTAAGACATCCATGAGCACTTCAGAGAAGCTAGAAAAAGATGAAAAAGGTAAAGCTACTAATCAGAAAGAATATAGAGGCATGATTGGATATCTTCTATATCTTACTGATAGTAGACCTGATATTCAGTTTAGTGTGTGTCTCTATGGAAGGTTTCAAACTAATCCTAAAAAATCACATAATCACTGCGGTGAAGAGAATCTTTAGATATCTTGCCGGAATAATGGAGTTAGTTCTTTGGTATCCAAAGAATGGTAAATTTGAGCTAAAAAGTTATATCGATACAGACTTTACGAGAAGTCGAGTGGACAGAAAGAGTACCTCTGTACAGACCAATTCTTGGGAGAATACCTTGTATCTTGGTACAATAAGAAATAAGCATCAGTTAGCTTGTCTATAGTTGAAGTTGAGTATATCTCAACTGGGAGTTGTTTAGCTCAACTATGGTGGATTAAACATCAACTATCTAATTATGGATTGAGCTATAACAAAACCCTTGTCTATTGTCAGAATACTAATGCAATAAATTTGACAATGAATCCATTCCAGCATTCAAGAACTAAGTACATTAAGATACGATATCACTTTATTAAAAGACAAGTGACAGAAAGTACTATTGAGCTAATTTTTTTGTACCTTCAAATAAACAACTTGTGGATATCTTTAAAAACACTCTTCGTGAGGGAACTTCTCTAGCAATCCGCATTGAGCTAGGATTAATTTCTGTTTAATTTAGTTTGCTTTTTTAAAATAAAAACCTTCCCCTTTCTAAACAAATATGCCTAGTTTCTTTCTTTTGTCTGAAGTTGTTATCCGGGCTAGATGTTAATTATCACAAGTGTTTTCAAGAATTAGCTTATTTAAATGTATGACTTTGTCTTGTCATTGCTTTATCAATTATGCAGTCTGTTTCTTTCTATCTTTCATTGTGAATAGAGCTAATTCTGAAAAGGTTAGCTAAAGGATACGTATTTCTTATGCTTAGAATAGAATGTGATTATTAATGCTTTAAATTGAATATATGCAGTCTTGTTTGTTCAAATGACTCTTTTGCTTCCTTGATAAGTCATGTCTCTTCAAGTGTCAGTCTGGTTTCAAAAGAATGCCACTCTTCTTGGAACTATGTTTGATGTACATATTCCGAGAAAGTAGCATTCATTGAACAAGCTGGCCTCCAACTCTTCAAATCTGATACTTTTAAATATCCTACATAAGGGAAGCCAAGCAAATCCTCTTTCAAAAAAAGTTATTTCTCTGAATCCTCTCTGCTGGAAATTTCTTATCTTCTTTCTTCTAAAAATCCTTTTGAAAAGAGAACAAAAATAAGAAAAAAGCATCTCAATCTAAGAAATCTCCTCAGAAGAAGAGCAAAGTCGATAAAGATGAAAAAGGAGAATTGTGGTATCTCAGAAATCTATGGAATCAACAGAGAAAGGAAGGACAGTAACACAATCATCAAATCAAGAGCCATTGACTGAGAGTATCTTGGTGCTCAAAACAAACCATATCGTGGATGGTTTGAAACACAAGATTGGCTAGGGTTTTTAAGGATAAAGCAGGTTGGATATAGTGAATTGGTGAGAGAATTTTTATTCTGCTCTGAAGGAAATTGATGATGAAATTGTGTCTGTAAGATTAAGAGGATGTAAGTATGTGGTAACATTAGACACTTTGGTTGAGGCTTACTGTATTCCAAACTCAGGCTCAAGAGTAGCCAAGAAAGGAGATGTTCTCAATATAAAGGGATACAATGAGTTGTCTTTCAAAAGAGAAGTTCTTGGGAACCCGAAGGTAAAAGAAGGTGATGGAATTAAATTCTCTCAGATGAAACTCCATGGCAAAGTTTTACACAGATTGATAACAAGCTACATCTCTCCTAAGAATGGCAGTTATCAATATGTTAATGGAGTGGAGTTGTGCGTCATCTGGCAGATGAAACTCCATGGCAAAGTTTTACACAGATTGATAACAAGCTATATCTCTCCTAAGAATGGCAGTTATCAATATGTTAATGGAGTGGAGTTGTGCATCATCTGGCATGTTCACAGGAAGAGAGATCTAAATTTATGCTACTTAATGATGGAGAACAGGAAAGTGGTGATCAAGAAAGGAGGAGTCAAAGCCTTGCCATACGGTATAATCCTAACTGAGTTATTTAGTTTTCTTGGAGTAGAGTTTTGTGATGAGGTTTATGCCAATGTGAGTAAGAGAGGTGTTATAGATGAACATTTTCTCAGTCAGACCTTGAGTGGAAAAAAGTTGAAAAAGGAAGAGAGAGAAAAGAAAAGTGAGAGTTCAGAAAAAGGAAAATAAAAACTTGTTGAAAAAGAGGAGAGTGAGGAGATGGAAGAATCTAGTGAGGATGAAAGTGAGAGAACAACAACCGTGAGTTTAGAAGAAACAAAGAAGATGAGGAGATTTCAGGAGAACAGAGTTCTAAGAACTCTGAAATAGAGGACATAAAGGATGAGGAGGCAGATGAAAAAGAAGGAGAAGAAAGAGTTGAAACTTAGGAAATAGAGGAAAAAGAAAAGAAAGAACATGAGGGTGTTGTTCTAAAGGAAAGTTTTGAAGAAAAGAAAAACGAAAAAGAAATTTCAGGAAAAAAAATCAAGAGACCAGTGAAAAGAAATTTAGAGGGGGAACCTAAGCAACAAGAGTTTACTGCAGAGGAAGAAAATGAAAAGGCCAAGGAAGAAAATGGAATTGAAAGTCAAGTGCTTGGTCAGAATGAAGAATAACAGAAAGAAAAACTGTGAGGTTTGGGACATGTATGAGAATATCTTAGAAAAGGTGGATGATTTGGGACAATCTTTCTATGACTTTGGAGAAAAATTAAAAGAAATTTTTGGAGAGAAAGAAGAAGGTTTAGTTCCTGCTGCAGAGGCAGCTTCTGGAATTAAGGATGGTAATGATATATTCCTTCTAATCCTTCTGAGTCTACAAATTCTGGTATACTACATCTTCGCCCTTCTAAAGCTCTTTTTGATCATTACATGCATGTTATTTCTACCTTATTTTCTTCTTATAGTACTCATCATCTTCCTCCTCCTCCTCCTAGTTAATCTGTGTTTAACATTCTGCTGCTACTGTGTCTATTTCAGCCCAAGATCATGCTGTCAATCCAGGAACTTGTGGTACCAATTGTAGCAAATCTGACCCCCATTAGCTTGACATCTTCTGCACGTCTTTCAAAGTTTTTTTTTTTTTTTTTAATATCATTATCTGTTTTAGACAAAGGATATATGTAGGCAAAGTCGGCTATTTTGAACTAATTTTTTTCTGTCAAGATGTTTTAATGGGTCTGTGTACCCAAGTTCTTTGCTTTCGAGTGTTTATATACCCTAGAACTATGTTGGTTGGTTTTATCAGGGTCTGTGTACCCTTCAAATTATGATGATATTCTGTTGTTAACTGGTTCCCCTTTCTTATTCTTCAAAGTTACCCTTTTGATGTTCGACAAAAAAAGGGGAATAGATAGGTTTATTTCATATATCTTTGATATATTGTGTGTTTATTTTGTATTTCTTCTGTTCCTTCTTTATATCTTGATCTGCATGATTTTGTTTTTCTATCTTTGATCTGCATCTCATAAGTAATATTCTTATTTACCTTAGTGACTTTTGACTTCTGCTTGGTATAAGAATTAAGATATTTGAAAAAGATTGGCACTTGTTCAAGGGGAGATTTTTGTATCTTTTTGCTCAAGGGAAGCTTTTCTGCTTTTTGAAAATGAATTTACCTGCTTTTGTTACTCATCAAAGTGGAAGAATGTTGCTCAAGGTTAAGTATTTTGATTCTTTTAGCTTTATTTGGAAGGATCCAGTGAAGCTAATTGTTCAAATCAAGCTAGAAGAGCTTAGCTAAAGTGAAACAGAATGAACAACTGAGATGGTAGCAAGTGTGGGACTTTGGAATATATTTTCTTTAACTAACTTCAGCTGGATGTATCCCACATGTCCTACAGTGAGAGCTTGATTAGAACAAGCTTGGGGATCGTCACTTGGCAAGATTATTAAGTAGTCCCCTGGTACTAGTTGCTAATTATAGTTAAACATCATACTATTAACCTTAATATGTTTGTGTAGAAGTGAAAAAGATAATAACAGATTTGTTGAGAAAGAAGCTACAAGGAAGGAACTAACAACAAAGGGAGAGTGAGAGTGCAAAGTATTTAAAGAAGAATTCAAGAAGAGATAGGTGTGCAATTTTGGAAGAAAGAATTTCATAGCAAGATAGAATGTCCAAGGATTGAGTGCCCGTGTTTTGAAGTTCAAGAAGATTATCTTACTGAGAGAGATCAGATTAGTTTTATTACTTAGTTTTCAAGTTCCTTGAGAAACACTTGAGTATGATTTTACAAGATCCAAAATAAACTTGTAGTTTTATTTCTCTCGAAATAGAGAAACGATTAGTTGCTATCGAGGATAAAATCAGTAATTTGTAAAGGTTCTCTTACCTTTGATCGAGAGTAGTTTTAGTGAAATTCTTAAGATTGTGATTTTGAGCATAGCGGATGTAAGTATTTAGCGGAATCATTATAAAATTCTCTGACGTTCTTTATTTTCTGCTTTACTATCTGCTTTACTTTTGTTATGATAAGATTATTATTCTGTAATCGAGTTAATGGCTAATAAAATCACATAATCTTGTAGTTCTCAATTTATTTCTCTTAGTTAAGCTAGTTCACATAAACATCTTTTAAATCAGTTTTATTTTCTGTCAAAGTCCAATTCACCCCCTCTTGAACTATTTTAGGACTTACACAAGTGATAGAATTTGAAACTAAATGAGTTTTCAAACAATGAGTTCAAAGACTCAAAACACATTTGAAAGCTCACGTTCAATTTGCTCACTCACAAAGGGCACAAGTTGATTATGAAGAATAAACTCATTGACTTTCCTCATGAAAACACCAAGGGAAGGGAAGGGTAACCATAGTCACATTGCTCAACATGCCTTCCAATTAATAGACTTATCATGAAGAATATCAAATAAAGCACAACCTAATCCCAAACCAACAACTTTAGATTCAAAGGAAAAAAGATCAAACATTGAACCACTATTCAACAATGGATCCTCAAGAGAAGTATGAGAAGAAAGGCATTTAAGGCACAACAAGCAAGAGGCCACAACCAAAAGATATAGCACAAACATCTCCCAATTATGCTTACATGAGAAATATAAAACTCTAAAAATAACAACTTTAATTTCACATTCCACACTTTCTTATTCTTCAATTCCTAGCACACAAGAACCATAATTAATAATGTTGACAGTAATCATCAACTCGAGGAATTGTACAAGATAATGGAATTAAACTTTAAGAAATGTTTCTTTTCAACAAAAGTTCAAAAAGAGTTAAAGAAAAATAAAATGATCACTTTTTTCAAGTGTCATTAGCTCTTTTTCACTTTTCTCTTCTTTTGCACCCTCTTATTTTTCAAAGAGGCACTAATTTTCTTTTTGTCTCTCAGTTCTTTCAAACGTACTCTCTTTTTGATTTCTCAAATCCTTTTCTGCCTTTGGACAATTCTCATCCTTATGAACATATTTGGCCGCATCCGAAGCATATCTGGTGCAATCCCTCATATTGAACCGGTTGGAGATGCTCCATGACAGCAACTAACCAAAAGCTTGTGAACATCGATCTCCACACATGTCCGGGCAAATTTGCCATGAACGGCCATCATTGCTGCCTCATCAACTTTCACTGCTTTCCCAATTAAGTTTCCTAGATGCATGAGAAACACCGTATGAAAAAATTCGATTTGAATTTTTGGAAATCAAATCCATGCTAGAGTTGAAATGATCTTATCCTGTGATGGTTGAAAATTGGGTCTCCATTTCGTGAGTTTTTATATCCTATATCTAGGTGTACTTTGCAAAATATGCCCAATTTCAAAATTACATAGTTTTATTTAGTGTCTGAAATAGTTCAATAATCAAGCCCAGTCTCATCCCTAAGAAATTAAAACACAAACTTCTTCATCCCCTCCAAAATCTTGGGCGAACAAAATTCTCAACAGGAGAAGACCACAGCCCGACTCCACTATCCAACTCGAGAAAATTCATCACAAAGACTAAACATATGGTGTTTGTAAGTCAGACAAATGATATCCACTCATACCAAGCAGTGGCAGAATTAACAGGACTCGAAGCTCAAGATCCAAAGGAAGAAGCATACTATCCAAACCCTGGTCTATTAAAATGCTTACAAAATTTTCCTCTACCTAAGTTAAACCTTAAAAAGATTTTCTAGTAATCCAAACCAATTAGCCAATTTACCTTCCTAGAAATCAAAATAGTCATAAGCCATCAACCATTTGACCAAGTACTATCTGTGTATGTAATCGATATTAGCTGATAATAAATAGGATCACACCTTCACTGATCTTATGAAACATTTAAACAAAAACTTAGCAACAATCTCTGAATTCTAGAACTATAGAAAATTAAGTAACTTTTTGAAAAGAAGCCAACCTTTCACCTGATTATTTGGTTTGACTAAGCATCATTTGCAACATGCATCAAATTTGGAGAAACATACTGAATCATCGTAGTTATAACTCTAGAATGCAAAATGAATAATTTGCAAGGCTAGATTCGAAGCCCACTACACAAGTAGCAGTATTGTTACTCTTAGTCCTGCTAAACTCTAAGGGTAATTGCAAAA
This sequence comes from Catharanthus roseus, assembly GCA_028651295.1. Taxonomy (NCBI): domain Eukaryota; kingdom Viridiplantae; phylum Streptophyta; class Magnoliopsida; order Gentianales; family Apocynaceae; genus Catharanthus; species Catharanthus roseus. Next base: position 1,529,907 of record JAPQWS010000116.1, read on the forward strand.
GTAGGGACTTCCAGTTATAAAAGTAAACACTTACAATTATAAAATTAGACATTTTCAGTTATAAAAGTAGGCACATTTAGTTTTAAAAATAGGCACACTTAATTATAAGAGTAGGCTCTTACAGTTTTATAAGTAGGCATTCATAGTTCAAAAAGTAGACACCGAAATTATAAAGTAGGCACTCACAGTTATAAAACTAGGCACTCTTAGTTATGAAAATAGACACTCACAATTATAAAAGTAAACACACTTAGTATCAAAAGAAAAAATCCCTCGCCCACAGGGCCCCTACCAGAATGGCTGACGCCTAGGTTGAGGATGTAAATCATGGTGACTCAGTAGTCCTACAGACTTGAGGCTAGGAACTGGTGGCACACTTAGTTCTATATATATGGACTCACAGTTCAAAAAGTAGGCACTTTCATTTATGAAACTAGGTATACTTAGTTCTATATGTAGGTACTCACAGTTTAGAAAGTAGGCATTTTCAGTTATAAAAATAGGTACTCACAGTTATAAAAGTAGCACACTTAGTTCTATATGTAGACACTCACAGTTCAAAAAGTAGGCACTTTCAGTTATAAAAGTAGGCATACTTATTTTTAAAAGTAAGTACACTTAGTTATAAGAGTAGACACTCACAGTTTTATAAGTAAACATTTTCAATTATAAAAGTAGGCACTTTCAATGATAAAAGTAGGCACTCACAATTATAAAAGTAGGCACACTTAGTTTTAAAAGTAAGCACACTTAGTTATAAGAGCAAGCACTCACAATTTAATAAGTAGACATTCAATTATAAAAGTAGGCACTTGAAGTTATAAAAGTAGACATCTAGTTATAAAACCAAGCACTCTTAGTTATAAAAGTAGGCACACATACTTCTTTATGTAGGCACTCACAATTTAAAAAGTAGGCAATTTCAATTATAAAAGTAGGTACTCACAATTACAAAAGTAGGTACTCCAAGTTATAAAAGTAGGCACTCACAATTATAAAAGTAGACACACTTAGGTATAAAAGTAGGCACTCGCAGTTATAAAAGTAGACATTTTCAATTATAAAAGTAGGCACTCTTAGTTATAAAAGTAAACACTTTCAGTTATAAAAGTAGGCACTCACAATTATAAAAGTGGGCACATTTTATTCTAAAAGTAGGCACACTTAGTTCTAAAAGTAGGCATTCACAGTATAAAAATATGTATTTTCAATTATAAAAGTAGATACTCTTAGTTATAAAAGTAGACACTCTTAATTATTAAAGTAGGTACTTTCAGTTAATAAAATTGCACTCACAATTATAAAAGTAGGTACACTTAGGTCTAAAAATAGGCATTTTCAATTATAAAAGTAGACACTTTCAGTTATAAAAGTAGGCACTTTCAGTTATAAAAGTAGATACTCTTAGTTATAAAATTAGACACTTACAGTTAGTAGGCACTCCTAGTTATAAAACGTAGGCATACTTAGTTTTAAAAGTAAGCACACTTAATTATAAGAGTAAACGCTCACAGTTTTATAAGTATTATAAGTATGCATTTTCAATTGTAAAAGTAGGCACTTACAGTTCAAAAAGTAAGCACCTTTAGTTATAAAATAAGGTATGAAATCGAATTATTTAATGAGAATAGATTAGGCATCGGTTCTTGAAGGTGATATAGCATCAAATAAATTCAAGCGCAAATTACTCATTAAAACATGAGATTTTCATCCTCTGTCCCAAACTCAAATTGAAATTAACCCAAAAAAAAAAAAGGAAATTTGAAAAGGATATCATAAGAACAAGGAGGAAGAAAAAAGAAAGGCCATTTGTTGGAGATATCACATCAGTATGTGATTTTCTTAGATTATCTTGGATTCTATAAGAGATTCTATAAGAGATTATTGTGTTAGAATCTTATATTGATTATAACTTGGATACTTTGTATTATGCTATTATTATAGCAGTATTCTTTATTAGTGGTTGTTTAGAATCCTATATTGATTAGGATTAAGATACTTTGTAGTCTATAAATAGTAGATTATAATGAATAAGAAGAAAAATCAAGTGAAGCATTCAATATTATTCTTCTCTGCGTCCTAAATTTCTTAACACCATCATAAATGCACACGTATTTCTTAAACATTTCTTGAATTTTGTATCATCAAAAGACCAGATATTGAACAAGAGCAGCAGAGAGACTTTTGTTTTTTGTTCTTATACTGCTGCTAAAGAAAATGGAGTTGTTTTGTGTCTAGTTTTCTTCCTTCAAGTGTAGATCATTAGTCCCTTTGAGCAACTTTAACATTTTGCTTCTCTTCTTGCTTTCTTTTTCCAGATTTGAATCTGCAGACGAGTTTTCACCCACCCTTGCATTTTCTCTTTTATTTGTGTATAAATTTTCCCTCTTTTCTTAATTTCATCAAAGAAACAAAACCCGGGTCCTTAATCTCTGAAAAAACATGCTTGTTGACTTTGTTTGAAGAAACAGAGACGACGTGGGTGTCTTTAATTTTCAGTAAAAATCTTCCCTTTATTTCTCAATGAAGAATACTTATGCGCCATCCATGTGATCAGATGAGAAAAATGAAAAAGAAGTCAGTTTGATGATCTTAACATGAAAAAGATAGTTTCTCATCAACGGATTCCGAAGCCGTGGATACATAAATTAGAAGACGTTGTAATTGGAGAAACCGGTACCGGAGGAAATCCGGCGAATAATTTCCAGTGGAACGATGAAGATGCGGTTGCAGCTGTCGTTACCCATATCTTACCATTTCTTCGGAATTGTCTGCTCATAGCACGATGGAAGTGTCCGATTGCTTCAATGGCTCGATATGAAAGAAGACCAGCTCCGATGAAGATGCGCGCTTGAGGAAAGATTTTTTTAATTTAATTCAAATTCTAACGCCCAAGTATGAATAGTATAAATTGCCCCATTTCACCACATCCTAACACCATCTGAAAGTTTCCAGTGGGGAAAACAATCTTATGTTTTCTGTCTCATTAATGTGAGAATAGTGTACAATTTATAGATTTGTCCAAGTGACAAATCCTAAGCAGATTAGAACTAGGAAACACATTAGAAGTAGAAGTCCTAGCTAAATAGAACTAGGAAACACAACTATACATAGTTTATGATTAATAGTAATCCTATTTTGAATATATGTCTAACACTCCCCCTCAAGTTGGAGCATGAAGATCAGAAATGCCCAACTTGGAAGCTAATCGATGAAAATGGGTCGGATGAAGTGCTTTAGTAAGAATATCGGCAGGTTGCTCCTCACTTCGAATATAAGCAGGATAGATAAAACCGTCTTGAAAAGCATCACGAACAAAATGACAATCGATTTCAATGTGTTTAGTGCGTTCATGGAAAACAGGATTTTCAGCGATATGAAGAGCAGCCTGGTTATCACAATGTAATGGAATGGGGCGAGTGACAGGAACATGAAGATCGCGCAGAAGAATAGATAACCATTTAAGTTCGCATAAAGTCATAGCCATAGAGCGATATTCAGCTTCGGCAGAAGAATGAGAAAAAGTATGTTGTTTCTTTGTCTTCCAAGAAATAGGGGACCCACCAAGAGAGATAAAATAACCAGTGAGAGAGCGGCGAGTTATCGGGCAGGTGGCCCAATCGGAGTCACAATATGCGGTTAATGAAAGAGGAGAGGTAGAAGAAAGAAAAATGCCACATCCAGGACTCCCTTTCAGATAACGGACAACTCGGATAGCAGCATCCCAATGAGCATGACGAGGGGCGTGCATAAATTGAGCAAGTGTATGCACAGCATATGCAAGTTCGGGCCGAGTAAGTGTGAGATATATGAGCTTGCCTATGAGTCTTCGGTAGCGATCTGGGTTGTCAAACAATGATCCAGATGCTTTTGCCAGTTGATGATTAGGTTCCACAAGAGTAGATGCTGGCTTGGCACCTAATAAACCTATTTCAGAGAGAATTTCCAATGTGTACTTTCGTTGGGATAAAAATAATCCCGTTGAGTTTCTCGCAATTTCTATGCCTAAAAAATATTTGAGCGAGCCCAAATCCTTCATGTGAAAGCACTTGTGTAATGAAGCTTTGAATTTTTCGAGTGTGGATAAGGAATTGCCAGTAATGAGTAAATCATCCACATAAATAAGAACACATAGATAAATATGCCCTCGAGAATATGTGAAAAGAGAGTAATCTGCATAAGACTGAGAAAAACCATACCTACGGAGAGCGGTGGTGAGTTTGGAAAACCAACATCAAGGGGCTTGGCGAAGACCATATAAAGACTTCTTTAAACGACAGACTTGTCCTTTGTAACAGGGACGAAATCCTGGAGGTGGTCAATATATACCTCTTCTTGTAAATCTCCATGCAAAAAGGCGTTGTGAACATCCATTTGATGGATAGGCCAGTTGCGAGCAGCGGCAACGGAAAGGAGAGTACGAACGGTGACCATTTTAGCAACGGGAGCAAAGGTGTCTGTGAAATCAATACCTGCCATTTGTGTATTTCTCAAAATTACCAAGCGGGCTTTATATCGCTCGATGGTGCCATCGGCTTTGTACTTTATCCGGTAGACCCATTTACTTCCCAGTGCACGTTTTCCAGGAGGTAAGGAGGTTAAAGTCCATGTACCATTTTGTTCAAGAGCATCAATCTCTTGACGCATAGCAGTGCGCCAGAGAGGATTAGAGACTGCCTCAGAGTAAGTGGTAGGCTCGGATTCCGTTGCTACAGATGCTAAAAATTGCCTGTGTGTATTAGAAAATTTACTATAGTCCACAAAGTTTGTGATAGGATAAAGGGACGTACCTGAGAGATCCGAAGAGGGTGAGAGAGCAGAGGAGGAATGGGATATAGAGGACTTCCATATGGCATTGCAATCATAATCTTGGAGCCGAGTCGGAATATGTTTAATTCGAGTGCTTCGTCTTGGGACATTAATTTGCGTATTGTCTTGGGGCAAGCTGGCAGGAGTATCGTTTGGACTAGTTTGGAGAGGGGCGGCTGGAGAGGTTGGTGGTGGGCCTTGCTGAACTGGGCTGCTGGGTTGTGGGTGTGGATCAGGGTGTGAAAGTGGAGATGGGCTGTGGGAAGGGTATAGTGGAGTTGGGCCGTGGGTTAGTGGGCTGCTGGAAGGGTTTGGTGGATCTGGGTTTGCAGGTGGGCTGTGGGAAGGATGTGTTTGATCTGGGCTAGGTGTGTTGTGTGTTAAACTCCCCCTCGGTTGCATACTTTGTTGCTTGGAGCCCAAAACTTGTTCTCCAAAATTGTAAGATTGTGTGAAGTCTGTAGGAATGGAAGTATCTGATTTGTCATGGAATGGAAACTTTGTTTCATCAAAAATCACATCTCGGGACACAAAGAATTTTTCTGTTTGCAGGTCGTAAAATCTCCATCCTTTCTTATGAAGAGGGTAGCCAAGGAAGACACACGGTTTGCTGCGGGCTCGAAATTTATCTTTTGGGATATCATGATTATGTACATAAGCTAAGCACCCAAAAGTTTTAATGTGAGAGTAGGATGGTTTTTTATGGTATAGCAATTCATAAGGAGTCTTACCTTGTAACAATTTTGAGGGAGTTCGATTAATGAGATAGCCAGCCGTCAAAATGCATTCTCCCCAAAATTTTATAAGTAAATTTGTTTGAAATCGTAATGCCCGAGCTACATTTAAGATATGGCGATGCTTGCGTTCAACTCTTCCATTTTGTTGTGGTGTGCCAGCAATAGTAGTTTGGTGGATTATGCCATGGGTAGTAAGATACGATTTTAGGGGTGCAAATTCTGTCCCATTATCGGTACGGATTGTCTTAACAGTTTTGTGAAATTGAGTTTTGATCATGGTAAGGTAATCTTGAAGAATAGAGGCAACCTCACTTTTCTCTGACAGTAAATATATCCAAATAGCCCTAGAATAATCATCTAAGATAGTAAGAAAATATGAAGCACCTATAGTGGATTTGGATTGATATGGGCCCCATAAATCACAATGAATTAGGTCAAAAATTGTAGATGCTTTATTGATGCTAAAAGGAAAATAATCACGAGTTTGTTTGGCACGTAGACAAATATTACAAGGTGATGTTCTAGTTGTAGAGTCTTTAGAATTACCCAAAAAATGATTGGCTACATAATCTGAAGGATGTCCCAACCGTATATGCCATAGTGTGCTTGAATCAAGAACTGTGCTAGAAAAGGTGTATAATTCCTTCAATTCCAAAGGTTTGTAGAAGAAGATCCCATTCCTCTGCTCACCCACTCCAATCGGCCTCATCGAGATACGGTCCTGTATAACACAAAATTTGTCAGAGAGTGTGATAAAGCATTGCAAATCTCTTGCTAATTGAGACAAAGAAATTAAATTGCAGGTCAGTTCAGGAATTAGCAACACTCTGTGGAGTTGTAATGTAGGACTTAAAGAGACCATTCCTTCGTGCACAGCAAAAGTTTTGGCACCGTTAGGTAATCTAATAATATGCGGACAGATAGGATGTAAATTTTGTAAAAAAAATTTCCTACCAGTCATATGGTTAGAACACCCTGAATCTAAAATCCAAAAATTTTCCATACCAGATAGCTTTTCAGATTGCATATTATTTGAGTTTTGGAGGGCAGTCAACAGGGTTGACCACTGGTCAACGGTCAAAGCTGGTAAGGGGCCCGGGCCCTGCCCGGCCCGTCCCGTTTCTGCTGGAATTCGGCCCGAAGCCCGGCCCGGTACTGTAGATCGGCCCGCTTTCATCGTCTTCTCCAGCGCGCCGGCGAACAGGGGTTGCTGGAGCCGCGGCGGTTGTGGCAGAATAGGCCCACGCCTCGGCCGTTCTTCCTCCATCGCACGGTCTGGCCATCGCCGGTGGCTGTCTGCCGCCTCGCCCGGTCCCGGATCTGCCTCCGCGCCAGGAATTGTGGGTCGTCGGTGAGGAGCCACGGCCGCCGGTTTTTGGAGGATTCCGAGGCCACCAATCCGGATAGCCAACAAGTTGGAAGCATCCGATGACATCGTGGCCGGTGCGTCTGCAATGGGAGCAGAAAGATGAAGAAAAAAATCTGAAATTTTTTTCGGTTCTGGCGGCGGCGACAACTCCGGCGGCATCTCCGGCGGCTCCGGCGGCGGCTCCGGCGGCTCCGCCGGCGCTATCTCCAGAATAATCTTCTTTCCGTGTCGAATTTTTGTGTTGTTCTTCTTTACAGATTTGAGCAAGAACGGTACGTAATTTGGGTATAGGTTCTTGTTGGATCATATGGGAACGAACAGTGCCATAAATTGTACTATTTAATCCCATTAAAAATTGGAAAACCTTCTCGTTTTCTCTTTCTTTTATAATAAAATTCAACAGATCTGTGTCTGTGCTGAGCGGAAGTTGAGTATAGTTTTCTAGTTCGTCCCATACCTTTTTTAGACGTGAAAAATACACGTGTACTGAATCACCGCCTTGCTTACAATTTGCCAATGCTGCTTTTAATTCATATATTCGTGGGCCAATACCAACTAGAAATCGTTCCTTCAAGTCTATCCATAATTCATCAGCTCTCTCTGAATGATATATTGTGGATCGGAGAGAGGGTTCGATAGTATTGAGAATCCACGAGTTTACAAGATTATTGATCTCCCACCATTCTTCTTCTTTTTCTGGATCACCTTCAGGAATTGGAATTATTCCATCAATGAATCCCAATTTCTTCTTCGATCGCAAGGCCATGCGCATGGTCCTTGCCCATTCTGCATAATTATTATCTGTTTCTGTCTCTTTCAACTGGACTGTTGTTAGGATCAATCCAGGTCCATCAGTGGATGCCACATAATAAGCATCTTTCTTTATTTTGTTAACATGGCTTTCTTCCACCATGTCATTATCAACATTGCCAATATTGTCGTTACTCATTTTGAGAAATTTCAGACAATTGGCTCTGATACCATGTTAAAATTTTTGGGCTTGAGTCTAACTCACCCCAAAAGGTACCTCAAGAGGGGAGGATTGCCCAAGTTTTTATAAGGAGTAATTATTTTCTTTAATTAGCCGATGTGGGATTCTCAATCTCTACACACCCCCTCACGCTCAGGTTGATCATTTTTGGGCCTGGAGCGTGGCTCTGATACCATGAAAGTTTCCAGTGGGGAAAATAATTTTATGTTTTCTGTCTCATTAATGTGAGAATAGTGTACAATTTATAGATTTGTCCAAGTGACAAATCCTAAGCAGATTAGAACTAGGAAACACATTAGAAGTAGAAGTCCTAGCTAAATAGAACTAGGAAACACAACTATACATAGTTTATGATTAATAGTAATCCTATTTTGAATATATGTCTAACACCATCCAAGGACCCCCCCCCCCCCCCCATTTAACACATGATCATAATCTTCTGCAGATGGAAACCGGGCAATGTAATACCCGTACTCCAGGTCCTCCAGTCCCACATTAGCTTCCCTAAATCTCTAATTTTCTGCTCCAATACCCAGTATGTTATGCTCTTTCCTAATACTTTGATATCAAGAGCTTTCCTCCATGGTTTCCTTAGTAATTCATAATCTTCCTGGGAAACCTCCATGCTTGGCATGCATGGAGATGGTTGGCTGTAAGGCCACATTCATAAGGAAATCCTCTCCCTCCCATTTGATTTGTATTTCTCCCAACCTTGATTCTCTTTAGTAGCAGGGGAAGGGACAAACTCTCCATCATTCCTTCTTTTATATTTCTTGACACTACGTTTAAGCAGATCGGACTCCTCCGTGGTCATTTCTGGCTGAAGCGAAGACATTTTTGGAATCTGAATATCTGATGATATAGTATGAAAACGTTAATGTCTTTCCATAGAAGAATCAAAGGTCATTTGATCATCATTTATATGAGAGAGAGACCAATTTCCTATGTTTTAGAGAAATGTATATTGAAGAACTCAATCACTTTGTAAATTTTTTTTATGTAATGTTAAAAATATACCAAGTAAAAAAATGGAGGGACTATCATATATATATATATAATAAGTTAAGTATAAATAAATTATGTAAACTTTAAAAGTCTAATAAAAGTTATTGAGGTTCGAAGATCTTTTAAGTAAAAAGTTAAAAATTCACATTAAGTGGCCAAAACGGTATTATGCAAATTGTATAGGCAAAAAAGATAAATGTATACATAGTTGGGGTTAAATCATAAACTTTTCAAATAATTGGGGGTTCCGTTCCGTTTCTTTTAACAAGTTCCCACCCAGTTTAATGCTTCGCGCCTATATTTCCCACCTACCGGAAATCTCCCTCGTTTCTCTGACCGGTAGTTGTAGGGTTTCAGTTCCCCCCAAACACTCCCCCCACCCCTCTCTATCCTTCCTCATCAGCATGGATCTGGATTTCTCCGAATTTGCATCATGGAGTCACTGGAAACCTCCACGAGCAACCCAATCGATGGCCAAGAGTCACCGGGAAAATCCTCCGATCATCTTGACGAGCTTCACTTAGAAAATGTTTCTCTAGCGGCGGAGCTTGAAGTTCTTCGGATATCTTATCGAGACCTCCATTTATTATACAAGGAGAGAGAGACAAGTTTTTTACAAATTGAGCAGCAAAAGGGTGAAGTTTTGAAGCAAAATAGTGATTTAATTGAGGCAATAAAAGAGATCTCAAGTGAAAGAAACTATCTACATGATGAGCTTTACAAAATCAAAGATTCTTTTAGGGAGCGTGAAGATCAGATATGTAGCGAAAAGGAGGAAATCGAGAAAGAGGTTCAACATTGCAATCACAAAATCAAGGAGTTGTCTGACGAGAAGATTGACATAATTAGGTTGTTTTCGGAGAATTTGGAGGTGGTCAGGTTGATTAAGAAGGGCCTGGTGAGAGTAATCGAGAGTTTGGAGGCAGATGAGGTCGGAATTTTGGACAGAGTAGAGAAAGGAAAGAGTGATGAACTGGATTTAGATGAGGAATTGAGTAACTTTTTGTGGGAATTGAAGGGGGTTTCTGAGTTTGTAAATGAAGTTGAGTTGAAAGTGGAAGAATATAAGGAGAAAAGAAAGAAAGAGAGGAAGGAATTGGAGAACAGTGTGGTGAGTTTGACTGAGGAGAATAGGGATATTAATAGCCTTCTAAGGATTGCTTTGGTGGAAAAAGAAGCAGTGGAGAAGAGTCTGAATAAGCTAAAAGGGAACAATGAACAGAAGAGAGCAGCAATTTTGCAAATTGCAGAAAGAGGGTTGCAGAGAGTTGGATTTGGTTTTATGGTGGGAGCCACAGGAAATGAACAGGCACCTGAGAATTCTTATTCTGTTGCTAATACGAGTGTCAAATCTGATAGCAGTGAATGCGAGGAGGAGGTTGTCAGTCTGGTAATATTCTGCTTTTTGTTGACTGAATATAAGAATGCCAAGCAGTTTATAGTGTTCATTTGATTTGTTTTCTGTCAAACTTTCTTGTGATATCAAGATGCTCACCAGGTAACTTAACTTAGCCATGTTTGGCCTTAGCTAGAGTTGAGGTCAATCTTGCTGGAAGGCTCGCCAACTTGCTGTTTTTCTTTGGAAATCTTTATTTGCAGAGATGAAATGAGTTGTTTTCTGTCAAACTTTCTTGTGATATCAAGATGCTCACCAGATAACTTAACTTAGCCATGTTTGGCCTTAGCTAGAGTTGAGGTCAATCTTGCTGGAAGGCTCGCCAACTTGCTGTTTTTCTTTGGAGATCTTTATTTGCAGAGATGAAATGAGTTGTTGTTATCATCTGCTTTTGATGTTCAAGTTTGAAAAGCATTTGATAGAATACTAATTACCAATTACTCCTGCACTATGCATTAATTGGGATTATTTGTAAAACATTCCACTTAACTGAGAGAAGTTTTTATGCATACACCAACTTTGTTCTTGTATATAATATGGTTGACTGGTGAATTTCCTGAAAGAACAGGTAAAGTTTGCAGTGCTAACCGCACATCTTGTTCTTATGATCTTTCCTGCCAGGCAACAACTATGGAGAGAATAATGAAGAATTTACGACTTGAAATCACCCAATTGAGGAGATCTTTGGATGAATCTAGGTATCTCTTTACATTCTCAGAAAGAGAGGGGAGGGGAAGGGGTGGATCTATTAAACAGAACACCACGGAATAAGTTTAAATTTTTGGTTGCTCTATGAAGTTTACAATGCATACTAAAACACTTGTGTACTTTTGATTTCTATGAGGATACTTTTAAACCCTGAAGAAATGTCCGGAGCAAAAATGTCCTGAAGAAATAATTGTCTGGATAAAAATAATACTAGAACTTTCATAACTCTATTTAGCTAGTATTTACGCTTTCTTTCCTTGGGTTAAGTAAGTCTCTTGAATTTGGCTTTTGGGCTGAAGTCTTGATAATTCTGTAAGGTGTCTTCCTTAATGTTCACCCAGTTAAATCCTCTTCAAAACAGGTATATGGATACTATTTATATAGTAGTTTACTAATTGATATGTACAATTCAAATTATGTTTTAGCTCAAAATTCGGATATTAAATTGGTATCATGTAGTGATTTTCCAAGTGGGTAACAGTTCATTCAACAGTTCCTCCCCAACCCCAACGCACCCCACAAAGAAAAGAAAAGAAAGGAAATAAACATAGCTTTGCCAGAATGTTCCTTTTTCATGCGATTAGCAAGACAGCAGGAATTTGATTAATTTGGGATCTCTTTCTCCCCTCCCACTAAAGATTAAGAGTAATGAGTATAGCTTTCTTTTTGTTAGACTTGAGAAAGAATGCCATTTAAGGGCACTTGAAGGAGAGAGCACTAAACTTCAAACAAAGTCTATTAGGTATCTGTTGGAATAGCAATGGAACTAATATCTATTCTATGTTATAAAAAGTTGAGTATGAAGTTTTGGTAACTCAGGTCTGAAACTGACCGACTGCAAAGTCTTACGGAGCAGCAATCTTGCAAACTAGCAGAAAATATGATCTACATAAAAGAGCTCGAGGACAGGGAACAGATGTTAACTGAGAATGTAAGGGTCGGTTCCATGAGTAAGATAGCTATTCATTTATTCATCCTTTATTTGTGGTTTATAACTTTCTAACAGCGACATATCTTCTCTTCTCATCTTTAAGATTGACAAACTCCTTGTACAAATAGAAGAAAATAGGGAAGAGGTTGCAAGGTGGCGGGAAGCCTGTGAGTTGGAAGTGGAAGCTGGAAAGAATGCTATTGAAGAACGTGAAAGAGTGGTAGTCTACTTTTATTTTTCCTATCTATCTTTATTCTAGTATCTTTTCTGTGGTTGCATATTCTCCTGTCTGACAGTACTAGGTGATATGTGGTTTAGGAAACTGTTAAAATCATTTCAGGATCTGTTAAATTTTATAATTAATAGCATTACTATGTATTGCTTCTGCCTGTCATCCTACTGGAGAACAAGCATGGAAGATTATAGAGAATCTATGGAGTATTATGAAGGAGGGGAGCTAAGATCAAAATACATGCATGAAATACCATGTATCTTATAATGATTGGCTTGTCTTCAATAACACATAATATCAATAAAATACCAAAACCACCAGCCTTCCCTCTCCCAATAAAAGAGAAGGTAGCATTGCATGCTCAACTTTTGCCTTCTGAATAATTGATAACTGATGATGAATGTTTTAGACTGATCCAATGTCCACAACATTCTATCAGGTCAGCATTCTAAAACAAGAACTGGAAAAAGCAAGGGCATCTTTAGGGTTATTAAATGGAAAACTTAAGTTGAAGGAGGAGCTAGTTGCCACAGCTATTGCTGCACGGGAAGCAGCTGAGAGATCGCTCAAGCTTGCTGACAGCCGGGTGGCAGGACTCCATGCGAGGATAGAGGAGCTGACAAAACAGTTAGAAGAAGCAGAAAAGAGGGAGCGGGCTAATAGGATTAGAGTCAGATATATCTGCTGGCCATGGCGGGCTCTCAAGTCCAATGCAGCTAATACCACAACCAGTAGTAGAGTGAGCCATGTCAAACGAATGATACCAGAAATGCAAGCCTTGCTTCATTAGGATCTAATATTCTGTTCCTTTTCTTGATTTTGGTGCTAAATTGAAATCTTGGTGCTTCAAAATCTATGAAATCTTGATTCACCATTAAAGTGGTAGCATTTGTTTCAAGAAACTCAAAATGGAAACCAATATATGAAAATGTCCTGTGGTTTGCTCTAAATTGTGTATGCATAAACTGCTATAAGAATGACAAATGCTACTATTATTTTATAGCGGAGGCTCTGGTAGAATATTGATTCTGTACAGCTGATGAAGAAACCTTTCATGATTCCTGCTGGTACGAGTAAGAAAACTGACAAAACAATCTGTTACATACAAGAACAGTTTGAAGGATAGCAGAGAGAAGCTGCTGTGCCCTGAATACAACTTTTACATTGTGATACCTTAACAAATTCCAATGTGTAGCGTTACCTTTTATGAATACAAACTTGACACTCTTTTGAACAATGAGTTAACTGAAAAGTCCACTGGCAACATTCTTCAGCATGCCTTTAATCTGTGAATTCAAAAGAAACAGTAAAAAGGAGAAAATGTCAAGAAAAAAAGCACTATATAAAAATGAACAGATTAACCTATTCAAGAGAACTAGTGTGATGTATGAACATTCCCCAAAAAAAAAAAAAAAAAAAAGTGCAATGTATGAATGGAATGCAAGAATTTTAGGACCCTCGTCCCATCTCACAAACAATTCCAGTTTTTACGAGACCCAATAAAAGATTTTCAAAATCAAACTCTATCCAAATAACCCAAAGCATTGAAAATTACCTGCTTAGCTGAAAGGCCAATATCTTCCAGATCTTCAAGCTGTGACAGCAAATACTTGCACAGTCAATTCCATTTTTTCCAAAAAGTCCATAGCATGGCCAAAAGATTATCTTTTTGCATCAATTCATTTGTTAAAAAGGGGAGAAAAATATCTTACACTCTTGAAAGGCTCCGTAGATTCATCACGGAGTTCAAGAATGTATGTGGCTCTCTTTTCTCCAATACCCTACACAAGAAAATAAATTAAGAGTATGAATAATAAAATAGGATCAACGACTATATGAATACTAAATTTGAAAGTTATACTCACCTTCAATCTTTTCAACTCTTCCCTGTATTACAAAATCATAAACACATATAAAGTGTTAGATCCAGAACCCAAAAAGACATTAAAGGACAGAATTCAAAACAACGATATCTTATACATTAAGAGATCTGATGATTTAATATGAAATTTCATAACCAATAAGAGGGTATCAATTATACATTTTTTAAACTATAAGGTCAAGTATGCGATTATCATTATATGTAGTGAAAGTTTTAAGTGGCCCTTAAACTACATGCAATCTTCCGGTTTCTAGGGAGAACAAGTACAGAGTAAAGAAACGTGAGAAAAGGAAATAGGAAAAAAGGACTAAACACAACATGAAGTAGAAAGACTAAACAATAGTTTAGGAGGAAAGGATTCTGTGATTGAAAATGATGTTATCCAATATAAGGAGTGATAGGGGTTCGCTATTTACTTGCTAGCTGTGTTCAGGAAGTTCAGGTAATCTTCAACAAGGGTACCCTGCAAGAAAAGGTAAGAAACAAAAATTAGCAACACTGATATAAGAAAGAAGAAAGAGAAAAACAAAGAACCTGTCAAAACTTAAACCTTCATCCCAGAGCTACGCTGACTGAATTTTTCCCAGGGACTGCTATATTTTGTAATCTCAAGTTTTTCACTAAATCTAGTGCAAATTTCAGCTGTTGGCGTCTTTGGCTCAATCGTATCTGTAAAGCACATCCCAGCACTGTATTGTTTATCAAACTCCTCTGGCATCTTTACACGTAAAGGAGTTGTGGAGCAAAATAATTTTAAGTTGTTTGATATTTCTCGTAGTCTCTCACTGAGTGGTGGCGATGCCCCCTCAATCTTTTGCAAACATTTATCCTTCTTTTCTGTGCCAGCATCTATAGAAGAACGCATATGAAAATGGAATAAGTAATCCCCAAATTCTATTGCTGGATAAATTTGATAAGGAAACCATGCTTACTGCCATGTTCCAAGAGTGATGTATCAGCATTAGCAAAAGGGGTGACTTCCACATCGTTGCTTCTGTTGTCTGCAGAGATATCCTGCAAGATGATCAAAGAACATCAAAATGAAAATTGTTTCTGAAATGAGTGAGAATTTTGAACAAAATGGTCATAGTAATTTTGGACCTATAACCAAGAGGAACTGGTTATAGGTTCTGCGGCCAAGGTAACTAAATAATAATGTAGTTCAGGCATATTCATTTGTTTTGGTCCCTTCAATTTTATGTTAGAAATAAACAAATGAAAATAAAAAATAAAAAATAAAAAAAAATCGAACCACCTCATCAAGTCCCTCAACCACTGAAGAATTTACAATGGATTTATCTTCAAGAACCTGCAAAGCAAGAAAGCCACTATCTTTAGCTGATCCTCAGGATATCTTCTAAACTATTTCAAGGTAAATATGATGCTAATCTTACAGCCTCACTGCTCGGTACTAACGGCAAAGCAGAATCTGGAACATGGTTATCCTCCAAAGCCTGCAGTATAAATAAGTCACATCTTAATTCCGTCACCAACTCCACTTTCTCCAATAAATTTACTAAACAAGACTTAAATTATACCTCTTTCAGCCTGGACTCTGTTATAGCTAGATCAGAATTAGATTCATTTGGAAGCTCAGGTAGCTTAACTGAGTCAGCATCTTTGGTGTGCTTTTCCTGTGTTACACAATAAAGAGCACTTATAGTTAGTTTTTGGGTTGAATGTATTCCTAATATCTTTCCCAGTCAAAATTATATTAAAAATGTCTTATAAATATATTTTTTACTCTTTCAGAAAGAAAAAGCAATTTACATATCAATGAAACACAAAACTGCAAGAAATAGTATTTAAATAGAGAGGAAATACACGCATTCGAATGATTCTTAAAGCAAAATAAAACTGTATCGTAAATTATTATTTTACTTGTGACTTTAAAAATAGAGAGTAAAACATTTTTGTGATAAACTAGGAAGGTCTTGGAACTGAGGGCAAGGGCTCCACATATCAGCTAGGTCCTGAGATCCATACCTGATTGCTGATCACTTTCTTTCCATGATCAAAAAGTTTCCTTCAAGCAGATGCAAATACAACTTATAAGTTTCTTTCTTGCCAAATAAATTCAAAATATTAGTTAATTTTTGCACAAAATAGTCCAGACACTACCTTCCGTTTGGCTTGGTACTGCCTTTCTTTTCAGATAACTGCATACTGCAGTCTGCTTGCTTTTTCATGCTTGCTGGAGTAGTGGCTAATTTCACAATTTTTTGTGATGAAAGCACTTGGGATCTGGCTGAACTTTTAACTTTCACTACAGAGTCTATCGATACATGGTCCATACTTTGACATGACCGAGAAGCTAAACTCAGTGTGTGAACTGTATCTTGGCAAAGGAGAGGGTTCTACAGAGAGGGAAAACACATGCGATCTTTTAATTATGTAACTGAGGAAAAGATAGCCAAAGAAAAATCCGTAGTAATGTCAATGATTAAGAATCATACCAAGCAAGTCAACATCAAGACATGATTTCTGCCTCCAAGAGACTCTTTTAGCATGCGCGTGAGTTTGCTCTCCCTATATGGCACATGACTTTCATTGGAGTTAAGGGCATAAATAACATTTAATACGGCATGAAGGGACTTGTTGATTCTGGTAGTCTCAGTTAAAGTACTTCCGTCTGCACTTGTTCTTCTAGCATCTACATAACCTGTCAAATGGTAATACAGACTTATGAGTTACTATAGCAAATTTATATTATAGAAAAATTTAAAATTTATTGAACAGAAAGAACCTGCTAAATCAACAAAGTTCATCTTTCCCACAAGCTTGCCATTTGAATTGTCAAACACATTTATTAACACAACTTTGTGGCTTCTTTTGGACAGCTCAGGTGGTAACTTCTGGGCTGATTTGCCAAAATTAGAGTTAAAGTATGTACTCAGAAACTCCGGAATGGATTTCACAGAGACCTAAAGACAGAAGATGCAGCATGAGCTAGAATATAAGATACGCTTGCTCAATATTTTAGTTATGTGATTCATTTGATCTAAACTCTTTCCTAGTTTCCACCTGAGAAAGCCCTTTGAGATTGATTTTTCCACGAGCATCTTCCAGTACTTGAACTTCAGAATGGTTGGTGTCCAGTAGATCATAGACATGCTCGTGAGAAACCTCACACAAAGATAGACAAACTGACTTTCCAATCCGTTCTGCTTCTAGAAGCAATTCAGTTAATGCCATGACAACTAAACCTGGATTCTTCTCTGTGCCCTTAAGTGGAGATAAAACACCAGAATAAGTATGTAGCCAAAAATCGTAAAGTATATAGTAAAACAATAATTTCAGCAAGGAGTAAAAAAAAACCTGAATTGTGTAAGTCTTCCCACTTCCTCTTGCCCCATAAGCTACAATAGATGCACTTTTACCAGCATAGATATCTGAAATTAAAGGCTTTATCTCCCTTGAAAATATCACCTCGATGTCCTCATCTTGTTCGTAACAGTAATCTAGTTCATATGTTGCATCTTTTCTACTGCAAATAGGAAAAATAATTATAAGCTTTATTGAATCAATAAAAAGAATCATAATAAAGTTTCTAACCAATGTACATTGGACGAAAGTGAAAGAAAAAGATAAACTCTTTTCCATTGACTTTAGTAACTAGCTCGAATAATTAAACTGAAACCAGCTATGGAAAAATTTGTACATCAGAGTAAGAAACATACCAAAGAAAGGACAACGCAGGATTTTAAGTCCAAAAACTTCCCCAAACTCATCCAGAATTCAGGTAAATTCAAGAAATCATAAGGCTAACCCCAATAACTCAAAAATTAACACCAAAAGTTATCAGCAGAATGAAACATGGATTAACAATTTATATTTGAATTATACTTTGGATTTAGTACAAGAAACAAAATTTGATCAGGAAGGAGTTCAGAAATATCAAAACTTTGGGGCTACACAAAAAACAGACCTTGCAAGGTTTACAAAATAAATAACACCAACCACCGTCAACTCAATCACGAGCTATGATGTAAAATCACTTCAGAATAAACGATCCTATTCCCAATTTGCTTCTTTAAAAGCTCAAGATGAATCGCATCAATTTTCAAGAAAAATAATAAGTGAACCCCGAGAAGTGAATTAGAAAGCCAACTAAAATCAAGCAATTGAATGAAC
This sequence comes from Catharanthus roseus, assembly GCA_028651295.1. Lineage (NCBI taxonomy): Eukaryota > Viridiplantae > Streptophyta > Magnoliopsida > Gentianales > Apocynaceae > Catharanthus > Catharanthus roseus. The sequence goes on from JAPQWS010000116.1 coordinate 1,548,101, forward strand.
ATATACCTAGCAGATTGGTCCAAAAACGAGACAAAAACCCTATTTCCATCTTGAGGCTTTCGGAGAGTAATCCGAGGCTTTGAATCTTCACTCGAAGATTCAGATTCTTGATTAGTAAAAGGCCGAATTTTTCCTATAATTCTTACTCTTCGAGATGGGGTCAAGCGCAATTTTTCGGTGAGGCGATCTGGTTGTGATGCGGATGAAGCCATGGTAGTAGATTGATGCTTGATGAAGAGAGGAGAAGAAGAAGAAGCGAGGATTTGTTTCAGGTAGAAGAAGAAGAAGAGAGGATATAAGGTGTCTGAAAGAAATAGTAGTCGTTAGAAGGAGCTTTGGTTTTCAAATTGCGTGCCTCTGCGCGGTCGCCCCCGCCCGCTCTCACCCCCTTTTTTTTCTTTGTTTTTTTTTTTTTCTTTTTAAATGATTTTAAAACAAGATTATTTTTAGCTACATATAACATTTTGTTATTTTTTATAAGTTCAATAAACTTTGCTGTCGAATGTAAAAGTCAAGTTTTAATAACTTTCAAGTAAGAATTAAATTGTATAAAATTTTATAGACTAAATTTGTATTAGTCGGCACCGTATATTTTTTCATATCAAATGCATTTAAATAATATAAAAAAAATTAAATTGAGATCGAGACACACAATGATATGAGATTAACTTTTAAATTTAATATATCGAATTCTAAATTTAATATTCACTTTTTTTATTTTTTAAATTATAAGATGTATTATATTTAAATTATTATTCATAATATTATTTTTTTAATTATATATGATATTAGTATATTTTATACTAGGTGATATTTATTTGTAATTTTAGATTTTTTTTTTTATAGAAAAAGTGTACTCTCATATATGATTAGATGTTTTATCTAAGAGTACCCATTAAATGTCATAGAGGATAATAGTTAAATGGTAACTGCATTGACATAATTCAATTGATTCTAAAATTGTAAAATTGGTATAAAAAATGATAGTTATGTGATTCTAAATTTATTTTTACCTTTTTAGAAAAAAAATCATTTTTACCGAATTTAAAAAAGTCTAACTCATGAGTTTGAATCTTGATCCACGTTAAATATACTCTTAAAAAATAAAAATGATAGTAAAAGACACAATATCAATATTAATAAATTGTTTTTGATAGAAAAACCCTTCTCATCTAATAATTTAATAAAAAAAAAACTTTTCTCATCGAACTTCTAATTATTTGGTTGAGAGCCCTTAACTCTTCTCACTTGAATAATATGTCATAAGTATTTTTATCGACCCATTATACCAACATAGTAGTAAATTTTCTTTTTTTTTTTAAATTTATTGAAAAATGTTCCAATAAAGTTGAGAGCTAAAAGTACTTTAAAAGATGTACTTAAAAAAAGTGTCGATATTTCTCCTACAACATATTGACCAATCGGGAGGAAGATGATGAACTCACTAGCTATTGATATTTTTACACAAATATAATTTTGTTACATTTTGAAAGAAAAATGACTCAAGTAATTCTCAACTTCATGATATTTTTTTCAATAAACTATTTTTTAGTACATTGTGCATGAAAGGAGTTGCAGATTGAATACAAATTTTTCATCCACAAAATATGAATTTATCAATTAAATCAACACTAATGCAAAAATGAAAACTTCCATTGCTTTGTGCTGTATTTGCATTTTATTTCAAAATTACACTACTTCTTTCTTAGGATACCATAGCCTATCACCAAACCATTAAGGCCCAACTTAAATTCAAAATCAAAAAGTTATCAAGCCCAAAACCAGTTCGACCCAATCGCAAACATGAGGAACTAAAAGTACAATCAGATGACTATAAAAAGATCTTCTCTCCCTTCTTGAATACTTTGTCTAAATTATAACTATTGAATGCTCTTTACTTTTCCACCAACCTCTCCTTGAGAATGTCATTGACTTAGGCATCATAGTACCCTTAGGGAGTTAGTTCCCTTGGTCTCTAACTACTATCTATCTTGCAGGGACAAAAATTCCGCCACCATTTTGGGGCATAAAGGGAGATCATCCCAACTTCAGATTATTGAATTATTGTCCGACAACTTCAATTCAAATTTGTCCGAGCATACGCGAAACGATTTAATAGAAAAGCTATGAAAGTACCTAGCCTTAGTGATCTAGAGCATATACATGCCTATAAACACGGCCTCCGATCACTATCTCTTACAAAGGTATTCACCACAAAACATTACTTACTGTTGATCACTTGCTTAATGCAGCTCCTGAATTCATCAAAGGAGAAATCAGCGTCTAGAGCAAGCGCGAATAGCATGATAATGTGTTAGCTAAAGGAAAGGGAAAAAGTCGTATCATACGCAGAACCACATTCATCTACCTGTACACGAACACTGTCTTACCCATATAATTTGGACTCATAGAGAGGTCATCCTCGTGCAACAACCAGCAAACTTGATACCTATACACCTCTCAAAAAGTCACGAATAGAAATCTTACAGCTCGGTAAATCGATTGGGATCCTCAAAGCACTAGCTAAAATGACTTTCCCACCCGAGAGACAAAGCAACACAAAGTATTATGATTTCCACTGAGACTACGGTCATGATACATAACAACGTAACAAGTTGCAGAAGGAAATTGAAAATGCTATCCTCCATGAGTTGCTGAAGGATTTCATCGCTCAACGGGCAGATTGTAGACAAGAAAATAGGAAAAAATATGATAGGGAATCCACCATAAAAAACCCAGCTAACAGTCAAAATCAAACGTGAGTGAACAAAAAGTGATTAACATAATTTCTACCAACAGCGGAAAGAATGCCTAGAAAAGACAAAGAAGCATGATGCCCCACTGGTCATCACTCTTGACATCAGCTATTGCACTGTCAAATGAATCCTCGTCGACATAGGGAGTGCAACTAACGTCCTTTTTAAAGATGCTTTTGACCAAATGGGCATTCCACCCAAAGAAATTCCCTTTTCGGCTTTACTGGTCAAAGTATCAGTTCTATCGGTAGTATCACACTACCCTTGATCAATGAAGGTCACACCCAATACCTGGATTTTCTAATCGGTGATGCTCCTTCCTCATACAATGGGATTCTGGGACGTCTAACACTAAATGCAGTTAAAGCTTCAGCGTCACTTACTCTGCTATAATTCAGTTGCAAATCAGAAATGCATGCCACACCATCATGGGTGATAAATTCATCAGCGGCAAGTGCTTCATAGCCTCAAAAGAAGGAGCTGAAAGTTCGACTGTAGAGCACAATTTGAACCAAGAAACGAGAAAAAAGACTTCCAACCAAAGGAGGAATTCGAGTTGTTCAGTATCAGCAACACGCATCCAAAACAACAAATCAAGATCGGTACCACGCTTCCACCTCTCATCCTATATAAAATGCGAGACATTCTCTTTGAATACAAAGATATTTTTTCATGGACACCACACGAATTGGGTACCATCTCTTGTGAAGTTGAGGAACACTATCTAGGCATCCCACACGATTCCTCACCAATGACTCAAAAGAAATAACGTTTGCCAAACAACGACAGCTACTCATTAGAGAAAACATTCAAGAACTGCTGAATGCAGGCATTATCAAATGGTTCTATTACCTAACATGGCTAGCAAACCCGATTCTGGTCCCAAACACAATGGGGAATGGTGAATGTGCATTCATTACACGGACTTAAACAAGGCCATCCCGAAAAAAATTTTTCCTTACCGAGGATTGACCAAGTTGTTGAGACAATCGTAGGCCATGAAATCCTCTACTTCCTGGATGCCTACAAGGGATACCATAAGATCCAAATAGCCGCCAAATACATGGAAAAAACTGCATTTGTCACCAATGACGACACTTTTTGCTATACCCATTTTGGACTTAAGAATGCGGGGACAGGGTTCTAACAAATGGTTAACAACCTCTTTGGTGTCCAGATCAACCACAACATGGAAGTTTATGTTGAAGATCTCATTGTGAAATCCAAAAAAAACTAGTGATCTCCCTATTAATATGATCGAAACACTCCAAAAGATATGGGAAGCAGGAATGAGATTAAACCTAAAGAAATACGTCTTCAAGGTACCATCTAGTAAATACTTGGGTTTTATCATTTCCAAATGAGGGATAGAAGTCGACCCCGCGAAAATCAGAGTCATCCAAGAAATGCAAACCCCGAAGAATATTAAAGACGTACAGAAGTTGTCTAGATACATTGCCTATCTCATTAGGTTCTTGTCAAAAATGGGGAAAAATAGCCTACCTCTCTACAAACTTTTGAAAGGAAACAACACCTTTGTTTGGACTGATAATTGTGAAAAGGCTTTTAACAAATTGAAGACGGCTCTTAGCCAAGCTCCTTTTTAGTCGCCCCAACAGAAGGGGAAATACTATTCATGTATTTAGCCATTATAGAAGCTGTTATTAGTGTTGTAATCTACTCTTTGCAAAATGAGAAAATATAGCTTGTTTATTATGTGAGTCATGTACTAACAGGGCCGAAATGCAATATACATTGCTCGAAAAACATATCCTTTGCTTAGTCGTATCGGCTCGAAAACTCCAATCATACTTTCAGGTGCATCCAGTCACCATACTCACAAATGCACTTCTGAGGCAAATCTTGCATAAACTATACTTAACAGGCCGCATGACCAAATAGGTTGACTTCCAGCAAAGAAAGACAATGCAATCACAAGTTTTGGCTAATTTCATTGTAGAAAACACCCTCCTTACCCCGACGCCCGACAACCAGTGATAAGTGCATAATTGTCTATATTTTCTATATGTTAATTTCATTATTTTCGGTGCTTTTAATATGTAAAAGAATATATTTGAGTTAAATATCTCTTATTCTTGTCTAGGTACCCTCCGGAAGTAGAAAAGATAAAAAAACAAAAACAGATCGAAAACGACAAAAACGGAATCCGTCAGCAAAGCAGCCGCACCTACCGTCACCGGTAGGTGCCGAGGATGGTCAGGAAGTTGTAACCCGAGACCTACTGTGGACGGTGGGCCTCACCCTACCGTCGACGGTAGGTAGGCTGGCAAGGGCAAAATCCAATCCTTTTCAAACTCAATTTTCTTGATTCCTACTCCAACTTTGGCTTGGATTTCTTGAATTTTACCTCTATGTATAGGCTTTTATGCAGCCATTGAAAAAGAAAAAATATATACAATCTTAGACAATTAGATAGTTTTATTAAATAATTGCTTTAGGTTAGATTTAGGTTAGATTAGATTTTAGATTATGAGTAGATTAATTATGTTAGATTAGTTATACACTCTTTAGAATTCCAGCTTTTATATTTTTTTTAGTTATAGATTTTAAAGTTTTGTGCAAGATTTACTTTCTTGGATTCAAGAATTGAAGGCTTTAATTCAAGATTTCATTCTTCGACTTGGTGACTCAAGAGATGATCTTAGAAGACGTTCGGGATTTCGAATTTGGCTTCAAGACTTAATCCTAAGCTTTCTTTTACTTTTCTTGTTATTGAATTCTTTTTATTTATTTTTAGTTTTTATTAATCTGAATAGTGAGTAGTTTTTCTTGTTTGGATTTGGGGTTGAACCATAGTCTTGATTTTGAAGTTCTTAGTGTGATTTCTTGATTTTGATGCTTGTTTTATTCTAAGTTGTCTTCCAATTGCGCTTTTGTTTGGTAATTTAATTGTCACGAAATTAGATTATTTACAAGGTTGTTTGGAATTGAAAAAGGAAGAACAATCAAGGGCAACTGATTGGGGGTTAATTGGGGCAATTGACTAGAGATACGATTTTGCACTTTTAGGTCTTTTAAATCACCTAATTTTATAGCACTCATAATTTGTTAGGGAGGCAAAGAGGTTTTCCTCTAAGTATTAGTGAGTAGGGTGGCTTTCGTACTAGAGATAGGGATTGCCCGATTTTTAAGTGATGATCCAACTTAATTAATTCAAACATCGTTTTCATTAAAGTCTTTTCCAATTGAGCTAGTAACAAGGAGTAATGGGATTCCAATAGACCAAACTCTTGTTTTTGTTAACCTTTTAAAATCGTTTTATTATTGCTTCCTTTTAATTGCTTTTATTGTTTTTAAGTTTTTCTCAACGGCAACCTTTTTATTCAGCTAAGCATTAGAGACACGAGTAGTACTTGAACCGTCGTCCTTCCCTGAGAGATTCGGCACTCGGGTTGAACTCACATCGTTCACTTGTCTAGCATTATAGTGATTAGAATTCCCTGTTTTATATTTTACACACATCAATCAGCAACAAGAAAAACTGGACCCCGAAATGGTGTGGAGTTTGTATGTTGGCCGGTCCATAGGGAAAGAGCATCAAGGAGAAGGCTCTATACTGAAAAGTGCTACCAGGATAGAATTCGTGTATGCTTTAAAGTATAATTTCTACGTTAGCAACAATGAATTTGAATGCAAAGCGCTCCTTGCGGGCCTTTGGATGGCTTTAGCAATGGACGTACCAACTCATCATACACGGAGACTCACAAATTGTTTATGGGTACATCACGGGAATGTTCGAAGCAAAAGAAAATAACATGAAAAAACATTCCAAGTTAGCAAAAGCAATTATTTCCCGATTCAAATGCACACAGTTCGAAAAAGTCAACAGAAGGAATATCCAAAAAGCAAGCAAACTATCCAAAGCTTTATCCGGAGACCAGATCCCTGGAATATGGTTAGAACCTTAGTCAGGAAGAGCATGGATAAAAAAAATCATATGTGTGACCCCTGAAAATAATTGGATGAGCCCAATCAAAGATTATATCTTGAACGATTCATTGCCAGACGAGGTTGACCAAGCGTGAAAAGCCAGAACTACGGTGGCACATGAGGTTATTCACGGTCACCACTATATCGAATAATGTGGAATTGGCTACTACTGAAATGTATCACCTGCTACAAAGGTAACTACATCCTGAGAGATTTGGATGAAGGAATCTGTGGAGCACACATCGGGACCAATGCACTTATTCGAAAGATCATGTGCTACGGGTACTTTTTGGCTAACAATAAGGGAAGACTCCAAGGAAATAGTACGGGCTTACCATCAATGCTAAATTCACTCCAACGATCATCACGTCCCGCAGAACAAATATCATTCTATTACCTCCCCCATACCATTTGCCCAATGGGAAATGGACCTCTTAGGTCCCTTCCCAAAGACCTGAGGAGAAAAACAATACCTTGTCGTCATGGTTTGACTATTTTTCTCGCTGGATTGAAGCAAAAGCCCTAAGTTCAATCACTTCCAAGAAAGTTCAAGATTTCTTATGGGAAGATGTCTTTTGCAGATTTGGAATACCAAAAATACTCATAACTGACAATGGAAAACAATTTGACGCAACTTCATTTAAACAATCATGTGAACAATTGGGCATTGATCAACGGTTTGCATCCGTCGTGCACCCGTAAACAAACGGACTTGCAGAAGTCTCTAATAGGACAATACTACAAAGCTAAAAAAATCACTAAACAATACAAAAGCTAATTTGTTTGAAGAATTGCAAGCGTCTTGTGGTCTTACAGGACCACCCCATAGAAAGCTATTGGGAATCACCGTTCAGTTTAAGCTTCAACCTAGAAGCCTTGATCCCTGTAGAATTTGGATCCCCAAGCACACGAAAAGACTACTTCGACCTACAACGAAATGAAAAACTCCTACGAGAAAATTTTCTTCTTATAGAAGACTTCCATAATGAAGCTGCTAAAAAAGACGAACATTTCAAGTGAGCAGCTAGCCGATATCACAACTCCAAATACTTGGTTTTAAGAAAAAAGAAAATTAGCAGGCAAGAGACTTCATGTAAGTTAGATACATTTCAGGAAGGACGTACAAAGTTATTAAGGCTTAGGAAACAGAGGGTACACCCTTGAAGATGCAGACGGAAGATAGCTTGCTAGAATGTGGAATGACACCAATCTTAAAAAGTATTACCCGTGACAAGTCATCATCAAATTGTTTGTTTATCTTTCTAAGCATTGAAACTAAGTCATTTATAAACCAAAAGTAATTTCATTGATTGAGCAAAATGAGGCTTCACGTTGTTATATAACATCGAAAAAAAAGAGAAAAACAACATGGGAATTGGTACTATCCTCCGGAAAACTTCAATCTTCCTCATCGGACTCCTCCTCCAAATCCTCGATATCCAAGAGAAAGGTAGGCAATGCTATGAATCCATCAAACTGAGGGATAGAATATACAATTCCAAAACCCAGGTATTGCAAACTAGTCTCAGTGTCCGGAGCCAGAAGATGACATTCTACTTCCTAAGGGAACACTCGGCAGTATGGAAGAAATGCTAGAATAAACGCATATGAGAGAACGGCATATACAGGTGATAAGTCATCACCACTGACTCCCCTACAACGACCAGGGAGAAATGGACCCAGAATTTTAGAGAATAAAATAACTCAAGAGGCCCGTCTATCGTGCTCAAACAAATCCTTAGCACTTCAATGAACCATCCAAAATTTTGGCCTCTCAGTCGCACATTTCAAATGCGCACCCAAATTTCACGATGATCCTCCTTGGATAGCCATTCAATGGAGGTCTAACGGTCAAGCATTGCCCCAAAAGGTGGCGTAAACCAATCACCAAAGGACCAATGGCAACATACGGAAAAGGTTGAGGAGAAACACTAGTCGCAAAGGTAAGAACTTTACTTCGAAAGTTTATTATTTCAATCAAGGAGGCTTTACTTCCAAAATTCAAGTATACAATATGCATATTGCCTCCTGGTATTTATTTATAGATAGGAAGGTGAAGTTTAACCCTCCAGCTGCTTGGCGATTAATGTTAAATTGATGATTTACCTTGAAGATCTCAAACAACGCACTAATAAAGTAAACATGATGAAAAGACTAACATTCCAAGTATACTGGCACTGCTCCATTCAATATAAATGACTTGGAACGTCATTCACCCTTAACTCATATAAGAAGCCTATCTGAAGGGATGATAAACCCACATCCCCAAGCGACAGTCATCATCAATATAAAGGTCAAACAAGCACATGCAAATGCGGTGTTGCTATCCACATGCCAACTCTAATACCTACAATCACAAGGTGACCAAACATCTTTTTAGGGAAAGCCCCGGTACGGGCACCCCAAACAAAATGAAGACCGATATGTCTTCCTCACGCCTAGCCTAATGTGGTTTCTCTCTTTTGCCACACAAATACACTAAACAAATTGACAATTCAATAAAAAGAAAGTCAAGGCATGAAAATAGGCATTCATTACAAAAAATTTCCTCTTGGAAAAACATAACAATAATCCTTCCGACAAAAATCACTCAAGGAGATAACTATCGTCGTAGATATCCACCAAAGAAACCTACGAAGGTGGGGCAATACACTTGCATCAGCATTTCCACTTATGGAATATGTTGTTGGTTCCGAAGCTGGGAGTGGCCGAGAAGTAGAGGCATCAGAATCCTTAGGAGGACATGCCACCTCGTCCCAAACGAGAAAGTCCTCCATCAAACAAGATATCTCTGTCAAAGACCCGGAGCGAACAAAGAGCACTTCATCATCAGGGTTATCATAAAATTTCTATCGTTTGACCATGGGTACTTGAACAGAGGAGCAGGAGCCTATATCACTCGATCAGTATCCCGGAGCAGCCTTTTAAACATCAACCACAAGGTTTTGAATGACCTTTTGAACTACTATTAATATCTACCGGTAAAACAAGGTCTGCATATGGGTAGTCTGTACGAACCTCTCATATATGTCCCTTATAAGATGAAGGTTCAACCGGCCCTCCCTATTTATCACCAACCCAAGCAACCGCTCTAAGCCAGCACATTCTAACAACTTCTTTTGCAGATCTCGCTCCTTTTATCCACAGCTGCCTCCAACAAAAGAACCTTGCTGGCTATATCGGCTAGCTCACGCTCTTTTGCCTACGAGCTGACTCAGCCAACTGATACTGCTCGCCCAACGATGCGAAATGAGACTTCAATTCATTCAGCTCCACCTCCAGCTTATAAACATGCTGGCGCTTCTCATTGTATTCTCGCATCATCGTATTCTTGGAGTTCATTAACTCTCCCATTAGCAACTTCAAATCGTGGACCTCTACTTTCAGCTTCTTGATCTTCTCATTAGCAATGGATGACGCGCCCAACATCACCAATTTCAATGGAAATTGTAGTTCACGACTATCTATCATCGTCTATCAAACGAACTGACATTAAACGCAACCAGGGAAAAATTCAATTTCCAAAATGAAGTACACATACATCTTTACCTACATCAATGCGGCTGAAAAATATTTCATCAATTCCGAGAACGAAATCTGTGACGCAAACATGATGTCCTGAGGAAGTACCAGGTGATCTAACATCTCGACACAAACCTTAGGATCAATTATGTGGTCGTTAATATTTAAATTTCATTCGGGCTGGAACAAGATCTCTTCCCTACCCGTTTCCAATTCTAGCACAGGATATTTATCGAAGAATGGGTCATCAACCCAAGGGACAGGCCCCTCTTTGAAAGGAAGAATGATGGATTACCCCTTATCCCTCAGACAAACAATATGAAAGTCAGCCTAAAAACTGTGAGATTTTTTTTACGCATTCGATGAAGTACCCCTTCAAGAGACAGAAGTACCAGACACACCATGGGGGTTCAAAGATTGGGGTATCGATGATACTTGGGAAGGAGTGTGTTCAGGTTTTGGATTGGACCCAGATTGTCGCCCCCCACGAATCGGTGACATCTCCTCCTCTTTCTCTATCCTTTTATCTGCTTGCACAGAAGGGTATTCCCCTAACAAATCACAAATATCATCAGAACAAACACCCGCTCGCAAAACTGATCTGTCAATCTCTTTAAAGGTTTACCTAGGATTGCAAGGCTAATACTCAAGGACGGAAGGGAATGAGAACAAATAAATCAATGATACCCCAACACAACATACCTGGTGCAACTACATTTGCATGTTTCCTCTTCAATCGAGAAGATGTTGCCCCTTCATCAGGTACCTTATCAATAACAGCACCCCAGACACCCTTATTTGGTTTTGCTACATCCCTGGCACCAATACTTGCCGCACGTGAACGAGTCACTACTGATAGTTTCGGCATGCCACACGTCCCGGAAGCCAATATAGTAGCAGCCAAGTAAAATATATTCATTATATGCCAAAACGACACCAGACACAAAAAGTCCACATAAAAAAATCATAAAACAAATAGACAAAACATGATCTAAAAACAAGCATGTGAAAACAGATAAAGACTCTCCAGATATTAATGTAAGACGACTCTATCAAACACTCCTCTGTAAAAACCACAGCTTTCCAGTAGAGACCGTGGCCAGCTCTCCTTGATTCGAAGTTGGGCTGCATACCGGTCAATAATCTCCCAGTAATGTTGCAACTCGGCGTCCAACTTCATGGGAGGACTAGGGAATCACTTACGGGTAGCCCAAGACGACTTTAATGAGGCATAAGGATCTCGTACAAAGAAGAATCGATCTTTCTAATCCTTCCTTAGAAGGCTTCGATAGGACCAAAGGCTTCTTCGACATGCAAGTGTACTATCCACCTTTGCCATATTGAATGCCATGATACTTTTGAAATAAATCACAATTCGTAGGGACGCCGAGTACCCGACAGATAATGATGCAACCCACAAGATTTCTTGCAAATAGGGGATGGACTTGACCAAGAGGGAGATTCCAAAATCTTAAACCTCGATAACTAACAAAGTAAGGAGAAAAACACAATCTGGAGTGCAAATGCTCTCATACACGGAGTAGCACCCGGGAAGGGGATAACATGTCCTCACATTTGGCCTGGACACAAAAGGACGTATTCATCAGGGATTGAATGTTTCTCCTGCAAACCCGCCAAGACTATATCTGTCATTGTTCTCCCACAAGTAGTGGGCTGACCTTCAAAACCTTCTAGTTCTACCCGTTTAGTAAACACAACCATTATTGTTTTGAGAGGGATATGTTCATCAGAAACCCACAGTCCATCAAGGAGAGGGAAAACAACCTCGACTAGATAAAGCCTATACCTCAGACCAGAAGAGCAAGTAGAGATATAGACATTTCCTAAAGGAGTATATGGAAGGGAGGTTCCTTCAGAAGGGGTACGGCTGGTATTACGACTGTCAGAAGAAGTCATCTTTGTAATACGGGAAATGGATACTAGAAGCAAAGGAAAATTAAAGAATACAAGAATTAAATGCGAAAGATACAGTAACACAAAAGCATGGAAATAAGGAAGAAAAAAAACAAATCGCCCACCGTCACAATTTAAGAGGCACAGGGACAAAGTGACGAGACAGGAAATGCCTCTCAGAAGCACAACACTACGTTAATGATGCACCTTTTAAAGGAGGGGCAGATGATGGGATAAAACTCCATCACCCATCATCACCAAACCATCAAGGCGCAATCAAAATCTAAAGGCAAAGAATTACTAGGCCTCAAATCAGCTCGGCCCAATCGTAAACATAAAGAACTAAAAGCCCAACCAGATGCTTATAAAACAGTTCTCTCTCCCTTCACTAATGCTTGATTTTAATTCTAGTTATTGAATGCTCTTTACTCTTCCATCACCCATTCTTAAGAACGTCACTGACTTAGGCATCGGAGTACCCATTGGGAGTTAGTCCCCTCGATCTCTAACTACCATATATCTTACAAGAGTTCAGAGCACTTGATAGCTGGAAGTTCATCACCCCACAAAATATAAATTTATCAATTAAATTAACACTAATGCAAAGATGAAGACTTCCATTGCTTTGTGTTTCATTTGCATTTTAGAGGGAATGAAGGGATAGGAATAGGAATTATAGTACTATTGGAAGAAGGAGCACTTGTGGGAACATTTCTACCAACAAACCATTTCAATAGGACGGATGCTGCCATGCCACGAGGCACAACCATGAAAGAAATAAAAAAGAAAAAGTTATATAATTGGATCATATGTTCTATTCGTTCTAGTTTTGCTTCTTTATAGAATATGAGAGGCTAAAAATAAAAGTGTTGGTAACACATACCGAAAGGATACTAATTAAGCTGACCATTAATGACTAGTTCAAACATCTAACGCAGAGTCATGAAAACTAATATATTGTAGTTGGGGTCAAAATTATACTACTTCTTTCCAAGGGGATTATAATCTATAGGTGGGGTAAAAATAAAGAAGGAGTACTATTGATTTGTTTGGGTGATTATCCCATTTAATTCACTATGTTGGAGGCATTAACTAAATGGGCCCTATTACCAAAAGAAAACAAAGTAAATGGGCCCAATTCCTTGACCTTTTTTATATTTTTTCTGAACAGAACAACTGGTCCGTGATCAAGTGCATATATAAACCACGACTCCAGCCTATTAATGACTGTTTCTCTCCGGCCGGCATCAATTGCATAAACTTTCCCTTTTCTGGTAGAATTTTAATTTATTTATTTTCCTAAATGTGAAATTACTTGTAATTGGTTTGAAATTTCTTCTTTTTTCTGTATACAGAGAAGAGTTGAGAGATCACGTTGAAATTAATCGATTGGCTTTTGAGGAAAAAATGGATCCAAGGGCGGACAAGAAGAACAACAGCGGAGGTAGGGCGGCGGCGTGTGATGTGGAGGCTTTGAAGAAATGCTTGGAAGAAAACAACGGAAATCGTCAGAAATGTCAGGCTCAAATCGAAGCTTTCAAATCATATTGTGCAGCTAAAAGGCGCAATTCATATTCATTATCTCCTCGCCCTAGAATAGATAATAGCGTGGTTACTGAGCTCTAAATCTCATTTGGTTGGTTAAGTTTTTTAATTTTACCCAGCTTCATATGCAGACGTTTTGTTTTGACATATCGTTCTTTTGTAAAATTTCTATTCTATGGTTGATCTGATTTGACTTGAAAATCTCCTCCTGGGTTTTTTTTAATTTTTTATTATAACATGAATAATCTAGCTAGCTAGGTAGGCTCTGATGCTTTTTATCATCAGAGCAAAGGATAGAATTTTCGATTCCGAACGAAACCCACAGGGATTAGTTTAATAATAATAGTAATTAATGGTGGGGATACCAAAACTGGCTTTGATTCATTCATTGTATGTTTTAATGAAGCTGGTTTCTTGAGTTCCAAATGACACAGAAAGAAACCTTGATCCACCTCTATCTAAATAAATATGATTGATTATCTCTTTTGGAGGAAAAATAATTGGTTACGAGGTTTCTCTATTTATCATACTCATTTTTTCTCTTACACTAAAGAAATGTTACAATCAAAGTATAATATTAGATGATTTTAATTGGTTTGGAGGTGATTATCTAGATAGAAAAAAAAAAGAAAAAATTATATATTTGTATTGATTTCTAAAATAGTACTTATAAACATAAAAAGTTATTGCAAAGAAAGTATATTGGAAGGGAGATTAGAAGATTCTATTTTAGGATTGTTGAAACCTTTGCTTACAAATTAATTAGGTGAGATTCTTAACAAATTTTGATTTGTTTCAAGGTGATTGGAGGCATTTTATCAATCTTTTGCAATATTTTTGGTAATATTTTTTACAACATTTAAGGAGTTCGAATGGTTGAGAGTTGAGCGCAGGCATATATTGAATCGAAAGTGAGAAATTTATTTATTGAATTTTAAGATGTTAAAATTATTACAAAGAAAGTATATTGAAAAGCATATTATAGGATTTTGATTAGTTTTGAGGTGATTCGAGACTTTTTGTCAGCCTTTTACAATATTTGAAGAGGTTGAGAGTTTAATACAATATGTATTGGGATTGGAAGTAAGAAATTTTGTATTAAGTTTTAAAATATTATAAAAAACACAGCAAAGGAAGAGTATTAAAAATACATTAAAAAGTTCCGGTCGATTTTGAAGAGATTGGAGGCTTTCGTGGATCTTTTACAATATGTTTAGTAGCATTTGAAGAGTTTAAATGGTTGGAAGATTAGTATAGCAAATATTAGGACCAAAAATATAATTTGTATTGAATTTCAAAATGATTGGTGAAGTTATTATTGAGAGAGAGAGAGAGAGAGAGAGAGAGAGAGAGAGAGAGGTTATAATAAGGTGAAATAGGAAAAGTCAAATGGCCATTTTATTGACTTTTGGAGTCCTAAAAAATGAGTTTACTTGTGGAAATGGACACTAGTGGAAGTTTCACCTCTTGTTATACTATACTATATTATAGTATTAGTTTTATTTGCCATTGTTTCAGGCAATCCAACAAAGTTGATGATTCATGTGATAACCAGAAAACTTAGAGACAGAGACATTAAAGTTTCAAACAAGATTCTCAAATACTTAGTACATTAATACTAATTAATTACTGTTAGGAAAATACCTAGTTGATATGAAATAATCATGGAAATGGAATTAGTCAAAGAAGACTTGGAAATGGAACTGAAGAAGAAGAATCATCATCATCTTCATCTTCTAAGTGAAACAAATTATTATTATTATTATTATTATTAGTAGTACATTAATAATTAATTAATAGTGTGACGAATTGTACAACACCATCAAGGCAACCTCCACCATTCCTGCCCTTTTCCTCTTAAGTAACATTTTTTAAAAAAAAAAAAATTAAAAAACTCCCTTTTGACTTCCTTACCTCCATATTTCCTTAGTCAAACCTTGACATATATATAATATATATTTATCTTAAAACCTTCATATTTTTAATTACAAACAATCACTCTAATCGTGGTATCTCTGCTTTTTATCTGCTTACATGTCATAAAATACGTGTACTTTGTGTGTATTTTAACTGCATAAATGTCATGTTATGAAATATTTATCAATTACTTCTTACTTTCTTATATTGTTTCTTAATAGTGATTGCAAGTTTCTTTATAAAAATATATATGTAAAGAATAGTCAATTTACATCAATCTGTCAAGAATATTTTTCTTGAAATATATTACTTTAGCACATGTATTTCTGATAAAATTCTATATAAGAGAAAGAAAGAATGAATGAATGAAATCAACAGCTTCTTAAAGAAAAGAAAAGAAAACAAAATAATTATGTCTTGTCCTGTTGATGATCAAACTTCATCAATAGATCTTCCAGTTTGGAATACTTCAAAGGCTTTGAGTCCTTGTTGTTTATCATCATTGGCTTTTGCTTGTAAAGAATGGGGCTTTTTCGAAATCACAAACCATGGGATTTCCAGAGACTTTTGCAAGAAGTTGAATTCTCTTTCAAGACATATTTTCATGGTTCCTTCACAAGTGAAAGTTAGAGGTGCAGGACCATCATCAACCTTGAAAACATACACTCCTCATTTCATTGCCTCTCCTTTTTATGAGTCTCTCCGTGTGAATGGACCTGACTTCTTTACTTCTGCTCAGACTTCATCACAAGCCATCCTCAAACAGTCTAATCCTGAATTCAGGTGAAAAAAACCTTCCATCTTTCTTCTTCTTCTTCTAGAGAGTTTGATATAGCTTTTTTTTTTCTCCGTTGTTTTGTCCAGTGAAATGATAAGTGAATATGGAAGCAAAATGACAGATTTATCAACAAGAATCATAGAAATGCTACTAATGTGTTTAGGAGATGGCTTAAAGAAGCAGCTACTGTCCGAATTTAGACACTGCCACGGTTACCTAAGAATCAACAACTACACATCAGAAAGCATAATAAAATCGTTAGAAGAAGAAGAAGAAGTTGAAGGGCTGGGAATGCACACAGATATGAGCTGCATAACCATAGTTTATCAGGACGAAATTGGTGGACTCCAAGTGAGGTCGAAAGAAGGAAAATGGATGGACATAAATCCACGGAATGGCAATCTTGTGGTCAATATTGGTGATTTGATGCAAGCTTGGAGCAATGGCAAGTTTAGATCATCTGAACATAGAGTTGTTCTTAGGCAATGTTCAAGTAGATTTTCTATTGCTTTCTTTTGGTGTTTTGAAGATAAAAAGACCATATTTGCACCTTCACCAATTGTTGGTGATGAAAATTTGAGGCTTTATAGGCCTTTTTTATGTGCAGATTATCTTAAGTTTAGAGAGAATAGGGAGATAGGCAAATTTGAGAAAGTAGGATTCACTGTCCAGCATTTTGCTGGGATCAAATGATGTTTAACTTCTGTTAATGCCCTGCATTTGGCCCAAACATTTGTAATTGGTATCCAAGAGGTACACGGCCCTGCCCTGGTTAATCCAGACTCAGGCAGGCAACGGAGCACCCCCAGAGTTTATAACTCTTACCCACAAGTTAAAACCTGACTGTAGGCATTTTACAGCACAGCACCATGAGAGGATTTGAAACTTACAAGAATTTGTGAAAGTTGTTTATAAGTGTTTGTTTTTAAGATTTTTAGACATTTTTTCTCTTCAAGATCGTCTCTTCTCTGTCTGTTTTCAGGTTTTTTTCCCCGAAATCATTAACAAGACTATGATGCCATTTAAGAGGAAAGCTTGTCCTAAACTGAAAATATCATAATGGTGAAATTACATAATGATCCAATCTTGCGTATACAACCACAGAAGGAGATATCATATTAACCTATAGGGTCAAGAAACTGCATATAATAATTGAATCTCAGAAGCTGAATGTGATAGCTTTTCATCAGCAATACAAAAGGCTGTTAAATATATAATTCTAGTTCCTTTTTCATGTAAGGGTGAAGGAAACAATACCAAATCTGTATATAGAAACTGAAGTAACTTGGACTAATCCATCCATCAGCAGGAATTACAACTCTTCCTGCAAGTCCCATAATAATCAGGAGAACCAATCATAAAGACAGGATTTCTTTGACACTCTCCAACAGCCGCCCAACGAGCACAGTTTTCATCTTCATCTGTGCAATCAGTATCATCAAACTTTTGTGTTCTTTCTGTTCTAATGGCTTGTAAGCGGAACAATTTGATGGCACACCACATTTCTCCTTCAAGAACAGGGCATCTAGAATGTGAACTGCTCTTGTCGGGAGTTGCATTGAGATGGGCCTTAAAGAAAACAAGGGCATTTCCCTTTCTTGGTCTCAATGCATTACCATTCTTTGTACAATCAGACCAGATCTTGTTCTGCATGATGATTTGTCCAAAAGGTTGGTTACATCCCACGAAGCAATAACTGAAAAACGTACTAAATCAAGAGTCATTGCTCTCTTACTTCTGACTCTGGAAAGAGAATCTCACCACCCCGAGAGACATTTGAAAGATATAAAACAACTGTTGCCATCAATGGTTCCTCAGAAAGTGTCACGGATTTGTTACCAAAGTAATTGTAGTTTTGTTCGGATTCTTCATCACGAAAATTCAGAACTTGTAAAGGCATGCCATTTTCTGAAAGCAATATCTGTTAAAACTAGTGTGAATAAGGTCAATGACAAAGGAAGAAAATTCCAGTAACCAGAACATATTCAAAGGAAAATCACCCTTGGGAATGAAAGTCCAAGCTGACATTCTTTCCTCGATCCTTGCAACTACTTCATCCTGGAAGCCACAAAGTCCATAAATCAATTGATGCAAGACTGAAAAGCTTTCATTGAAACAGATTACCCTTCAGGTACCTGAATATTTCTCAGCAAGATCTCTAACTTATCAGTAAAAAGTTGGTCTGTAAGGATTGGTTTCATTTGATAAGTTTGACTTCTAACCACTTCTTTTCACACAAACCAAGACAACAACTTTAAAATACGAAAACAATCCTTTTCTCCTTTCAACCAGTTAGAACACATATATTATCAGTCCTGAAATTCTCATGCAACCTCTAAAATGGTGTAGATAAGACAAAAAGGAGGAGAAAATGTACTTACAAATTTAAATACATTTGAGGGGAGTTGAAAATGAGTAGTATCATATATCTTCTTGAAGTGGTATTTATGAGAAAAGTTCCAGTAATGGCTCAATCCAAACACCAAAATATATCTCAGAATACTAAAGCTAACCTCTTTGTTCAAAGGCATAACCAAATTATTAGTCAGCTTTCCTGGGTCAACTTTCTCCGAACCAGCACTTGTGACAGAGTCACCTCTCTTGCCATGCACCTAAAAGAAAGACAGGCATGCTTAGAATAAGCAACGGGGAAAAATAATGCCAAGGAAAATGAAAGCAAGGATTTACTATAGTTAGTAAGTGGTCAGCTTCCTTCTCTGATAGAAAGTCTTGATATAGGAAGACCCTGAGACCAAAAGGCAATATTCATTATTAATCCCAGCCATAAATGATCTGCCATGTATGTCACACACCTATTGACACCAATAGCACAGAATATTATCCCAACTGCATTTGATCCTCAATAGAATGATAGCTCTTATTGCTAATAGGATAGAATTGAACACCAGAAGAATATTCTTTTGAAGAAGCAAAAAGAAGAAGCAATGAAGCTGTTGAGCCATCAATCTACCTGACCTTGGACGCCAAGATAGTTGAGTAACTTGAGACGGACGAACAATTGTTAGTGGACGGCTCAGTTGTGTAACTTTATCTCCCATCACCAACTTGGATCTCAATTCCTTACGGCTACTGACGTATAGAGAAACATATATAAGCAACAAAAAAATTCATGTATTTGAGTTATAAGCCAAATCTCATTGATCTACATCTCCTAGTTCTTGATGCAAAAAGATTACAGAAAAGCATGTCAAGCAAATGATAAAGCTATCAAAGAATCTGGTAGGGGTTTTTGGCTGAAATAAAGCTTAAGAATTGAATCTTAAACAGGGAAATTAAAATCCAACAATCCCAGACAATCCTCAATTGTCAAAAATAGGTACTGAAACAACTTAAATCCAGCAAGAAACCCGAACCATCTTACTTTGTGAAAGGTAAGTAATAAATTTTTCAATTTTTTGAAGCAACCGACAAACAAGCATGGAAAACAAACTAGAAAATCTCAGAAAAACATAAATACCAGATCGAGGCATACAAGAACAAAAATAAATTCCAATTTCAGTCGGCACTGATAAAAATCATAAAAATTCATCCCTCCAACCAATTGCAGCTCAACTGAAAATCAAGAAAGCAAATCAAATAAATTACTCACGTTTCTTCAGAAATGCAGCCACAAATATTTGACAGGACCAAAACCAGGAAAAGGGATAAAGAGGAGGCCATGGATCGATGAGTAGTCAGTCAATCGAGAAGGGATAAAGAAACGGAGAAGGAGATCAGAAGAATATAGAGTTGTTAACTTAAAATTTGAAAAGAAGAGCTTCCATAATCGGTTGAGCTTGGATTTACAGGTTAAATAAAGCCTAATCATGAACCCATTCCGAAACTGGGAAATATTCTGTTAAGCTGCCTGCCTGCCACGATTGACGACGAGAAAACTTCACTAAAAAAACTACACTATAAATAGGGAAATGTTTTCGGCTACCCTTTTTCTTTTGGCTTTCTTTTTATTTATTACAGAAAGCTACCCCCACCCGCGGCGCAACTGGCCCGGGTGTTTTTGGAAGCTGTCCATAATTAGACTCAGCGCATTGGGTTTGAGTACAACTCTAATTGAGCTTTGCCTTCCGCGTTAACTTGGAAGGTGCCTTCGCTATGCTTAATATTTGTTTTCAATTTTTTACGGCATGTAATATTTATTTTTAAAAATATATAGTTCTAATCACAAATTTTATGGTGGAATTTAATACTAAAAAAAGTATGAGACTTACATAATTTATGAGTAAGATAAAAATGATATTTTATTTATTGGACTCACAATCACTCTATTAAATAAAACAATATCATCTAATTGAATACTTGTATTCTTTAGTCTATGTGAAATTTTATTTAAATATTTGAAAATTTTTTCCTCAAATTTAGAGAATATTTCTCTAATTGAATACTTGAAATATTATTGGGGTTAAACTTGTTTTTCCTTCAATTTTTAGATTTTTTTTTAATAAACTCCAAGAATATTTCAAATATTAGTAATGGTTGAGTTGAATAAGAAAATTGGTTTTTTCAACCTTATTCCTAAGTTAAGCGAGACGTATTTTTTTTATTGCCTGTCGTGGAATTGATTGCGGGGATTAAAACTTTTTTAAAATAAATGTTTGAAATTAAGAAAATAGAAACAAAAAATTAAGAATTAAATTAAGACTAAAAAAATAGTTTAGTGGCTAATATTATAATTTCTCTTAATAAAAATATAAGAATAACTAATGATTTTCAATCCCCTTCTTTCTATATTGTATTAAATGTATTTTATAAGTAATTCTCATAATTTATTATTTTTATGTAATTCTTATTATCATTTACCAAAAAATATAATTATTATTCTTTATACAAGTATTAACTCCTAGTTAAATAATTATTTACTTTTTATTTAAATACCTTTACAATTCATTTTTGTTAATCTTTATCGACGCAATTGTTATCTTTCTCTGACATTAGATAACGTGATTTACCTCATGCAATTTTTATTATCTTTACTATTTAATTAACAAATTCTCTCCGACACTTCCTTTTACTTACAAACTTTATAAAAATTTTATTATCCATCTATTTAACTTTATTTACCTCATGTAATTTTCTCCATTTAACTTTATGCCTATTATTATTAATTTAGTTATATCAAGAAACCCTTTAAAATGACAATATTTTAATATATTTAAAAAATAATAATTCATCTAATTAAAGGGCATTTTAGGTAGTTCAAAGGGGCATTTTAGATAGTTAAAAAAAGAGTAAGAAATTAAAAAAATGTAAATCATAGATGATCCCCTTCCAGACTACTTTTATAATAGCAAAGATGGAGATAGAGATTAATTTTGTGATTGCATTGCACAGGAAGGGAAAGGAAGGGATTATCAAATGGGTTCCTGCACATTTACATAAAGAATTAAACAAATTACACAATATTTCTGTAGAGAAAATTTATAGGCAATCCTCCATGAGCATGAGCTTCTCATTCTGCAATCTTCTGATTGATACACGATCCATCCGGGAAATTCTCACTCAGCAGTAACATCCTGCCCTCTTAAAACCTCTCGTTGAGGTTCAGATTGAGATGGACGTGTTAAGGAACTCATCTTTGAAAACCAATGCATTTTCCGGCCAATTACAACATCGATGATCAGCCAATAAGAGGCTTTTTCAGCACCATATGACCATGCTCGTCTTTTTCAAAGAGGCGCTCAATCAGTTCATCCCAACTTTCTTGTGTCTTGCTTTTTCTTGATGAACTTGGTGAAGAATCCCCAAGAGATTTTTGTGAATGTTCATCATCTTGTCCATCAAATGTTCCGTACTCTGTAGGGGAATAGGCATGAGGAACATCCAATGTAACTGCCCTCCATAAAGCCGCCTTGTATTCTTCGCTGTGCTCTCTGGCTAGAGTCTCCTGCCGTTGCATCTTTTGCTGCGGGGGTATCTCAGTAGTATGATCCTTCTCCTTCATTAACTACATTACAGAAAAAAGAAAGCATGTTTGATTCAGTAAAATGCTTTCAGACCTTGAATTCACACCTTCCAACTGACTCAAATTAAGTTTCGACAAGATGCATAAACCAATTAGAACTGATTCAATTGCAAGCCTTCAGCTGCAAGAGGAACAAGGTAAAGCACAGACAACTTACTTCAAGAGCCCTCCGTGCTTCTCTCTCTATCCAAATTATTGCATGGTCAGAAGTGGCGTTGCAAGAGAGAACTATGTGTTCAAATCTCCCATCCACAGGTACTGCAGTCTTCACAACTGGCGGAAATCTTCCACATCTGAGTTCAGGAAAAATATTTGGTTCTATGAATATTTGGATCATAGTTCATGCAACAAGATACATGAATTAGGCCTGGCACCAAAAGTAACTAGCTTCTATCAAATCCTTTTCTTCTGATATTAGTGGTTCTACTACTCTCACTTATAAGCAAGTGCGCTGTTTTGAAGGGTCAGCAAGGAAAATGATAATAAGTTTGGAACATCATTCTGTTCATCCACACTAAAAAAAAAAATTTAAAACTTAATGAAGATGAGAACCCATTGTCAAACTGAAAAGTCATGGTGGCTATGTAGCCTGAAATTGAGGTAGCCATAAAGTAGCAACATGAGCTCCAAATCCAGTTAATGCATTTCACAAATATGTTCTTATCCCCTGTGTAAGTCAACAGTGAGGTAATATGCCAGGAACATATCTAACTTTATGTTTACCTGAAAGGTTTTCTCTCAACAATGTGATACAGGCGACCTGGAGCGTAGAGTCTCCTTGGATCTTTGAGCTTCTTCTCCTCAGATATGCATGTATCTCTCATGCACCTTAGGCATAATAAGCATGGTAAACTGTGCAAAACCAAAATAAGAAAATACCTACATTAGACAAAAGGGGAAAGAGGAACGAACAGCGGTATATAGAGTTCATAGTTACTTGAGAAAGTTTAGGTTGAATCATCATGCTCCCTACTTTTCATTCAACCATTTATTTTCCAAATAATGGCTTACTACTGGCAGTCAATTTTTTTCCCCTCTCCCCTTTCTTGTAACCATTTTCATTTAAAGCCCAATAGCAACATGAGTTGCAAACACTAAGGTATCTCTTACCAGAAAAGTGACTTGAAGATATCTTCCAATGGGGTGGCAGTGCGAGGCAAGAAATCGTCCTATTGCACAAAGGGGGAAAATGGAGATAAGATATCTCGGTTAAATGTAAAGCATATTTGTCGGCATATGTTTAAATGAAAAATGACAAGTATTAAGCAAGAAAATAGTAGAAAGGTTCAGCAAACAAATAATTATACACCAAGATGAAACTGTGAAATATTTGCAGTTTATGCTGAAAGATCATTAACTTCTTCATGTTTATAGAAAATCCAAGTTGTGTTTTGGTATGCAGAAGGCTGGACACGCGATAGACTTACTTTGTATCTCAGGTGGTGCAATCATTTTTCTTTTTCACTCATGAATGCATGGCCATATCTCCAAGAGGCGTATATATACTACCAGAGATGAGGTTTGTATGATTGAGAGAAACCAAGTCTGATACTCTCAATCATTTGATAAGAAACCAATTCAACAGTATCTCACAAAATTTAGAGCTTGATGGGGTCTAGAGATTACCTTACAAATCCAAAAAGAGGGGAAAAACAATATTGGCCTTGCTACAACATAACAGTGGTTGGAAACTAAATGCCCCAAAAGATGAACAGGCATTTATCATAGACATTTACCAAAAATATTCATATCAAGTCCTCAGTCATGTATAGTGCACAATCATATTAAAAAAGGTGGGGGGCAGGGGATGAATAATGAAGTAGGGGAACTTGCCTGAAGAACAACAGAATTGATGACATCTGCATATCTCACTGCTAAGTTAAGCGACATGCATCTTGCAGGTGCCATAGCATAACACCTAACCCTCTTTCTGTCAATGTTTCCCAGTCTACTACGATTTTGCACCACCAACATTGCCAATAATGATGCCACACCAGAACCAAGGGAATGTCCAGCAAAAGTTAAAGTATAATTTGGATATTTCTCAATCAGTTCCTTCAAAGTATCACATTCCGTATCTAGAATCCGCCCAGCTGCTTTTAGTAGACCATTGTGAACATAGCCTCCATCAAATTTCCTTTCTCCCAGCTTGTTATCCAAAAGAACAGCATAATCACTCTCCTTTGCCAAATTAAGGCCTCTAATAGCAAGAACTATATCTGCATGATCATGATCAAGATACAATAAGTATGGCGTTACTTTTCCCTGAGTATCTTCATAAGTTCTTTTGCAAATTATCCAATCTGGATTAATCCCATAACCACCAGGAGGTTCCCAGAGAGGATTCCGAAGATCATCCTCATACACAGCAAGAATATAACGGCAGAACCTAGGAACAGGTTCAAATTCTTCAGCAGTGGCCTGGCCCCAAGTTTCACTGTCATGGCCTGCAGTGTGGAGACAACGTTTCCACGCCCAACGAGCACATGCTAGACAATATACACACTCAAGAAGAGGGAGACCGCAAATAATTGACATTGTCTGTCAAGCTTGGCACATGTCAACAGATAACCAAGGAAATATGTTTTTTAATTATGTGGCTTTACTGCAGGACATCTCATTGCTGTGAAACCAACCTAACAAATAGAGAGAATTCCGGACTGGAGTTTCCTATACAATTATGAAAACTCACTAGGCAATCTAAAATTTCTTGCCTTCTATTAGAAGCTTAGGAGCAACAAGATTGTCAATGAAGGACAGTGTAACACAGTAACTTCAGTAATAAAAACTTGACTTCTCTCAACATGATAGCTGGTACCTGAAAGAATGTATTCACAAACACTTACATAGAGGCGACAAAAGCGAACAGATAAAGAAGCTAACTTCGTGGAGACCAAAGAATGAGCTAAACGCCAATCAGATGCAGATTTTACAACAAAATCAGTCCATTCAAGAACTAATTCGATTCTTCCTCCTGCCCTTCAGCTATAAGCAAAAAAATCATCTTTTTACTGCTCTGTAGATAATCAAGCAGATTCAGCAAATCAAAATGAAACCAAGCATCAAATTCAGTATTGATCAAAGAGCGACGAATTAAAGCTTCAAAAGGGAGACAGTCAAATTGAGTAAAAATTGGAAAGCCACAGGTTTCAGCCGCATTCTTGATTTTCTGGGTTACCTAAACATAATCAGAAATGCCAAGAAAACCAACCAAGAAGTAGGGAATCCATTCGTTGACCATAGCTTCGATTAGCACTGCTGGAATAAAATCAATTCAAGAACAGAAGAACCCAAACGAAAATTTCTAGAAAAACACAGAACTGGCACAGTATTTATAGTATCAGCAAGTCAAATGGACTCAACCACCATAAGAGGCGCTGCTGTCCAGACGCGGACACAAAGAAAGAAAAGCTAAATCCGTACAGTTTAATTCTAGATACTGTGAGAGATTAACTGAAGGTACCTACCAATCAATTATTTGTGATTTCTTCTGCTTGGATTTTGGAATGAGTTGGGCTGATGGCCCATATATGTGGGCTTTCAGAAAAGTCCTATAATAATAGAATTATAAGACGGGATGGGCTTAGGCCCATTATTAGTATAACATTGGCGGTATATTACGAGCTGTGGCTTCCTATATATTTCTGCAACGCTGCCAGAGAAACCCTAGCACCATTTTCGTCACCCCGCCTCAAAACCTAGCGGATCAATCAACTGAAGCAAGGAGGTGAGTATCGGTTTTAATTCGTCATGAATAGTTTCTCTTGCTTTCTCTTGGATGTCGAATTCGTAGGCTTTTTATGCTTGAAACTGATTCTTAAGTATTTGGGATTTTTATTTTTCTGGAGTTATAAAGTTCTTTGTTTCTGGTTGAAAATTCTGACTATTCCGTGTTGCGTATATTTAACAAGTTTAGATTTTTACTACCCAATTGAAGTATGATTGTGGCTCGTTTGTGTTAGTAAACACTCGGCAGACCGAGTGTTCTGGGCTGGGAAGGATTTTATTTCTTTTAAGAAAATAAACCTGTAAAAATGTGTTGTATCAAAGCATTCTAACAACTTTTGAAGCTCAGTTAGATTGAGAGAAATAAATTGTTAAGTTTGTTATTGTTATACTATATTAGTATTGCAAGTAAACTGAGATATGGTGCATTTTTTCCTGTTAAAGTAGGTGATGGCTCCTAAACAGCCTAATACTGGGCTTTTTGTGGGACTGAACAAAGGTCATGTGGTGACCAAGAAGGAATTGGCTCCACGCCCATCTGACAGGAAGGGGGTAAGTTGGTTTCTTTAATTACCAGTTTAATGGTTTTTAACTTTTGTTCGTGGAAGCTACCGTATCCCTCAAGATTTGTTTTTCCAGCTTTTTCTGGTAGAAATTTAAACACAATGATTCAACTCCATTTATTGCATTAAGATGAATTTGTACAGAAGAACTCTCATCTTGTCACTTTTCTAGGCCCCAGTACTGGCTGTTTCTTGTTTTCTCAGAAATATAACCATTGGTGTCTCTGTTTTCCTCTAGATGTCCATAAGAGTTGTCAAATTATTTGCCTTTCACATTATCCACCTGAGTTCCACTATTTTATTGTTCTTAGGCCGTACCTTTGATTTGCCCCTTGAAGTTCTGCTATCTATTTGCTTTGTATCAATGTGCATTTGCATATTCATTCCCTTTCTGCCAGTGAGGACAGAATATTGGCATGAGCAGCAACAACCAATTTGCGCATCCACATCTGTGGGGGTTGTTGCTGTAATGAGGAATGAGCCAATATGCTAATCTGAGGTCCTTTCTTTATTAAATTTCTGCAGGAATATACTTTGACTTCTTGATTTAAATTGGTTAGGGAATAATTAGAGAAAACTTGGGGAAACCAGATTGATAACTTCCCAGTGTAACCACCAAAAGTTGGCTCTTGATATGTTCTAGAAAGTTGGGTTTCTTTCTCTTTTGGTCAGTATAGCATTTTTTGTGTTTCTTGTAGTTGCTTATTATGTTATACACCTGTATTGTTGCTCAAATTTGTGCATGAAATGCAGAAAACAAGCAAAAGAGTTCACTTTGTCAGAAGCTTAATAAGAGAAGTTGCTGGTTTTGCTCCATATGAGAAGAGGATCACTGAGCTTCTTAAAGTTGGGAAGGACAAGCGCGCTTTGAAGGTAGCCAAGAGAAAGTTGGGAACACACAAGAGAGCAAAGAAGAAGAGAGAGGAGATGTCTAGCGTTCTCCGAAAGATGAGGTAATTTGTTTTATGATGATTTGGATGAATGAAAAGCAAAGTAACAAAGGTTGAAAAAGTAGGTTCTAAGCCCTTTCTTTTTTTCTGGTTTAATATTTGCAGAGCTGCTGGAGGTGGTGAGAAGAAGAAGTAATCAGTTTGACTACATTTTTGTTTTGGCAAGTTAAGAACTTAGATATGGTAGTCTGGTTGACATTTATTAGCTTTGCCCTGTATTTCTTTTGTCTGGAGACATGGATTAGATTCAAGAGGAATTTGTTTCTGCTTACATTAAAATCAATTACCATTTGATATGAAATCTACAATTGGATTTGTGAGCGAAAACTGCATTTTCTTCCAGGCTATTATTGAATGACTTAACTGCTAATTAATATAGTTAATTGTAATCTTAAGAGGTCAGATTTTTGCAATAACCATGCTGATGGGGGGTTGGTACACCTCTCTGATGTTTCAGGGGTGGTGTAATTTGTTTAAGGTCTTAAAGATGTTGTTCAGGCCCAGAAAAAAATTGGGAAACATGCTTACAAATTGCGAATGTAAAAACTAGTCTTCCTGTCTGCTGGTATGTGTATCCATGTGTTTTTTTAACAGATGAATCAGATGTAATGTTTAAAGGTTAAATGGGAAGGTAGAAGGATGCAGGGATTACTTACAATCTCAATAGATCTTAAAGAATGCAATTAATGATGAGTGAGAAAGCACTTATTCCTTGGGGCTCATAAAATATATCTAATACAAATTCTAACTCAGGGGGCTCAGATCTAATGTTAAGTCTTTTTCCTCATAATACTTACTGTTTTTCTCTGTCGGCTATTGCAACCCTGAAGATGAAGATGAAGATGCTAGCTAGCTAGCTAGCCTAGCCAGCAGTTTCCCTTTTTATTCAACAATACAGCAATCCTACTATGCAGTCAAGGCAGCTGTTGGGTGGTCATCATGTCTTGAATTTCTGAGTAATTTTTTCCACGCCTTCTCTGCAATCTTCTGCAATTCTTTTGATTCCTCCTTTAACACTCGAAGAAAATTCAACTGAACTTCGTTGCACCTCCTGGAATGAGCCACCCATCCTGGAAATTGCGCTGTCTTTTAATTCCCCTGCTTGCTTTCCCAATTTTAAACCCCACTCTTTCAACATCTCTATTAAGTGAAGCATCTTCTGGATAATTTTGTTAATTGTATCCCTAGACCTTCCTCTTACAACATCTGCCATTGATCTTAGCCTGTCCACCAAGTTTTCAGCCCTATCAACAGTTTCTTCGACTGAGAATTCCTTTCCAACACCTGCCCAAGTAACACTAGCATTTTCTTCTTCACGAAGGTCATCATCAACAACTACTTTAATGCCTTGCTTTGCCCAACGTTCTCTAGCCTCTTCTAGAGCTTTTGCCTGCTCTCTTGCTCTTTTGGCTTCCTCTTCAGCCCATGATCTAAGTGGAAATGCAGGGTCAGATACAGTTTTAAAACAAAAAAGTATAACGTGCAATAGGAAAATTTATAATATGATGATTGTCATGCAACTTTTATAATGAATACGGAGTTTATAAGGTGTCACAATTTGTCTTGTACATCATTTGGAACTAATTGAATTATGATCTTTGAGTTTGTAACGGCCAAATAGCACACAAATTTCCATGCCAAGTAAATATTCTGTTCAGAAAATAGAAAATTTAGTTGAGTATATATACCAATAATATCCATACAAATTTCTAAGGGCAAACATTATCCTAGTAGTCCTTGAACAAGAAAGTAAAAAATATCCCATATTACCTGGAGGTTAAAATGGCTCAAAAAGTCAACTCATATCATTATAGTGGTCTACATTTTCTCTCTTTAGGTATTGTCAATCGATATCGACATTTGACGTCCATTAATTCTGGTGAAGATGATAATATACTAACGAATTTTTTTGAAAAAAAGTAACATCTAACCTGGCTATCGAGAGGGCTTTGCGCTCGACCTCAAGCTCATACTGCAGTCGGGCGATCTCCTGGTTCTCAATTTCTGCATCTCTTCGAAGTTTGCTAAGCCTTTCTTTTTCATGTGAAATCTCCACCTTGTTACTCATTAGAGTTTGCAACTCCTCTTCCACATCACGTCTCAACCTAGACAAGACTTCCATTTCTGAATCAACAGTAGCTCGTTCTTTCAATAATGCCAGATTCTCAGCCTCCCGCTCAGCTCTCAATCTCTCCAATTCTTGCTTTGTGGCTTCTGCCAACTTTTCTACAGCATCAATCTTTTCTCTTTCAAGTTGAAGTTCCTTCTCGTAGGATGCATTCACATCCTGCTCAACTTCAGCTACTAAAGCATTATGTGCAGCAACAACCTTTTCTGCCATAGACTCAGCTTCAATACGTGCAAGTTCCTCACTAACAACGTCAGAAGCCTCGCCTGTTGCTAGGGCAATAGCAGCTTGAGCTTTTGTTACAGGTTTATCTGGCTGGAACAGTCTTGTATATCCTGTCATAGAGGAAAAACAGTTTACCTTCAAGGGAAAAGAACTTCATGTCATAATGGGATAGCAGAAGTATTCAGCTCACCGAAAGCTAGGGCAATTATCCCCTGTTCTCCGGCTCCTAAGTCAGCCGCAAGTGCTGGCCATGCATCAGGATTAATCTTATCAATATCTATGAACCCAGAGACTTGTTGCAGACTCTGTTTCCAAAAAGGGTTTGAAAGGGGTGGTATTTGCTGAAAGTTAGAAAGTTGATTAATCCATAAACCGCACACTGAAATAGAATTAATTAAAGTTATGGACCTTTCTGTCAACCATGGGAAGCTGTTTCTTCTCAAGTGCCATCTTCCAACTCACGAGATCCTGACGTGACAAAGGACTGCCCAAAAAACGAAAAATGAAAAATGAAACAACAGGTGTATTCAATACTAAATACAGAATCACAGACTTTAGAGACAGCCAGTGTTTTTGTCCAGAATAAATGCATCTAGAGGTATTGGAAAGCATTAGATGTGATATCAATCTGCGTAAAGCATTAGATGTGATATCAATCTGTGTAGGATTTTAGGGTAGGTTGTAAGATGTGTCAGCCAAGAATACTTGATATAGCAGAACAATGCAAATCGTTACAATAATCTTTTCACTTTATTTTTGGGGAAAAAGTATTTCTAAAATGGTTACATTGATAAAATTCAGTCCAATGATAAAATTCTTTCTTCTAGGCAGCTTAACTTAGCTGCTCTTGGAGAAACCAATGTTGAATTCTGATAGAACAAAGACATACCTTTCTGGAGAGAAGAACAGGGGACCTGTGTCATCACCTAAAGAAAGCTGCATATCTTGTCTTGAAAGCTTACTAGAAATGAGGCCTGCTTCTGCCAAACCTGAAAATGGTTCAGAAGTTCACGAACTGTGTTGCAAGAGAAATTAACTAAAATACTGCCATACCAAATTTGGAACTTACCTTGAATGGATGGAAAGTCAGGATCTTCAGCTGTAATATCGTCAAATGCAAGTTCTGTAACATTCTCTATGTACATTGCAGGGTAAACTTTTGAAATTGTGCTCCTACAGGAATTGACATAATTTCAAACCCATGAAAGCATTATGTAATGAATAAGTAATGAATCCAGATGCCATCTACCACACTACTAGAAACCCATAAATCCTTAAATTCTGAGAACTTTTCACCTTGTTAGGGCACTGCTAGCTGACACCAACCAACGAGCATATTCACGGCGAGTACATAGGTCTCCTGGTTGAACATCAGCCTCAATCACCTAATTGATTTTCAAAATGAATAGAACCATTTAAAGAGCTTCAAGTAGCTTATATCGTATCAGACAGATCCAGGGATGAAGATCGTTACATGAATCTTTGATTTATATAGTTCAAGTTAATCAGATATCCAGAAAGTTCATCAGTAATTACATGTATGCATTTTGACTATACGTAAACACTGCATTGACAGCTTCACTTTCCAGAGATTCTCAACAAATGCTGAAGATCCATAAAGCAGGCACACAACTTGAAACTCAAGAAGTTTCTTATCATCTCTTCAGAAAATGATCCGTAACTTAGTTCAGTTTCCAATTATCATAATACATGATAATCTATATTACCTTCACTGAACTTTCAAGCACCTGAAATCTTTCTCTCAGATAGCAACTTACAGATCTTTTTTACAGCAATTTAGCATGATCTACAAAATTTAACTTCATAAGATCATACATATTTTTCACTAGAACCATTGCTGTTGTAAATAAATAGATGCAGTCCAAAAAGATTATATACCACCAAGGTTTCAACAAAACCTGTCCTCAACAAGTTTATGCTTCTTACCAAAAGAAAGTTACATTTCCTTATGAAATCCTCATTGACCATTTAAGTATGCTAATACTTTGTTTACTAAATAAATGAGAACCCCAGGTCAATTAGATGTCCAGGGAAAAAGCAGCTCTATTCCTGACCTCCAAGAATTCTGTAATTGTATCCAGTCTGTATTTACTAGAAGCTGAATAAGGACCAAATTTATTTAGCAAAATAAATAAATAAAATAAGGACCAAATTTTCTCAAGTTACCCCACACACACACACACACATAAATACGAGTGGAAACAAAATGAAAAAGACAATAAAGGAGCTCAATCCTGGAACATTAAAATCTGCAAGACTCCTAGCAATGAAGTAACTATCACACCAGGAATGTCAACACATACCTTCAACGCTTGTAAGGCAGCTAAAGCCTGACCTTGAACTTGATCAACAATAGCAGGAACCAAAACTTTCCCTGGAGCTGCCTGCAGAGCTGCAGGGACAACAGTTGGAGCAGGTATGCCAACAGAAGTAATGCTATCTTCAGGACTGCTTGGACGCAATTGTTGTCTGCTTTCATTCATATATTCAGACACATTTCCAGGTTCTTCATTTGCAAATGCATGTGACACATTTGTTGGCATAGTTGTTCCAGGAGGTTCAGTTTGGATTATACCATGAACTTCCAGAGACAACTTATCTCCCTCAGCTGAACCCTCCTGTATCTTATCCAGGCCAAAGTTTTCTGCTGAGGATGTGTTTGTAGCTTCTATGGGCGTGTCATTGATAACATTGGGTTCTACAACTGCATCTGACTGTGAACTGAGTGAAATGCTTAAGGTAGTGGGCTGACCTTGAGACATATCAGATGAAGAGTTTGGATTTACAGCTTCTTGTGCACCAGACAAGTCTTCCTGCTCATCATTGTTTAGGTTTGTCATATGTTCACTAAAGAGGGATGGATTAGTTTCAGCAGGTGCATTAAATGGTTCTGCTTTCTGAGAAGGAAAATAGGCATCTTCAGATATAGAGCTCGAGGCACTGGAAATCAAACTATCTGGTGATTCAGGCACGACTTCAGGATCAACTGAAATGTGATTGGTGGTGGATTCATTTTCCAAATCTTGTTGAATTGGAGCAATATTAGTAACACCAGCATCACGTGTTTCGCTGTCCATTTCAGCACTGTCATTATGCTTACTATCAGGGTTTGAAGAAGGATCTATGTCTAAAACTGTGGTGCTTTGTTCCACACTACCATCTTGACTCTCATGTTTATCTTCTTCAGTTCTATTATTGTGGTCATCCAATAACGACTCTTGCTCAGTAGTTAAGGGCTCCATCTGCGGTTTTATTCCTGTATACAATTACAGATAACCAGTTATACTGGCCCAATTAACACAACAGAAAATTCTCAATAAATGAAAAGTCAAAGAATAATATGGACAAGTTTTCAGTGGCTTTATTAATAGAAATATATCTCCCAGAAATAAAAGTAAACAACCAACGAATATCATGACAGAGGCTATTGAAAAGTATGTCTCTAGAAGGTTATAAATTTTTTTCATCTAACCAAATGGATCCCCAGAAATGTACTTGAAGTTGAAATTGAAAAGCTTACAAATAATTTCAGTATTTTGCTCTCCCGAAAGGTAGAGGAACCAATTGAAAAATGAAAATACACCACGTATGCCTAGCAGTATCCAATCCTAATCCGTTTAACAGAAGAAAAGAACCAGGAAAACAGGAAACTGAAAGAAAGCACCTAACTTGAAGAGCTTCCCTTGCCTATAGCCAATGCAGCAAAGGTAAGTCCAGCAACCAGAACAACTCCAGCTACTCCCGCTCCAACGATTCCTAAAAGTTAACTATACAAGTGTTATTAGTCTACAACTACAACAGAAACCAAGATACGAACATAAACAAGTTGCCTTTTTACGCAGTATAAACAAGTCATCACATAAAGAAACTAATTGCATTTCACCTTTCCATTTCGGCTAGAAATTATTTGATTTTACTTCAAGATCCAAAAAAGAAAGTCCCTCACCTTTAAGAGACTGCTTCGAAGAAGAGTCTCCAGATTGTTCATCAGCATTCCAACCTGCAAAGCCATCAGTGGACGAATTGGAATTTACGACCCAGGAATTCCCAGAGCGGCGCCTTTCAATTCCATTATTGTTCACCGAACTATTTCCAGCAACCGCACATATAGTAAACCGGCGATCCAGCTTATGACGTCGTGTCCGTACAAGCACGAAAGACGGCGTCTTCCGGCCATTAAATGCTAATCGGAGCTGAAACGAGCTGGGAGACCATGTGGTGGTTATCGACGTCATTGTATACCGAGAATTCGAGAAGCCAGAAACAAATTCAGATTGAAATGCGATGAATTGAGAAGTTTCCCGAAGTAATAAGAATGAAAATTTTCTAGGGTTCTTCGTTGGTGGTGGTTTTAGCACTGAGAAGACCTAAAACAAATTATATAATGGTGATGTGTTACGATGCAGGCTCCGTTGGGCGTTGGCTATGCCTATCGCTATCGCTATCCCCTCTTTCTTTGTACGAAATGCGTATCGTACGAAGTTGATTCGTCTTTGTGGCTTTATCCGTTCAGCGATTCTGTAGTCTTATCTTCTTACCGGAAGGTTACTTTTCCGATCACCGGGGAATTCGACTTTTGTACTCGCATAGGAGCCAAATGGAATTACCGAATTCCTTTTTTTTTTTTTTTTTAAAAAATTTAGGAAATTGCTTATTTTATCATTCACCTTTAATTTTAGTTTCAAATTCGCATGAGGGGCAACTCCTATTACCACTTCTATTCTCGAGAGTACGGTAGACTGGTCAGACCAAGAGAGTTTCGATTTTGCTTATATTTTATGATATAGCTGGAATAATATTTCAAGATTCTTCGCGTATAATATTACAAACAAATGATTTTTGGGAGGAAGATATATGATTGCATCACATGATAAAAGAAATT
Organism: Catharanthus roseus; assembly: GCA_028651295.1. NCBI lineage: Eukaryota > Viridiplantae > Streptophyta > Magnoliopsida > Gentianales > Apocynaceae > Catharanthus > Catharanthus roseus. Next base: position 1,582,959 of record JAPQWS010000116.1, read on the forward strand.
TTAATTTTTACTGATTTAGTTTCTGGAATATCATCAAATACAATTATTTCTATACTCTACATCTTTACAAAAAAAGAACTACAAGAGGATATTGGGCAGACATGTACACACATACGTCTGAATAGAAGGACCAATACAAAGATATCTAAAGGTTGTCATTGGCAACCCCATATTTAGGCCGATATAAGCTCAATGTGGATGTTTCTTGGACTACAAGCAAATCTGGTTTTGAGGGTCTTATTCGAGATCATCAAGGGAGAGTGCATATCATATTCACTTGTATTATTGCACAATCATCTTCACCAAAACATGATGAGACTATTGCAATTCTTGAGAGTCTAAATTAGCAGAGGTTTGATTACGATTTACTATTGAAAGTGACTTGCGAGGGTGTGATTAATTCACTTCAATCTCATTCTAGGGCTCTTAGTTCTTTATGACACATCCATAAGCAGATTTTTATCCATTGATAGGCTCCAAGTTATCTTATCTTTTACTAGACGCACTACTAATGTACCGGCACATTTATTGACCACTCATGTTGTATCAAATTATCCCTCCAACATTTGAATGGAAGTAATTTCCCATGTTATTATAACATACCATTATTCAAGCAAACTCTTTTTTAATATAAATTTCTTTTTCTTAAAAAAATACTTTAATTTCAGAATTAAGAATTTTTTTTGATCTATTTTTCTGCTTTTGAATGAGTTGCTACTATCACTTCCGGTGAGAACCTACTAAACTAGAGTGGTGTTCTCGCTTGTTGCGGATTGATTTTTCATAGACTTTTTATGAAAATCAAAACAAAAATATGTTGTTTCATAGGTCAAGAAATGAGGCACTGGGTGATTCCCAAATGGTTCATACTATACTTTACAAGGTTAAATAATAGCATATTTTTTTATGAAATAGGAAGTTACAAAAATTTAATGTTCAGAATAGTAGTGAGACCTCTATTTGATTGTATAATTAAATTTTTGTACACATATTTTATTATTATCTCCAGTCGAAAATATAAGTTATTTTAGTCTAGATTAGATAATCAAAATTATAAGTCATTTTACCTATTTTAATGTGTATTTATTATTTACTTTCCAATTTTACACTTTTTAATTTATTTAATATCTCCTCATCCTACCTTTCTCTTTCCTTATTTATTGAAGGTAAAATAAATTTTTTACATAAAAAAATTGCATTGTTTTCTTAATCTGGTTTTTTCCTGGCTTTGGCCAATTTTTTAAAAAAATTCACTAAATAGGTCAATATTTTTTTTATCTTTAAACGGGTCATAACGCACATACATTGTGTGTTATTATTAATGATAACACGCAATGCATGTGCATTATCCGTAATCAACAATTAAATCTGGTTTATAATTTTGTTTAGAGACGTGGTGATGATGTGACAGTTCTGGATGTTGAGGTGGAGAATAACGCACAATGTGTATGCATTTTCATGACATATAACGGATAACGTAAATGCGTTACCATGATAGATAACACACATTGTGTGCGTTATCATGTTAAGAAAGATCAAATACCCTAGTGGCAACTGCCATTTTTTCTCTGCGTGTTTTTCTTTCTCCCTTACCGCCGCTGCTATTTTTTTTTGCATTTCCGCCACCGCTCCTCCTCCTTTCCTCATTCTCTTCCTCTTCTTCTCCTTCCTTCTATTTTAAGAATTTACAGTCAAAATTTTCTTCTCCTCCTTCATTCGATTTCTGAAATTTCACTTTGGGTTGTCGGCACCTCTCTTGGAGTACGAAAGTTTTTAGAGTTTTGGAGTGGAGAATAGTAGAGAAAGCTCCACCGAATAATGTTATTTCAATTTATTCAAATTTTCGGTAAATTTCTTGTGTTTATAATTATTTTAAATTTTTTGTACACTATGTGTTTATTTTTATTATTATTTATATAAAAATTATTGTTTATTGTGGTTTGTGAATTATTTTTATGAATTTTATTTGGAGTATTTCTCAATTTTTGTAATTTATTTTTGTAGATTGGGTTTTATGACTATGTTTAAATTTGTTGTTATTGATAAATTTGTGCATGTTTGATCATTTTATTAATCCAATTGTGTTTTTTATTGGAAATGTGATTTGATAAAATTGGTGATTTGATATAAGTTATATAGTTTATTTTGTTTTATCATAAACTGTGATTGTTTATTTTTTGTGAAATTTTTTAGCCTGTTTATATTGTTTCATTAATTATGTATCATTTTGAAATTGTTAGTATTTATATAATTTTATATTTTTTGCATTTAAATTTGTTTCGGCTTTTTTTAACCAAAAAAAAGAGAATATAATCAACCCTAAACCCTAACTTTGAAACCTAAATCTTAAAACCCTAACGCCGTTAAAACCTAAACTATAAAACTTACAAAGTGTGTAATAATACATCATTTCATGCATATTTTACTCTAAAATGTAAACCCATAAAGAATTAAATTTGTAAAGTGTATAATGCAAATATCTAAAACCCTAAGACCCTAATATTTCACCCGTATACTGTAAACCCTAAACTCTAACTTTATCTATTAAACACTAAATCCTAGAAGTCTAAAACCCTAAACCATATACCTTAGAGAGTATATACTAATACTTTACTTTAAATATTTTCTTTGAAGTTCTAAACCCGTGAGCGTTTAAATGTAGAAAGTGTATAACCCTAAACCGTGAAACCGTAAATCCCTAACATGGGAAAACCTAAAACCTTAACATTGAAACCCTAAAATCATAAATCATAAACCTTACTAAGTGGATAATAATAATTCAATCTAAATATTTTACGTTAAATTCTAAACCCGTAAAGTTTAAATTTTAAAAGTGCATAATACTAAACCTAAAATCCTAAAGCGTGAACCCTTAACCATAACCTTCATCTATTCAACACTAAACCGTATATGATGAAACCCTAAAACCGTAAACCCTAAAATTCTAAAACCATAAACAATAAACCTTAGAAAGTTTGGAATAATACTTTATTGAAAATTTAAAACCCTAAACTATAAACCCGTAAACATTTTAAATTTAGAAAGTGTATAACTGAAACCCTAAAACCCTGAATCCGTAACATTGAATCCTCAAAACCCTAAACCCTACACCTTAAAAAGTGTGTAATAATACTTTACTGTAAATATTCTACTTTTAATTCTAAGCCCTTATTGATAAATTTAAAAGGTATATATCATTATATATAAGAAACCCTAAAACCTTGTGATATAATGTAGATGGAAGAAGCCCCAACACATGTGAATTCGGGTTCTATTGTCCCTGATGTATTGACGAAGCAGCATGAACATTGGTCTGGGTTGATATGGAGTGGAGATCATGAGACGTATATTACTGAACTTTAGTGTAGACGTTTCGGTCGCAATCTATTTCAGATCTATAATACAGCTCCCCGTAGGTTGGTTGATATTATTGACAGGATAGGTTACGTGGAGCTTTTGTATGTGGTTACATTGGTCTCGACCACGCACTTATTACTATGTTAGTTGAGCATTGGAGGCCTGAGACTCACACGTTTCATATGACTTGTGGTGAGGTGACTGGTTAAAGACCATGTAATGACATGACAACACGAAATAAATTTGGCCGTCTCCAATTATTTTGGACAAGGCCATGTGATGACATGACAATACAAAATAATTTTGGTCGGCTTTTGAATTATTTCCGACAAAGCCATGTGATGACATGACAAGACGGAAATAAATTCACACGTTTCAAACGCGGCCAAAATTATTTTGTGTTGAAATAAATTCACCTGTTTCAAAAGGGTCCTAAAACCCCTATATATACGGAATCCAAAAACCAATTTTGAACATCACGAAAACTTTAAGCAAATTTTCTTCCTATTCTTCATTTCCAAAACTTTTAAACCCTTCAGCGTTTTCATATCCGCTACATCACAATGAACATGGATGCAATACACCCTATTAGAGTTATACTATTTTGGGATTCGGAGCATGCCAGAGATACGTATGGTCTTTATTTCATTAGATTGGCAAAGAAAAGTTGGACTTTCAACCAAATTGTAACACATGATAAACTTGTTAGAAAAATATTGAAACACCAAGGAATGGATCCAAATCTTTGGAGGGTTCGAATGACAATGATGGTGCCTTCATTCTATATAGAGTATCAAATGTTTAATTTTACTCTGTACAACATGAATAATAATGAGATGCGTTACCTTTGGACTATTAGACCTAATATAGCAAAGGAAGGGATTCATATACTCGTTGAATTCGAACCGATCCAATCACAGACATTACCAGAACTCCATGATACAAATATAGCAAACATTCTGGAACACGTCACGATAATAACACAAATGTTTTCTAATGAACAGTCAATGTTATACCGTAGCGTTAATAAAGATGATGATGACAAAACCATTCCGATGAAGATTATGCCATATCAAGTGAATCTGATGACAATAACCCTGATGACGATGAAGAAGACATTACCATTCCCGTAGACCCTAATATTTCAACTACAGTGAATTAATGGCAGAGTAGTCAATGGTTTAGTGGCATTACATTTGATTAAACACAGTTTGGAGCATTTCTAGATATGGGATCGGGAGAGAAGATAGATGACCTCATCGAATCAGGCACTATAAGGTTGCTGGATTGGAACGATGCAATGACTGATATTTATTTAGATATGAGGTTTGGTGATAAAATCCAAGTAATTAGTGTGGTTCAGAAGTGGTCTATTCGAATGGGACGAGAATATAGAGTTGTTAAACGTAAGAGTGACCAATGGACAATGAAATGTTACCATCACACTGACACTAATTACTGTTCCCGCCACCGCCCCCAACACAATCCCCCCTCCCCCAAAAAAAAAAAAAAAAAGAAAAATCTTACATTCTTTAGTCCCGCTAGTGTAGCTAGGAAGAGTTTGGGGTTCAACCCTTTGACTAGCTTGGAATTTTTCAGGTAGAGCCAGCCAAGTCTTAAATCTTGATCCCCGAAATATACGCATCCTTATTTATTAATAAAGAACCAAAAGAACAAAGGGCAAAAATTATAAAAGAATTTGGTAAAACATCTCTCTCATTGTCTGAGTAAACAATCAATTAAAATAACACAGTTGAGAGCGATGGTCTGTCTGCCTTCTTCCATTCATTGGTTTCCATGGATTTAGAGGTTAATTAACAGGGAAAGCAAATAAAAGCCACTTCTTCGTGTTTTAAAATATATGCCGAATAAAAAAGAAAGCAATTCATGGTCATTGGGAAATAACCAGATTCTTCAAGGAACAGACATGCCTTGTATAGGTTCCTCAAAACAAGCACCAAAATATGTATCAAAATTTATTTCAAGACTAATATCGCACCTTGTTGCCAATAATCCAGAGATACCTGTCTCAAATATCATACAAGAAGTGCAAGTATTACTTCAAACGGGTTGTGCGTACAAGAGGGCATGGTATGCTCGGAAATTTGTAATAGAGAGGGTTTTCGGCAGCTGGGAGTCAGCTTTTAATATTCTATCAAAATATCTACAGGCAATAAAATATTCAAACTCGGGGACTATGTACGAGTTCATGCATCATAGAACGAGCAGTCCCCTAGACTATGTTTTCAAATTTCTTTTTTGGTGTTTCTCGCCTTGTATAAATAGTTTTGAAAATTTCCGGCCGGTGATTTCTGTGAGTGGCACCCATCTTCAAGGACCATATAAGGGCATACTATTAATTGCAAGTACATGGGATGCGAATAACTATTTATTCCCACTTGTATTTGTAATCGTTGATAAAGAGTCGTCCGAAAGTTGGAATTGGTTCCTCAAACTTCTACAAGAACATGTTGTCAAAGATCGGCATGTCTGTCTTATTTTCGATCGCAACAAAAGAATTTTATCTGCTACATAAAATCAAGCTTTGTGGCAACCTTCATTCGTGGTTCATAGGTTTTGTCTACACCACATTCGGGCAAATTTCAACAAGACATTCAAGAACAGGGAACTAAAAAGCTTAATGTGGTAGGCCGGAATAGAAGCAAAGCAATGGAAATTTGAACTTGTGATGAATGAAATCCAAAAAAGAAATGTTGATACTTACATTTATTTAGCAAAGATAGACCTGAAAAATGGACACTCTTGCATGATGGTGGGCACAGGCACGGAATGATGACAACAAACATTTCAAAAGCACTTAACAGTGTGTTGAAAAAAACTAGGGTCTTACCTTTAAAAGCCCTAGTTGAACTAATATTCAACAAACATGTTAAGTACTTCAACCAACACCATGAAGAGGCCCAAAACTATGTACATCCGTTCCTAATAAGAGTTTTTGACAAGTTCTTTCTGATTGAATTAAAATCAAGAGAACATACAGTTACAAACTTCAATCTATAAGAAGGAATTTACATGGTCAAATCACCGACACGCCTTGATGGAGCCGGCAACAACGTTTATACTTTAAAAATAAATGAAAAATTATGCAGTTGGGGTGAATGGCGAGATATACATTGTCTTGTTCTCATGCTCTTGTAGTATATAGAGAAAACGGTACAAGACCAAATGCTTATGTTCCGGATATATATTGGCGAGAAAGGTTTAGGGTAACATATCAATCCAATTTTTATCCAGTTGGGCATGAGGACTTTTGGAGAGATGCTTCTTATAATTTAACATTCTATCCTGCAAACATGAACAATCAATAAGGTAAAAAACAGGGCACAAGTTTTCGAGGGGAAATGAATTATCAAAATCTAGATTCTCTCCCAAGATGTAGCAGATGTCAAATGCTAGGATATAATAGAAAAAATTGTAATAACCCCAGTTCAAGTAATGTATGAGTTTCATTTTTTCAAAGTGTTGTAATATTTTAGGGTTTTTATTAATGATATTTCTTCTTTAAATTTCTTCTAAGTACTTCTTCATAACTCTCTTACTTAAATCGATTATAAATTATTATAGTAAAATTTACAACAAGTAATAAAAATTTAAATTACTTTAAATTACTTCTTCATATTTTTTTCAATAGAATAATTGTAAGTTAAATATATTTTCTTTTAAACTGGTTATAATTATTGTAACGCCCTACCCCATAAGAATCTAACATGACTTTAAAAGTACAGATGTTATGAAAATAGAGTTTGAATCTGATATGGTGGAGTACAGTGTTTTTGACACCTAGTGGTATTTTGGAGATATTTAGGATAAGAATAAAATTTTATTATATTGAGGTTTTACTATTAAGGTTTATAAATGCTTTTAAGTGGATTTTATTTTTAATACCTAGTGTGTGTATTTTAGAAATTTAAATACTTGATATTTTCATATAAAGATTTCCAAAAAAAAAAAAAAAAAAAGAAAAGCCTTACCACTTAAGGAAATGGCTGCCACCTCACGGGCCACCCGTCGTCACACCACCATTTGCTATTCTTTTTTTCTTTCTTTTTTTTTTCTTCTTCCCTCTCTCCTCAATCGCCTTGTTTCTATATATATATATATATATACATATATATGTATCATCTTTTTTTAATGATCAAAGGGCAGCCAATTAGCTATTAAAAGGTTAGTAAGTTTCATTTTTTTGTTTTTTGTTTTGTTATCATTTGCTTGTTAGTTAAGTTATATATATATATATATATATATAGTATAGGCTTATTTCTTTTCTTTTTTTTTTTTAGGATTTAAATATTTTAAATGAATTTTAGTATATAGTTAATTTTGAGATTAATTTCTAAGTTTTATATTTTAGGCAAATTAGGCGCTTCAGGTAAGTATTCAAATTAAAGATTTTTGATATTATAAGATTTTGGATCTGCTTTAGGGGACAATATATATATATATATATATATATAAATACACCCTAAGTTTATTTGGTAAGCTCTCGATATTATTTAGGAACTACGGCTATTTGATTGGTGCTCAGGTATTAAGTATTTTTGTATTATTATTTTGTAGGATCTTAGCATAAGATCTATATCCAGGTGAGTCCACAAACTCCATTTTATTATGTTATTTCAAATATTACAAGACGTATAAATATGTTTTTTTCCGAACCATTACAAAATATTGCTATTTTTGGAATGATATCTCTCAGCGTGTTTTTGGAGATGTTCTCCACAATGCATTACATGTTTCCTAGGAAAAAAAATTGCATAGGAGCGGGGCTCCATATTGGTGTTTCTTTTAAACAAGACTACTATAGTGGTGCATAAGAAGTTTATTGTACGCAGGTTTTTCAGAAATATTTATATGTTAGAAAATGTTCTAGCTTGAAAGGTTACGCATTTTGACATGCATGAATATAGATCTGGCATTGACATAATTATGAAATTTGCATGAGCATGTGGTGACTGGCGGATGGGGATTTTTACTAAAAATATGTCTGACCTGATTCTATTTTGACGGCCGGGCAAATGGCCTTTCTGTTTACAAATACACATGAAAAAAAAAAAAAAACCTCATTCTGACCAGGGTGTCAATTCTAGTTACGATCTTGTGTTCGGAAGTGTCAGAGGATTGCACTATACGTGGCTAGTCTCTCCCTACGAGGGCCTCTTCCGATGGCGTGGACGATTCAGACTCCAGAGAGTGGATCCACTTGAAGAGGGGCGTAGACCGCGGAGGGTGTGGCCCAATCGGTCTATGTGGACACCGCATCATGCTCTGCGGTGGGGTTCGGCTGCCTAGTGGAGAGTCAGGAGATTCTCAAAACTGAGGTTGGTCCTAGAGCAAACCTGATAGGTGCCCCAGGAGTCTGTGGCCTGTTTTGACCATTGATATGGGAGTGCGGTTGTTTGTAATCAAGCGCTCGTATAGTGTTTGGTTGGTATTGATTACGAGATGCCGGAACTTGGTTCTGATGGCCTCGTTTTAGGGATCCGGACTTTATCCGTGGAACCCCACTATTGTATTACATGTTCTTTTAAATTTGGGGCGTAGAAGCTGCGCTGATGTGTCTTGATTCGCTCAGACTTCCTAGCTGCGCTCGAATTCCTCATGTAGGTTTAATCATCAGTTTTGTTTAAATAATAAAAGAAATGTTTTCTTATAACATTGCATGAACGGTTTTGTGAAACAGCATCGTCATTGTTTCAAAGAAATCAATACAACACACACACGTGGACTCACTGAGCGTTCGCGCTCACGTTTTTCCATATCTTGTTTTCTTCTCAAATTAGCTCGGGATGGTCAAGGGCCCAGCAAGCCACTGAAGTTTAGGCCAGGAGTTTTTAGATCAAATCTCCCAGAGGGGCATATGTCTATGTTTTATTTTTTTAGACTCGAACCGTCTGTAAAGTTTCTTTTTATGTTGTCATGCAAAGTTATTGATGTAAGATACTTTTGCTTTTATAATAAAATGATCATGAGAAGTTATTTTAAGATCCTGTGTTCTGAGCACATTAGTAGTATCTAGTTTACTTAAGTTTCCTGTGTACTTTGTGTGTATACATGTTACTGTAGTTCTAGGGTTGTGTTTCATGGTGGAGCTTATAAATTAGTGCCGAGAGGCACGCAGATGCCCTACTCAACCGCAATTAGCCTAGTGGCAAGGTTGGGGCCGTCACATGTGGTATTAGAGCATCTAGGTTCGATACTGGGTTTGAAACGTTGGATTTTAGACAAGTTATAAGAGTCAACTGTTTAAATTTTAAAGTTAACCATATGATTTATTTGTTAGTACTAAGCCTAAGATTTTATTTTATAGGTACTAGATGGCACACCCTTCTCATAAATGGACATATAGGGAGGGCACCCTCGTAGATGAGCCTAGCAGGACTACGTCATCATCATCATCATCATATTCCCTTAGGGAGATCGTCCCAGAGAGAGAACCAATTCCGGTGATTGACCTTTCCGATGATGAGTCAGTAGAGGGACCAGAGATGGCACCAGTGGCACCTGGAATAGGGCTTAGAACATCAATAGAAGAGGACCCCAGTGAGCCCACATCAGACTCAGAGATGACGCCCGAACTAGAGAGAGTGCCACCGGCGGCCACTGGGGATGTGAGTGCCTTTATAGCAGATAGTTTGCCAGTAGCAGCATCCCCTACCTTTATTCTACCCGTGGAGTCTGTATCTTCTTTTCCAGCACTACCATCATTACTTCGATGTGGGGTCAGGGAGCATGACATCTGTGGCTATTGTTTGTAGCCCGAGCAACGGGTTGAGACCGCTAGACAGCAGATTATGGAGCTGAGAGAGGAGATTTTCTGGGTAGATGCCCTGTTCTATATAGCTCGCCAGGCACATCGACAGGCAACAGCGAGGGCCGTTATGCTAGAGGCGAAGATAGGTCAGGCGCGGGAGGCACACGCGGCCTGAGAGAGAGAGAGAGAGAGAGAGATTATGGAGCTGATTGACGAGCGGGACTGGCTTAGACAGTTTATCGCCCAGTTCCTTGGAACAACTAGAGATTCAGTGGATAGAGCCCCCGTCGAGTTAGAGTCCCGACCAGGATGTTCTGGTAGCCAGTGTCCTCAGGAGGAGTAGGTGTTGGATAGAGTACAGGTAGGTATTCATATTTGGTTACTTGGATAGGTGCGAGTAGTGTTTTTGTCGGTACTTGATGCAGTAGGCTTAGGGTCGTAGGTATGAGGTCCTCGGGTTCTGGAAATGTATAGCAACCCGGCCATATATTTTTTAGGTAGTAGGACCAGGATGATCTGACTGTATCTTGATGCTACTTGTACCAAAAATTCTTATTTTGAGTTATATATATGTTTATGTGTACGCATTGATGTTGGTGCCTTGGATAAATTCATGTTTACTTGTTGTAAAGTATCTGTAACCTTAGGTGTTTATTAGTGTTGGAACTTTTTGGTTTTTTTTTTTTTTAAACATGTCAGGTTCACAATCTCCTAATCATGCAAACGAGGCTATGTCTGAAAGTTCTCAAAACAGACAGTCTGAACCTATCAAGGAGGCCACGCCTCGTCCAGAACAAGCCACGCACAAGGCAATTGAGAATTTTATGATCAAGATGACAGAATTGTTAGAAACCTCAATGGCCACAAGAAGAAACGAAAGAGTATCGGCCACTGAGCAGATGAAGCATTAGAACGATTTCTCAAGTTTCGACCCCCGGAGTTCTATGGAGAAGTTGAGCAAGAAATTAAAGCTGAACTGTTCCTTGAGCAGTTGAATGATATCTATGATATCCTTAAGTACGAGGATGCCTTGAGGATAATGTTTGTAGCTTTTAGACTATGAGGAATGGCAAAGGATTGGTGGCTTAGAGCTTCCGAAGCTCAAACGCTCAAGAACCAACCATGGACCTGGAACAATTTTCAAGAAGAATTCAAAAAGGAATACATATCTCGTTGGCTTCGTGAGCAACATGAGGATGAGTTTCAGCAATTGTAAACGGGGCAGGTCTTACCCGCACCTGCGCAGGTCTGTACTCGTTTTTAGCGGGTAAGGTTTAAATTTTATACCCGCGAACCCGTACCCATACCGTGCCTGTATTTATACTGCTATATGGGTCTGTGCAGGGTATGGTGATGCCCAACCCATATACCCGTAGACTTGTATTAATAAAATAATATATATTATATATTATATTAGATGGAGGGAATTAAATGTGCATAGGGAGGTTTAGCCGAGTGGTTAAGGAGGTAGACTTAAATACTTGTTTAGCTTGGTAGTGCAGGTTCAAATCCTACTACTACCAACATTTTCTTCTTTTTTTTTTTTCCCTCCTTTTCTCTTCTTTCTCTTTTCAGTCATTTTTTCTTTTTTTTTTTCTTTTCAGTCCTTTTCTCTTCTTTTTCTTCTCTACTTTTCAGTCATTTTCTCTTTTTTCTCCTTTTCAACCCTCTTCTCTTTTTCTTCCCTCCTTTTCAGTCCTAAATAGAGTCTCTTTATTTGATGGATTTGGCCCAACTAACCTCTTTCAAATTATTTATTTATTTATTTTCAACTTTATTTCAAATGCCATTTCACAAATGATTTATTTTTACTAAATATAAAAATATATTCTTTCATCCCGTGTAAAAGAAATTTATGATAGTAATATTTTTGCCTTATTTTTTTTTCATAGAACTGCTGAAAATATGGATCATGACAAAAAGGACAATCTTTTTCTTTATTTTTCTTTGTCGTTCTCTATCTTATATGCTACTATTTGACTTACCTATTAGGCAACACCGTATTATTACATATACTCTTTGCTCAGAGGTTGTCCAGGAATTTGGATTACAGACTGAAATTAATATAGTTAAAGGGGTCTATATCTCTATTCATTTATGTATATGTTAAATGATTGTATTTGTTGAAAGAAATGTTGAGGAGATTATGTTAATCATGTTAAAATTTTTATTTTAGGATTATACATTGTTTTATATTTTTTTTAATAGGAAAAAAAATAGAAAAATAGCATACGGGTACGGGTATACCCATACCCTACCCTGGACCTTAGAGGGTCGGGTCTGGGTCCAAACTTTTATACCCTGGAAGGTATGGGTTCGAGTCTGGGTCCAAGTTTAACTATATGGGTACGGGACTGGGTCTGCGGTACTCTGAGGGTCTGGACCTGTTTACAGCACTAATGACAGTTGCCCAGTATACAGCAAAGTTCAACAAGTTGGCTAAGTACTGCTTAAGGTTGATAAATACTGATGAAAATAAAACGCAACAATTTGTGAAAGGATTAAGGGTGAACTGCAACGGGCATTTGCTCTCTTGCCACCGATGGGATTCGCGGCCGCAGTTGAAGCCGCCATGCGAACGGAGATGGTTGATCAAGTGGTTATACAGAGGAAAATAGTCAGTGGTTCAGTGGCGACTTCCGATAAACGTCCTGGACAAGGACCATAGAAGCCTAGAGATTTCAAGAGATCCCGTGGTGAACAAAGGGATGGAAATGAAGGTCGACCAACCCTAACCCCTGGAGGAGCCCACAGAGTATGTACATACTGTGGACGAAGTGGGCATGTGGCTAAAATGTGTTATCAGAAATTAAAGTTATGTTTTAAGTGTGGAAAACTAGGACATACCAAGGACCAGTGCCCTGAGATGCAACAAGGACCTTCGGAGAAGTCCAGAAGAGCAGGCCGACCCCCGGTTATGAGAGGAGCAACAGAAGGAAGGAATAATAAGCCACAAGTAAAAGCTAAAATTTATGCACTGGATGGATTGCCCGTAGATACTGAAGCAGAAGTAGTTGAAAGTATGATACAAATCTTTTCTCAACCAGCAAGAGTACTCATTATGAGTTTGCATTTCACAAAACATATTCATATACCTTTTGTTAACATGTATGACCAGTTGATAGTTAGCACTCCTATGGGCGTGAATAAGATAACTGAGGTAAAGTACCCTGATTGTGACATATGTGTCGAGAGTGTGGTTTTATTCGGAGATTTAATTGCCTTACCATTGGAGGAATGTGACGTGATATTTGGGATGGATTGGTTGTCTAAAACCGTTTGGAAAATAAAAGAAAATCCAACTAACATTCATGGACCCAAAAAGATATGGGTACCAAAAGACTTTGCCACTTCTTTTTTGTAAGAACACAAGGCAAGGTCATCTAAGTGGCGGATGCTTAAGACACATGACCGGATATGCATCCCTCATGAATGAACTAAGAAAAAACCGAAGGTGGTTTTCCTACTTTCGGAAGGATCATCGGTATAGGTAACATTGCATATTGTTTATCTTCTTTGATTAAGGAAGTACCTTAAATTGATGGTTTGAAGCATAATTTATCTAGCATTATTCAATTGTGTGATTATGGGTACAAAGTTGTTTTTTAAAAGTGAATCTTCTTTTATCATAAACAAGCTTGTGAACAAAACAATTTTTTCAAAAAAAAAAAAAGGAGTTGGCATTTGTCTATGTCTTTTATCTTGAAGTTCTCATTTCTCAAAACTTATAGTGTCTCTTGGTTCATGATGATGATGTATTTTTGTGGCATAGAAGGTTTGGTCATGATAGTATGGATTTATTAAACAAACTCTCTTCAAAAAGAACTTGTTAGGGGGCTTACCAAAACTTCATTTTGAGAAAACTAGACTTTGTGATGCTTGCCAATTTGGAAAACAAATTAATACCTCTTTTAAACCATAGTAAATGATTTCAACTTCAAAACCTTTAGAACTCATTCACATGGATTTATTTGGACCAATGAGGACCACTAGTCTTGGTGGTAAGAGGTATGCCTTTATTATTGTGGATGATTTTTTTTTGGACTTTGTTTTCAAGCCGAAAGGATGAAGCATTTCATGAATTTATTAAATTATTCAAAAGAGTCCAAACCTCCCTTGTTTGCAAATTGATTTCTATAAGAAGTGATAATGGGAGAGAATTCAACAACCAAGATTTTACAAAAATTTGTGATGATTTTGGTATTTTACAAAACTTTTTTTTTCGGTAGCCAAAACTCCTCAACAAAATGGATTTGTGGAAAAGAAAAAATAGAACTTTACAAGAAATGGCAAGGTCAATGCTTTATGAAAATTCCCTTCCTAAACTTTTTGGGCCGAGGCCGTTAACACCGCATGCTACATTTGAATCGTGTTATCTTGAGACCTTCTTTAAAGAAAACTCCCTTTGAACTCATTTTTAATAAAACCCCCTCAATTGGTTATTTTAAAGTTTTTGGATACAAATGCTTTATTTTAAACACCAAAGACAATCTTGGGAAGTTTGATCGAAAATCCGATGAGGGAATTTTTCTTGGTTATTCTTCAAACAAAAAGGTTTTTAGAGTTTTCAACAAAAGATCCTTGTGTGTTGAAGAGTCCATTCATGTATATTTTGATGAAACTAACATTTTTGACAAGAAAGATTATGATGTCATAGATAACTCTTTAAGCTACCAACCTTTGTACACTCAAGCAATGGAAGAACATGCTTATGGAGGAAGAAGAGATTGAAGCAACACAAGAAAATAATCAAGAAGCTCAAAGTCTTCCTCAAAATGTGATATATCCAAAGGATCACTCTAAGGTTTTTCAATTGGTATTATTTCTATTCCAAATTTGCTTTTATATGATTTGGTTGTTGCTTTTTTTTGGGCCCTTCTTGTTATGGACTTCATGATGACACTTTAATGTTGAAAGTCCTACTAGTATCTCTTCTATGATCCCTTGATACTTTTCTCCTACAATTTTTTGATTTATGACAAAAGGGGGAGAAAATAGTGCAAGATGTAAGGGGGAGAAATTTTGTTGATATCATTGATGCTTGTTTACAATGATTATTGATGCAAGGGGGAGTTACCTCCTTTTCTTGGTGATTGTTATGCTTTGCCTCTTTGCATATTTTGATGCATCACCATATTACTCTTGCTCTTTTGTTCTTCTTGCATATGTGTTTGTCATAATAAAAAAGGGGGAGATTGTTAGCCCTAAGGGCATTATTACTTGTGTTTTGATTATGATTAACATGTGCTTGTGTGAGTATGTTAGCTAACCCTTCATAGAGAACAAAAAGAAGAACATATGAAGTCTCAAAGTCTCAAGCAAAAGATCTTGATGATGAGGGCAAAATAGAGAAGAAGAGATCAAGCCATACCAAGATCAAATCAATTGAAGACATTGTATTTGTGAACTAGGTATTATCTTGTAAAACTCTCTAGTCTTAGTCTTTGATTCATTGATCATACATGAAGCTCTTCTCATGTTTTTTCTAAAATAT
Organism: Catharanthus roseus; assembly: GCA_028651295.1. NCBI lineage: Eukaryota > Viridiplantae > Streptophyta > Magnoliopsida > Gentianales > Apocynaceae > Catharanthus > Catharanthus roseus. Next base: position 1,598,582 of record JAPQWS010000116.1, read on the forward strand.
AATCCTTTGATAAAATCCAAGTATTCTTGACTTTAAGATGTTTTGAATAGTTTTTCTCCTCTTTAAAAAATTGTCAAGAATGCCTTTGAAACTTGGAAGAAAGTTTTGTTCGTAAAAAAACTTGGTCGAGGAAAAAGCAGAAAAATTCGAAGTCCGTTTTTTAAAAGGGGGAGTCCGTTTTTTAAAAAGGGGGAGTCCGTTTTTAAAACCGATAGTCCGTTTTCTAAAACCGATCGTCCGAATTTTTAATTCGGCAGTCCGTTTTTAGAAAACTCAAGTCCGAATCTTTCTGTTTCAAAGAACCGAAGTCCGTTTTTCGGAACCGGTCGTCCGCTTTTTAGTCATCGATGTAAAAAAATATTACCGTTGCACTGAAGCAACGGTCATTTCTGAAATTTGACAGCCTATTTCTTAGGCAACGGTCTTAAGCTTAAAAAACCCTATATATACACTCAATTATCAGCCATAAATTCAAGGAGTTTGGGAATTACTCATTGAGATCATTTAATACATTTCAAGAGCTTCAAAAATACATTTTTATTACAAATCATTTTCAAATCCCAAACAAAATCTTCTTGAGCTTCATTATTGATCATTCATCAAAGAAGAAGAAAAGAGGTGCTTGTAGAAGTATACCATTGAGTTGTAATCTTCCTCTTCTCAAGCTAAATTGGTAACATTGTTCCTTACTCTACTTATTCTTTTATTGTGATCAAAGGTTTGTGGAAAACCCTTTGGGTGATCCTTTGATTAACTAGTTGTATTGTTGTGATTGAGGTTTTGGTGTAAAACCCTTGAAGGGTGAACCTCATTGTGTAGTTGTGTTGTTGTGTTTGAGGTTATAGTGTAAAACCCTTGAAGGGTGAACCTCATTGTGTGGTTGTGTAACCAACTTGGAAATTAGTGGATTTGTGAAATCCTTGGGTTGAGGCTCAAGGTAGTGGATGTAGCTCTTGGAGAGAGTGAACCACTATAAATTGTTGCGCATGCTCTTTAATTCTTTGCTCATTTCTTAATTGCCAATTCTATAAGATTATGCTTTGTGTGAATTCTTATTAAAAAGAGTTTTAGAAATCTTTCACAAACAAATTGGAGGTTTATCTTTCAAATCAAACAAAAGATTTTTTAAATTAGCCAAAAACCTTATTCACCCCCCCCCCCCCCTCTAAGGTTTTTCAATTACGCCTAAGTAGATTGTCGACAAAAGTTGGTTAAGTTTAGCCGACCGAGTATGCCAATCTTGGTATTCCAAGGGAAGCGAACAAAATGGGAGAATCTCTTTTTGTCTGGCATGAAAGCCAGAAAGTTGCTATGGAAAGGATGTCAATGGTACTTAGCATATTTACTCAACAAGCCTAAGGAGGAGGTAAAATTAGACATAGTACCTGTAGTGAGGGAGTTTGTGGATTTTTTTCTTGAGGAGTTGACGACGCTACCCCCAGATCGAGAAGTGGAGTTCGGTATAGAATTGGTACCTGATGCTAAACCAATATCTCGAATCGCATATCGGATGGCACAGGAGGAACTAAAAGAGTTGAAAAAGCAGCTACAAGAACTGTTGCAGCAAGGATACATTCGTCCAAGTACATCTCCTTGGGGTGCACCAGTTTTGTTTGTAAAGAAGAAGGATGAAAACCTAAGGATGTGTATAGATTACAGAGGATTGAATAGTGTGACAGTCAAGAACAAATGTCCACTACCCCTCATTGATGAGTTATTTGACCAACTCCGAGGAGCGGGATGTTTTTCCAAATTGGACTTGAGACAGGGGTATTATCAAGTCAGAATAAGAGAGAAGGATATTCCGATGATGACATTCAACACACGATACGGGCATTACGAGTTTGTGGTTATGCCGTTTGGATTAACTAATGCACCTGCAACATTTATGGACATGATGCATAGAGTCTTTAGTCCTTACCTGGATAAGTTTGTGTGATTTTTATTGATGATATTCTTGTTTATTTACCCAACCCTGAAGCTCACGAACAACATCTTCGAAAGTGTTGCAAATGCTACGGGAGCATAAGTTGTATGCTAAGTTTAGTAAATGTGAGTTCTGGATGAGTCAAGTTACTTTCCTAGGACATGTTATCACCCAGGGCGGAATCTCGGTGGATCCTGTGAAAGTAGAAGCAGTGACCTATTGGACACAACCCAAAACACCAACCAAAGTACATGTTTCTTGGGTATGGCAGGATATTATCAGAGATTCATAAAAGACTTTTCAAGGATTACTGGACCTCTAACATAATTAACCAGAAAAGCAACTAAGTTTGAGTGGACGGAGAAGTGTGAGAGGAGTTTTCAAGAATTGAAGAACCGACTAACGTCGGCACTAGTGTTAACATTACCCGATCCGCGAACAAGGAATTTTCATTGTATACCGATGCTTCAGAGGAAGGTCTAGGAGCTATGTTGATGCAAGATAGGAAGGTTGTCGCATATATTTCAAGAAAGTTGAAGGATCATGAACGGAATTATCTGACACACGATTTGGAATTAGCACTATCGTATTTGCACTTAAGAAGTGGTGACACTACTTGTATAGGACTAAGTATGAGATATTCACTGATCATAAGAGCTTAAAGTATCTGTTTTCTCAGAAGGACTTGAACATGAGACAACGTCGATGGATGGAACTGCTGGAAGAATATGTATGTCCGATTAACTATCATCCAGGAAAGGCGAATGTGGTGGCAGATGCATTGAGTAGAGAAGCAAAGGTATCAAGTCTTAGCTTAACATCCACCCTACAATAGGATATTAGAAACACCCAAAAGAATAATAAGGAGTTCCAGGAATTCAAAACCGTGTGGAAGCTAAGAAATTGGAAAATTTTCGAACATTAGAAGCTGATGGGAGCCTGTATTTTTGGAATCGGTTGTGTGTACCCAATGATACTGAACTTCAGCGTAAGATTCTAGAGGAAGCCCACAGAAGTAAGTATTCAATGCATCCTAGAAAGAATAAGATGTATAAAGACTTAAAGCAAAAATTTTTGTGGAACGGAATGAAGAGAGAAATTGCGGAGCATGTAGCAGCCTGTCTTACATGTCAAAGGGTTAAGGCGGAACATCAAAAGTCAGCAGGACTATTACAATCGCTACATATTCCCGAATGGAAATGGGATCATGTGACAATGGACTTTGTCACAAGATTGTCCCGAACCAAGGGATATAAGGATGCTATCTGGGTAATCATTGATCGTTTAACAAAAGTGGCTCATTTTATTGCCATTAATATAACATACCCTTTGGACAAGTTAGCACAGATTTATGTAGATGAGATTGTCCGACTTCATGAGGTGCCCGTTGATATTGTATCCGATAGAGACCCAAGGTTTACCTCAAGGTTTTGGCCTAAGTTCCAGGCAGCTATGGGGACCAATCTAAGTTATAGCACTACAGCACATCCTCAAACCGATGGACAGTCTCAAGGAATGATTCAAACCCTAGAGGATATGTTAAGAGCTTGTGCCTTAGACTTTGGAAATAAGTGGGTTGACAATCTTGTTTGTGCCGAGTTTGCTTATAATAATAGTTACCACTCTTCGATAGGAATGGCACCATTTGGAGCATTATACGGTAGGAGATGCAGAACACCTTTGTATTGGGATGAAGTTAGAGTTCGATCTCATTGGAGACAAAGAAGCTTGATGCCAGAATTTGAGGAGATGCAAAAACAAGTTAGGATAATTCAAGATCGGTTTCGGATAGCAAAAAGTAGACAGAAGAGCTATGCCGATAATCGAAGAAGGGATCTGGAGTTTAGTGTGGGAGATTGAGTTTTCTTAAAACTTACACCACATCGCGGAAATCTGAGATATCCGAGGAGAGGAAAGTTAAGCCCCCGATATATCGGACCGTTTGAAATTATTGACAGGGTTAGTAAAGTGGCATATCAGCTCGCCTTGCCAAATGAACTGATGGGTATACATGATATGTTACATGTATCACAATTAAAGAACTATCATCCTGCACCTGATCATGTTCTCAATGATGACCAATTGGAATTACAAGCCGATCTGTCATATGAAGAAAAACCAACTGAGATTATAGAACGAAGCGTAAAAGAGTTACGCGGGAGACAGATTCCAATATATAAAGTGCTATGGAGACATCATGGGATTGAAGAGGCAAACCTGGGAAACTGAGGTGTACTTAAAGAAAAAGTGTCCAGAGCTTATAGGTACGTAACTATTCAATTTCGAGAACGAAATTTCTTTTAAGGAGGATAGAATGTAACGCGCTACCCCATAAGCATCTAGCATGACTTTAAAAGTACGGACGTTATGAAAATAGAGTTTGAATCTGATATGGTTGAGTACAGTGTTTTTGACACCTAATGGTATTTTGGAGATACTTAGGATAAGAATAAAATTTTATTATATTGAGGTTTTATTATTAAGGTTTATAAGTGCCTTTAAGTGGATTTTATTTTTAATACCTAGAGTGCGTATTTTAAAATTTTAAATACTTGACATTTTCATATAAGGATTTCAAAAACCTTACCACTTAAGGAAATGGTTGCCACCTCATGGGCCACCGTCACCACCATTTGCTTTTTTTTTTTCTTTCCTTTTTTTTTTTTTTCTTCTTCCCCCCCTCCCCCTCCCTCTCCCCCCCCCCTCAATTGCCTTATTATTTCTATATATATATATATATATCATCTTTTTTTAATGATCAAATAGAAGCTGTATTAGCTATTAAAAGGTTAGTAAGTTTCATTTTTTTTTTTTTTTTGTTTTGTTATCATTTGCTTGTTAGTTAAATTATATATATATATAGTATAGGCTTATTTCTTTTCTTTTTTTTTAGGATTTAAATATTTTAAATGAATTTTAGTATATAGTTAATTTTGAGATTAATTTCTAGGTTTTATATTTTAGGCAAATTAGGCGCTTCAGGTAATTATTCAAATTAAATATTTTTGATATTATAAGATTTTGGATCTGCTTTAGGGGACACAATATATAGATTTATATATATATATACACCCTAAGTTCATTTGGTAAGCTCTCGATATTATTTAGGAACTAGGGCTATTTGATTGGTGCTCAGGTATTAAGTATTTTTGTATTATTATTTTGTAGGATCTAGCACCAGATCTACATCCAGGTGAGTCCACAAACTCCATTTTATTATGTTATTTCAAATATTACAAGACGTATAAATATATTTTTTTCCGAACCATTACAAAATATTACTATTTTTGGAATGATATCTCTTAGCGTGTTTTTTGAGATGTTCTCCACAATGCGTTACGTGTTTCCTAAGAAAAAAATTGCATAGGAGTAGGGCTCCATATAGGTGTTTCTTTTAAACAAGACTACTATGGTAGTGCATAAGAAGTTTATTGTACGCAGGTTTTTCAGAAATATTTATATGTTGGAAAATGTTCTAGCTTAAAAGGTTACGCATTTTGACATGCATGAATATAGTTCTGGCATTGAAATAATTATGAAATTTGCATGAGCATGTGGTGACAAGCGAATGGGGATTTTTGCTAAAAATATTTATAACTTGATTCTATTCTGATGGCCGGGCAAATGGCCTTTCTGTTTACAAATACATATGAGAAAAAAAAAAAAAACCTCATTCCGACCAGGGTGTCAATTCTGGTTACGATCTTGTGTTCGGAAGTGTCAGAGAATTGCACTGTACCTGGCTACGAGGGCCTCTTCCGATTGCGTAGATGATTCAGACTCGGGAGAGTGGATCTACATGAAGAGGGCATAGACCGCGGAGGGTGTGGCCCAATCGTTCTACGTGTACACTGCATCATGGTCTGTGGTGGGGTTCGGCCGCCTAGTGGAGAGTCAAGAAGGGCTCGAAACTGAGGTTGGTCCCAGGACAGACCTGGTAGGTGCCCCAAGAGTCTGTGGCCTGTTTTTACTAGTGATATAGGAGTGCGGTTGTTTGTAATTGAGCGCTCGTATGGTGTTTGGTTGGTATTGACTACGAGATGCCAGAACTTGGTTCCGATGGCCTCTTTTGGGGATCCGGACAAACATTTCCTGAAAGTAGACGACAAGTTTGAAATCTTAATGCAGGTACGTCATATCTCGTTGAATCAATCTTTTTCGCCACATTGGGGCTATGGGATTCGAACCCAATTCAATTCTTCCACGACCCCTCTTCCGGCTTGTACTCACGAAGCGGTACACTAAACACCAACCCAATTTCGACAAAAAAAGTAAAGTACAAGCCCATTCCTATTTCATACTTCGAAGGAAAGATCATTGTCCGTAGAACCCCACTGTCGCATTATATGTTTTTTTAAATTTGGGGCATAGAAGCTGCGCTGATGTGTCTTGATTCTCTCAGACTTCCCAGCTGCGCTCGAAACCCTCATGTAGGTTCAAGCATCAGTTTTGTTAAAATGATAAAAGAAATGCTTTCTAATAACATTGCGTGAACTGTTTTGTGAAACGGCATCGTCATTGTTTCAAAGAAATCACTACAGCACACACACGTGGATCACTGAGCGTTCGCGCTCACGTTTTTCCATATCATATTTTTTCTCAGATTAGCTCGAGACAGTCAAGGGCCCAACAAGCCACTGAAGTTTAGGCCAGGAGTTTTTGGATCAAATCTCCCAGAGAGGCATATGTCTATGTTTTATCTTTTTAGACTCGAACTGTTTGTAAAGTTTCTTTTCATGTTATCATGCTAAGTTGTTGATGTAAGATACTTTTGCTTTTATAATAAAATGATCATGAGAAGTTTTTTTAAGATCATGTGTTCTGAGTGCATTAATAGTATCTAGTTTACTTAAGTTTTCTGTGTACTTTGTGTGTATATCTGTTAGTGTGGTTCTAGGGTTGTGTTTCATGGTGGAGCTTATAAATTAGTATCGAGAGGCACGCAGATGCCCTACTCAGTCGCAGTTGACCTATTAGCAGAGTTGGGGTCGTCACAATTATTATCATAAAATACACATCAAATAAGTTAAAAAAAGAATACAGTCTTTTTTAAAAAAAAAAAATGACATCTTAATATAACGCACAAAGTACATGCATTATCGGCCACATATTATTCTTAAAGATAACGCACAAACAATGTGCGTTATGGTCAAAATATGAATAAAAAAATTTATGACCACTTTAGTGGCTTTTTAAAAAAAATTGGCTATTTATATAAAAAAAAAAACCTCTTAATCTTGGATTCGTGTATAAAGTCCAAAAGGACTTACATTTCCAACTGGAGGAGTATTAATAAACTTCTCTTTAATTTAAAAAAAAATGTCGCGAAAATAGTCCTTAACACGCTAAAATTTATGGGTTCAAACTATACTCAATAAAAATACAATTTTCTTGATTTTTTGTATCCCACAAAACAATGATAAAAATTGAATATTTAAATATATTAGAAATAGAAAAGAGTAAGATAAAATTGATTTTTTTTTCTAAAGGAAAAGTATAGTAGATGTTCCAAAATTATTTCTCAGAAAATAGTTGATGTATTGGCTGAGAGTGGCTATCTTCATCGGTTATGTTTTCAGGTGCTTTTTCTATAGGGAGCTTTAGCAATGATTGTCACACTGGAGAGCGGCCGTGAGTTTGGGCCAATTGTTTGCGGGTCGGGTGGGTAATGGTTGTGTTTCTTGTGTATGTGCAATTTCTCACTTGTCATTTGATTGTGTTTTATTAGAACACGTGAAGATGTAATTTATAATTTCATGTGTAATTTTTAAAATTGTTTATGTTGAATTGTAATGTTCAGTATATTGTAATCACAGTGGCTATATTTAGCCTTAGTGTAGGATGATGGTATTTCGAATCGATTTCTCCTTCAATTTCAAGATGTGAATAGGATTTAGTTCCTTTCAATTTGTACTCAACTGTTGTTTTGAGTTTTGATGAAATGAAACTTTTATTGAATTTGGGATTAGTGGTGATTGCAGTATGCTCCTCTTGTGTATTTCAGCTCATTAATAAAGCCAAATCCCACATTATCCACTCTTGTCCAAATTCTACAATGGAAAAGTAGTATCAAAGAAAGACCTCAAATATTCACTACTCATCCATCATATCCATCCAGTTGCTAATTTCCCTTCTTTCTATTGATATTTCCCTCTCATTTGCAGTATGGCAAGGACTGCTATGTGTGTTTGGCAATGGTGGTGGTGGTTCTTCTTGGCCAAATTTGGCTGGATTGCAATGTAGGATCCTTGCTTGTATTGTATGTATGTACGTGGAGATTCAGCCATGCCACTAACTCCAGAATGTTGTGATGTGTCAAGTTACAATATGATTGCCCTCTTATCAACTAATTAGGGTTTGTAAATATGTGATCGTATATTCAAATTATCTTTGTCATAAAAATGATTGTTAAAAAAAAATAAAAAACTGAAATAGAATCATAGAAAACACACAGCCCGAAGCAAAACATGGATATATCAAACAATCGCAACACAACTGAAAGGAAACGTAATTCCTGAAATTAGTTAATATTTGAAACATACAATTGGCAAACATTTTCACTATACAAAAACCTTAACTAACAACTACAGCTCCAATCAATGTCCATATTTCACTGCTTCTGCAGCTATATCTACAAGCCGCAATAGCCCTATGAGATGAGATGCTGCTATGTTCCATTTATATTCTAATGATTATCAACCAGACTTTGGTCCAATTCAGACAATTTATAAACTACAAAAGTGAAGTTGTACACATTTTTGCTGATTCTAATAAGGATAAATTGTATTCTCAGAAGTTACTAAAGTACATAAAATTGAGAATGTAGATACTCCCGAATTTTGTAATATTCGTCAGATAAGGGTCCTTCAAGAATAATTTGTTGAACATTAGCACCACCACCCTACACGAGTTCCAGAACCAAAAGATCAGCTGGCCACAAAAGATTACTAGAGACAATCACTAAACAATGAGAATATCACTAGCTACCTACCTTTTGGGTTGCATCACCAACCTTGCGAAGAGTCACGTACTCCCCACATCGCAAGGCTCCACCAGCAAACTCAACCTGCAAGCATATAATATGTGCTATAATTCATTGTCCATCAAGTTTATTCACCAATTATCAAAGTGGAAATACATGAAACCCCGAGGAAGGGGCAATAACGATCAAGAAGCCAGGAGAGCCATGATTGTAAAATACTATTAACTAATCCCGTGCACAATTCGTATGAATTCAACTAAAAGTGGCCCAGTGAGATGATCTGGACAACATCATTTGAGCACAAGCTCAAAGCACAGCAATGACATGGTGCAACCTATCTTTGAGGGACAAAATAAAGATAATTTACAAAATTGCCATTCCAGCAAGGTGAAAACAAAATACCTGGATTCCCTTGCTGGCCAGAAACTGCTTGAAATCAGCCATCTTTATATCACCCACAATTACTGTTTTATGTGGTGGAGGGGGAGATGAAAGAGGAAGTAAAGATAACATGCCACTCTCTGTCTTTCCTACCTCTGCGTCAACCCATGCTACCTCATAATCTCCAAGCTGCAAATCAGGATATGCATATGCTCAGGGCATAATTAGGTAATCAATAATCTACATCAGTGTTCTTTAAATCTACCAGATTAGACATTCAAAGCATCTCAATTTCAGTAAAAACACCAAATATTTCTCATTTCGATCTCATACGAGCCCATCCAATTCTAAGTCCTCTAATGGGTCAAATGATCTGAGGTTTGGAGCATACCAACCATAATTTCAATAAGCCAAATGATAAAAGTTACTAAAACTGAAAGGTCGAATACTTACCTTCTTAAACAGCACATTACTCATTAGTTTCTCAGAAAGTTGAACCTGTGGGTAAAATGAGAAGACAGTAAATCCATATATTCTAAAGTTGACCCAGTATGTAGATTATATGATTATGCAGCAAGTAAATTTACCTTATAAGCACACAAATCAGATGTGACATCAATCGTCCCCTCAATCTGGGGAGCATATACATGGGGACAAACATGTTTCAGACAATGTTGTTTCAAATGTTCAGTGGCTTCTGCTGATCCATGCACCAAGACCTTCAAATAAACGATGTAAGATGCATTAGAAAGCTAATGGTTTCCGTGTGGATGTGGCTAGGTTTCAGCACATACTTTTCTAGAGAAGAAAATAAGTGACTATGCCAAAATCTCAGGGCTGCTGGAGTGAAAGCCATGTTTTAAAAACGAAAAATTATCAGGCTATTGGATCTTTCATCTTCAAAACTACAAATCTTCACGATTTTCATTTTCAAACCCTATCAAAACTAAGCCTGATTCCACTACTTTTTGCTGCTTAAAACATTAAAAAAAGCAACACTGTAAGAGGAGGAACTAAACCAGGAGAGGTATTGCCCACTGCATTAAAGCCTTGTGATGTTAAAACACCAATATGGACATTTTCTTATCCATAATAATATATCATGCCACAAACATCAACGTAAGGGAGAAGTATGTTTATACCAGCTTTAGAGGGACAACGTGACCCAAAATTGATTTAATAGATCTGCCATCAGAACGCCCCTCAAAGTCCATGTAAATCAAAGAGCATTTGACTTGAACCTTCAATTAGAAGATACAAGAAAATTCAAATACAAAAACAAATTTAAGAGTATAACAAAACAGCAAAACTCTATCTCTATACAAACTGCAAAGGGATGGTAGAAATATTCATTAAAAAAAGGGCGATGGTAGAAAGCATTTCAATAGCATTGATATGAACTGCAAAATTCTTGGTTCTTGATACTTTCCATTTGCCTTGATGAAATTTCTCATTCAAGAAAAAGAAAGGAACTTTTTTTCTGCATTATGTGAAACCAGCTGCACCATAAAAAGAAGTTAACCATTTGGATTGGTAATCACATTTGGGCTGATTAATAATGAACTTGTTGTACAGAAAATGTTCTCCTTCAATCCAATTTAAGGACGCTACAGAACTGAATGAAGAATGAGCTTTCAAATTGTTATTTGTACAGCTTCTTCTTTTACTATTACTATATACTATCAGTAATTTGTTGGAAGAAATGAACTGAATGGTTGGAAAATCCACTTCTCCAGGATATATCAGCATGTCTCCGTCAATTCCATCTTTATTTTAGATATGTTCCAGAGGAAAAGATAAGTCCAAATTCTCAGAAAAATACCAAGTAATAAAACCATTTCTGGAGTTTAAAATTTCCATCCAATTAAATCTTGCTAAATGCCAAAGTTAGCCAATAAAAAATGGGCCTTGTTCCTCATAAAAGGAGCATTAATTAAACTTAGTTATGAGTGAGGGCTTCCTAGCTAAAACAACAAACTACAAAACACGCAAAGACTGCATCAAGCACATATCAAAGGGAAAATGAAGGGAACACAATGTTTGTTCTTTATTCATTTTCAATTCAGTGCTAGGTTTGCTTTTAGGGAGCTTCCCACCAGCTGATGTGAATTTGCTATGATAAAACGTCACAGAGCGATACTTACAGTCAGCTCAGTAGAAACAACTTTTGATGGTTTAGTATCAAGTATCAAACTGGCAGATCCTTCATCAAGTTTTCCATTGATATCTCCATCAAGCTACAGGGGAGTTTCAGCAAAGATACATCAGCAAAAGTGCTATAGGCTGAACAAAAATATCAACAAATATGCATAACTCAAGTTCATTGACAGTAGTTATAGTCAGACCTCATAAGAAGGAAAAAAATGGATCACTAACAAAACAAAAGGGAAAACAGCACATATCCTTCCAGAAACTGTGGTTTGTTTTAAGGAGGGATAGGCATATGATGGAAGGTAAAAGTAGGATTATCTTGACTTCTGAAAATTATACCACAATTATAGCCCCAACTGGCTTCAAAAGCTGACCAACAATGTATGAACCTATTTAATGCCAACAGTAGATTCAATAGACAAAATGCTACTCTCGTGGAAATACCAGTTAAAATTAAGCTGCACTTCTTAAGATTATTTCCTTTTCCAGTATCTGCTACAAAGTTTATCGACTATGTAAAACCAGGTCATAGATAATAGACAATTAGAGAGGGACAATTGTTAGACATGCAATGTGATGCTCCTTTATCTTCTTATTCTCATCCATTCCACTACTGGACCACCATCACAGAATTATTTGTCAGGCTTGCAGTTTCTTTTCCCTTGCTTCTACAGTCTTATATTCCAGATTAAATAAAGCATTCTTCTCCTCAGTCATATGTAAGTGTAAATTAATCATGAAAGCACCACTCATGACACAAGAACTAGACAGCAAGGTCAATAGTAACCTTCAGCTCAAGAAAGGCAAAAGACAAACTAATTCTCCTTGCTATTCATAAAACTATGAATAGGAAAATTATACTTTTAGATCATAAGTAAAAGAATAGTAACTCATTAAAACGACATAAGAAGTTAAGCATGAGAATTTCAAGTAAAGCCGGTATTAATTCCCCACTCCAAAATAAATGAATACAAGAAACAAGAGCAAATTTAGCAGTATTGACCGGCAGGAAAACCTCCGTAGGAAATCATTTACATGAAAAATACCATACGGGCTAGAAAGAAGTTCAGAAAGGATAAAAATTCCACAATTAGAAATTCAGAATGGATACTCACTGGCATTAGTGAACGGTCCATGTCTACGTCTTTAATAACATAGTCATCCGGATTGATTACTTCACCAAAATCATCCCAGTCAGGTGAGTTATCATAGAAAGGAAACATCGGAGCAACACTAGAAGGTGGAGGAACAAATCCATCAATTAATACATCCCTGAAAGCACCACTGCGCCGGCCAACTGCTGGAAATATCATAGACATCAGAATTTAACACAAATAGTGAAAATTTGAACAATGCCTCTGTTGCCTCCAGGCCATCATTCCATCGAATAAATTATATGGGCAAAATGGTTAGTTTTTTTCCTTGCTCAGAAGACAATTTCATAATTTAAAATTAAAAAAAAAAAAAAAAAAGAACATGTTTGAAAGGTATTCCATGACTTGTAGGAGACAACTGTCAAATATTTATATGCAGGGAATAACATCTCTGAATGTAAATGGTTCCAAGAGTTGGTAAATTAGAAGCTTAATTCTGAAAAATAGAGGTTTATATTGCCTAGATGAAGGGCAGCACTTCTTCACGTGACGTAGTATCTCATGCCGTCTTCTCCCCACTGCATCGAACAGTACCTAAACACTTGCACTTCTGATCCTTGACACTAAGTATTTCTTTTTCTTTTCTTTCTTTTTGGGGGGGGTTGTTTGTGGAGAGGGAAAGTAGGTCCCCTTCCCTATATTTTCTGCTTTTTTATCAAGTTTCCAAATGAAAAGCAAGTTTTTTAACATTGAGGACAACAAAGCTAAAAGGGCTGCTCCAATTTCAGCTTCTTAATAGACAGCAATTACCTTTCAAAAATTACATACCTAAGGAAATGCTAATCCCCAATCCTATTTGTTTTCAAAATAATTTTTTCACGACCATTCATCTTTTTTAAGGTGAATTAGTCACTTAAGGGCACCTTTTAAGAAATGAAAAATCTGTTGCTTTTAGATCTGAAACTGTAAAATACATTTTCCCTCAAAGGTATAGGATTTAGAAACTTTACAATTTGATATCAAATAAGAATGAAATAAAGAGATTGGATAAGGAATGGATAAGCAATCCGCTAGAATTTTCTCCAGACAAAACAATTAAAATGTACCACTTGAAGAAGTGTGGGTGGTGCCACCATCAATAGCCATAGGATCATTCGTGATAAGTTCAGTCCCAAGAGATGCTTTTGATTCCTCTTCTTTAACAAGAGTTGCTTTGAGAGCTTCCTCCTTCTTTATTCGATTTTGCTCTTCTTCATAAGCAGCCAACTCATCTCCAACCAAGGGTACTCTCTTCGACATAGTGACTTTAACAGCTTTCGGAGGGGGATCTGACTGAAGCATCCGTGCTAAAGTGGCAAACTTCATATCCGCGCACAAAAGAGTTGAATTGTAAAACATAAAAAGAAACACTAAATCTAAGAAGTTATGTTACACTAGTTCATTATGCCAGAAATAGAAGTCAAAATTGTACAATTTATCAGAAAACTGTTGATTAACTAGAACACAGCATAACAATGTTCAATCTAATAATGATGACAAATCGCTACATGCCAATATTGTTGATGATTCTTCCTTGGGTTATAGGAAGATAGACTAGATTAAACATGAAATTTATAGAAGTGATAATAGATTAAATTAAACACGAAATCTACAGAAGTAGTAATGAGATAGGAAGGTTCTTGGTGATCCAGATGCCAATTACCAAAAGAGCTCAAGTCCAGAGAACCACAAGCTGAGTTAGAGTTTCAGAGCATTTGCAAAACCAAAGTAACCATTAAAGAGGATGATGTCGTCTGGGAATAAATTGCAAAAATGGGACATGGTCAAAATACTTAGACTGGACTGCAGATCAACAATCAGAAATACCTGGCCTCTTTCAGTAAAAAGTACGAGATTCTTTGTATCAGAAGCCCATTCAACAAATATGTCATGTGAAAAACCAGCTTCTAAGCTTGCCATGGATGCTAGAACAACCTGAATGGGACATTCTGTTCAACCATCAATAAGTTCCAAATAATACGTCAAGTGCTCAAAATGATGACTGAAGAGAAGAGAAGAGAGGCGTCCTGACCTTTGGACCATCGGGAACCTGTTCAAGCTCACTCTTGTGGATTAAAAGTTTGACATGCCTGCAGAAGTACAAGTACATAAATGTAGAGTTCATATTAAAATTCTAGGTTAACTGAAAAGAATAAGAGAAAACGGAAATCAATATCATTATCAGCAAAAGACATCTCATGCCACCAACACTAGAAAAGAAAGCAGCTCAGGCGGCAGGAGAAAGGTTCAACAAGAAGCAGCCCCAGCCAAGTTTCCTTCAAAACAAAGTACCTAACATAAAAACCTGATGTTTCACTCTTTCAGGGTGCTCGAAGGCCCCAGATTATGTGGATGCCACTGGCATTTTTCACACAGGAGCTCACTTTAGATTTTCTCGAGGCTTGAAGCCTCCAGTATGCAGGAGTATAGGTATTTTACCTTAAAAGAAATGCATTATCACGTGTGTGCTCAAATGACTTTGCTATTGAATCACTCATCCACTCGAGGAAACTCTTGACGTAGTCAATTATGCTTGAGGAAACATAATTGAGGAAGAATATAGGATAGGTGAGTTTATGCTGTTCCCAGCACTGAAATTTTAGCCAGAAAATCAAGATTCAGAATCACCAGAAAAGGTAGAGAACATACAAGAAGTTTGAAGGGTACACCAACTAGCCTGTTCAAGTATTAGAATTAGCTCCAGTACTCGACCAGCGGTATCAACAGGGAGTAATACATTTCCATCGGCTCTTAGGCCCGTCAATATAGCATCTGTAGGAAATATAGAGAAAATAACAATAATAAGCTGGGGGAAGGGAAGATTGTCATACTCTCCAAATTCTTCAATGCACTCATATAACATTGAATGAGCACATTCCCATTGCTTTAATGTTTTTGTGACAGAAGGGAGGAGAACAAAAGGCGCATGCTTGTCTTTTAAATTGAAAAAAGGTTATAGGAAATACTAAAGCAAGTACCATTCAAATCCAAAGCATGGACACATTTGGATTGACTCAACAAAATCCAAGATACCATAAAGCATCAACCAGATCACGAGATGGAATGCCAGTGGATTAAATCCAAGTTCATTGTTTACAAAACTCAAGAAGGAAAATTCATTACCCAGAAACTCTTGGTCTCTTTGTCGCCTTGAAGGCTGATTATTTAAAGCATTATAGGCATCTGTTATAAGAACGGCAGGACGAACAAAGGACTCCAAGACAGTTCCATTTAAATGCCTGGAAAAGGAAACATGAAGTTAGTTTTTTCCCTTTCCAAATATGAGTTTCATAAGTTCTAAAAGAATACTTCCTCAACTCTACTGCATTTTACTAGTAGAGAACCTTTCTTTACGATGATTGAAGTCAACGGCATAGATAACATCTTCCCCATCCTTCGTGATCTTCCAAACTGTACCTCCTAATAGATGACCAGCTACATGGGGAGCAATAACAATTCCTTCTCCTTTCCCTAAATAAGTCAGCAGGATGTAAATATATTATAATATGAAGCATAAGAAGAAATATTACAATTTTAAATAATAATAAGTTGAGTGTTGATTGGAACCAATGGGAAACTTTATTCGACTTGCAGTCTTGCTATCCTAGAGATAGATAATGTAGTTTAAAAGAAGAAAATGTGTTCGTAAACAAAAAATAATTTGGACGATTCAGAAAAAATAAAAAGAAAGAAAAAGTAACAGATAGATTGCAGAATGAGAATAAAGCTTTAGGTTAGAAAAGAGATAAGAATACCTACCAGACAAATGATGGTTCTGAGAATAAGTCAATCTGGTAAAATTCTGGAAAGCAGAATCAATATCATCCAATGTGAACAATTCAAACTCTGATACTTGCTGCAAAGGAATAGGTTTCATTGGAAATACAACATCCTCATAAACACTCAGAAAAAAATCAATTAGTGAAAAGTAATCATCTTTGATGCAATAAGAATGTTGCAGGATAGATAGACCCAATTAATCAAAGTGCAGTAATAGGTGCCACTTCTAATAAATTATGGGTTTATTTGGATAGGTTTTTATTTTGAAAAAAGTGTATTTTATTTTCCTTGGAGTTTGTGAAAGTTAGATTGTTTGTGAGAGAAAAAGTGGGACCCAGAGTAAATAAAGTGAAATGAAAGTGAGAGGAATTTGCTTATCCAAATAAAGCCTATATTTCTACATGTGGAGGCAAGTTGGAATCCTAAAAGATACAATTTCAGATGAAGACATAAAGATATAATGTCTTGCATGAGAAAGAAGCACTACAGAAACAACTGACAAACTCATGCACAAAGCTTCTTCGGTGGCAAATCAGAAGCTTTCTTTGATCTTTGATCCGAGCAATATATTTAAGAAACTCTTGCGTACTCTATCTTCAGTTTAACACAATTAGGCCCAATTCATCACCAAAATCTTTATGTGTATAGCCCCTCCCAGAGAATATACTAACAGAAAGAAAACACAATGACAATTTAATGTGTTTTCAAGCATTTTTGGGTAGGATTTGGAAAAGCGTCTGCTAAAGTACAGCCAATTCTATACCCAGAGATGTCAAAAGCTAAAATTGTTTGTAATTATTTCAAAACGAACATTGACAAAAGTGACATACACGATCACACCTAAAAGTAACTCATCATACACGCAAACCAAATATGATTAGGGGTGATTTAAAAAAAATATACCCAAAATGGCCCAACACTTCCTTAGAAGAAGGAAACACCCAATTCATCTAGAAATAAACAGAACAGAGAAAATAGAAGGCATGAGGCTTATTCTCCTACTAAAGTTCAAAATCAAAATTCATTTTATCTTGATATCATTAGTTGCATTGATCACTACACAATAACTTGGTCAAAGTTTTGGACTTTCACAAAATCCAATTCATTACAGAGAATGGCAAGAGCGGAAAGAAATAATAATGCTATGAAGGTCACACCCAGAGAAGAAAATTTCACCTTTCGTGACAGATAGTGATCATACATAGTCAGCAGGCCTAATCTGTAAACAGGTTCAGTTGCAAAAACAGGTGCAGAGAGTCCTAAATGCTTCATAGCATATGGCAAAGCACCAAGATGAAGAGTATCTGAATGTGATATCAAGACTGCATCCACAGTTGGAGCCACCCTGAGTACCATTTTGAAGCTCTTTCAGAATATGTCTTAAAACAAATCTCATTGCTTTAGCATGGACATTGCCAATATCATTGCAAATAGTCAAAAAGGAAAAAGAAAAGATACAAGCTTTACTTGGCGTTACTCCTTAGACCAAGAAAACAACAACATTAGCAACTAAGAGCTACCGTTAAAGCTGAGAAAACAGATAGCATACCATTAATTTGCTAACTCCTTAAGATTATTCCTTCTAAGGTTATCTAAAGGAAACTTTCTATTTAGGATACCTGAGGCACTTCGTTATGACTTGATTTAGGGTTGTGACTGATATTTAACACATTACCATGCTAGCTAAAAATAAGACATCCAATCTTCTTTACAATCAACAATTTGGACAGACATTAACTATTAGAAAAGAAAACCAAAAAAACAAATACACTAAACGAGAACTAAATATAATCTTCCTAACTTTGAATAGCTTAAGGGCAAAACTTTGAATTAGTATAGTTAACAAATTGAATGCTTGATTTATGTATGAAACGAGGCATCAAATTTAACCAAATTACAGAGGAGATTAAGAGGAGCAGAGAACCTGGAAAGAGGTTCAAGGAGTGAGGTATCGAACTGGTCATTCCAGCCGCAGTCCATTAAGAAGTTGAAGCCATCGACGGAGACCAAGTAAGAGAGAGGATTCTCGTTGTAGACTCCGGATAAGGGTTTTACTTGCACAGAGGTTCCCATATCTCCTTTCCTTTCCTTCGCCGAGGATTATCAGTATTTATCAGAGCCTTCTTCCTTTCTTTCTCTTTAAACTTAAAAGAGAGTTTGCCCGCCCCAGCCAAAGAAAGAGTGGCGGAATCAGACTTGGGAAGGATTAAACCCAAAGCTCCGTAAATGGTCCAGGAGAAACAGGTCTAGCGCATTTCAAAAATGCGTTTATAGTATCTGTACCCACGAAAGCAACGGCTGATCCATCCATTCAAAAACTAGTGCATGCGGCAACGCTTTACGGTGGCGGAACCCTGGATCATATTGAATTTGAAAGGAAGGAAAGGGAAACGGCCAACGGTCCCCAACTAAGCCCTTAACATTGGCTACAATAAATTATGCATTGATGCTTAAAAAAATTTAAAAAACACACTTTTTTTTCTTTATACATATTTTTTCTATATTCTTTCTAAAAAATATGCTGAGTTTTCAAAATTTAAAGATTTTAAAGTTAAAAAATGAATAATTTTGACGTTACGATTAATTTTGAGGTAAAAATAAAAAAAAGAAAAAAAATTGATCTGACCCACTTGATCATTCTGCCAGCAACCCTTGAGACGATCGCGTCAATCCCTGACGCAAGGTCACCTTTACTGGCGTCAAGACGTAGCTCAAGTATGTCAAATTAATTTTTTATTATTTTTAAATATAATAAAAATAATATTAATAATTATAAAAATATTATTAATATTTAAGCGAAATTTTCTTTTTTCAATTCAGTACATTTTTTCAGCTCAGAAAGTAATAATAAAATTCAAGTCATAAATTATAGTAAAAGGAATGTATTTCTGTCCCTAGTGGTACTCAGATCAGATTGAGATCCGAATTACCTTAGTGGTAACAAGTATTTTTCGTAATAAAAGTCATTAAATAAATCCTTAATTGGTTTAAGGTCTCAAAGATGTTTTTCCTTATCATTTTGACCCTCACTCAATTTATTTCATCATATTTTTAATCTTGAACCATCAACAAGAGTGAACAACGGTTACGTCAAGAGTTTAATTCAAATAATACAGACTGAATATATGTTACTGTTGAAATAATAAATTTTCACTTTTGGAATTGTACACAAATACAGGAAGCTTCAATTTAGATACATTTGCAACGAGTTGTGTTTCGTTTCTTTATTTATTTATTTTTTTTTAAATTGGAATGTGTGTTTCAGTCAGTACATTTATACATTTTCACTTAGTACAAGAGATGACACAGAATACATTTGTAGAGTTCTTTTTTTTTTTTAGTACATTTATACATGCACATCCATAATTATTTTAAGAAACTATATCTAGATACAACACATTCACGCCGCAGGCCATAACCATCCTCGTTCATTTCCTTGTGTACCAGGAAAGTGATGCATACAAAATTACACAAGGGCAAAAGAGGACGGGATTGCAGACAACCGAATCATTTCTGAATTCTTGTGCTGTCTTAAGTTGAGGCGACAAATAATATGGAAGGAAAGAGTATATTCTCAACGTACATTACAATTTTTTTTTCCTGAGGAGTTGAGTATTACATATAATCTAGAGAGCTGTTTTACACCAGCTAGTGTCGTCAAAGTTGTCCGGTGGATAACTTATCCAATGCATATATATATATATATATATATTTGCAGGTCTCAGTTTCCCGGCTTTGGTGGCACAATGGTGGAAAGTAAAACAAATTGCTCAAACCACCTCTGTCAAAGGCGTCTTCTCCTTCTCGTTCATGTTCACTGTTGATCCTTCCCACAGCTCTGGTAGCTCCTTTCTTGTCCAAGAGACAACGATTATGGGGCCTAAAGTAGAGGGTACCTATATTTAACAAATAGTGTCCATAAATTAGATGGAGGAGAAAATAACACTCTTCTAATATAAAACTGGTTCAAAATTTTCATTTCCTAATATTGCAGAACCAATCCAAAACTTATATTGAAGAATAAGAACTCTGATTAACTTTTAGTTTCAGAATGTGCTAGCCATACTCCCTTTCCCCTGTAACTTTCACTCAAAAGCCAAAGAACTCTAACAAATACATGAACAGAAACATCTAAAAAATTATTCACTATTTTGTTGCAAAACCTCACAAGTCTATAATATAAGCTGTCTTCTAGAAATACATACCAGATATAGAAGAGCTGGTTGAGGTGAGCGAGTAAGGATGCCGGCTGCCAGTGCAGTGACAAGTCCAATTGAATATCCAGAGAGGGCATACCAGATATACTTAGAGTCCCTTGACTGTGTTATGTCAAGAGGATCCTTAGAATCCCTAGCTTTTCGATAATCAAAACAGAGGACTAGAGCCAGAAGCATAGAAGGAATAGCCTGCAATTATATAATGGAATGCATTTAGTTCATCAACTTCATTCTCAGACACCAAAATGTGGCAACCATGTACAAGAACTAAATTGATAAAGAAAAGAAATAACTTGCACTTGTATGCTTCATATATAGACATGATTCTTTGAAGTGTGCATTGCTTAATAAAATGATCAAATCCCAAAGAAATGTGTCATCATCCCGGAAATCACAGCAGAAGTCCCTTACTTCAACAGTATTAAGAAGAAAGTTATCAGAAGTTTGTGTTGCTTGTTACAAATGGGTATACATGCTATGTGCACAATGAAAATCAATCAAGCAGAACAGATATTTTTCTTTAATTCAGTAACTAAAGAAAAAATCCAGAAAAAATCCACAATAGTGCAAAGAAGAAATGCATTTGCAAGACTTTACAGATGATAAAACTTTTTCTTAGAAAAATCTCCAGCCTACAGTTGACCTCTCAGTCCGCCAGAAAACAGGATATTCCCCCAAATTTCATCGTAACAACATCCACAGTCTAACAAATGGAAAAACTTCTAAAACTATGTGTACAACATAGACAAAGAAATAAGAACTGTGAATTTCAACATTCTGTAACTGCAAACCCTTAACGTTCAAAATTCAGATCAAGTTAATATCATTGTCATAATGCTATAAAACAAGAATGTACAAGAAAGAATAGCAAACAACAGTTAGTTTAAGAATTCAGCAAATGAGTAGTAAAATGCTGATGCAAATAAAGCAGAAATATATATTACCATATCACCTAGGCCAAGCATCATAAAATCGGTAGCAGTATTACCAGGTACTACACCACCTAACAGATTCCTAGGGAAGACAATTTTGACTGGCAATTCAAGTTTCTTGGTAATCAACTGTAATCCAGGAAGACTCAAGCTATTAGCCACTGTATGAACAGGATTAGATGCCTGCTGGGTTGCCACGGATACCATAACATTTGCCCCAAAAAATCTCTCGGAATAGAATACCCAGAAAATATCGTAGACGAACAAACAAATCAGAAGCATTGCACATATCTTGATATTAGGAAGGCGCACATGGCTCACAAAAGCAATACAAAGTGAGATACCCAACAAATTGTTTAGTATCCAATGACCAGAAACAAGCCATGCCACTACGACAAAAGAGCATACTAATGCAAGAAGTCCTTGGATTCGGGTAAATGATTTGGAACAACACCTTGATACAAATGGGTCGGTTAAACCAAATCGGGACTTGAAATGCACCATATATGGTGATACACAAAAGTACAGGGCTGATGCAGATGCAACTGCAGTGAAAGCAGTAAGGAGCTGGGAAACAGAAGAGAATAAATAGAACATCAAAAGCAAGCTGCAAGAGCTCATAAGAGGAATCATCAGGGCCTGTGACCTGTCCAAAGTAATGGATGCTTCAGAGAAATCCCGATTTCGTTCCATTTCTTTCCCATAGGTCAGAGCTCGGAAAGCTGATCCATATGTGACTGCTATGGCTGTCAAAATGAGAGTGACTGGTGCTGGTTCTAGCAAAAAGATAAGCTTTGAAATTGGCTCCATAACTAAAATCAAACACTTTCAGATATGTTTAACTGTATCAACAATGCAATGACCAATACCCCCTTAGACGGGGTCAGTGTCTGTAGCAAATCCGCTGTTATCACATTCCTACATAGTAGCAAATGAAGAAAGATTGAAGAGAATTACAAGTTAGCACAATCAGAGCCGCAGATTTTATACTGACTTGCATCAACCAGAGAGTAAAAGGGAAAATGAAGCATTCTCAATGCAGATGAAATGTTCTACAAAATAACATTGATCAAGGCAGAGGGGTTTCATTCCTTTCCACATTTTAAATGTAGAAACGTTCCTTAAATGCAACAAAGACCCAAAAACTGCACTTTATACACTGTCTACTTGAAACTAATTTAGCTTTGGCAGTTTAAGTCAAATAAAAAATTACTCCAGAATAGTCACTCCCCGAAAACTCATTATTTCCGATAATTACACGTTACTCAGTTGAAATAAGCAGCTCTGTCATCTCATGTAACACTTCAATAAATATTTGCAATTAGGTTTCAAAATTCCGACCACCATCACCAAATGCAGACTAATCGCAGCGGATTACGGAGCTCAAAAGCTTATCTACGGCGATTCTTGCCAAAAACTACGGAAAGTAGGTGATTAATCCATAATGAAAACCTATAACAACGAATTTACCTGGCAAAGACGCGACTAATTACCCAGCACTGCCAAGACGATCTGAAGGTATAAAGGACTTCGAAATTGATGAACTGCAGAGAAAAAAATTGTTAATCGCATGGTCAGGGTGTTGAATTCGAAAAGGGTTTATAAAACTGGACTTACCTTGGACTGGAAGAGTTTGAAATCCCCTCCGACGACTCTCTCAGCCCAGTGAAGCGGCACCTTCTCTTTTTCCTGTGAGTTTCCTCGGAATAAAAAGAATGGTTAATTACCCCTTGAAGTATGGAAAAAAGCAAAATTTCCCCTAAACTTTGAAAATAGTCGTTTTGCTTCCCATTCCGTTAGTCAATCCTAGTTTAAACAAGTTTTCAAAAGGGGGGGGGGGGGTGTGGTGGGGGAGAGTTTAGCAATTTATATCATACACCCAGGAACACTATGCATGGTATGCACAATTAGCAAAATTACGTAGTTTTACTAAGAAATTAGAATTTTAGTTTAATTAAAATTCTCCTTCCACATGCGTCTAATACAATTAAAAAAAAGAAAAAAGAAACTAACTTCTTCTTTCCTGCGATCTCTGTGATCTATCCGCAATCACCCGTCTCTTCGCGAGTTTCGATCATCAGCATTTAGCATTGTTCAATCATTTCATCAATCAACGATATTCAATTCTCAGTTCTTCATCCCCTACAATTTATTTTTATGGAGAATTTTGGAAAAGCTCATGTTGTATCATGTGGTACTGTAAATTCCATAGATTTTAATGTTTTAAACTCTTTTGATGTTGATGTAGGTGATTTGATATTCCTGGAATCCGTGGAGACTGGAGAAAGAAGTTTCATGTAATGACATGTGTCTTTTTGTTTTTTTGTTATTTCGTGTTTCTGTGTTAATGTAAGTAACGGTGCCTTGTTTTATAATGTGTGGTGCCTAGTTTGTTAACTATAAGTGCCTATTATGCTGACTGGGGGTGCCTATGTTCATAACTTAAGGGACTTATAAATTTTCTGTTTTGTTTGATATGTGGATGATTTTTGTTGGAGTTCATGTGTTATTTTTATATGTTTTAAAAATTATTTTTCTGTTGAATATAGTGGGAGAGTGTTTTATGATAATTTAATTTATTGTGGAACTTTTGTTGATAAAGTTGGCTATGTTTACAACAGAAAGTGGCTACTTTTATAACTGAGAATTGGGGGCATTCGCGAAAACATCGATCTAACGCCAGATTCTTACCACGGAAACCCTCAGGAAGAATTTTGCAACATTTCCATCGTCAGATTAGAGAATGCTCCAAGTAGTGAATGTCAATTAGGAATATATAGCTCTAGTGATGTGGAGCCTTCAAGTACATTGCAGTTATTCATAAATTTTATGTTGATTTTATAATTTCATTCCTTTAAGCCTTTGTATGGTAATTTTTTTTATATGTTATATGTGTGTCAAATGTTTTTGGAACGTGTTGTTAGCCCTAAGGGCATTATTACTTATGATTTTGATTATGATTAACATATGCTTGTGTAAGTATTAAGCTAACCTTTCATAGAACAAACGAAGCACTTTTGGAGTCTCAAGTCTACATTCTAAAAAAGAAAAAGATCTTGGTGAAAAAAAAGGCAAAATGAAGGAGAAAAGACCAAGCCATTCCAAGATCAAGTCATTGAAGACTTATGTCTAAGTTAGGGTGTGTTAAGGTGTTTCTTTGTAAAACTCTCTAACCTTAATCTTTGATTATTGATCATATGTGAAGCTCTTTTAATGATTTTCTCAATGTAAACTTTTCTTAAAATCTAAGTATTCTTAATAGAATTTTTAATGCTTTTGAAAGTTTTTCTATCTCTAAAAAGAGTATCAAGAATACATGTCTTTGAAATAGAAAGGAAAGCTCTTGTCTTAAAAAAACTGGCTGTAAAAATTCTCAAAAATCGGTCATCTGGTTTTAAAACCGGTTGTCCGATTTTTTCTAGTTTTAGAAAAAATCGATCGTCCGATTTTCTGTAAATGACTCTGAATCTTTCTGTTTCAAAACCGATCATCTGATTTTAGGAACAGGTCATCCGGTTTTCACGTTTATTGTAAAAAATATTACCGCTCCTCATTTTTCTCAGAAAATATATATAGAACTTTTTGATCAGCCAAAAAGTAAAAAGTTTGGTGAAATATTTATTTAGATCATTTAAGACTTTTAAAGAGCTTTAAAAGTACATTTATTTCAAAATACTTTCAATCTCAAAAACATCTTCTTGAGCTTCATTGTTGATCTTTATCAAAGAAGAAGTAAAGAGGAGCTTGTAAAAACATTCTATTGAGTTGTATTTTCTATTTCTCAAGCTCATAATGGTAACATTGTTCTTAAACTTATCTCTTTCTCTTATTGATATCAAAGGTTTGTGTTGAAAAACCCCTTGGGTAATCTTTTGATTTATATTATGTTGTGAATTGAAGTTGTGTGCAAAACCCTTGCAGGGTGATCCTCAAATTTGTACTTGGTGTATATTGTGTTTATAGTGGATTTGGTAAATCCTTGGTGTTGGCTCAAGGTAATGGATGTAACTCTTTGAGAAAGTGAACCACTATAAATCTTTGTGAATTTCCTTCTAAGTTTTTCACTTAATTGTCTTAACAATAAGATTTTGTTTGGTTTGGAATTTTATTAAAAAGAGTTTTAGAATTCTTTCTCAAACAAAATTGGAGGTTTATATTTTAATTTACAAAAGATTTTCAAAAATTAGCCAAACCTTATTCACCCCTCCCCCCTCTAAGGTTTTTCACGTGTGTTGTGATAATTTAACTTACCGTCTAATATCTGTAAGCAAAGGTGGCTATTGACTTTTATATATGTAGATGGTTTTATTGACTTTTATTATTGGATTTTATGGTCATTTTGTGTTTTTAGACATGATATGTGTTTCAATATAGATGGTAGTGTTTCACGATACTTTAACACGTCGTCCAAGGTCTGTTAGCAGGAGTGCCTATTTTTTATAACTCCGAGTGCTTACTTTTTTCTCTGAGGGTGCCTAGTTTTATAATTATGTGTGCCTTCAATATTGTGTTTTAGAAGATTAAACATAAGTACAAGAATGGAGAGGGGAAGCAAGATTGGAAAATGTATTTTCATTTCATTTCAAATACTGTATAACTAATACAAAACAAGATATTACTCAATGTTTTTCTTGTAAAATTTTGATGTTGCAAGTTCTACAAGTTCTCTTGTAGTATTGATCTCAGACATAATAATTGTGTACAAGTACTTGGCTCTAAGTCTTGTAAGTATACTAGGGTCTGTCCTTTTTTGGACTAATAGTGTATCCCAGGTGGGTGTATATTGCCCCTTGAACGTTTCCATGTGTCACATATAAAAGATTCCACAATCTACCATCGCATCTTCTTCACTTCTGTTTTGTATTTCATAAAATCAATATGTTTATTGAACATTCCCACATTGTTCGTTTGATAGTGTATTAGGGCTCGTTTTGTCAACCATAAGAAAGCATGCATAATAGATATTTGTTACAAGATATTCGTATATAATTGTTTTTAATGCATAATAACTTACAAAGAACATTGGAGTGTTCGTGTAGTTCATCTGTAATGTCACACTCTTTATCATCGGCCTGTTGTCAATTATTTGTACTTGTCTTGTAATCCAATTCATGATAACGAGGTAGTAGTGATCTAATACTACCACGGGAAAGAGGAGCTACATTTTGTTAAAAATTAAATCAGTGTATCAATAATAATGTATAAAAGAAGAGTCATAGTGTAATTATTAAGATTGCTTACAAGTTTAGCATCATGGCGATAAGTGTCGCTAATGTTGAATAGTCAAGCTCTATGTTTTCTGTAGTGTGTTTCATTTGACAACGGTTTACCTTAATTTCCCGCCAAAGGCAACATTACTGCCTGTTGGAAAAAAGAATTGGTAAAGGTTAGGTAGTGTTGCATATTGGTGTGCTGAAAATAGATTAGAAGAAAGAAGATTAAACCAAAGAAACTTACAAAAACATTCAGTGAGAATATGATTCTCCTGGGGTTATTATTTTTCAGTTTCTTTTAGGTGTGATTCAGATGAATTGCTCATGCTCAATTGTGTGTTTTATATACTTATTACTCATCATTGATCTTGCATCTGCTCTTGAAATATTGCACGTCTCATTTAGAAAGAATATGTTGTCGTGCAAAAAGAAAAAAATAAAAATTATAAATAACTAAAAAGATAAACAAAGAATAATAATTAAAATAAAATCAACATCATTAGCTTTTATAAGTAAAGGCGCATGCATTTTTATCTAAAAGTGCCTACTTTTTAACTGTGGATGCTTAGTTTTATAATTGAAAACGTCTACTTTTATAATTGAATGTGTCTACTTTTATAACTAAGAGAGCCCACTTTTATAACTGTGATGACTAGTTTTATAACTGAAAGTGCTATATTATAACTGAGAGTGCCTAGTTTTATAACTGAAAGTGCTATATTATAACTGAGAGTGACTAGTTTATAACTAAAAGTGCCTACTTTTATAATTAAGAGTGCCTACTTTTAGAACTAAAGGTGCCTACTTTTATAACTGAAAGTGCTTATTCTATATAATATGCAAGATCGGTTACTGTAAGCATGGATGTCTTTTTTTTATAACCATGAGTGCCTTTTTTTATAACTAGGGGTGCCTATTTTTATAACTAAGGGCATTAAATTATAGAATATGAACAGAAAAACATATGGAATTTACAAAACAGAATATGACACGAAAGATCTAAGACAATAGTTATCTGCTTGAGATGTCTTGTTCGGGCATGTCATCGAGAAATACGAAGCCAGTTAAAAGCATTTCTTTTGGGGACAGCTGAATTTCATCTTTATGTTGCTCAATCCAAAAAAGTGACCTCAAATTGTTGGGGATTTTCCTTTTTATGTGTAAAGGGCTTGGCCCAACAGTAGTCTCCTCAGTGAAGTCTGCATCATCCTATATAAGGGCACTGCAGTTGGGGGCGGGGAGGAAATGTTGATTAAAAATTTATGTATTTTATTTTTTATTAGTATTATATGTGGAGATTTACCTCTCGGCATCATCATTTTCGTTGCTCTCTCTTTCTTGTTATTTTTTCTGTTCTGTTTCTTCTTCTTGTAGTTCTTTCTCTTCTTCTTCTTCTTTATGTTCTTCCTTGTTTTTCCTTGTTCTCTTCTTGTTTTTCATTTTCCGCACCTCTTTTTAACTGTACCATGTTAAATGCGCATTCAACAAGTTCCTCGTTTACCGTGTCCATGTACAGTCTTTCTGTGACTGTAGGTTATAAGTAAGGATCGTTTGTGCTTGAGTCTCATCGTCCAATCCAAGATCAAAACTTAGCATTGTTTTGTCTCTTAAGTCCTTAGCCTTGACCATGTCCTTCTCAAATTCTTCGTAGGAATTTATGAAACCGTCACTTGCGAAGAATCTATCTTCTTGGCTTTTAGTTGGTGCAATGGACGATGAAATAGCTGCATGTTCTTGTTCATTGGACTTCTGTTGTTCTGTTTGTAAGATTGGGAGCAACCCGATTTGTGGCTTTTTGAATAGTGCAGTGACATCTACGTTTTGACCTTTTAGCTCCTCAATCACTTTGGAAAAGTTCAGAGCGTTCTTTCCAATCCTAGTATTGCCATTGCTGTCTTTTCAAAAAGTCCCTGAATATAATAAAAAATATTAGAATGGGCTGTTACAATAGAATTATAGTTGGAGTGCCTAATTTTATAACTATGAGTGCGTAAGTTTATAACTGTGAGTGTCTACTTTTATACATATGAGCGCCTATAATATATAAATGCAAGATCAGTCACTTTAAGCAGGGTTGCCTAGTTTTATAACGGTGAGTACCCACTTAATAACTAAGAATACGTAATTTTATAACTGTGAGTGCCCATAATAAATAAAATGCAAGATCAGTTACTTTAAGCAGGAGTGTGTAGTTTTATAACTATAAATGCCTACTTTTATAACTAAGAGTGCTTATTTTTATAACTGTGAGTACATATATATAACATGTAAGATTAATTACTTTAAGTAGGAGTGCCTAGTTTTATAACTAAGAGTGCCCATTTTTATAACTGTGTGTGCCTATTCTTTTACAACAAAGGAAGAAATCAAGCATATTATTACCTTTGTCTTATCATTATGAACATCTAGTTCGGGCAATAGAGCTAGTGCAAGGGGATTTGTTGAACATTGTTCATCAGCTGTCAATCTTGAGGCGTTCAAGGACCCTTCCCAATCCAAAACCTCCTATTGCCATCTTATTCTTCTGTATCTGCATAAAAGCAAAACATCGCTCTAGCAACTTATTACTGGGACTGCTCACTTTTCCTCAAGCTTGAACTTCATTCTATCTAGATAGAAGAGCTAAATAATGTAAATTTATAGTGAGTTAGCAATAATGTAATGTTAAAACAACAATAGACGATATATTAGAATAAAACTTACGACTAAGAAAGCGACAAGTCCAGTGCTTGTTTGAAGGATTTCTATGAAATGTTTTACACTTGCCTATCAATGTCACAAGTGTGTATCTGCGCCAGTTATAGTTTTGTATGTCATTGCTGCTATATAGTATTCTGTGCAGAACATACTAATTGAAACTAAAGATAGGGAGACTACTTTCTTCATCACAAGTCTTATCCATCACACTATATCAAAGAAAATACGCCACATCCTTAGAATACTATTGGAGGTTGTGGTGTATTTTCTTTGATGTAGTGTGATGGATAAGACTTGCTATGCAGGATAGGAGGAACTCTCTCTTGAAGTAGACTCCCCATCTTTAGTTTCAATTACTATGTTTTGCACATATGTTACGGGCGGTGGGAGCTTTGGATATTTCTCTTTCATCTCTTATATGAATGCCATTTGTTCTTTTGTTTCAATAATCTACGTATTGGACTCATCCACTGCTTTTCTTCTCCGTGGGATTCCCAAGACCAAATTTACGTCCTTCTTCGTCAATGTTGATTGTGGCATCCTCGAGTTTTATACTTGTATTTTGTATGCTAACATTTTGCAGAAGATACATGGCAAGTCTCTTTGACAGCCTAGTCAAACTCAAAGCTAGTAAGGATTCGAATCCTATATCTCTTACTGCTATTTCTTGTTGTCCAGTCAGACTTTTAACAACAACATTAATCCTGATTTTGTCATATTTGTTTTTAGTAATGGGAATCTTTCCTCATCTATATTAGGTCCTTATTCATCGTCTTATTGTTTTCTTGGCGTTTTGACGCTGGTTCATATTGTCTTTTTTGTTTTTGGGTTATCTAGGCCTTTTTTATGTTAGTTTCTTCATTTTTTCTGCTGGCCTTGGTCGTTTAAGAAATTACAGCTGGCTCGTTCTTTTGTGATTCCATTTTCTTCTTCCTTGGGGTTAACCTATGTTACACAACAAAAAAAAAAAATGGTAAACAATATAAAATATAGAGGAGGGGATGCAAACGTACTGTTTTGTCCATATATTACCTTATGACTGCAGCTGCTAAGGTTTTGTTGCCAGTTGGTCTATGTTGCTTTTCTCAATTCTGTACTCTGCTCATTATTGGGAGACATTTCAAATGGTTAGTGTAAATAGGAGTGCCTACTTTTATATTGTGAGTGCCTACTTTTATAACTGAAAGTGCTTATTTTTATAACAGTGTGTGCCTACTTTTAGAACTGAAAGCGCCTACTTTTGTAACTGAAAGTGCATCTTCTATATATCATGAAAGTTTAGTTAGCTTACGCAGTGGTGCCTTTTTTATATAACTATGGATGCTCAGTTTTACAACTATGATTGCCTACTTTTACAACTAAAAGTACCTTTATAATTTTGTGTGCCTCTTCTGTATAATATGCAAGTATTAATTCTAAACACTTAATGGACAAAAAATCAAAAAAACGCTTAATATTATTACGAATAAGACCATATAATATTAGCAGGAAAATATGAGAAATTCACAAATGCAAGAGTGTTTCACTATTCTAATATAGGTTACCGATTTATACAACCGGGAGTGCCTCTTCCTACAACTAGGTAAGCCTCATTTTACAAAAGCAGGTGCCTAGTGTTTCAGGTAGCTTATTGTAACAGAGAGACAAAAATGTGTGAAATTCCATCAAATACGAACACTAAACAGGGAATCAACAATAGTTTCTTTTCATACTACATACTTAACAGAGAATAAAACACAAAAAATTATGGATAACAAAGTTAAAAAAACGTGTAAATTAGACACCAAAACACAGAAATAAAATTCTAAACACAAATATATGTAACAAAAACCATTGGTGATGAGTGAAACAGAATATAAACCAACGAAACTATATTTTTTTTGTTGAAAACTACAATTTTTAAGTTGATTTGAAGAGTTATTACCTATTTTCGATGTTGTGTTAAAAGAACCCATTTTTGTTGATTTTGATCTTGCAGAAGTAGACATAGCATATAATCGAACGAAGGAGGATGGAAAATTGAAGAAAAATACTAGAAAATGATTCCTGATTGGAGAATTTTGGGTTTTGCCTACATGACACACTATGCATGTTTTGCCTAGGTCCATGATATAACAACTCAAAGAGTTTGATAACAAATCTAAGATGCATACTATTTTTATAGATGGATTGGGTTTTCATAGACTTCAAGACATTAATCGGGTGGTGTTGGCTTGGTTGATTGGTGGTTTTTCAAGGAGGATGATAAATTGTGGGTGCAGGTACTCAGATCAAAGTTTGGGGATCCTAGAGATATGGAATGTGGGAAAAAATTCCCATCCTTCTCACATAAATGGAGGAGCTTGTTAGAAGGATTTAAAGTCCTCTGTTTGGGCATAGAATGGAGTATCAATAATGGTTGTACCACCGTTTCTGGCTGCATGTATGGCTGGGGCATTATAAACTCCTAGATATGGTTGTGTGTCCAGTGCTGCAGGAAGAACCAGTGAGATTGGTATAGGATTATTGGGATGAAATTGAAGGCTAGAAAGTACAAGATCTTGAATAGTACTTACCAAGCCCAATATTGGAGCCTTTGCAACTTATCTGTGGTTACTAGTGATACTACACAAAGTGATGAGCTAATTTGGGGATTGTCCAGTAAAGGGGCTTTTTTTTCCCAAAAAGCATATCAACTACTGCAGTCAACTTCTCCAACAGGTAGTGGCGCATGGCAACAAATATGAAAATTCAAGGGCCCGCAAAGATACTCCTTCTTCACATGGTGCATTCCATCTAACTTGCCACATGAAGAAGGAATAGTTTGAAGACAAATAATCTCTTGCATAGGAGAGGTACCCGAGAGGATCCGTGGTGTGATGCTTGTCTAGCTCGGTTGGAGGACGGTTTCCATGTTTTCAGGGGTTACTTTAGGAGCAAGAATATTTGGGGGAACCTATTACCAAGGAATTATTTGCATGATTACTTTAGGAGAGAGGTTTGGACGAGAGGATTGACTGGAATTTGGAGCAAAAATGATAGGTTTCCTCTATCGATAGAGAGTGGAATTTGGTGTTTAGAATAGCTTGTCACTGGATTTGGAGATGGAGAAATCAATTTGTCTTTGATCCAGGTTTAGTTATACCTCCAAATGATACAAAAATTTCTATTATTATAGGACATGTCAAGGATTTTGTGAGATCACATTTACAGGTACTCTATTTTGTTTTAGCAGTTTTTCTAGATCATGGCAACACTTTTCGGATCTGGAAAAAACCGCTAAAACTCATCAAGATACAATTTAAAAGTTCACTAACACATTCATCATTCTGTTTTAGCACATGAGGATCAATGGGGTGTGTGTGTGTGTGTGTGTGTGCACATTACTTATGTTTAGTTTCAAACATATGCAAAAAGAATTTCAAGAAATTAACTATATGATTCTACTTGACTTTTCCAACATCCTTCTACTCCAAGTTCTAGCTAAAGTCATCCCTGGATTAGGTAGGGCTTTCAAGCTTGCAACGTTAGGTTAGGGATATTAGGGGTTATGGAAGGAAGGTAAAGGGGAAATAAAATGAATGAGAACATGAGCTAATGCAACAAAAAGGGGGAATAAATTCAAAATTATCTATAACCTTTAAACCGCTTTCTCTCCAATGTCTCAAAACAATTTCCACCTTTTGTTCAACGCTCACAACCCCATGAAACTATATAGCTCTCATCAATCACTCAAAAATCAAGGAAGTATATATGTGAGAAGAAGGGAATAAAAGGTATCGAGAGATAAAAGGCTAAAAGTACTTTCTTTTGAACTCATTCTTTTTCTTTCTTTTTCTTTTCTTTTCTTTCTTTTCATTCTCTTTTCTCTTTTCACTATTTTTTTTCTTCATCTTCCTAAGTTTTTTCCACAAATGATTGATAAAATACAAGTTTTCTCACAAAAGCATATCCCATATTTCTTTTTCTTCCCTTGATACTTTTTCCTCTCGTTTGATTTCTTTCTCACAAAAGTTCCCAAAATACCATTTTCTTTCAAAATTTTCTTTTCTCACTTTTTCCCCTACACTTATCTACGAGGCTTACTCAAACTGGCTCAAAGGTCTAGAACATTAGCTCCTAGATTGAGGCTTTTATATTTAAATGTGAGTTTAAAGACAAAGAAAAGAAAGGAGCGAATCCCTTGGCATGAAACTTCAAAATGGGTACTAAGGATTTAGCATTAAAAGGGTAGGCAGGAAAGGCTCAAATGGATCAAAGAAGGCCTATGGCCATCATCTCCAGAGCTATAAAAACTAGACTCTTCGTTTTAAGGTGTGAAAAACCAAGTTCTAGAGTGATACTTTAAAATAAATAATATAAGACAATTTCACAAGATTCTTAAAGCATATTTCTATTCCTATAACAAAGCATTGTGCATAAAACTATCATTTCACAAGGCATAAACAAAAAAAGGATGAGAAGTCAACTACATATTATACCTATTCAAAGTTCCAACAATTTAATCTCACCTCTTTTCATGCTTTTCTAGTGACAAAAAGAAAAAGGAAAATCTTTTTGGTTTTTTCTTGAGAATGACAAATACAAAAACTTACTTTAAAACAAAACAAAATTTTTTTGAGATGTTTAAAAAATTTTCAATGTTTTTGGAGATTTTTGAAATTTTTTGATGTTTTTGGGATCTTTATAAAAACAAACACATTAGAATGTAAAAAAAAAAATTAAAATAACTAAACAACTAAAACTCCCCCTACACTTAGAATCACATTATCCTCAATGTGGGGAGAAAAAAAAAAAAAAAAGAAAGCAAAGAGATAAAAGAAAAGAAAAACAAATAAAAAGAAAGAAAAGAAAACACACAAAATAGAAAATAAATAAATACAAGTCAGTAGGGGAAAAGGCAACTCCCTAGAGGGCCGATCCGCCTTCTCCACCTCCATCGCTGCTCGGGCCTTCACCAGGAGAAAGTTGCCCATAAATTTGTGATAATAAGACATGTTCTTGGGCGAGCATCTCGTCTTGTCGATCCACAAAATACCTAAAACAAGAAGATTCAACACTATTCAAGGGGTGTGAGACACTGTCACCATCTCCTTCCTCTGACTCGATAGCGAAATCAATGGACGAAGGAAGATCTCTTACATATTCGAATCCTCTTGCTCAAGCAATAGACAAAAGTCCCTCCCAAGAAATCGTAACTGTTTCTATTAAGAAAAATCTAGGTGCCATGAAAGGGAGTACAACTTTCATTATCACCCCAAAATTAGTGGAACCAGTGCCACTCTCAGGAGAAAAAATTCCTATCCTGATTGATGTTCCTTCTGCTCTTCAACCTAAGGTATGTACTCAAGCTCTTCACTCTCCTAATTTCAATTTTTCTTTGCAACTTTCCTCATCTTGGCTATTCAATGAAACAACTTTGCTTGATCCTTTTTCTCTGTGTTTACATTTGATCAGGAACAATAATAAGCGGTATAATTGGAAGCCTTTGTAGTACCTGAGATATTGGTTTCTATGAAATAGCAATGTCAAATATTGGTTTGTTAGATTTGGTTAAGAATATCCTAGCTGCCATGAAGTAAGAATGAAAAAGTCAAATGAGTTTAAAACATAAAAATTGTATATTCGATCATTGATGTACCTCACACTATTTATGCTTGTTGCCATACTCACCGCCAGCTAGCCATTATAAACAAAATACAAATAATGGGACAAGTTTTTTCCTTCTAGTGGGAGATTCTTCCTTCTATTGAAATTGAGGTGTCTTTTCAGAACTCTCACAGGCCAGCACCGGCGACTGTTGCATTTAAAAAAGAAATTCAAGGCCATCTGTTCGCCTGCTCCTTTGTATTAAAAAAAACGTAAGCAATATGAAGGGTTGAAGAGGGTTCTTTACTTGTGATTTCCTTCATAATTTCTCTCTATTTTCTCAAAGTTTGTGATTCTCCTTATTTCTTTCACTCCATGGAAGATTTTTTGCACTGTCTATCAATTTCTCCAACGAATATCTCTTTTTGATCTGAAAAATTATTCTGTTGCAAAGAAGTCTACACAATTAGAAATTGGAGGAAAATTGATAAAATTTTGGAGGAAGAAGACGATTGTGTGAAAGAAGAGAAAGGGAAGACAATTGACATTGGAAGAGAAGAAGAAGACAACCAAGAGGATTTGCAAAGAAAATTTATTTCTTATATTACAAAATATGCCAACTGAAAATTTAGTATATATAAAATCAAAACCCAATTTAACAAAATTAAGTTTAGTTTAGTTTTCATACCTTCCAACTAACTAGATCATCTGATAAATTTCCAGGGTGCACTATTGAAACTCAAACACCGTTCACCAGATGATCACCTTCGTATCACCACCACTGTAAGCACTCTTCAGAAGAGCTAAACAACCTTAGAAATAGATGCTCTGTTCTGGACTTACCGAAAATTGG
Source organism: Catharanthus roseus (assembly GCA_028651295.1). Lineage (NCBI taxonomy): Eukaryota > Viridiplantae > Streptophyta > Magnoliopsida > Gentianales > Apocynaceae > Catharanthus > Catharanthus roseus. The sequence continues at coordinate 1,634,416 of JAPQWS010000116.1, forward strand.
TTTCTTTTCTAAGAAATTTCTTTCAATGGAAAACAATGGCTTAAATTGATCAATAAACCAAGCTCCCCCTTTTTATATCAATCTTCTACACCAACCTTCTCTTTTCATATTAACTACATGTACCTGTAAATCATACGAATTTGAACAATTAATTTATACTGTAAATGCTCTATTGTCGACAGAAAGAAAACTTATGAGTTTCAAGTAACCTATACTTATAGGTTTGGGCCCACGTTTTTTTTCCATCTCACAACTGGCTGGGGCACGGGAGGGTTGTGTTGTTGGCGGAAATCTTATGAGGTAATGCCTATTTAAAAAACCTATACAAAACCTATAGATATAGGTGTGGGGCCTTATATTTAATTTCTCTGAGAGAAACCTGTTGGAGCCTTTTCCTTGAAACTACCTTTGCAACGTGTACGATAGACATTGCCTATCGTTATTTCATAGAAAGTACCCCGTTGGTACCATAAATTTTACCGATACAATAATATAAGTTGATTTGGGATTCGTAAAAGGCCCCTTTATCTGTAAATTCCCTCATGAACCCCCCATTTCTTTTCTTTTTTCTTTTTCTTTTGTAAATTACTCATAAATAATCTTATTTCCTATTCCTAAAAAAAATTCTTATTTCTCTATTTCATTTTCTTTTTGGGTAAATAACTATCTTATTTCTCACTGCAAGTGATAATTAGACTTTATTTTATTTAGATTAGCTTTAGTTTTGAAAAAAATGATTATTTTCTTTTGGAGTTCACAAAAGTTAAATGATTGATTAGAGAAAATGTGAAACTCAAAATAAAAAAATAAAATTATTCTATACTAAAATATAATTCAAATATTTACCTAATTTTTAATTTTTTTATGAAAAAAATGAGCTTTAGCCTAATTTTTGCTAGAGGAATGGCCCGTCAGTGGTTATCCACCCAACCTACCAAACAAAAAGCCACTCATGTTATACTAGGGCCTTATTCTCCGCTATTTAAGCTTTTTTTTTTTTAAACTGCTTAAAAAAGTGATTATGAATAAGTAACTTATTTTAAGTATGTGGAGTTGTTTTCATTTGCTGAGAAAAAAGCAGCTTAAAAGCTAAAGATTGTTTTTAAAAAAAAGCTGTAAAAAAGTTTATTATGTTTTAAAATTTACTATATACCCTTTATATTGGATTTGTACATATTTAAAGGTAAAATTATATTTTATGTTCTTTTTATATTGATTTGATCTATATTTAATTAATATTTCATATTTATAATAACTAAGAGCAAATTCACATATTTTTGTGATATTTATACCAAATTTTAAATTAAAAATACTAAAATATTATTGAAATGACACATTTTAAAGATTTTTTTATGATATTAATTTATATGAAATATTAAAATTTAATGCTAAAATAAGACATTATGTTAAAAAAATGGAGTAAAATAAAAACATTAAAATTCTAAAACATATCAATTTTAAAGTGAGTGCCTGCTCTATCTAGAACTACATTGTTGACATATTTGTGAACATATAATGTTTCTAACTCTATTCATTTCATTTTCATCATTTTGTAATTGTGGTCCATGGCGTGCTTCTCCAGCTATATCTCTCTCATCATTATTTGGAATGGTGTTAGGATTCTGATTATAAAAATCAAACTTTTCATTATAAATTGCTTCACGTCATACAAAGTTATGAATAGCCATAGAAGATGCTACAATAGCTACTTGGTCAGCAAAGGAATAGAGGTGAGGAGGCCCTTCCTTTCTAATCATTTTCTATCTAGCTTTCTATACACCAAATGTACACTTTTATAACACTTATGAGGGATGAAAAATGAAAATTGAACAATTCTTCTACATTTCGAGGTTGCTCATGCTCAAATTGTGATCCATAATATCTTTCTCCTTTATATGGCACAAGAAACCCCTTCACATTTGGATACCCAGAATCAACTAAATAATATTTTCCTGATTTTAATTGATAGCAAAAAATATGAGATTTTAGAAAAGAAATATCAGTAAAAGGTTGCATCTTATTATTTAGAAAAGAAGCTCTAACCTCTTTGTGGCATGGGAAAGTTCTTGGAATTATCTCGAATAGTATTATAGAAAATTCTTGTATCATGTGCACTTCCTTCCCGACCGGATAATACATATGTGAAATAGATATCAAAATCACATATAGCAAGAATGTTTTGTGTTGGATATCATTTTCTTCCAATATACGGTACTTGTAATCCTCAAGGTATAGTTGTCTTTACATGTGTTCCATCTATTACACCAATGCAATTCTGTAATTTTAAATGTTTAAGGTGTTAATTTGTCAACGGTAGAGTGATAAAATAAAGATTAATATTATGAGAAGAATGTACCTTGAAATATGGCCAATACTTCGGATTTTTGCGAATATAATCATGAACTTCAGAAGATTCTTTAGGGCACATCCAGTCCATTGACATTTTGGTGGTAGCTTCCAAGATTTTATGGAAGAATTTATGAATCTTTGAGCCAGATGTTGAAAATCCTCTTGTACTACCCTATTACTTGAGTTTTGTTCAATAGTTATTAGGAAGATTGCAACCATTTTTCTTCTAGCTTTGTCTTTCATGTTGAAGTAAGTCCATAATTTTCATGTAATAGGTTGCAAAATTTGATGAACGCATCCTTTTACATCCTAAACGTACTATGATAAAGTGAAGGATGACCATTTAGTATCTCCATCATCCACTTCTAATCTTTTCGTTATGAATTATGACACTCTTCCTTGAATATAAATTGTTCATCATGCAATTGTACAACTTGGGCCACAAATAATGCTAGTGTATTATGTTTTCCAGTTTCGCCAATAATGCATTACTAATTTCTTCATCATTATCCATTAAGTTTTCCCCATCACTATTATCCGTATCTTCTTCTACTGTGCCCACAAAAATCTAAAAATCAATAGAAAAATATAAAAGAAAAACTAAAATATCAAATTAGAATAAACTCAACATTTTAAACTTAAATAAACTTGAATTATTTCAAGAGAACATAGTCATAGGTATTAAAAGAATGTATAGCAAATCAATTCTTGAAAAGCAACTAATTCTTAAAAGGAGTATCTAACAAAATAATCAAGAATATTTTTTTTCAACTTTATTGGGACGCAAATTGTGACTTCAACCATTGGATCGCAAGTCATCCTTCTTAAGTCCAACAAACATCTCTCTGTATGCCGATTTCAAGAATAAGGTTGCAAGCAAACATGTAAAGAGGGCCGCATTCCTTAACTTCAATGAACTTTCTCAAAATTTCTAAGACCTCAAAGATACTAGACCCTATCATTCCTCCCTTAATACTACTAAGGGTAGTTGTGCTTGAAGCAACAACTTCCACAATTTTATCAAGTGATTTCTGTAAACCTATAGCTACAAACTTTTTTTCAAATGTTTTTTTTTCCCTTTTTCAAGGAGTTGTCTCTTTTGAAACGTAGTAACTTCAGTGGGATGGTCATCCTGCTTGGATAATTCCGTGTCATCAAAACAGTTGTATTCTTGCTCACACATGCGTTCGGGTAATGTACTTGACCTAGGAGTCCATGCATTTTCCCCTATAGTATGGACATCATTAAACAACATTTCTTATTCTTCTAGAAATATAATTCCCTTATCACGAAACATGGCACGTTGTAGAATTTTCTGTGTAAGATAACAGTATGAGCAATGATCATTTTGAAATGATAACTAAAAAATTGTCCTTGTAACTCATTAAAAAAATATGAACTTATGTACCTGTATTTTCTTTTTCCACCAATCATAACTTGCATTAATAGTTTGCTTGTTATGATTCCATCCAAGTCCAGTTTCATCTTTGAGCATTTCCTTCCAATATCTCCAATCCTTCTTCTTGCAGTCCCATTTATTTTTAAGTTGGGCTCGTTTGTATTTTCGCCCACTCTCTAATCTAAAATCTGCTATAATATTATTCCAATCACTCTTATTGAAATGATTATGTGGTCTATGTCCTGTTTTTACCTCCTTCACATATAATTTAATAAAGATTTAAGTGTTCTTATTGTCTCATGAAGCTTTTTCATATGGGGATTGTGTTGTATCTTTTTCCTGTCCTTTTGATTGTGATGTATTTATTTTACCTTCCATATTTCTAAAAGTACATGAAAAAAATTAGCATATGCATTGCAAGTAAATAAAACCATCCATATTGCTCAAAGTGCAGGAAAAAAAAGTACTACCACAATCCCTTTTGAACCACAACCAACAAAAATAAAAATCATGCAAGTAAATCAAATTTTAAAATCTGAAAAATTCGAGTTTAACATCTCAAAATCTCTACTTTCCACTAGCAACTTGTTTGTTTAACCCTAACTCTAGAACACGTAATATGAGCATTACTACATGTTAACATGTCAATCTCTTCCATCATTAAACAAAAAATTATTTTTCATTCCCTTAAGATGGAGTCTAGCTCCTTAAAAACATTTACTTACTGTAAACTGTCAACAATAACACTTTGAGAACTTTGGATAAGTTAGAAAGTCATGATCAAGGGAAGACAATGAATATTTGATAAATGTAAAAACAAAAACAAGTGACTTTCATTGGTCTCTCTCTCTCTCTCTCTCTCTCTCTCTCTCTCTCTCTCTCTCTCTCTCTCTCTCTCTCTCTCTCTCTCTGGTCCCTTATATTGAAATAGTTCTCCACTTCCTCACACAGTCTCTCCCTCTCCCTCTCTCATGAACTCTTTTTCACAAAACTCAAAAGCAAAAACAAAAGCAATCACAAGCTGTTCTTCAAATTTCCTTTTCTCTCTTCTCTCATCAGCCTGCATTGCAAGTTAGCATCTTTTCTTTTTTCTCTGCATATGTTAAAATTTGCAACGCTACAAAAAGGTACATAAAGTTTTGTGTATCAGATCCTTTCTCTTCTCTCCTCCATTCATAAGCCCAAATAACAAGAAAACTGTCTTTTTTTTTTTTTTTATCCTATTTGAATTCATTAGGGACCAACGAATTATTTTTTTTACTCATTAAACATCCAAAAGATAAACACCAGTAAAAGCAAATTTTAAGGGAAAAAAAAAATAGGGAGAAACATTTTTGTTTCATTAAAATCTCAGATTGAGAAAAAAAAGTTTGAAAATCAATATTATATAATTTGTTTAAAACCACGCTCTGAACTACAAACATCGTTCTCTGTACCCAACCGCAACTAGAGAGATATTAAAAAAAATTAAAATTTTCAAACTCAATACCAGAGGAGATATCAAATTCATAAAAACTCAAACCCAATTCTACAGAAAGGTACATAACGTTTTGTGTATCAGATCCTTTCTCTCCTCTCCTCCCTTCCTAAGCCCCAATAATAAGAAAACTGCCTCTTATATTTTCTACCCCATTTGAATTCATTAGGGACCAATAATTTTTTTTTTACTCATTAAACATCCAGAAGATAAACACCATTAAAAGCAAATTTCTAGGGAAAAAAAATGTGAACAAACATTCTTGTTTCATCAAAATCTCAAATTGAGAAAAAAATTGAAAATTTTGTATTAAAACCATACTTTGAACCACAAACACTACTCTCTATACCCAATCGCAACCGGAGAGATATCAAATTGGCCAAAAATTAAAATTTTCAAACTCAATACTAAAGGAGATATCAAATTCATAAAAACTCAAACCTAACTCTAGAGGAAGGTGCATAAATTTTGTTTATCGGATCCTTTCTCTCCTCTCCTCCCTTCCTAGGCCCCAATAACAAGAAAATTGTCTCTTATATTCTTTTACCCCATTTGAATTCATTAGGGACCAATAATTTTTTTTTTTTACTCATTAAACATCCAGAAGATAAACATCAGTAAAAGTAAATGTCCAGAACAAAAAAAAAAAAAAAATATTGAAGAAACACTCTTGTTTCATCAAAATCTCATACTGAGAAAAAAAATTGAAAAATTAGTATTACATAATTTGTTTAAAACCATGCTCTGAACTACAAACACCGCTCTCTGTACCCAACCGCAACTGGAGAGATATTAAATTGGAAAAAAAAAATTAAAATTTTCAAACTCAGTACCAGAGGAGATATCAAATTCATAAAAACCCAATAATATAGAAATTTCATGATTGATGGTGAGAATAAATACATCTTTTTTGTGATGAACAACCGCAAAAATTAAGTCTTTGATGATGAAATTGAGTTGCGTTAGTGGAATGTGGAAGCATCAGTAACTGGAGCCATTCTCTTTGCGAGAGTTCTTGTCGGAAATTCAAGAATGGAGGAGGAATTATAGGACAGGTGTTGAGTTTTTTTTTTTTTGGTGTCAATATGAGGTACCGTATGAGCGCTCTTTTCTCCCAAAAAAATAAATTGGAATAAGCTGTTTAAAAAAGCATGCCCTAGGGTACTTTTTCAAATTAGCTTTTTTAGGCTTATTTTAAGTTATAAGTTGGACCAATAAGTAGTTGAGAATAGATTAATACAACTTTATTTTAAGCTATAAGCCATAAACAACTGCTTATAAACAATGGAGAATAGGGCCTAATAAATGGTTCAAAAATATCTTGCATCTCACACTACCACCAAACTAATATGGAAAATTAAAGATAACACATCTTAATTTCGATCAATATACATGCTTGACTCACTTAATAATAAACTATTAAATATTTTATTTTTACTTTTTTTTTAGAAAATATTTTCTTTTCATTTAACAACTAAAATTTGTCACGTGACAACTTAGTATCTACTTGGATTGGAATTAATTTTTTAAAAATTGTATAATTATTTTATAATTTGTAAAAAATAAATTATTTTAATAGAGAAGATGTTAATTCAAAATGAGGTAGAAACTTGTTTCTATTAGTTTCAATCATAACAACTAAAATTTGTCACGTGACAACTTAGTATCTACTTGGATTGGAATTAATTTTTTTAAAAATTGTATAATTATTTTATAATTTGTAAAAAATAAATTATTTTAATAGAGAAGATGTTAATTCAAAATGAGGTAGAAACTTGTTTCTATTAGTTTCAATCAAAGTAGAACTCTAATAATGGAAAGACAATAGGATGAAAGGTCATGTGATTGTAGACAATTATATACAAAAATATGTTTTATATTGACTTTTCTAATTGTTTTTTAGATAAAATTTGAGGGGGCCGATAAATCTAATTAGGGAATATGAATGTATAGCGCGAAAAAGTCATTATTTTTTCTCCTCTTTCTCTCTCTACACAGTTTTTCTCTGACTTCTCTCTACTCCTTCTCCACTCTAAAAAAACTTAAATTGGAGGTAGATATAGATCATTATGAAGAATTTGTAGAACAAAATATCAATTTAGATGTAAGAAAAGTTGAATTTTTTTTTTCAAAACTGGGCTCGGATCGCCGGACGGGCGACTCGAGTTTTTTTTTTTTTTTTTTTTTTTAAGGAAGAAAGAATTTTTGTAGGTATTTGAAAAACTTGAAATATGAATAACTCTGCGATCGGATGTCCATTTCACGCGTATGACTACTCGTTTTAATGGTTCTCGTAAAGATAAACGCAACGACATCGTCAAAGTTATCCGGACGCGTTTCGGGGCAAAAAAATTGTTCGTATAGTTGAAAACTTTGACAAGGTATAACTTTGCGCACGGATGTCCGATTGAGGCGATTCTTGTGCACATTTCGTGTATTTTTTCGAGAAATACACGTTGGAAATGCTTTATCGATTTCCCACCAACAGTTCCAACAAAAACCTCCTATTTTCGTTTTAATTTATGTTTTTGTAATTTTCTAATACTTTCTCTCTTATTAACTAAAAAATTGTGGCACCAATTTGAAAATTAAACAGAGGAGCAGTCTTCTTTTTGCTCTAATTAAAAATTCAAATGATTGAAGTTGGTAAATATTGGAATTCTTTTTACACGCAAATTTTTTGCCCCGAAACGCATCCAGATCACTTTTTCGACGATGTCGTTGCGTTTATCATTACGAGAACCATCAAAACGAGTGGTCATACGCGTGAAAGGGACCTCCGATCGTAGAGTTATTCATGTTTCAAGTTTTCCAAATACCTACAAAAATTCTTTCTTCCTTAAATAAAATAAAATAAAATAAAAAACTCGGTCGCCCGGGCCGGCAACCCGAACATGAGCCGGTCGCCAGGGCCGGCGACCCGGATGTGTGCTGGTCACCCATCTGGGCGATCCGCTCATGTTCAGGTCGCCCGTCCGGGCAATCCGAGCCCAGTTTTGAAAAAAAAAATTTTCAACTTTTCTTACAGCTAAATTGATATTTTCTTCTACAAATTCTTCATAATGATCTATATCTACCTCCAATTCAAGTTCAATGTTAAAGAGTTTAGTTTTAGAGTGGAGAAGGAGTAGAGAGAAGTCAGAGAGAAACTATGTAGAGAGAGAAAGAGTAGGAAAGAGGAGAAAAAATAATGATTTTTTTGCTATACATTCATATTCCCGAATTAGATTTATCGACTCGAAATTTGAGAATCTTACCCAAAAGGAAAAAAGAGTTAAGAAATTCTCCAAATAAAGACTAATTTTAGGAACAATGATTTATATTAGCTTATGTAAAATATAAAAATATTAAATAAACAATAAAATGAAACGATTAAATGAACAATATTAAAAGGGAAAATTATTCATAAATATCCACCAAGCCTTTATACAAATTTCAAAATATTGAATAGGTTTTTTTCAATACTCACTAACTAAAGTAGTATATCATGAACTGATGTGCAAATTCAACAAAATTCTGATGAAGACGTGTACATTATCTTGCTGAAATTATCAAAAGACATCTACTAAGGCCTTTTAGGGCTTGATGGTTAACATTTGGAAGAAAAAAAGTATAAATAATTTGATCTTTTCAATTAGTACCAAGTTGTGTTTGTTAGATTCAATTATGTTTAGTCATAATGGACTTGCTTAATTATTCCATGATAAAAAAGTAAAATTAAGTTGTTAAATATTTTGTAACTTGTCTTAAAGAATGATAGATATTTGAGAATTTCTCTATTAAAAAAAAAATATAAGTAAGCATTTTAATATTACAAATAATAAAATTAAAACAGAATGTTATTAGTATTCCGTCCTTGGTCCGTGCAAGTGAAGAATCGGACTCGGGCCAATAGTGTCTGGTCCGCAGCCCAATCATCTTTTTGGTCTCCTTAGAGGTCCCACAAATAGTAGGAGATTGCCCATTGGTTGGGCTGGCTGGCTCACTACTCATCAAACATTCCTTTCTCGTTCCTTCATGATAACCCGTTCATAAGATCATTAAACCCCCAATTTAGTTTTGATTCCTTCGGCCATTTATAAAAAAGCTCCCCTCCCAATCTCATCCATCCTTGTATTCCCGGGTACCGCATTTCTTTCGCGCTTTCTTTCTTCTCTCTTTTCCAGCATCATATTCATATTTACTTCCTGTATATAGCTCAGCTTTAATCAAAGGCTGTTTTTTCCTTTTTCTGCTTATAGTAATTCATTCATTCATATATTTAAAATCAAACAGTTCTCATCACATTCATTCTTCTGTTCTTAATTTTTTCAATTAATTAAGTTTCCCCGTTTTTTATCTTTCGGAAGTTTCAGTCAATTGGTTCATTCTTTGTCTTTCAATGCAAAAACAAGTTGGTTGTATTTTTCCCTGAATTCTAATTTCCATAAGAAGCGAGAGAGAGCGAGAGAGAGAGAGAGAGAGAGAGAGAGAGAGAGAGAGAGAGAGAGATCGAATACAAATTCTCTCGATTTTCATCTGGAAATTAAGTATATATAGTCCAAATCTCATTTGGAAATTAACAAATCAAAATGAAGAGTAATCTACTACAAGCATTTGTAGTCGTCTGTTTTATCTTACTCTCGTTTGCGCCGCCGCCGTCGTACTCGATCTCGGATGGCCGGATTCTGGTGAATATGACTCTGGTTCAAAATGCTTCTGCTTTTGGCGCTTGTAAGTTTTTTTTGTATTAATTTTTAAAAATCTTCTTTTGAGAATTAAAAGTTGTTAATAAATAGAAAGTGTGGGCATTTAATCGATTCATTCTTATAATTTTTTAATGGTTTAGTGTTTGCTTGTTCTGTTCTGTTTCTGCGAGTACATATTCGCAGATTGCTTAGACGGAAGCTTGCCGGGTTATCATCTTCATAGAGGATTCGGAGCTGGAGCACGCAATTGGCTTTTGCAGTTTGAGGTAATTCTTTATTTCCGGTAGCAGAAAAGGGTAAACAAACATATTCTTTCTTTTTGGTTTTGTCCGTTGATTCTTTTTCCGCATGAACTTCTTTTTGTTGTTCTCTAGTGTAGAGAGACTCATTTCCACAAGTCAGCCAGAATTATGACGCACATGACAAATCCTTGAAGCATAAACCCATACAATTTATTTATTCAGAAAAAAGAATTCAAGACAATTTTTATTTGTTATTATATATATATATATTTTTATATTCCTATTTTTCGTATAAACTTTTATTATGGTGATGCCAAAGGGAGTTCTTAGGAGGGGGCAGCTGACGGTCGAAAGATAAGAAAGGGAAAAAAAAAAAAAAAGAATACTGTTTTGGCAAACTTTATCCAGAAAAAGATCATAATCAAACGGTGATCTTAGTTTAGTACCACTAATTAGTACATAGAACAAAGGAGTGGCTCCCAGGAAAAAAAAAAAAATAGAAGTGAATTCTTTTTTTCTTTGTTTTTTCTTCTGGAAACAAAATTAAAGACTAGCTTAGTCATCAACTGACCATTGAAATGATATGATAGTAGTCAATGACCATAATATCCTAGAGAGTCGAGTTTATGTTATTCCCCTTTTAAAATAAACTTTCATGTTAAAAGTTAAATTTTGTTTTACGGTAAATTTCTTTTTATAACTCTTAATAAATATTTATTATATTTTTTAAATTTTATTATTCTTTCTCTTCTTATTTATTCCTCTAATTCTTTTTTATATTTTTTTCTATATTTACAAGGATATATAAATATATAAAATAATTTATTAATTCTAAAATCCTTAATATTTGTGACATAAGTTAAAATGACACTTATTTTCAAATGAAGAAAGTATATTTTTGGGTGTTTATGTTAAAAATTCCCTAATTAGTACTTTTTTCCCTTAAACTTGGCTTAGCTGTCAAAGGAATTCACGTACCGACTACCTGGAATAATTTGGTAGGGCAAAAATGTCTATTTACCTCATCCAATTCTCATAAAATACCAATATACTATTTATTTAAGTTGTATTATATCTTGAAAGTCGTATCTTATTTTTTTGCTCTTTGAATTGGCCCAGATCAGCACATGAGTTCTTTTGGTGTGCTTTCCTGGTCTAGAAGCGATGAGTCACTTTTTCTATATGCAATTTTAATTCAAGGGAAAAGAAATTATGAGTACAAGTCGACTTAAATAAATAGTATAACAATATTTTGGGATAAATTTTTTTATTTTCTATATTATATTTAATGAGTTTACTGTTATATTTTATAATGTTATCTTTTAATGAATGAGTTTAGTATTTTATTTAAGTAAAATTATCTAACCATAAATTGTAAAGGAATTGAAAGAAAAAAGAAGTTAAATCTTGAGCCGTAATTGAACCCATGACTCATGTTAGAGGCCTCAACTCTGGTTAAAGTGGGCAAAGGCGCTGAATTGCAATAGCCATTTGGGTATAGATATAAAAAATAAAATAATAAAGTATAGAAATTGGTTATAGATGTTCTAAAATATTTTATAATTTTTTTTATAGTCTAAATATTTTATTTTAACTTTTTATGCTCTAAAATATTTTTCGATTTACTTATTGTTATAATTATGTTAAAGGACAGTGAAATCTGGGGCGATGAGCATACCTCACTTATGCACATACTAAAAAATATAAAATTGATGTTTTATTTTAGTTTTTTATGCCCTCAAACATTTTTCGAGTCATATATTGTTATAATTATAATTAAAGACGACATAATTTAGTGGCGATAAACACACCCTATCCACTTACTCAATAAAAGAAGTCAAAAATTGATCTTTTTTAATGTGCAAATAACGAGTATACTCGCCACTCCCAGATTCCGTCATCCTTCAACTTACGAAATTTATCTTTGAGAAATTAGTTATAAATATCGTGAAACATTTTATATTTTTCTCTTTATATTTAAAATGTTTTATTTTAAGTATTTATACTCTCAAACTTAAAGTATTTAACTCTTTATACTGACATAATAGGGTGGTGGGTGGTGCAACGATATCCAATCATGCTCGGAAAGAGCTCTAACACGCCGAGGATCAACAAGGTACATGAGCAAACTGGAGGTCTTCTCCGGTATTCTGAGTAGTAATGCATCTCTAAATCCGGGTACGTATGCATCATATTATAGCTAGATTTCATTGTTTTACAATTTTTGGTTCAATTTGGATCGACGTAAAACATATATATATATATATATATTTGCTTTTAGATTTTACACAAGATAAATTGTGAGTAAGAAAAGATATAAGTTTACAAAAAAAAGAGAAAGATTCAAAATTTTTATAGTAATTTTTTTTCAAAAAGTATCAATCCTCAAACCCGATTGAGCGGCTTATGATTATGAACAAATGAGAAGGCTCCCTTGAGCTTGTGTTGTGCTGCACAGTTTGACCTTTAGAAGTTAGAGGGAATGTGGTGCCAGAATGGAAGGTGAGAGGAATTGCGTGGAGAAGTCACATTTCTCCTTGTCCCTTTCACGTGACTGAGTAGTATTCTAGTGGGTTTAGGCGCCGGCAAAGACAGCTGCCCGCTTTGTTGTTTTCCTTCTTAATTTCCCGCTTCCAATTTCTCACCACTCCCTCTCAGTATCATTCACATTCAGGGCAGGCCACAACCTTTTCCTTCATTTGTCAGAACTCAGATCTTATTATGGTCACTACACTGTTCCTTTGTTTGCCAGTGTCCTGTAGCGACAAGTATTACATTTTGATTTACCAGCACGTTCCAGGCCCATCTGGTTGACTCGTGTAGTTTCCCATCTCCTCCTGGATCAGGGACCAAAACCAGTATAAATAATTGCAGCCATGTCTGCATCACCGACGCTCTTCTCCCGCAACTTTATATTATAAAGCTTATTTCTACATTTTCTGTGAGTGGGTCTAAAGTCTAAACGTTAGCTCGGATGCAAGAGCTCTGAAATTCAAAAAACATCAAAATCAAAGACTGACTTTTGATTTAAAAAAATCAAAGAATGACTTGTGTGACAAACTTATGTATTAGGAAAGTGTATGACGTAAAATTACCACATTCAATTGTGTTCGGGCAATTTCTTTTCACGGAATAATAGTAGAAATCTCATTGGCCACGATAAAGCATTTGACTTGAGGTTGGCTATTCGAAAGTAGATCAAGGATATTTTTCATTATTTTTGAGGTGTTGAATTTGATTTACATCTTATTATCTTATTAATGAAAAGAAATCAATCATTGGATGAATTGATCAATAGACTTTAGAATGAAACAATGCAGATTTTTATAATTGGAACCGCGTTAAGATTAGATACTGCGACGGAGGCTCTTTTTCTGGCGATGCAAAATTTGACAATGGGGTGAGTCTTGCATTGGCTTGAATATAGAAGTTATGGTGTTTCTTGTTAGCTTCAATGGCAGCATATAAATTGTGCATCATCACGGAAATATATACTAATTACTTACTCCTAACTAAGCTGAATTTTAATGTCAATGAACAAAAACAGACATCATTGCTTTATTTCAGAGGCCAGAGAATTTGGCAAGCAATTATTCATGATCTTCTCCCAAGAGGTTTGGGGCAAGCAAAGAAGGTAAACTGATAACGATGCTCTTTATAAATTCAGCTTTCATTAGATTGATTCTCCAATAAGCAGTTCTTTAGGTTGGGACAGGGTTACATTTGACATAATAATCTCAGGCTACTTAAAATGATACTATTTCTAAATTCTTTTTATCTAATTATCAAAAAAAAAAAAAATTGGCATTTTTTAGTGCTTTCTAAGGGAAATGTGAATTAATATACTTTAATCGTGAACAAGAGTAATATGATGCTAGTTTTCGATTCGCATGGTTCATGCCGATTTTTATGCTCTTAACTTCTTTTGTTGCAATTGTATTCAGGCACTGCTGTCTGGTTGTTCTGCCGGTGGTTTGGCATCCTTTCTACACTGTGATAATTTCTCCAGTTATTTACAAAGGACTGCCAGTGTGAAATGCTTGAGCGATGCCGGTTTCTTCTTGGATGAGTTAGCTTTTATCTGCTTAGAAAGGATACATATATAAAATCTTCTTTTCATTATCTTCTAGTGGTGATTAACTACTTTCTGCTCTTTGTAGGAGGGACATCACTCTAAACCACACTGCAAGATCTTTCTATGAAGACCTCATCACTTTACATGTATGTTTTTTTATTACTTATCTTCAAACCTTATAGAGAAACAAGAACAGTTATTTCATCTCCTTTTTATGACATCAGTTGAATGTACTTTTCCTCACAGGGGATTGGCTCGAATTTGAACAAGAACTGCACAAGTTCTCATTACTATCCCGTGCAAGTATGATTTCATGATCATTTCTTGTTTGAAAATTAATAAATTTAAAGAGAATCATTCTCAGTATTTCAGAATTTTTTTGGCAGTGTTTCTTTCCACAGTATGTACTAGCTTACACCAGAACGCCATTCTTCGTTCTAAATACAGCATATGATGTATACCAAGTAAGATAAATCTATACATATATAGCTCTACATCCTGAATTATTGACATCTATGCTTGTAGTTTGTGGAATTGTGTTTCTAATGAGAGAATGTTTTTCTGAAAACAGTTTCATCACAATTTGGTGCCACCTTCTGCTGATCCTCGCGGACATTGGTCTCACTGCAAGCTTAATCCTTTAGCTTGTAACCCTGGACAGATAAATATTTTGCAAGGTTCATCTTCACCCTTGGATCATTTTTAAGAGAAAAATATCTGTTTTTTCTACTATTACGTATGTAATTTTTTTTGTTGCTGAAAAATATTTCAGCTTCTTCTTGGATTATTTTCTTTTGCCATATTGAAGTAATTTATCCTAACTGATTAATGCAAGCACCTTAAATGTACTTCGTTAATTCCTTTCCAGGATTCAGGAGAGATATGCTTGCTGCATTGAGTTCATTCTATCATAACTCAACAAGAGGAGGGATGTTTATCAATTCTTGCTTTGCTCACTGCCAAAGTGAATCTCAAGACACATGGTTTGCTGATGATTCTCCAAGAATAAACGGCAAGGTTTGTGAATTATTCTCAAGACACATGGTTTGCTGGATGATCATTTGAAGAAATTTTTATAATAAAATGATCATAATTTGAAATTAACTGGGAGATTTTTTTTTTTTTTTTTTCCAGACCATTTCAGAGGCAGTTGGAGATTGGTATTTTGGAAGGAGGAGGAGAATGAACAAGCAGATCGACTGTGCATATCCATGTGACAAAACTTGCCACAATTTGATTGGCTAGTACACCGATTCGCCTGCCAAGTACATGGAAAATTCTTTCATGTTCTATTGATGATATATCACAGTTAGATGCAATGCTCAACATTCTGCTTTTGGTACCCATGTATCATTGTTAAAGATAGGACTTGGCTTCGATTTTAGGGGATTTCTTTGGCTAGGTAGCCCTTTTTAGGGGATAAATGAATACATAAAGCATTTACAGATGGATCACATTCTTTGTATACAACTCTGAAAATTATATATACATATACTCGGAACAGTTGTACATCACAAGTTTCATTTATAGAAAAGATTCAGTTATTCTTTCATTTTCCTAATTTACACTAATAATTTTGCATCATTACAGGTCTAAAGTTTGTTTAGATTTGTATGTTCTTTGTCCACTTGTTTATAAATAGAACCCACTTTACTGTTTGATAACAACACTCTTGATACGTTTTAAGTAATTTATATACCACGTAATTTATACATCAGAAATACTACTTGCCTCAATGCCGAGCCAAGTAATGGTGTCTTAACAACTTTTTTGGGCTTAACTGACTAAAATACCCTTAAGGAAAATTTGGGGGGGTGGATCCTAGCTGAATTCCGTGGGAACCTTCTCTCTATTTCTCTCTTTTCTCTTCTTTCCGCATTTGTCTAATCCTTCCTTGACCACCATGATTGAATTCAGAGAGGCTACTTGAATATTTTATTGTTTCTAGACCAAATTAATTGTAAAAAAACTTGTAATTGAAGCTTGACAACAACTTAAAATCAAGAACCCTAATAAACACCAAAAATGCCCTTATCAATTCAATACATCTCATAGGACTCTTGCAAATTCTTTGTAAGTGAACTCCGATGCTCGAACTAGTTCTTTCTAGCTCCAATTTAGTCTTCGAGATTTATAGTTTTTCTGTAATGGGGGAGAGGAGATGAGAGAAACAGAACCTGAATTGAAGTTCATTGAGGAAAATATAGAAGAGTAAGAAGAACTAAGTGAAGGACATGGTGGCTTGATATTATCGTCTCAATTAGAAGAGGACGAAAGAAGAGATGCTGAACTGCCGATGAGATTGAGACGAGAAGGAGCAGGATAATAAACTATAACATTAGGTACATACTTTAACACCATGTGTCACGCCCTGGATCCGAGCTTGCCCGAACCCGAGACAGATACGCCATGCCCACAAGGACACAAGGCTTCAAAACTTACAAGAGTACAAAGAAAACTGAAGCTGAAATATCATTATCCAAATTCAAGGTTCAAAAGGTGAACAAAACATGAATAAATTCAAATTCTATTGAAAACATAACAGAAAATTTAGAACAGTCTTCTACACCCCTTTTTCCCCAAACTCATTGGAAAACGTCTTCGAATTTGCTCTTACACTCGGTGGGAACCTAGACTAAAAATAGAGAGAGAGGAGTGAGTATAATTACTTAGTAAGTAGAGGATAGACTTTAACTTCTGGGATTGAACAGGCATTTGCAAATCATTCTTACTTAATCAAATAAAACACCTTGAAGCTCAAAATATTTCTTGGGCAAAATCGTAATTTTAGGAAGTTCAAAAATGATCTTGACCTTAAAAATAGTACGTTTACAAAGTTTAGAGACTAAACTATAAAATCTATGAACACGTTTGTCAATATATAATTATTTATACTTTCAAAGATCCTTTAAAACTGTTCCCAAATCATATTTTCGAAAACATATCTTAGCCGTAATCAGACATTTTTTAAAACAATTATCATACACTCAACATTCTCAGAACAGTCTTCAAAACAATATTCTTTAGATCATAACTTTAACACTGAGCTCAAGACAATACATAAGGTAATGATGAGTCAGATACGTGATGTCACGCCTGGCTGTCTCTCCTGCTAGGTAGGACAAAACAGATATGTAGAGCTTTTGTCCTTGCTCAAGGATATATAACAAATATGTGGAATATGTTCCCCCACTATTAATCTAGAGACAATCAGAAACTCAATGCTCAGAACCATTATAAAGCAAATTCTCAAAAGTTCAAATGTCAATATATTCCAAAATCAAGCTTTTTCCAAAAATTCATATCACACAAAGCAAATTAATACTTAAAGTAATTCCAAAGTAGAGCTCAAAATGATTCTCCAAAACTTAAAACAGTCATTTCTTATGCAAAATAAAAACTCATTTGTTAAATCCAATTAAATAATATTTAAAATAACTACTTTCATATTATCATGAAATAAAAGCATTTTCAAAGTTAGGGTCTAGCCTCTACTTACCTCATGATGAAGAGAAACGCGAAATCAATTCGAACTATGGATTTTGGAACTTCCCTGGGAACTCCCTAACATTCCCAAATAAAATTACTAAATTAATTACGGCTCTAAAAATTATATCTCAAGAACCTAAACTCAAACCTAACCGTTCCTATGTAAATAATGCTATAAAAGAGGAAAATGAGGAAGAAAAATATCCTAAGCTACAAAAAGGAGGAAGAAAGAAACTTACCTATGTGTGGTTATATGATGTCGTTGGAAGGAAAGAAAAAAAAGAAGATAATGGCCACATGAGTCCTATTTATAGAAGACTAAGGGGTGGGGGGAGGGAGACGGTCAATAGATAATGAAGGGGTATGGGAGTTGATGTGGGAAGGGGAAGAGAAGATGAGTGGTGCTGGTGCATAAAAGGGTTGAGTTGCTGGGGATTCTTGGTCGCCAAGTTTCTTTTTTTCTTGGGTACTACATCCTACCCTCCTTATAAAAAGTTTCGTCCTCGAAACTTCACATCTAATCAGAGGTATCAAACAAATACGGAAAGAAAACAAGAAATATAATGGTCACATAAGACCCAAGACTAAGGGGTGGGGTGGGGGGAGGGAGAGGGAGGGGGGGAGGGGAAGACGGTCAATAGATAGAGGAGAGGGATGGAAGTTGATGTGGGCAGGGGAAGAAAAGATGAGTGGTGCTGGTGCATAAAATGCTTGAGTTGGTGGGGATTCTTGGGCACCAAGTTTTTGTGGGTATGACACCCTACCCTCATAAAAAGTTTCGTCATCCCCGAAACTTCACATCTAATTAGAGGTATCAAACAAATATAGATAGTTGTTCCTTATCTCTTTTTTCAACTCCTAAGTAGCTTTTCTTAGAGTATGGTTAGACCACTGCACTTTCACATACGGTATGACCCTTCCCAAAATTTGATCCTTTCGATCCACAATTCGAACCGAGTGTTCCTCGTTAGTGAAATTCTCTTGTACTCATAGAGGTTCAACTTCTAAAACATGACTTAGGTCAGGAATATATTGTTTGCGCTGAAATTCATGAAACACATTATGAACTCGTGACAATGCTGGTGGTAATGCCAGACGATAAGCTAAGTCTCCAACCTTTTTTAATATCTGAAATAGACCTATAAATCTCGGACTAAGCTTTCTACTTTGACTGAATCTCATAATACCCTTCATTAGTGATAAACGTAAATACACCTTATCACTTTGAGTAAAAGCTAGCGGCCGTCTATGTTCATTTGCCCAACTCTTCTGTCGATCTTGAGCTGCTCAAAGAGGTTCTTTGATTACTGCTACTTTTTCTTTCGTAACTTGTACTAATTATGGTCCTGTAACCACCTTCTCGCCCACTTCACCCCAACAAACAGGGGATATGCACTTCTTTCCAAGCACTGCCTCGAACAGGGCCATGCTAATGCTTGATTGAAAACCGTTGTTATACGAGAACTCCACCAAGGTTAAGTAATCCACCCAACCTCCTTTAAAATCCATAACATGCATGGAGCATTTCCTCCAAAATCTGAATTTCTCTTTTTGATTGTCCATCTGTTTGTGGATGAAATGTTATACTAAGAGATAAGGTAGTGCTAAACTCGTCATTTAAACTTTTTCGAAAGCGTGAGATGAATCTTGTATCATGATCTGACTTAATCGTAACTGGAACCTCATGTAATTGTACCACATTATCCATATACAGTTTAACTAACTCTTCCATCGAAGTTGTAACCTTCATTGGCAAGAAATGTGCAGACTTTGTCAATCTATCCACAATCACCCAAATGTCATCTTTACCTGTCCGTTTTTCGGTAAACCAATCACAAATCCATAGTGATATGTTTCCATTTCCACACAGGAATTTCTAATGGTTGCAACAATCCTTCAGGTCTTTGATGTTCCGCTGTGATACCCCGTACCCTTCTGTTAGGTCAACTGTGGCTAGGTAAGGTATCTGCGTGCCTCTCGGCGCTAGACTTACAAAAAAATGTAACTTATACATTAGGGAGGAACTAGAATGCGTCCCTCTAAACTAAACAGCGGAAGGAGAAAGACAGAAAAATGTAGATATATCTTGATAAAAGAAAACTTCTCAAAACTTATACATATGTTTAAGGCCGTGAGGGCAAAAATTTTCATAAATCAAAACCTTATGGCTAGAGGTGGAAGACCCCAAGTCTAAAGTATCTAGCGGGCCTACATTGGCTTGACTAGCCAAATCTAGTTACCGAGTCATCTGAAAAAGGGGAGAAAACATTTGAAAGGCATGAGCAATGGACGCCAGTGAGTTCACGTGCACGTGTGTTTTCCGTGAGTTTCCATACGGGTAAAATACTTTTTATAAAACGGTTTGACATGCCAGAAAAGAAATAATTTCATAAAATCTCTTTTGTACAAGTTATAAACTATCTGAAGGGTTTGGGCGCAGCTGGGAAGTCTGAGCGAATCAAGACACATCGGCGCCGCTGGGTTACCCAAACTTTTAGACCTATGCATGCACTATGATAGGCTCAACGGACAGAGTTCGAAACCTTAAACGGGGTCATCGGAACAAATTCTGGCATCCCGTAGTCAATACCAGCCTGAACTCCAAAGCACAATGTACGAACGTTCGATTTTTCAACCTCACACAACATATACATAAACAGTTAACGAGCCTTGGCGTACCTACCAGGCCGCCCTGTGCTACCCCAGCCAGTAGGCCCTTCCTGACCCAACCTTCTAAGAAATAGCCACTACCGCAGAGCATGATACGGAGTCAAACGCAATACCGCCTTGTGCCTAACCCTCCAACGGTACTACGCCCTTCATCAACTGGATCTAGATCAAGAGTAACACTACCAAGCATGTCGTTAGGAAGAGGCCCTCGTACGGGGGACTAGCCATGCACAGTGAAAGTCCTTTCGACATGTTGATAAACAATGCGTACCAAGCCCCTTTTTGCCGGATTAGGGTTTTTAATCTATTTTTATAAAATTATAGGCTATCTATCGACCACATAAAACTCTTCATATATCAAAAAATCCCTACCCGCTGGGCAAAACTCACAAACTCGTAGCCGTTACAAATGTATCATGAATACAATTTTGTAAAACTCATGAAAACATTTGTTTTTCTCAAACATTTGTCTTTCATCATGTTCACCATGGTAGTATGCATAAGTGACTTTAAAACACATTACCGGGTATAAAATAGGTTATGCTACTATGTGTTCCAAAAATCATAATAAATGTTTTCTCTAACGGAAATTATTAAATACCTCCAAAATTTAAAGTAATATATAAATAAAACCATATAGAAATATTCTTTTAAAGAAAAATAGAAAATATTTTTGAAGTTATAATATAGGAATATTATGAAAATATTTTAATAATTCAAAAAGCCTTTGTAAGAATATTTAGAAGATATCAAAAGTATTGTTTTAAAAAAAAAATATTTTAAAGGAGATTTTAAATTTCAAAATCTTATAAGAATATTTAAAATATTATTTCCAAAGGAAATAAAAAGTATTCAAAATAATTTTTTTTCCAAATAAATAATATATCTCAAAACCTTCTTAAAATATTTAAAATATTATTTCCAATAAGAAATAATAAATATTTTTAAAAATAATTTCTCAAAATAATTTTTAAAACTTTAAATCGTTAAGAGAATTCAAATTATTTAAAGATATTATTCCCAAGAAGAATAAAAAATATTTGAAAATAATTTCTCAAAATAACTTTAAAACTCACAAACTTTAAGAGAATTTAAAATATTTAAAAATATTATTTCCAAAAAGAGATAATAAGTATTTTGAAAATATTTCTCAAAATCATTTTAAAACTCAAAACCCTTAAAAGAAATTAAAATATTTAGAAATATTATTTCCAAAAAGAAATAATAAATATTTTGAAAATTAATTTCTCAAAATAATTTTTGAAACTCAAAATCCAAATTAAAAGGGTTGTAAAAAAAATATTTCAAGTAAACACATCATGAAAATACGTTACTAACTCAAAACATATTTTCATGCCATAAAAGAATATTTAAAACATAAATATTTTAATAACCCAAAAATATTTA
The DNA here is from genome assembly GCA_028651295.1 of Catharanthus roseus. Lineage (NCBI taxonomy): Eukaryota > Viridiplantae > Streptophyta > Magnoliopsida > Gentianales > Apocynaceae > Catharanthus > Catharanthus roseus. The sequence goes on from JAPQWS010000116.1 coordinate 1,656,212, forward strand.
GCATAACCCGTGACAATCCCGGTAAATATTTTGTAACTTTTGTCAAGATTCCAAAAATGGGAAAAATATGTTTTCAAGAAATAATTAAAACTCTTGTAAAAGAAAAAGGTTGGTGAACTCACTTGGAGCCGCGATATGAGTTAAATCGAGAGAGAGAGAGAGAGAGAGAGAGAGAGAGAGAGAGAGAGAGAGAGAGAGAGGAAAAAAGGGAAAGTGGGGAGAGAGAGAGAGAGAGAGAGAGGAGAGGAGAAATTGGGGAAGAAAGAGAGAAGAGGAAATGGATGAGAAAATGCCTTCCCCTTGAACCCCTTTATATAGCCATGTGTGCATGGCTTAGCCTTATGTGGTCAAGAAATATGGCACTCGCTTGCCATGTGTCCACAATTTATCACCCGCTTGGCACCACTAATATCTATATTTGCAGTAAAGTCCTCCAAATTTCTAGAGTTTCTACGTTGATCCAAATCTTTAAAAATGACTTAAAATTTATATTAAACTTAAAATCAGTCCCTAACTTAAAGCGTTAAATACTAATAATTCTAAAATATGCCTAAAAAGTTTTCCAACAAAAAATTCTTCCTTAACTTTTCTAAAAATTACCAAATGACCCCAAAGTTTTCTATTCGTTATAAACTAACCCCGAAACTTTTGTTTGAACTTACTGCGGCCTATGTTAACTTTGAGGTGCTTAGACGGGATATTACATCCGCTTTTACCTTCTAACAAACTAAGCATTGAGTTACAAATTCTGCAATATCTCGTTTCATACCATTCCACCAGAAGTTTCTTTTTAAATCTCCATACATCTTCGCCCCTCCTAGATTGATAGAAAATTTACTATTATAAGCCTTCCTCATCACTTCATGTTTCAATTGTTCATTACCAGGTACCCATATTTTGTCTCAAAACCATAAACTTCCGTCAGTATGTAACTGTAGGTTTGAGTCTCTTGTAACTTGTCCTTTAAACTTATTAAACTCATCATCATTCATCTGAGCCTCTTTGATCCTTTCGATTAGAGTTGGTTGAGCTAGTAAAGCTGCCAAGTATTTATCTGTCGACTCTATAGTCTCTACTTTCAACTTTTTAAAGTTCGAAATCAATTGTTGCTGCCAAGTCCATAGAGATGCTAGGGTTCCTGTATTTTTTCTACTCAATGCATCTGCCACTCGATTGGCTTTGCCAGGATTGTAACTAATCTTAAGATCGTAATCCTTCAGTAATTCCAACCATCATCTTTGCCTCGTGTTTAACTCCTTCTGAGTGAATAAGTAATCTAAACTCTTGTGATCCGTGAAAACTTCACATTGAGCTCCATACTAATAATAATGCCTCCAAATTTTCAATGCAAACACTATAGCTGCTAACTCCAAACCATGAGTGGGTTAATTCTTCTCATAGGGTTTCAATTGCCTTGAAGCATAAGCAATAACTCGACCATCTTATATTGACACACATCCAAAACCATTCTTAGAAGCATTACTATAAACAACATAATCCCCAGATTCCTTAGGCAAAGCAAGAATAGGTGTGGTTACAACCTCTGCTTTAGTTCTTGAAAACTTTTCTCACAAGATGGTGACCATTCGAACTTAACTCCCTTTGAGTTCAACGAGTCAACGACGACACGATGGTTGCAAAATCTTCCACGAACTTTCGGTAATATCCTGCTAAACCTAGAAAACTACGAGTCTCTGTTACATTCATTAGTCTCGGCCAATTCACGATTGCTCAACTTTTATCGGATCCACACTCGTTCCATTTTCTGAGATCACATGTCCCAGAAATGCTACATTCTTCAGCTAAACTCACACTCCGACAGTTTAGCATATAACTTTTTTTCTCTTAGGAGCTGTAACACTTCACGAAGGTGTTCCATATGCATCTCCTCTGATGTTGAGTATACTAGGATGTCATCAATGAAAACAACAAAAAAGTTTTCTAACTGATCTCGACATACTCTGTTCATCAAATTCATAAATGCTACTTTGGCATTAGTCAATCTGAAAGGCAGAACTAAAAACTCATAGTGACTATACCTAGTATAGAATACACTTTTTGGAATATCTTCTGGTTTAATCATGAGTTGATGGAAACCTTATTGGAGGTCAATTTTGCAAAAGACCTTTGCTTCTTTCAATCAGTCAAAAAGATAATCAATGCAAGGCAACATATACTTATTCCTTACCGTGATCTTATTTAATTCTCGATAATCAATGTAGAGTTGCATGCTTCCATCTTTCTTCTTCACAAACAATACTGGAACTCCCCAAGGTGATACACTCGACTGAATGAATTTCATATCTTACAACTCCTGAAGTATTTCCTTTAATTCCTTGAGTTCAGTTGGCGCCATCCGATACGGAGTCTTCGGTATTGGTTCTGCATTAGGAATAAGGTTGATTTCAAACTCAATTTCTCGCTCCGGGGGTACACCATGTAATTTTTCTGGAAATACATCTGGAAATTCCCATGCCACCAGAATATCATCCAACTTCAGACCGTCTTTCCCCAAATCTAAACATAAGCAAGGTACTCAACCCAACCTCTTTTTAAACTTTTGCACGCTTTGACCGCAGACATGACGGGTAAGATATTTGTTCCTTTCGCAAAAAACTTCTCACAATAATCCACCAAGGCATGATTTTGTGATAACCAATCCATTCTCAAAATCGTATCAAAATCTATCACTCCCAACTTTATCAAATCTACTTTAAGTTCTTGTCCAACTATCTCCAACTTGCACCCTCGGTAAATTGAGTATGATATATTTTCCCTCCAGGAGTACCTACTCGATAATCCTCAACTAAAGGGTCAGGTAACCTATCTAAGGTCTTGGCAAATTTTTGGGAGATAAATGAATGTGTTGCACCACAATCAAATAGCACATAAGCTGGAAGGGCATTTATGTAAATTGTACCTACTACCACATCATCTAATGCATCCGTCTCCTGTTAAGTCAACGCAAATACATGAGCATTAGCTTTCCTTTGTTGTGTTTGAATCCTCATCTGCTGTTGCGGTTCATTCGATCTTATCACTAGCTAGTTCTATTGTGGAAACTCGGTAATCTTATAATCAACTTTTCCATACCCATATGCTCCGGTCTTCGACCGACATTCACCAATATGCATTATGCCACAAACAACACAAGGTTGGAACTGAGTTTGATTATCGACCCTCTATGTCCTCTATATGGCAGTGTTACTTGCTTCTTTGGTTGAACCATTGATACAAATCCTCTGGAAATCTGCCCCTGATCTTGGTTGCTAAAAAATCTAAACCTCTTGATACCCTCTCCGCATCTCCTCTACAAATGCTGGCCTCAACTCGGATACTTCTTTTATACACGTCTATATAGTCCTGAGATGCTACTGATAACAGCCTTGCCTGAATCCTTCTAAGCAAGCCTTCGTCAAACCTCATGATTTTTAAGTGTTCACTACTCATTACCTCAGGTACAAACTTTCCCAAGAAATTGAATTTGTGTGCATATTCTGCTACCGACATACCCTTAGTCTGCTTCAAATGGAAAAACTCTTTCTTTTTTTTCTCAATCTTTAAAGAGCTCGGGAAGTAGTGATCCAAGAAATCCCATTTGAATATCTCCCAAGTGAGGATTTCACCATGTTCTAAATAAGCTGGAGATGCACCTTCCCACCATATCTTTGCATCTCCAACAAAAAATGGTACAACTACCTCCCCTTTCATATTGTCTGCAACATCAAAAAGTCGAAAATTACGCTCCATATCCCGTATCCATTTATCAAATTTTTCAAGGTCAGATACTCCTCTAAATGTAGGGATATTAGATTTCCTCATTCTCTCGTAAAATATGGTCCAGTGGGTTTTTGGCTTACCTTTGTTTTGTAAAGCCTGTACCATAGCTTGAAATGTCACACCACTCTTGATACATTTTAAGCAATTTATATACCACGCAATTTATGGATCAGAAATACTACTTGCCTCGGTGCTGAGGCAAGTAATGGTGCCTCAACAACTTTTTTGGGCTTAACTGACTAAAATACCATAAAGGAAAATGGGGCGAATCCTAGCTGAACTCTGCAAGAACCTTCCCTCTGTTTCTCTTCTTTTCTCCTCTCTCTCTTCTTCCCCATCTGTCTAATCCTTCCTTGACCACCATGATTGAAATTCAGATAGGCTACTTGAATATTTTTTTGTTTGTAGACCGAACTAATTGTAAAAAAACTTATATTTGAAGTTGGACAACAAAAAAAAAAAAAAAAAGAAGAAAATCTACCATTATCAATTCAATGCATTCAATACATCTCATAGGACTCTTGCAAATTCTTTGTAAGTGAACTCGGTGCTAGAACTATTTCTTTCAGCTCTAATTTAGTCTTCAAGATTTTATAGTTTTCTGTACTGGAGGGAGAGGAGATAAGAGAAACAGAACCTGAATTGAAGTTTATTGAGGAAAATGTGGAAGAGGAAGAAGAACTAAGTGAAGAACATGGTGGCTTGATATTATCTTCTCAATCAGAAGAGAACGAAGGAAAAGATGTTGAACTGCCGATGAGATTGAGACAAGAAGAAGCAGGATAAGAAACTATAATATTAGGTACATACTTTAACACTATGTGTCACGCCCCAAATATGGGCTTGCCCGAACCCGAGACGGACACGTTGTGCCCACAAAGACACAAGGTTTCAAAGCTTACCAGAGTACAAAGAAAACTGAAACAGAAATATTATTAATTAAATTTAAGGTTCAAAAGATGAATAAAACATGAAGAAATTTGAGTTTCTATTGATAACATAACAGAAAATTCAAAACAGTCTTCTACAACCCTTTTTCCCTTGCAAAACGTTTTTGAATCTGCTCTCGCACGTGGTGAGTATAGGACAGACTCTAACTTCTGAGATTGAACATGTGTTTGCTAATTATTCTTACTTAATCAAATAAAACGTCCCCTTGAAGTTCAAAATATTCTTGGGTAAAATCATAATTTTAGGAAGTTTGAAAATGACCTTGACCTTAAAAATATGTCTACAAAGTTTAGGGACTAAACTATAAAATCCACAAACATGTTTCTCAATATATAATTATTTATACTTTTCAAAGATCCTTCAAAACAGTTCCCAAATCATATTTTCCAAAACATATCTTAGCTGTAATCAGACATTTCTTAAAACAATTATCATACATTCATCATTCTCAGAACAGTGCTCAAAAATATATTCTTCAGATCATAACTTTAACACTAAGCTCAAGACAGTACAGAGGGTAATAATGGGTCAAATACGTGATGTCATGCCTGGCTGTCTCTCCTGCCAGGTAGGCCAGAACAGATGTGTGGGACTTTTTGTCCTTGCCTAAAGATATATAACAGATAGTTGGAACATGTTTCCCCACGATTAATCCAGAGGCAATTAGAAACTTAATGCTCAGAACCATTATAAACCCAATTCTCAAAAGTTCATATGTCAATATATTCCAAAATCAAGCTTTCTCCAAAAAGTTCATATATCATGCAAAATCAAAACCTACTTGTTCAATCCAATTAAACAATATTTAAAATAAATACTTTCATATTATCATAAAATAAAAATATTTTTAGAGTTAGCGTCTAGCCTCTACTTACCTCAAGACGATGAGAAACGCAGAACCAATTCGAACTATGGATTTCAAAACCTCCCTGGAAACTTCCTAACATTCCCAAATAAAATTATTAAATTAATAACGACTCCAAAAATTATATTTCAAGAACCTAAACTCAAATGTAACTATTCCTAAGTAAATAATTCTACAACTGATGAAAAGGAGGAAGAAAAATATCCTAAGCTACAGAAAGGAGGAAGGAAGAAACTCAACTATGTGTGGCTATATCATGTCGTTGGAAGGAAAGAAAACAAGGAATATAATGGTCACATGAGTCCTATTTATATAATATTAAAGGGTCGGAGGGGGAGGGGTAGGGAGGTTGTCAATAGATAAAGGAGGGGTATGGGAGTTGGAAAAGAGAAGATGATTGGCATATAAAATGCTTGCAGTGGTAGGGAGTTCTTGGGCGCCAAGTTTTTAAAAAAATATATTTCAAGTACTACCCCATGTATGATCTTTTTAATTCATATATTGCTTATGCAAAAAAAGTAGAAGTTTTAGTATTGCTAAACAATCTGGTTCTATTAGAAAATATTAGACAGTTTGTTGTGATAGAGCTAAAAAAGTAAAAGCTAACAAGTTTACAAAAAGAATAAATTGTCATGCTCACATTAGTATAATTCTGAGAAGTAATGGACTATGGCAAGTTTCAAAGATTATAACAACATGGGTTTTTTGCTATAATTACCCCTTTTTTTTAAAAAAAAAACCACTAAAGTGGCCACAATATTTTTTTTAACCTTATTTTGGCCATAACGCGCATGTGTGAGTTATCATTAAGTATAACGCACATGTTTGCGTTATCATTAAGGATAACGCACATACTGTGTGTTATCAATAATTTAGAATTTTACATAGTAAGTATCCTATGTGGCAGATAGCACACATGGTGTATGTGTTATCCTTTATGATAATGCATCTAGAGTGTGCGTTATTTGCCACATCATCTTTTTATTTTATTTTTTTTGCAAAACTCATAATTTTTTTCTTTTGCAACACTTATAATTATAATTTTTTTAAAAAAAAGATAGTATTATTTTATTTAACTTATTTGATGTACATTTTCTGATAATAATTATAATCATTTTAAAAGTAAAATTTTATTAAAAAAAGTATGAAGAAGTAGTTAAAAGAATTTTAAATTTTTGTTTCTTGCTGTAAATTTTACCATATAATTTATAATCGATTTAAGTAAAAGGTTTATAAAGAAGTACTTAGAAGAAATTCAAAGAAGAAATATCATTAATAGAAACTCTAAAATACTACAACACTTTGAAAAAAAAAGAAACTTATACATTGTTTGAACTGGAGTTATTACAATATTTTTATTATGTTCGGGCATTCGACATATGCTACATCTTGGGGGAGAATCCGGATTTTGATAATCCATTTCCCCTAGAAACCTTGTACCCTATTTTCTACCCCGTTAATGGTTCATATTTGGAGGATAGAATGTTAAATTGTAAGCAGCATCTCTCCAAAAGTCCTCATGCCCAACCAAATAAAAATTGGATTGTTACATTCTTCTGTAAGTTTCCTGCTAATATATATATCCGGCACATAAGCATCTGCTCTTGTACTATTATCTCTACAGACTGCAAGAGCATGAGAACAAGGTAATATATATTCTTGTCATTTGCCACAACTGCACGATTTTTCATTTATGTTTAAAGTATAAACGTTGTTGCCAGTACCATCACGGCCTATCGGAGATTTAACCATGTAAATACCTTTTCGTGGGTTGTACGTTGTAACTATGTGGGCTTTTGGTCTCTTGATTTTAATTCGATCTGAAGAAACTTGTCAAAAAATCTTCTCAGAAATGGATGCACACAGTTTTGGGCCTTTTCACGGTGTTGGTTGAAGTACTTAACAAGTTTGTTGATTAAGAATTCAACTAGGACCTTTAAAGGTAAGACCCTACCTTTTTTCAAGACACTGTTAAGTGCTTCTGAAATGTTGGTTGTCATCATTGCGTGTCTGTGCCCACCATCATGCAAGAGTGTCCATTTCTCTAAGTCTATCTTGACTAAATAAATGTAAGCTTCAGCATTTATTTTTTGAATTTCACTCATCACACTGTCAAATTTCCACTGCTTAGCTTCTTTTCCGGCCTGCCACATTAAAATTTTTAATTCGTGTTCTTAAATGTCTTGGTAAAATTTGCCTGAATGTGGCGTACACAAAACTTATGAACCGCGAATGGAGGTTGTCACATAGTTTGATTTTATGTAGTAGATAAAATACCTTTGTGGCAATCGGATATTAAACAGAAATGCCGATCCTTGACAACATGTTGCCGTAAAAGTTTGAGGAACCAATTCCAACTTTGGAACGGCTCTTTATCAACGATTGCAAATGCAAGGGAAAACAAATAGTTATTCGCACCCCATGTGGTTGCAATCAATAGTACACCCTTATATAATCCCCGAATATGAGTGTTATCCACAGAAATCACCGGCCGATAATGTTGAAATCCATTTATACAAGGCGAGAAACACCAAAAAAGAAATTTGAAAAATAGTCTGGGGACTGCTCATTCTGTGATTCAAACACTCGCACACAGTTTTCGAGTTTGAATCTTTCATTGCCTGGAGATATTTAGGCAGAACTGAAAAAATTATCTCCCAACTGGCAAACACCCTCTCTATTGCAAATTTCCGAGCATAGTGTGCCCTCTTGTACGTATAACCAGTCTGAAGTTTTACTTGCACTTCTTGGATGACGTTCGAGACAAGGATCTCGGGATCGTTGGCAACAAGATGCGATATTAGTTTTGAAACAAATTTGAAGTCATATTTCGGGTGCTTGTTTTGATGAACCTATACAACACATGTGTGTTCCTTGGTGAATCTGGTTATTTCCCAACAACTATGAGTTGCTTTCTTCTTTATTCGGATTTACCATGCACAATAATTAGAGTCACCGAGATAATAACATTTTGCTATCTATTGATCCCTCTTACTTTTAACAACTCTATACTTTCATCCTATCTGAATAGACCATTTCTGAGCTATACTAATTACTTGGATTTTGTCAACAAACCTCATGTTTAATTGAATATCAGTCATTGCATCGTTCCAATCCAACAATCTAATAGTGCCTGATTCGATTAGGTCATCTATCTACTCTCCAGAGCCCATTATATAGAAATGCTCCAGACTGTGTATAATCATATAGAGTGTTACTAAACCATCGATTACTCTGCCATGATTACTGTAGTTGATAAAGGATTTACGGGAGTGCTAATGTCATCTTCCTCATCATTATCATCATTGTCGTTGTCAGATTCACTTGATTCTTCATAATTTTCATCAGTGTCATCATTGTCATCATCATCTTCTAGTGTATTGATGGGTACAATATTGATGGTGCATCGAAATGTATCTGTGTTATTGTAATTACATGTTGATGAATGTTTGGATGATCCTCTTCAGTTGATACATTTGTGTGCTGGACTTTTGAAAATGTCTGTAATTGGATCCATTCGAATTCAAATAGTACGTGAATCCCTACTTTTGATATATTAGGTCTAATAGTCCAAAGGTAATGCATCTCATCTTCATTGTTCATGTTGTACAGAGTAAAATTAAACATTTGATACTCTTCATAAAATAAAGGCACCCTCATTGTCATTCGAACCCTCCAAAGATTTGGATCCATTCCTCGATGCTTCAATATTTTTCTAACAAGTTCATCATGTGTTACCATTCGGGTAAATGTCTAATTTTTCTTTACCACTCCAGTGAAATAAGGATCATACGCATCTCGGGCATGCTTCGAATCCCAAAGTAATACAACTCTAACAGGGTGAGTTGCATCCATGTTTTTTATTTGTAACGGATGTGAAGGAAAAGGTTTAAAAGCTTTGGAAATAGAATAGGAAAAAAATGTTGTGAAAGTTGTTGTGATCTCCAAATTGGGTCTAGGAGTGCTTATATAGGGTTTTTAGGCACCTTTCAAAACCGGTTAAATTATTTTGATTTGGTCATTGATCACATGAGGTTGTCAATCACATGGGCATGTCGGAAATAAGACAAAAAAGTTTTCAAATTATTTCCGACTTGTCAAATCGTCACATGAGCATGTCAGAAATAAGACAAAAAATTTGTCAAATTATTTCCGACTTGTCAAATTGTCATCACATGGGCATGTCGGAAATAAGACAAAAAAGTTGTCAAATTATTTTTGACTTGTCAAATCGCCACATGGGCATATCGAAAATAATTCCAAACTAGTAATTACTTTTTCGACTTTTCAAATTGTCACATGGGGTTGTCGAAAATAATATAAAGAAATGATTTACATCATAATATGAAAAAATTTTACTTCATAATATAAAGAAATAATTTACATCATAATATAAAAAATAAACCCTAAACTCTAAACCCTAGCGCCAATCAGATAGCGTAAATCTAGTAGTCTTTTTACCAATACGATGTTCAAACCCAAGTTGATGTGCTGGTGTAAAGTTATACATTAGCTCATCAGCTTGCTATATGAATTGGAAGAAGATGTACGAGATATAGGCATATGCAGTACAGATGAACCTACTGTACCCGGAGGTGCAGGTGCATCAAATGAATATCTTACTGTACCTGGAGGTGGAGGTGCATATGATATACCTCCTATACTCAGACGTGGGATATATGATGTGTCTGCTCCACTTGGATGTGACTGAGCAAGTGGCGTCAAACCCAAACTGAACGTCGAAGCATCTAGGTTTGGGCTATCGAACAGGTCTTGTGGACCGTCAAACCCCGTATCTCTATGTCCCCGTCCTCTAGATCCTCCATCTCTCTATCCTCATGTCCGGGATATACAGGTCCTCGTCCGCCCAGATATGGAGGGACAGGAGCGCATCCTCCACAGGCCCCGTTACCGGGTAATCTACGAGCGCCCCTCTTTACTCCAAGAGCACCACCCTCCGATACAGACTCCGGGGACGACAACGCGATGGTTGTACTGTAAATGCTTGCTGAATGTCATGCTGAGAGTGGGTGCAACCAATGTACCACCAATATAAACTATGCACCAACGGATGATGGTTTGTACTTTCCTCAAGACACTAGCATACTGTGTTGGAGATGATGATGGCCTTTCCAACACCCCTGTAGTCATGTCATCTACCTCCTGCAGCATGGATGTCTAAAAAAATAGTTAGAAAAGAATTATAAAGAAATAACATACATAAAAGATAAATAACCATTTTATTACCATCATCCGTCTGTCGACCCCAACAAGCTGGTATTCAATAGTTCGAGTATCACAACGTGCTGGATTTTCGATGTAGACTCGCGTGATATCTCGATACCATCTAATGTAATCATCTTGTGGTGATGATAGATCCTCAACGGGTAAAACAAGGCATCCCTAATGTGCTGTCTCAATTGATGTCCGACCTCCATATGACTAGCATGCTGCGTCGCGCAATATGTGTGCTCATTTCTTCTGAACTATAATAGATGTAGATTCAGTCGAGTATCACAAGCAAAAGGTATAGGTTAATCACATCCAAACAGTCGCATCACGCGCTCGGAATGGTGATACTCCATTAACTCGTAACATATGAGTGGCACCTCTGCCAGGCCACAAGTCAGATAGAACTAGTAAAATATTACACACTTTTTAAGTACTATACACACTTTCTAAGGTTTATGGTTTAGGGTTCTAGGATTTTAAGGTTTAGTGTTTAATAGATCAAGGTTAGGGTTTATGGTTTAAGGTTTTTAGGGTTTCATTGTTAGGGTTTTAGGGTTTAAAGTTATACACTTTCTAAATTTAATCTTTACATGTTTAGAATTTAAAGTAAAATATTATTACACACTTTCTAAAGTTTATGGTTTAGGATTTAGAGTTTAGGGTTTTAGAGTTTAGTGTTTAATAGATCAAGGTTAGGGTTTAGGGTTTAAGGTTTAGGGTTTTAGGGTTTAATGTTAGGGTTTTAGGGTTTACGATTATACACTTTCTAAATTTAAATCTTTATGGGTTTAGAATTTAAAGTAAAATATTTAAAGTAAAGTATTAGTACACACTTTCTAAGGTTTATGGTTTAGGATTTTAGAGTTTAGCATTTTAGGGTTTAGTGTTTAATAGATCAATGTTAGGGTTTAGGGTTTACGGTTTAGAATTTCAATGTTAGGGTTTTAGGTATAGTATTATACACTTTATAAATTTAAGTCTTTATGGATTTCGGGTTAAGAGTAAAATATTTAGAATGAAGTATTATTACACACTTTTTAAGGTTTATAGTTTAGGGCTTGAACGTTAGGATTTTAGAGTTTAGGTTTCAATGTTAGAGTTTTAGAGAAGATTATATTCTCTTTTTTTTGGGGAAAAAAAAGTCGAAACAAATTTAAATGCTAGTGTTATAAAATTATATAAATGCTAACAATATAAAATTATATAAATTAATAAAACAAGATAAATATGCACCCAAATTTTCACAAAAAATAAACGATCACGATTTATGATAAAAAGAACAAAATAAACTATATAACTTATATCATCTTAATAGCAAAATTGTGAGCAAAATTAAGCATCACCCATTTCATCAAATCACATTTCCAATAAAAAACACAACTAGTTTAATAAAATGATCAAATATGCACAAATTTATTAATAACAAGCTTGAACATAATCATAAAACTCACATCTAGAAAAATAAATTACAAAAAATTGAGAAATAATCCAAATAAAATTCATAAAAAATATTCACAAATCACAATAAACACCAACTTTCATATAGCAATATTAGAAATTAACTCATAGTGTAAAAAAAATTATAAACAATAAGAAATTTGTAGAAAATTTGAATAAATTGAAATTAGTATTATTCGGTGGAACTTTCTCTATCATTCGCCACCCCAAATCCCAGCAACCTTCGTACTCCAAGAGAGGTGCAAATCGGCACTATGAAGACCGACAACCCGAATAGGAGTGTTTCGAAAATAGAAAGAAGGAGAAGAAGAGGAAGAGAAGAAAAGGAAAGAAGCGGCGGAGGAGAGAGTAAAAAAAGCAGCGGCGAGAGATTTCAGAAATATGCAGCGGCAGGAGAAGGAAAAAAGATCGAAAAAGAGAATGTTGCAGCAGCAACTATGGCTCGGCATTTTGTTACGTTAATAACACACACGTCTGTGTTATCAGTATGAATAACGCATTCAATGTGTGTGTTATTCTTACTGATAACGCACACGATATATGTGTTTCTAACCACCTAAGCACTCCGACTGCTACATCATTACCACGTCATTAATCAAGATTAATTTGAAAATTTAATTGTTTATTACAAATAACGTACATGGCATGTGCATTATCATTAAGAATAATGCACACTAAGAATAATGCACACGGCCCATTAAGAATAAAAAAATTTATAGCTTCTTTAGTGAAAATACTAGCTAAAACTGACAAAAAAAAAAAAAACCAACAACATAAGCACCAATTAAATCCATCTATGTCAAGATTTACGGCTAGTCATAGAACTCTAAATTCAAATTTTGAAGAGGAAATTGAAAGTTAATGATACTATGGAAATCAGAACAAGTAAGAGTGTAAGAGCATTAAAATTACAATAAATTACCATGTCTACCAAAAAAATTGCAAGAAGTATATTGTGTTGGTGAAGACATATGGTCATCCTACATTGTTTGGTTAAGCTCTACTATTTCGTGAGGACAGAGATACATATCTCTTGTTTTTCGTATCTCTATTAATAGAAGCTTGTTTTTGGAATTCAGTTTTTGGCATTAAAAACAAGTTTTTAGATGATGAATAAGCGATGTAGTAGTATCAACCAAACACATTTTAAACCAATTCTGTTTTCTGAATCATACACATTAGACATGAACCACAAACTTAAGTCTTAAAAATTTATAACTGTAAAAGCTAAAATGGAAATGGAGCAAAATAGAATGATTATATATCCCTACACCAAACTGGAAGACAAGCAACGTCTTTAACTGAATCCACTGGAATTGAAATGGAGCAAAATAGAAGGATAATTATTATCCATACACCACACTGGAAGTGGTACAAAATTATATTTAAAAGTAAAGGAGAACAAAAATCAAGACATCAATGAATATTCATTTGTTCAATAAGAGGAGAGGAAAACAACAAGACAAGCAAAAATCAATTTTGACCCCTTAACCCCTTCTGTTCATAATTGCCTCTTCAATTTTGCTGCATATGCCTTAAAAGTGTTTCAATTTCTTCCTCCATTTGAACAATTTTCATCTGATTTCCCCCCTTAATTATTTGAAGGATTGATTGTTAACAACTGTGCATCCCTCATTTAACCATTTGAGAAAACCACATCTCTCAGAGCCCTATATCACATTTACAACTACATAAGTGAAATTTGAATTTCATAAACTGAAATTTTGAAACCAGTTATGAACTTCATTGACATTTCCATACTGTTTAAAAGAAATTTTAACTTCATAGACAAAAAAAATTGAACCTCTTAAACCAAAAATTCGAACTAAGCCATAAAACCCAAAAAAATCTCAACTTTATACCACAAATTTGAACGTCTTAAACCATAAATTTGAATTTCACCCTATACCCGAAATAAAAGAACTTCTTAAACAACAAATTTGAACTTAACCCTAAACCCCAAAAAATCTGAAATTTATAAACCATATATATTTGAAGTTCATAAACCAAGAATTTGTATCTTGAAATCGGCACATCCAAAAAACTTTCTTCCTCTTGTCTTCGACGCATTAGAAGTAAATAGGGGAGCTGGCAACCCACACCAACATTTTCAGAGCAGAAAATACAGAAACTCCAGAGGGAGAGTTAGATGTTGATGAGGAAGAATTTTGGCAACATCCGGAGCTCATGGCAACAGTTGGGACGATGATAATGGAGGTGAAGCTCTTTTTGGTGGAAAATAATGGAGGTGAAGTTGTTAAATGAAGAGGGAAAATGGAAATTTTTAAGTCTTTTAGGTGATGATGATGAGGACAGAGGTAGTAACGTGTTATGTGTTGGAGAAGTTAAATAAGATGATTGAAACAAGTTTCAGTAACTATACTTCAACTTTGACTTAATCACAGTTAGTGTTGAGTAACTATGGTTTAGTTACTATATAATTAACTAGTAACTAGTAAGTTTAGTAATTAAATTGGCTTATATAATACACTAGTAAGTCAATTAGTGTAGTTTAAAAAAGAAAAGTTAAACAGTGTAGTAATTATATCGATAATACTATGATTATATATATATATGATATATAACGTTTCTATATACTACATAGATATTAGTGAAGTTATGAATGATATAACTATCGTTATTATATGAATAGTAATAATGTTGCGTGTATCATTAATTGGCTTATATAATACGCAAGTAAATTGATTAGTGTAGTTTAAAAAACAGTCAATCAATGTAGTAACTCGATAATACTATGATCATATAATATATAATGTTTCTATATAATATATATACTACATAGATATTAGTTGGGTCATAAATAATATAACTATGTTATTATATGAATAATAATGAGTAATTACATTTTTTTCTCTGAAGTTTTGTCCAAATTATAATTTTATCTTTCTATTTTGTATAAATTATAAATACATTTTTATCATTTATATTTTCATAACTTATTAATCCTTACTACTAACTTCAATGAAAAAATTTTATCAAAAAATAATAATTATGCCATAAAAAGTTTAAGATCTTCCTACATTATCATTTTGCAAGTTTACTTCTTGTTTATTATCATATATAAAGACAATAATACATTTTCTAAAATTTTTTTAATTAGTCTAATTTCTGTAATGAAATATATTATTGTCAATATATAATATTAAATAGAACTAAACTTGTAAACTAATATTTTAATAAGATTTTAAACTTTTTACCACATAATTATAGTTTTCTAACAAAAATATTTCATTAAAATTAGTACTAGAGATTAATAATTTATGAAAATATAAACGATATAGATATATTTGTAATTTATACAAAATAGATGAATAAGTAATGAAATATATTATTGTCAATATATAATAGTACATAGAACTAAACTTGCAAACTAATATTTTAATTAGATTTTAAACTTTTCACCACATAATTATAGTTTTCTAACAAAAAATATTTCATTAAAATTAGTACTAGAGATTAATAATTTATGAAAATATAAACGATAAAGATATATTTATAATTTATACAAAATAGATGAATAAAATTGTAATTTGAACAAACCTTAGGAAGGAAAATATAATTACCCCTAATATAATGCTATGTGTATGAGTAATTGGATTATATAATAACTAGAAGTTAATTAGTGTAGTTTTTTTAAAAAAAATTATTTAGTGTAGAAATTATATCAATAATACTATGATCATATAATAATATGTAATGTTTTTATATACTACATAGATATTAGTTAGGTCATGAATAATATAAATTATCGTTATTATATATAATAATAATCTTACGTGTAGGTCATGAATAATATAAATTATCATTATTATATATAATAATAATCTTACGTGTATCATTAATTAGCATATATAATACACTAGTAAGTTATGTGTAGTGAAAAAGAAAAAAAATAATAAGTATTTATAAAAAGTTATTTTAAAATAAAGTAATATAACAATTTTATTTTTAACAATATCAATAAGCAAAAACAGTTCTAAAAAGCATTCTCATAATAGTTTTTCTAAATAGTAAGCAGTCGAATTAAAACAGCTTATAACTTAAAATAAATTAAAAATTATTAATTTTAAATAATAGAAAACAAAGCCTATATATTTTTATAAACTACATAAATATTTAGTTAGGTCATGAATAATATAACTATCGTTATGACATGAATAATAATAATGATATATGTATCATTAAGTGGCTTGTATAATACACTAGTAAGTTAATTAGTGTAATTTATAAAAAACAGAAAAAAAAGTCAAGTAGTGCAGTTTAAAAGAAAAAAGTTATTTATGTAATGTTTCTATAACTAGCTAATCTAATATCTATTATTATATATATTAGAATATATATATATATATATATTTTTCTCTCGCCTTTTCTAATGCATTAGAGACTCTTTTCTGACTTTTTAAATTTTTATTTTCAGTTTAATTATTTTAAAAATCATTTACCGGCTTGGAAGATTTTTCACCTCATTAAAAAAAATTACAAACTTTTTTAGCCTTGATTAATCTCAATTTCCTCCATCCCTGTTCTTCTTAACTTTTCCACATTCAAATAACTTATCATTAACTAATTGTCACATTCACACCTAATCTAATTCTACACATACATTTTAGAAAAATTTATCTTCACGGTCATCATTCTTTCCTTCTCCCATCAGCACAAGAAGGTAAAGTTTTTTAATTGACAATTCTTCTTCTTTCTTTTCTTGGCAAAAGAAGATAATTATTTTTTAGAATAACTCGTTGTATGCATGAAAGGTTTTTGTTGTGTATGTAATTATTTTTTGTGTGTGGTTATTTTTTTAGATGTTAATATAAAAGATAATCTTGTGTGTATTCTCTTTGCATACATCAACTAAAGAGATCAAAAGTAGAACTTGGTGAAGTTTTGATCGACAAAATTCAATAGACAGAATCACTTTACAAAACTTTTAAGCTATAAGAAGAAAGGCAAATAAACATACTCCAATTCATTGTTTCATTCGAAAGTTAACAATCTTCAACAATCTTTTCTTTTTCCTTCTTCTATTTTGTTCTTTTTTTTCAAACTTTTGATTTTGATTTCTCTTAACCTTTTTGTTCTTTTTTTTCAAACTTTTGATTTTGATTTCTCTTAACCTTTTTATTCATTTTATTTTTTTGCAAATCTATCGTACTTCACTGTGTAATTTTAGATATGAATATTATGCACTGTCATGATATTACATTCGACTCTTTTTCTTTTTCCAGAAGAAAAGAAATTAGGGTCGATAAAGATAACTCGAAAATCTATAAGAATAACTCGAAAATAATTCATTTTAAATATAAACTTTTCTCTCTCTACAAACTTTCTCTCTAACCTCTCTCCAAAAAAAACCCCAACTTTAAACACAAAACGAAATTAGAAGAAAATATGGACTCTGTTGAAGAATTTTTGCAAGAAAATATTGGTTGTGAGGTAAGAAAATCGATTGAATTTTTTTTCAGTTTTTGGGTCACTTTCGCCCAAATTGACAAAATAACAGGGCAACTTTCGCCCATCTGGGCAAAACCTCAACACAATTTTCGCCCAGACAGGCGAAATTTCCTTTGCGTTTTCGCTCCCCTGGGCAAAAGTGTTCCGGAATTTTTTTTTTTTTGTTTAAGAATTACTTTTTTTTTTGTATTGCTAATATTTTTATTTTACATTAATAGGGTGATGAAGATCCCAATACGTTTGAAGAATTTTTAGAACTGGAAGAATATATTGATCTTGGACATTTATTCACAATAGACCGAATTTTTTGTTCAAAAGATGAGTTGGTCGACTGGGCAAAACAAATTGTGATGAAAGCCAAGACATATTTAATCATCAATCGGTATCAGAGATCAAGAGCAGCTGACTGTCGACCGTATGTCATATTGGCTTATGAGCGCGGAGGTGCAGTTAAGAAAAAAACGAAGCCAATAGTTGACGATGAGGGAAAAGAAATTCTAATAAAAAGGCGGGGACCTTATGGGACAAAAAATTGTGGGTGCCCATTTAAATTAAATGGAGAGAAAATGGCAACAAGCGAAAATCGGCAATTGTTCATACACAACGGGAGGCACAACCATAAACTAGCTGTTTACAACCACGGTCACGTTCAGGCTGCAAGACTTACGGAGGAGCAGTTGCAACAGACTGAGTAGTTCAAGAAGCGTCATGTGCCGCCTTGTAATATCCTACGATTTTTCCGAGAACAAGACATTGGTTGTACACTTAAATATGTTAGAAGAGAATTACTTTTAATACTTTATTAAAATATTTTAAATTTGTTTTTCTTCCGTTAATAAAAATAATTTTATGATATATGTAGTGCACAAAAAATTTACAATGTTGTTGCGAAGATTAAGAAGAACCGAATCCATGGAAGAAACACGATAGAGGAAGTTTTCTGCCTAAGTGCACAACAGGATTACATGGTCTTCTATAGAAACCGTAAAGAGAGCAACGTACTTAGTGATATTGTCGTTGCACACCCAACATCAATTGCAATGATTAGAATGTGGCCATATGGTAGAGGAAGTTTTCTGCCTAAGTGTACAACGGGATTACATGGTCTTCTATAGAAACCGTGAGGAGAGCAACGTACTTAGTGATATTGTCGTTGCACACCCAACATCAATTGCAATGATTAGAATGTGGCCATATGTACTGATAATGGATACCACGTATAAAACAAACAAGTAAGTACTCTAGTGGATCATTGTATTATTAAATTTCTTCATTAATTTAAACGCATATTACTTTTTTATCATTTTTTTAATAAATAGTTAAAAATATTTTGAAGTTCGTTTAAAACAGTTGCCATATTAATCATTAATTTTTCCCTTTATTTTTTAATTAAGGTACAATATGCCACTATTGGAAGCTGTAAGTATGACTCCGACCGGAAAGAACTTCACAGTGGCAACAACTTTTATATGCAATAAACAAGCTACGACATACAGATGGGTTCTGCAATAAATAAAACACTTATATGTTACATCTGCTATGTCAACTGGGCACGGTTCAATTCTTAATTACTGTGAGCCAATCATGATTCTTACTGATAGGGAAAGCGGACTTATGTCGGTGATTGATGATGTGTTAAGAAATTCATATCCTATGTTATGTAAAAGGCATATTGATCAGAATGTGTTGGCAAAGTTGACAGATATGGTTAAAGACGAAGAGGTGGCACAACGGTTCGTGAATGGCTCGTGGCACAAATTAATAAATGAAATTGATGAGGCAGAAGACCAGAGAAAGTTGGAAGTGTTGAAGACTAGGTGGCAAAGTAGGCCGGACTTTCTACATTACCTATTTAGCACATGATTGAATCCATTTGCGTATAAATTTTGCAGGGTTTGGACATCCCAAGTGTTGCATTTTGGGGTTGAGACAACGAACTGTGCTGAGAGCGAACATTCGGTGTTGAAACTATGGCTCTCAATGTTTCATGGTGATCTGGATACCGTGTTTCTTAATATCGACTCTCTCATCGAAGGTCAAATTGCCGAAATAAAAACCTCATTGGAAATTTTTAAAATTAAAGAGAAGTATGCTGCGAAGAGTAATGCCATATTGACGAATATAAGTAATAAAATCAGTCATTTGGTTTTGAAGAAGATATGGCTGGAGATAAAGAAAGCACGCGAGATGGTTGAAAATCCGGAAAATAAGTGCTTGCATTATTTAAGGAAGTCGCACGGTCTACCATGTGCATGTGAATTGGTTGGTAGGTTCCAATATTTACTTTCGCTCTAGCTGGAAGATGTTTATATTTTTTGGAGAAAACTAGAAATTGGTATTGATATTCCAAATGTATATGAGAGAGACATGGATTTCGAGATGCGTGATCTCACCTCAATATTAGAATAAATTAGTACGGGTCCAATTTCGAAGGTCCGGGAAGTGCGTCGTCTCATCAAAGGTGTTATATGTCCGGTGTTGCCTGAAGATCCTTCCTTCTGTTGACAACCCTCCCCCCCTCTCCCGAAATCACAGTCACGAAGGGACAACGGAAGATCAATTCAACCAAAAAGGATAAGTCTTACTGGGAACACGTGTCCATCACACATAGGAAGATAGGAAAGTCAAGCGGTTCAGGATCTGGTTCGGAAAACGGTTCAGGCTCAAGGTCTGGTCCTAGTCCACGTAGAAGAGGTAGGCACCCCATTCCGGTAGGGTTAGGGGCAGAGGACATAACAGTGCGAGGTCTAGTATATCTTCTGTTGTAAATCCAGATTCCCCATCAACGCTATTCCTATTGAACAATGCATTTCTCAGGTTCATGTATGAGTTCATTCAAAACTGGAAGAATGTGGTAGGTGATGGTAATTGTGGATTTAGGGTTGTAGCCCATTTTCTATTCGGGGATGAAAACCAGTGGCCTGTAATTCGTAGAAGAATGTCTTATGATTTACACCATCATATGAATATGTATGTGCAATTGTTCAGATCATTAGAACGTGTTTATGAGTTGATAAAGAAGACGAATTGGGAAGAGGATTCGGTGCCTTATGAGCATTGGATGGATATTCCTAATCATCTTTATGTCATTGCCAACCCACTCAATTTTTGTGTGGTTTTAATTGCATGGTTAGGATCGACTACCGTAATTTCTCTTTATTCTAGTATGGATTGTACTGCTAGAACGCTATTCATCGGATTCATATCAGAACAAGATCATTTCATACAGGTATTTTGGCAGCACTTGATAATATTTTAAGTTTTATTGATTTACAGGGCTTCTTATTTACTTTTTCTTTTATGTTCTGTAGTTACAGTTGCGAGATGGATGCCCTTTGCCTCCAATGCAGATCCAATGGCAATATCATCGAGATGTATGAGTCAGTGGCTGGGCAGAACCATATCATAACCTTATCATCGTGTCCGGCTGCCACCTCTCAATAAAGGCCGATAACAATGCAGCATTGGGGTGCTGGAACATGTATGATCGCAAATGTATAAGACCTGTCTCGGAAGTCAAGGAATGAACCTGTCCATCGGTAAGGTCCCATCGGGTGAATGCCATGTAGCGTGATCGGCACTTCAATAAACCACGATCTTGAAGATAAAAGAAATAAATTTTGCATTTCAGATAAATCAAATAAACTATTTATAAAAATATAAATATTTGAGAAATTACATAAAAATAAATTAATAACAATAACATGTAACTTTAGGATAAAGATACGTACCTGTCCACGCCATATCGGACCTACAACATAACCACCACATGATGGAATGAGCTCCGGGTTAATAGGACCTCTCTCTGCTGGGCCTGTCTGCTCCCAGTCTGAAGCCTTCACTTTCTTCCTCCTCTAGGTTGGAGCCGAAACTTCACAAGCCACGTCGGGTCTTTTGTTAAGAGACCCTGAAATCCTACTCATGACCGACATAAAACTGCCGGTCAACCCTTTCCCTTTCTCGTGACAAGGCCGCCCATCGGATCCGCTAGCAGGTCCCACAGGTACTACAGGCACAGATTGCTCCTCATCTCCAGCATCCTCACCATCATCCTGATCATCATCATCATCACCATCACCATCACCATCATCATCAACTCTCTCATTCGCCTCACCCTCAATATGTAGGGATCAGACCCTGTCATGCTCCTAGCCTAAACCCTTATCACCCACTAAGCCCCTATCTGTAGAATGCCTCCCTATGTAAGGCTCAGAAGATGAAACACCATAAGCTGTAGCAGTATGGCCATATGTGTTGATAAAAAAACTCTACCCCTATCTGATTCGGTTGACCACTAAACTCCTTTAGAGGCTCTTGGGCTGCAGATCTATATGGTATGTGAGGTCGTACAGTGGAATCATGTAGGTAGGAATCATACACTGTGTTTGGGGGGTGTGAAGGTGGATGTGCAGATCCATATGGGTCATATGGTACAGGAGTGAGACAGATGTGATGGGAGGGGAGGCCGAGATCTAAAAAGTACAGGCGGTGGTTGGGTAGAAGACCCGAGTGCACAAGTATCATAATCAAAACCAGCGGGAAGGGGGTTAGGGGTAGACGGGAGGTTGGATGTACTATGTCGCCCCCTCAAATCTCTAGGCGAAGCTGTGATAGTGCACTCCTCAACTCGCCTTTCCTATCCGTGACAGGACCAAGATCATCGTCTCCTCTATGGCTGCTAGGTCGAACAATCTATTATTTATTCAAACTCATTAATAGATATTTATCATATATTTGAACATTTACTTTAACATCTGCTATTATTTTATTATTTATTATTTATTATTATCGGGATCTGTTATTTCATTTCTACTATTTCTTTCATACCATTATTGTTCATCACTAATATTACTTAGTAATAGTTATTAATTTATATATTATTTGATTTTATCTCCTAAACCCTAAACCTAAGGCCAAGAATAATGGTGAATTCAAATTAAAATTCAAATAGTTGATCAATCACATAACATATTTTCTTATTAAACACATAATTATAAACAAACAATTTTAAACTAGTTACATTTACTCTACATAGATAAAATTAAATAACATTTGAAATAACATTTATTACTTTATTATTGACCTTTATGGGATTTATTATTTCATTTTCATTATTTTATTTCTTCCCACTAATAATAATTCATTCCATATTGTTCACAAAAATATAATTCATAATCATATTAATAATAAAAATTATAACATAAAATATTTCAAATAAATAGTTACACATTCCACATATACAAAATTAAATAACAATTCAAATAAATATTTATGAACAAAAAAAATGAAATAAAAAAATTTAATGCTGGCATTTTCGCCCAAGCTGGAGAAATTGAACGGTGATTTTCGCCCAGAAAATCACCCATAATTTTCGTTCAATGTGGAGAAAATCACCCTCCAAAATCGCCAACCCCAGAGAAGATATGCAAGTATTTTCGCTTGATCGAGAGAAAGTCACCAGAGACTTTCTCCGACCTAGGCGAAAGTGTACCTTTTTTGCAGAAAAAAATGTGAATCTAAAATTGCGATTTTTTTTCAAATTAAAGGCATATTTCATGATCTAAACCGATGAATTGTAAATAAATGATAATATATTAAAAAACTAACCTTTCTTTTAATTTTGACGGTCGGATCTTCAACTACTGCTTTAATGGGAATAGCAGAAAAAGGTTCCAAGATCTGAGATTGAAATGAAGAGTTCTAGAGAGTGTTTAGAGAATTTTATTAAAGGGAGAAAATTTTTAGAGGAAAATAAAATTTTTAAAATTTTTTAAAATTATCCTTATAAATTATCAAGTTGCCTTTATTAACCGCTACTCGAGTGGAGTGGGGATAATGGTTGTCAGCTCAAGAATAGAGAAGAGAGAGACGAAAGAAAGGAATAGAGGGGAAGGAGGATCTCGATAAGTCACTCACTCACTCACTCCAGTCCTCCTCCCAGTCCATCCACCTATCTTCCATTTTGCATATAAATAGGCTCAAAAAATTTGAGCCATTTTACACACAAAGTATCCTCTCATCTCTTCGTCTTCTTGCTCTTTTTACTCTCAATTTCATCTCACACACGCAGACAATAATAGCTCATCAGGAACATTGCCTACTCCCAGTACTCAAGCCAAGCAGGAGATCAACTTTAAGTCCTAAAAAAGGAATCAAAACAATGGATGGAAAGAAAAAAAAAAAAAAAAAAGCATTTTTTTTTATGGCTCAAAAACTCAACAAATTACAATATCATTTTATCTTATGGCTTGGAATTTTTCAGCAAATAGTTACCATCACATCATTTAATACTTTGATTCTTTTTTACCTTTTGTTCTTCAAGTGCTAAATGAATCATAGCATATTAAATAGCACACGACTCAAAGTTTTTATTTGCAAAAATACAAACAAGAATATTATTTGGTGGAAAATCAGTTAGAGCAATGCTAAAATTATGTAATAGAAGAGATTATTTAGTGTTATTTTACAGTTAGTGTTAGGTTCAATTTAGTCTATTTAGGGTTTAGAATTCAATTTGTTTTCATCTAGGGTATTTTTTTGTCCACAATTAAATTAAATTTAGGAAATATTTTATCACAATTCAAATAATAAATTGGGTGTATGAATCATATTTACTATTTGCAAGACAAGAGAAAAGAAGAAGAAATAAAAAATCCTCCTTTTTTATGTCCACACATTTCCACTCTCTCTCCTCTCTCTCTCTCTCTCTCTCTCTCTGCTTTTATACAAGCCACCCCTTCTCTTTCTCTCTCTACTGATAAATATGTACTATAGTTCCTCTCATCTTTCCCTCCATCTATTGTCTCCATTAAAACTTTCATCTTTTTTCTTTTTCTTCCTTATATAAACCCCTATATCTGGCGAGATAATTAACCATGATGCCATGTATAATGGGGAAAAATGGAGTATTGTTGAATTTAATTACCCATTTTGTTTTTCTTCTACAGATTAGTGTTTTCTTTGCTGGAGAAATTTTAGAAAAATCATTACAAGCGACGGAATCCAGTCCTCCTCCGCCACCTGTAGCGACGGTAACCAACTCGAAAGAGAACAACTCGACTCCGACGCTCTTTCAACCACAAATTCCATAGTTTCAAAAGGGAAAAATTCCACTTTTTCTTCTTCTGTTTTCAACAAAATTAATTAATTAAAAAAAAACCCCAGAATAGGAGAAGGAAACTGGGCGTGAATTTGTTTAAAATTATTAAAAGGAAATCGAAGAAGAAGATGGAGCTGCGGAGAAAAGAAGGCAGAGAGAGAGATGAAGAAAAGGTGTTTGATGAAATGTAAGAAAGAAAAATGCGGTTAAAGCAGCTGGAATGAAGCCAAAACTGGTGGGTGAGTTTTCTGCTGAAAGAGGGGATCTTCATTAAAAATAATGCGTTCAAAATTTACAATGTAAGAGGCAAACCCAGAGAGTCACTAGCCATTGTATTTAAAACAAAAGACAAACCATCTATCTAGATAACTCTCCCTGGCTCTATACAAAATGAAGGAAGCTAAAATCTACTGTTGTGGGGGGCAACAATGAGGATCATGTAATAATTTGTCTCTAGTAACAGAAGTTGTAGATGGCTTTTCGGAAATTCTACTGGGCGACCAAAGAAAGGTCTTTGTAAGATTGGTGTCAATCCAATGTTTATCATCTAACGTGCTGAAAAAATCCAATTGCCTATTAGGTCTGATGAGAAGTTTCCAAACCTGTTGCCAAGAGTTGCAGTCCCTAAGGCCCTAGTTTGGGAGTTTAGGAGAGAAGAGAAAGGGAGGAAAAAAAAAAAAAAAGTAAGTGAGATGATTTATTCAAATCTTGTTTAGGAGTTCTAAAGAGAAGAGAAAGGTTTTTTATTTGGGAGTTAGGAGAGAAGTGGGAAGAAATGATATAATGAAAAATAATTTTAGATTAATAACCTTTTGAATAAATGAGAGGAAGTTATTATCTTTGTAATTTTTTAAAAGGTAAATATAAGACTTAATTTTTGAGACTTTTCTTTTCCTGTATTTTATTCCCTCTCTTTTGCACTGAACTCTTCTTTTAATATAAGCTTGTTATTTTACCTCAAAAAAGAAACAAAATGGGACCCAACTCGTTCTTATTAATGAAAGAAAAAAATCACAAAAATCATAAACGAAGGAATCTTGAGTGATGAGAAAAAAACGCAAGAAAAATAAGAATATACAGTCTGTAAAGAAACACACAAACCATGTACATTGAAAGACCTATGTAACTAACTATAAGATCATGTTAGGCTCCCACAACTCAAAGTATCCATTTATATAATTACATCCAATCCACATTCCACAAAGTATGCAAATTAATTCTTCCCATAAAGAACATGTCGTAGAAATCAGAAATTACAACTTGAATACCGTCAAATCAAATACATGAGCTGCACAAAATAAATATTTCTATTGTATTATGACATGTGTAAAATACAAAAAAAAAAAACATGTGCATTTCCGGAACCTATGGAATAGAAGCTATAATTTGCCCTTGATCCCATTACCAAAAACACAAAAGGATCCTCACTTCCGGGGACGGACCTACGCACGGGCTCGGGTGGACTCGAGGTCCCCTGGGATTTTTTTTTTTTAAAAAAAAAATTTTATATCTTTTACATTTAAGCCCTCTAATTTTTTTTTCAATTTAGCCCTCACAAAATGTAGGGACTGATTTATAAAAAAAAAAAAACCCTCGGCTCGGCTGCCCCAGCAAAAACAACAAAATCAATTTCATTTTCTTTCTTCTCTCTCCCCGATCTCCCGCACCGGCGCACCACAGCCCCCCACCCCCCACTCCGCTCCGCTCCCCCTCCCTCTGCGACAGACAGACAGCCCTCACCTCACAGAACAGAAGAACATAACAGAAACCCTCCCTCCTCTTCTCTTCCTCCTCCTCCTCCTTGTCGGACTCCGAGCTCGGCTCTGCGGTGCATTGTCGACGAGTCGCACAACAGCGGCAGCGCCAGCAGCAGCAGCAACAACCGCGGCGGCGGGAAGAAGAAACGGCAGAAGCAGAGCAGTCTCTCATCTCAGCAGTAGCAGTGTGAAGCTAGCTAAACATCTTGAACAAAAAAAAGTAAGTTTTTAGAAACTTTTTTATTTCTATGATTTTTTATTTTGAGTGCTAAAATTTTTTTTTTTGGTAAATAGATTTTTGAGTGCTAAAATTTTTATGTTGTTAGTGAAAAAATTTCTAGGGTTTTTTTGGTAAGAATATTATTATTATGTAATTTATAGACTAATTAATTATTATGTTATACATGAAATGTGTTGAATTGTGAATTTAAAATATTTGAATATTATATAGGATTTTACCATGGAGAAATATATTGGAAAATGGAAGAAGGGTCCTAAACCGATTGAAGAAAAATCAGCTAATAAAGGAAATGTTAATATTGAAGATCGTGGGAAAAAGCCTCGGGTAGGGGTAGAGTTTTCGGATTTTAAAATTATTGGTGATCCAGGATTGCGTAAATCAATTGATAGTTATCCTTATGAAATTAGAGATGAATTAAGGAGACGTTATGTGGCTAAAGGGCCAACTCAACCATGTGATCATAAATTTCCGTAAACTGATTTTGGTGAAATTAGAAGATCGTTTCAAAAGATATGGTTTAAAGATTTTACTTGGTTAGAGTACAGTGTACATAAAGATGCAGCATTTTGTTTCTGTTGTTATTTGTTTGCTAAAGGTCAAAATCACAAACATGGTGATGATATATTTACAGAAGTTGGTTTTAAAAATTGGAAACGTGCTAAAGAAAAATTTAGAAACCATGAAGGTGCTCCAAATAGTCCTCACTCTGGTGCTATAATTCAGTTGTTGGGTTTCAAAAATCAAAGACATAATGTGGAATACGTTTTAGCGAAACAAAGTAGTCAAACTGAGATTGACTACCGTGCATGACTGACTGCTGTTGTAAAAGTTATTCGATTTTTATTAAGTCAGGGTTTAGCTTTCCGTGGAAATGATGAGTCGATAAATTCAATCTGACAAGGTAATTTTCTTGAATTAACAAAATGGTATTGTGAGGAATCGGAAGAAGTAAATAAGGTCATGAACTTGAATGCTCCCGGAAATAATCAGTTGACTTCTCCTAAAATTCAAAAAGAAATTGTTAATGCTTGTGCAACAGAAATGAGGCAAGCTATTATCAATGAGATTGGTGACAAGTTTTTTTCTCTTTTGGTTGATGAGGCTCGAGATAGCTCTGTGAATGAGCAATTGTCTATAGTTTTGAGATTTGTTAATGATAATGGAGAAGTGGTTGAGCGTTTTCTTGGAGTGGTACATGTGAGTGACACTTCTGCACGGACGTTGAAAAATAGTATTGATGATTTCTTTGCAATAAATGGATTATCAATTTCACAGCTCAGAGGTCAAGGTTATGATGGGGGCGTCTAATATGCGTGGCGAGCTTAATGGATTGAAACAAAAAATTTTAGATGAAAATAAGTACGCATATTATATTCATTGCTTTGCTCACCAACTTCAATTAGTGCTTGTGGCTACTTCAAAGAAAAATGCTCACGTGTGTAGTTTTTTTGAGTACCTTGCTAAGATTGTAAACATTGTTGGAGCTTCATGTAAAAGAAAGGATTCTCTTCTGCAAAAACAGTATGATGATCTTGTAAAATGTCTAGAAAGTGGAGAAATTGCTACAGGAAAGGGCAAAAATCAGGAAACAAGTTTAGCTCGGCCATGTGACACTCGTTGGGGCTCTCACTTCAAAACAATAACTCGGATTTTGCATATGTGGGATGCAGTGACACATGTGCTTGAAACTATATATAAAGACGCTGATGAGGTCAATAGTCGAGGCATTGCCCGAGGTTTGATTGATAAAATGTGGCAGTTTGAATTTGTATTCATTGCTCAATTAATGGTAAATGTATTGGCAAAGACAAATACATTGTCAATGTGCTTACAACAAAGGACTCAAAACATAGTCACTGCTGTCCGGATGATTCAGACAATAAAGGAAGAAATGATGATGATTATTGGGAGAAGTTATTGGGTGTTGTTACTGCATTTTGTGTCAAACATGAAATTTTCGTGCCGAACATGCAAGATCCTTTACCAGGCCGAGCTAGATTATACAAGAGTGTGGATGGGCAGCCAAAGACTTACAGCCATTTTTTTTGTCGAGACATCTTTTTTTAGGTAATTAATTTCATTGTTTTTTTAACTTATTAACTAATATTCAATTATTTGTAATATTATAAATTATTAACTGTTTTTTTCTCTATTTAATGTTAGGTACTTGATTTTATAGTCAAAGAAATGGATGATCGTTTTACGGAGTCAACTTCAGAGCTACTTATTTGCATATCATGCCTTGATCCCAGAGATTCCTTTGTGCATTTTGATCGGGGTCAGTTACTCCGTCTATCTGAGTTCTATTCAGATAATTTTTCTATCTCTGATAAGTTTGAGCTTAAAGCACAACTTGATACATATATCTCTTACATGAAATCAAGTGATGGGGCAGCTTTCTCTGGCCTTACTGACATTGGAGATCTCGCAAAGAAGATGGTTGATACGAATACTCACAAGTTTTTTACTTTAGTTTATCGACTAATTGAGTTAGCTTTAGTCTTGCCTGTTGCTTCAACGACCATTGAAAGATCGTTTTCTGCTATGAGAACGATTAAGAATGGTTTACGCAATAGGATGGGAGATGAGTTTCTCAACGACAGTTTGGTTTGCTATGTGGAGCAAGAGATTTTTAAGAATATTGAAAATGAAGACATCTTGCAGCGGTTTCAAAATATGCAAACTCGAAGAATAAAATTGTCATCTTAATCATTTCATTCACATGTAAAACTCTATTTTAAATCATTTTTCAGTAGTCATTTCTTTTTCATTCTTTACATTGAGATGAATGTTATTTGTTTTTATATTAATCTTCTAATGTTCTAAATCAATTGCAGGTCATATTGAATTTCGTCTTCTGATCGTGTTTATCTCATATGTTATCTCAAGGTATTTATCCCGTGAGTGATGGGTAATCATTCTTCGTGAGTGATAGGTGATCACTCCTCATTGGTAATGAGCGATTACCTATTCTTTTGTTATATTATATGTAAATTTAGAATTTGTAATGTTTATCCCGTGAGTGATGGGTGATCACTCCTCATTGATAATGGGCGATTACTTATTCTTTTGCTATATTATATGTAAATTTGAAATTGTTTAAGTGTCTTTTGTACATGGAATGCATCATTTTATAGACGAAATTCTGACAAAATTTTTTTTTCCTCCAGCCCCCCAATCATATTGTTTTGTTTCCGTCCCTGCTCACTTCCATAAGAAAAAACAACATGCAGCTTTCTAAGTTGTCAAAATATACATATTCTAACAACTAAACACCATATGGACATCTAATTCCCAAATGTATCTGGAGAATATATCGCCTTCAAGTTCACAAAAAACAAACTTCATTATAGACTTGTTGGTCCATAATTTTAGTCTCGAAAATCCCTCCATGCTTGCTTAGTGAGTGGCATCAGTCTCATCAAGATAGACTTGCGTCTCTCAAATGGACAGCCAAAAAAAGCCCTTGTCTTATCAGCATTTTGGGTGAGATATATATAACGATCATCTATGACTTACTTTCAATCCCAATAGCAACCAACTGGTTAAAAGATGTCTTCCTCATAAGAAACATGAGGCCTAGACTTTTCCATCACAGAATTACCCTCTCTAATTGCCTCAGCTACAGTATGCAAAGCACCCTTTCAAAACATCAAACGTTTCATCATTAGACATCTTCCTTTTTTTACCCGATTGTACATCATAGCAAAGCAAAACTCTTAGAAATATCACAGTGACAGAAGTACTATCATAGTAACAGTTTACAACTATTCTTTCTAAAACTTGCATATATAATAAAAACAAATTTATATATTATCAGCCGAAATATGAGCTTTCATAACATAAATATGATTATTTCCAGCTCAATAATGATTACAGAAAGTACAAATATGATGACAAATTCTAAGATTATTTCAAAACTGAATGCAAACTAGAATGACCTTAAAAGAAGTATGAAATGCAACAAGGTTTGTCATTAGGTTGAGTAATTGGTTAACCATTCTTTGGGATCCAATTAAGTCTACTACATAAATGAAAGACATGATCACCGTTCAGAAAAAATGAAATATCTAGCCCAAACTTTCTGAATTATAACATGTCAGACTGATCTAAAAAAACTAAAAAATAAGGTGGTGGAGAACAACAATTTCTGAAAGAATAATAATGCAGAAACAATCAAGAAAGCAAGCAATTAGATCATTTTCACTAACTTAGGAGTAGGTGTACAACTTGTCAACTCCCTTCCTTCTCTATTAGAGAAAATGTGGGCTTGCATCTAACAGATATAGAGCATGGAAACAGAAAAGAAGCCATCCCTCAACTTGAATAGGAAAAGGGCAGAAATGAAGGAAACAATTGAGAAAGGAACCATCTTTACCCTCCCTCCTAACTAAGTAACCATCTTTATGAGCATGACACAGATTTAGCTTATTACCAGGCACCTATTTCATGAGAGAATCCTGTTTTAACAAGATTAAACTATATACACATCTTTACCAAAACATGAAGGTAAACAGTAGATGTAAAACTTAATGCACTAAAACATCGAACTCTTCATCATTTAACATCTTCATTTTCTTACCTGATTGTACGTCACTCTTCTTTTGTGGTTATGCTGCAGTATTTTTTGGATGCTCATTCATTCCTATAGGTGTTGCAGCATATTCTTCAAGCTCAATAGCATTTTGGGACACAAGGTGATCAATTTCATCTATGCTATTCACTTGCTGTCCATTTTCTTTGTTTTCCCATCTCTTTCATAATTACTTATGGGTTTGTTTTTCCATTTTTCAGGAAGAGGATTTTCCTATGCAAGAAAGAGCAATTTTTCATTAACAAGGATTAACAAAGTAATAGCATATAATTAATGTGACTAATCTTTCAACAATACATGGAATTAAAAGGGTTGAAGAATGATAATTTTACCCTTAAAAGATCTTCCCATATTTCTGGTTCCACAGTCCATAATTTTGTTATGGGATTCCTAGCAAAACCACTTAACTGTCCATTCTTGAATATATCATAGCACTCATTGAAGTGTTCTTTGAGTGTTTTAATTCGATTCTTCAAGTAATCCTTTGTGACATTCACACCAATTGTACTCTTTAACTCCTTGATAATATAGCTAAAAGCTATAGGTGAAAAAGTTCCTTCAACACGATTTCCAACATAGTGTTGATTTAGCAACGCTTAGACTAAAGCATCATCCATAGTAGCCGTCCACTTCATCATCTCCCTTTTAATTCCTCCTTCCTTCATTGTCTAAACTGCATTATCAAGAATGATTTAAAGTACAAATGACCATATAACAAATAAAGTACAAATGATCATGTAACAAGATCAAGAAACAAGTACATTAGCAAAACATAGTCCATGTTCGAATATTAAATACTACTACAACAATGTCAACAAAAAAAAAAGCTATTCCTCATTAGTTGATACATCATCATTCTGCATATTAATTGCAATATCGTGTCGTAGCATTTCTCCTTGTGCAGAGTCTTCTTCAATAGTTGTGGACGAGTATTCTTCCAAATGAGGATTATTTTCCAATTCCTGATCCTCATTAATATACTCAATATCGGGATCGACCTCCATTAGATAATTATGTAAGATACAACATGCAAGAACAATTTCTGACTATGTGCCAATATCATAATTAGGTTGTGTATCGCCTATGATTGGAAATCGTTTCTTTAGAATACCAAACGTCCTCTCAATTACATTTCCTGCAGACGAATGGCGGAGATTGAATAACTCCTTAAAGTTCTCGGGTGATCTAGTGCCATACTCTTTCAGATGATACCGCACCCCTCTATATGGCACAAGAAGGTTACTTCTTAGCATGAACCCAGCATCAACAAGGTAATATTTAGAGATTATAATTAGAATTAGAATATAAGTACATATATTAGCATTAAGAATATGTCACATTAGATCATTGATAAAGATATTTACCTTCAGGAATAATTAGTTTATCATCTCTCTTGAGTGCATTTTTTATTATTCAAGAGTCTAATGCGGTCCCCTCCCAACTAGGCAAAACATATGTGAATTTCATATCTAAGGAGCATGAAGCTAACACATCCATTGTTGGATGTTTTCCTACCAAGATATCTAGAAACTTTAGCTCGAATGTGTACCATCAACAGCTCCTAGACAATCCTGTAATTTTGCTATTTTATTAAAAAAAGAAATTGGGAAACAAAAATCTTAATATCTAAATATTATTTATAGTTCACCTTAAAGTATGGGTAAAACCGATTATCTTCAAGTATTTCAGGTGGAATTTGTGATCCATCAGGTTGGTGAAGAAATTGATCTTCCAACTAAATAACTGCTTTTAATACTCTATTAAAGTAGCGACTGACTGTCTCACTAGATCGACGATAAAAGAACGAAATTGTGGCATTTTTTGCTGGTTCAGTTAATATGTGAAGGAATTTAGCAAATTGCTCTTCAATTGTTGATCATTGTGTAGGTTGAAGTACACCATATCTTGGTAATAGCGTACACAAATTTTCAAATGTCTCTTGTCTCATACGAATAACTTTTCTTAAATTTTCATTTGTTCTAAATTGCATTAGAATTTCATTTTTCACTGCCCGATGCTCCTCAGCAGCATATCCTAAAGGACGCTCAATAGACGTACGGGAAAGGCTTCTCAATGCTAAGAACTTGGTGACTTGACAAACTATTTCTGCTCCAAGTAATTGTCAATTTCTGTGGAACAAATATAGTTCTTCTAAAATTTTATTTTTATCTTCAGTCATCTATAAAATGATTAGGTACAAATCAATATTAGTGTTGTGATAATTAGTATTATAATAAAATGCCAAATCCACCAAAATAAAACTTTTGTGAAGAACATATAAATAAACTAAAATCAAGATAATTACTATGATCTTTAACTAGTTAACTAAAATTAGCAAGTATGAGCAAAAACTATCAGAAGACAGACAAATGTATTTTAAGGCTTTTCCAAGAGTATGAAAATACATGTTTGCAGTGGTAAGTAACTATTGTGGCAAGTGAAGTGCAGATAAAATATCCTAATGATGAAAAGACCTGAAAAATGGGCATAGATATGCCATCAGAATCTGACATCAGGTAGCTTGGCAGCAAAGTATTTAATGTAATCCCTTCCAATATTCTTCACAATACTGTCTAAGAGATAAAGAGACGGCAACTTTTGCTCACTAGGAAGAAAATTTCTAAGCGTCAGAATATGCATCAGATTTTCACAAGAAAACTACAAGAGAACAAGAGCAACAAAATATTATACTTGATGAACAGAAGTAATTACTCGCTCACATTACAAAGACCAAGTTTCACATCCACAGGTTTTGAGTTAACAGAGATAAGATAAGCGAGGGAGAGTTTAGGATGTCAAACAAAACTTGCTATCCACATTAAGGGCACAACTTTGAAATCAAGAAATCACAAAGAGAAAAAGCTAAATTTACATAACTTCAGCACTGATAATAAACTCAGATAATCTGCTGATGATGCCAATGACCTTTCAGGGTCTTTACCTGAGAGGCATGGAACATTTCCCGCTAGTATTATACAAACACAGTCATTACCACTCATAAACCTAATCTAACATATTCACGAAAAGATCAATTTGTTGTAGTTAGCAAATGTTCAAGGAATATCAAGAGGCGAGATAGATGATATCAAGTCTTCAAATCCCTCCTAAATCATTCAGAAGAGGAAACATCTCATTTTCCGCAGTACATAGAATAAAGCAAGCCCAAGAAAAATTCATCTTTAGCATCAAGAAATACAAAATAGTTGCAGAAATGAGCTTCATTCCAAAAGTATCGCAACTGAGATATTATGTATTGTCAGTTTCCTGTTTCTGATTGAAATGGGAAGGTTTGTACAATTGCTACAGCTATATGTCAGTTTATCTTAACATAAAACCATAAATAAAACTTGCAGTCTGATTTTTGCACTATGCTGAAGGATCTCTTCACTTGCACAAATGATTGTAAAGTTGTTGTTCCAAGCATAAGAGGTCACAATTTATCTCTTACCAGTAGATATATCAGGGAAAAAATAAATAAATGACTAACTATAGATCTACATACAAACTGAAGATGACCACGATGCAAATGGTGCCACCATAGAGAGGATAATTATCACATTCAGAACAAACTAAAAGTAATTTGTTCTGCATTTGTTGTTCACATCACCACCAGAACATCAATAATGAGCTGTAGATAGAGAATGTGATACATTGACTTTGTAGTGGAAGGACCTTGACCTATTTGAGCCAGTTTCAAAGAAAATGATGAAAACTTGCAGAAGCCAGCAAAAGAACAAGAAGCAATTTTTCCTCAAATGAAATGAAAAAAAAAAAAAAACTAGAACAAGACAGAAGTTCATCTACTTCAAGTAGATTCTAGAATTAAACTGAAAAAATAAATATTACACTAATCTGTGAAGATTCTTTAGACAACCCTTTCAACCTAGATTGATCCATATGAAAAAGAATCCAAATTCCTTCAAAACAAAGAAAAAGAATCAATCTTTCCACAAATAAAACAACAAAATCACTCCAAAAGGAAAGAAGTTTATCTACATTTGTAGATTCTTGAATTAAACTAAAAAAAATATTACACTAACCTGTGATTCTTCTTCAGACAACTTCTTCCTTGAAAACCATTGAGAGCGTAGAGAGTAGGACGAAGGCGCACTCCCCCTAAGAGCAATAGGTAGGTCGGTGGCTACCTAAGGAAACTCCGATTTGATCCGCCCCCGGCTGGGAGGCATCTATCTCATCCCGATCACAAGGAGCGGTTCGGCCCATTAGAAGGAGTGAGTATGGGACGAATTAAGAGGAGATATGCTTCAGACAAGTCTTGGGAAGGAAAGAATTGGCGGTAAGGATTCGCACCTTCGCTGAATCAAGACGCAGATTGCCGTAGTTTGTCTGAAGGAAGAAAACTCAGAAATATATGATATTATACGTTGAGGACTTGGGATGTCATTTTAAAATTGTTCCCGCACAAATGAATGGGTAATTTGGGTATTATCCCTTAAAAAACTAGCAAACAAAACTCATAAACCCCCTTTCTTTCCCTTTCCCTTTCCCTTCTCTTCTCTCCAATTCTTCCCATACAAACTAGGCCTAAGTGTGTGTGAAACATCCTCCACCGCTGAGTCGCAAACCAGACAAAGAGGGGAAATAGCACATTTTCTATTAAACAGTAAACTTGCTGTTGGAGCTTTCCTAGTCGAGCCATCCGTATCATCATGTTAAGCCTCATCGGACCCTTTAGTCTCCAAATTTTCTTCAAACTACAGTCCACTATTCCAATCCGGTCATTATCATGAATCTCCGAGTAACAGTGCTTAACATTGAATTTAGTAGGTTGGACTTCAATTTGTTTGAGGACTTCAGCATCACCGGCAGAACAAGGACAAAATTGTTGGGGACTAAAAGACAAAAAAAATTTCTTTAGAATTTTTCTATGAAATAAATGAATTCTAAGTATAAAACTATTCAAACAATTTCAAATTTATAAATAAAATAGAAAAAATAAGTAATCGTCAATTACCAATGAGGAGTGATCACCCATCACTCACGAGAAATGATTACTGATTATCTATCACTCACGGGATAAGCATTACAATTCCAAATTTACAAATAAAATAGAAAAAAAATAAGTAATCGCCCATTACCAATAAGGAGTAACAGGCAAAACGAAAGCCAACTCAATTATTCGATAGACTAAATTAAAAAACTTATGACTTTTTGTCTCAATCATCTTCTTTGCAAGATCTCCAATGTCAGTAAGGCCAGAGAAAGTTGTCCCATCACTTGATCTCATGCAAGTGATATATGCATTAAGTTGTGCTTTAAACTAAAACTTATCAGAGACAAAAAAATTATTTGAATAGAATTCATGTAGACGGAGTAACTGATTCCGATCAAAATTCACAAATGAATCTCTAGAATCAATGCATGATATGCACATAAGTAGCTTCGTATTTGACTCCATAAAACGATCATACATTTCTTTGACTATAAGATCAATAACCTAACACTATACATAGAACAGTTAATAATTTATAGTATTACAAATAATTGAATAGTTGGTAATATGTAAAAAAAGAAATTAATTACCTCAAAAAAGATGTCTCGATGAAAAAAATGGTAGTTCGTCTTTGGCTGTCCATCCACACTCTTGTATAATTTAGCTCGGCCTCGGCTTGGTTTAGGATCTTGTATATTGGGTACAAAAATATCATTTTTGGTACAAAATGTAGTAATAACACCCAATAATTCCTCCCAACAATCATCTATCATTTCTATATTTTTTCAATTCATCCTTTATTGTCTTAACCATCCGGACAGCGTTGACTATGTTTTGAGTAATTTGTTGCAGGCACATTGACAATGTATATGTTTTTTGCCAATATAGTTACCATTAAATGAGCAATGAATACAAATTCAAACTGTAACATTTTATCAATTAACCTCGGGTAATGCCTCGACTATTGACCTCATTAGCGTCTTCAAATATAGTGTCAAGCACATATGTCACTACATCCCACATATGCAAAACCCGAGTTATTGTTTTAAAGTGAGAGCCCCAAGAGTGTCATCTGGCCGAGCTAAACTTGTTTCCTGGTTCTTCCACTTTTCGGTAGCAACTTCTCCATTTTCTAGACGTTTTACAAGATCATCATAGTGTTTTTGCAGAACAGCATCCTTTCTTTTACATGAAGCACCAACAACATTTAAGGTACTCAAAAGAACTACACACATGACCATTTTTCTTTGTAGTAGTCATAAGCACTAATTGAAGTTGGTGAGCAAAGCAATGAACATAATATGCATGCTTATTTTCATCTAAAATTTTTGTTTCAATCCATTAAGCTCGCCATGCATATTAGACGCCCCATCATAACCTTGAGCTCTGAGCTGTGAAATTGATAATCCATTTATTGCAAAGAACTCATCAATGCTATTTTTCAAAGTCTGTGCAGAAGTATCACTCACGTTTACTACTCCAAGAAAACGCTCGACCACTTCTCTATTATCATTAACAAATCTAAAAACTATAGATAATTGTTCCTTTACGGAACTTTCTCGAGCCTCATCAACCAAAAGATAAAAAAATGTGTCACCAATCTCATTGACAATAGCTTGCCTCACTTCTGTTGCACAAGCATGAATAATTTCTCTTTGAATTTTAGGAGAAGTCAACTGATTATTTCCCGGAGCATTCAAGTTCAGACCTTATTTACTTCTTCCGATTCCTCACAATACCATTTTGTTAATTCAAGAAAATTACCTTGTTGGGCTAAATTTATCGACTTATCATGTCCATGGAAAGCTAAATCCCGACTTAATAAAAATCGAATCACTTTTACAACAACAATTCACCAAGCACGGTAGTCAATCTCAATCTTACTACTTTGTTTCGATAACATATATTCTACATTTTGTCTTTGATTTCTGAAACCCAACAACTGAATTACAGTACCAGAATAAGGACTATTTGGAGATCCTTCATGGTTTTTAAATTTTTTTTAGCACATTTCCAATTTTTAAAACCAACTTCTGTAAACATATCATCACCATGTTTGTGATTTTGACATTTAGCAAACAAATAACAAGATAAACAAAATGCTGCATCTTTATGTACACTGTACTCTAACCAATTAAAATCTTTAAACCATATCTTTTGAAACGATCTCCTAATTTCACCAAAATCAGTTTGCGGAAATTTATAATCACATGGTTGAGTTGGGCCTTTAGCCATATACCGTCTCCTTAATTCATCTCTAATTTCATAAGGATAACTATCAATTAGTTTACACAATCCTGATCACCAATAATTTCATAATCAGAAAACTCTACCCCTACTCGAGGCTTTTTCCCACGATCTTCATTATTAACATTTCCTTTATTAGATGATATTTCTTCAACCGGTTTAGAACCCTTCTTCCACTTTTCAAAATATTTTTCCATAGTAAAATCCTATATAATAAATATTAAAATATTTTAAATTAAATTCAACACATTTCACTTATGACATAATCATTAATTAGAACATAAATTACAAAATAATCATATTTTTTTTAAAAAAAAAAACCCAATAAATTTTTTGAAGAACATGAACATCATAGCAGTAGCAGCCAACAGGATTCAAGAAATTTCATAAAACAACCTTTAAAATAAATAATGTGTAGTCGAGAGAGAGAGAGAGAGAGAGAGAGAGAGAGAGAGAGAGAGAGAGAGAGAGGAGGAGGAGGTGGTGGTAAGACAGAGAGTCAAGAGAGGGAGGGAATTTCTTTCTGGGTTCGGGCGTGAGAGACAAAGAGAGCAGTGTTTTAAGAATATATATATTTTTTAAATCAGCAACCCAGCCAAAGTTCTGGGGCTCTATTGAAAAAAAAAATTAGGGGGGTTTGAATATAAAAAACTCAAAAATTCTATATTTTTAAAATTTTTTCGGGGGGGCTCGAGCCCTCCTAGTTCCGCCACTGACTTCAACTCCAACAAGAATTGTATGACACATAGGGGAAACAGTGGAATTCCATTTACTGTTCTCCATTGGGGAACCATATTTATGCCACAATATTTTAGCCCATAAAGAATCTGGTTTCTCCATCATTTGCCAAGCCAGTTTCGCTAGTAGTGCCATGTTCATGTGTTGCAAATTTTTAACACCAAGCCTACCTCTATCTTTAGCTCTACAAATATCATCCCATGCAACAGTATGCATTTTGCATTTCTGGTCATCTTCTCCCCAAAAGAATATTTGGTTTGATTTTTCCAAATCCATTAGGAGGCCAGTAGGGAGATTCATTGTTTGTGTTAAATTTTGAACTTGAGCCTAACTCACCCTAGAAGATACCTTAAGAGGGGAGGACTGCCCAAGCTTTTATAAGGAGTAATTATTTCTCAAATGCTGGCCATGTGGGATTCTCAACACACCCCCTCACACCCAGGAACGGACATCTGGAGCGTGAAGTTTGCAGAACTGGACATCTGCACAGGTGGCCCAACTTAAGCAGCCCAACAACTAGCTCTGATACTATATTAAAATTTGGGCTTGGGCCTAACTCACCCCAAAAGGTACCTTAAGAGGGGAGGACTACCCAAGCTTTTATAAGGAATAATTATTTCTCAAATACTAGTCATGTGGATTCTCAACAGTTTGCATTGCATAAAAAGGGGTGGTGGCAATAACTGATTGAGATGAGTATGGTTCTTGCTGCCCAGGACAGAGTATGTCTCTTCCACTCATTAAGTCTCTTATGAATTTTAGCAGCTAAAACATCATACAAATTCCGAGATGCTCTTCCATGAATGATAGGCATACCAAGGTAGGTTCCCAAATCCTCTGTTAGGGGGACGTTGAATTTTTCACTCAAATTAGTTACCACATCTTGGCGGGGGGGTATTCTTCTTGGTATACAACTTAGATTTGTGAGTATTAACTTTTTGGCCACTTAAAAGGCAGAATCATTCCAAAGTCTTAACCATGATATTAGCTTGCTCTATACATAAGATATGCCCGGCCTGTCCTTGAAGCTTTGACCATGTTCCATCTACCTTGTTTAACCTCTTTGTTGATCATTTGTCCAAGGAATTCCATGCACAAGACAAATAAGTAAGGGGAGAGAGGATCCTCTTGTTTTAATCCTCTTTGTAGTTTAAAAGGATCCAATTACTGAGTTTTGAGAAATTAAACTTGATATTGTCCAAAAGGGAACTCGGTTCAGCTAAATAAAGAGACATATAGAATTTTCAAGCAGTCTCTTTGAGTAGCTCCCAATCATCAGTCCAATTGCCCTGCTGATCCTTAAGTTTGGTAATCATGTTTCTCCTCCTTCTGGCTATAGATGTATGATTAAAAAAATCTTGTATTATTTCCCCCCAATTTAAGCCATGAGACTCTGGATTTTTGACACCAAATGTATTCTTCTTGTTGAAGAATTTTATTATATTCAGTCACAAGTTCCTTCTCAAGCTTGGACAAATATATAGAAGTGTTACTCGATGCTCGATTGGTTTGTATGCCCCTTATCCTTGCGAAGCATCTCTATTTCCGGAAGAAATTGTTGTGGAAGGCTTATTTATTCCAAACCCTCACTCGGTCCTAAAACGAAGGATTTTCATATCCAGTTTATCAGCCTCTGCATTCCAAGAATTAAGTAGAAAATCTCTGAAATTTTTCATGATCCATCCATGCTGCTAAGAAACGGAAAGGCAATGATTGGTCTCTCTAGTTCGGATTCTCTCAGTATCCATCAGTAGAGGGCACTGGTTGGTGAGTTTATGGTAAGCTCTATCACACACACACACAAAGAAGAAGAAGAAGAAGAAGAAGAAGAAGAAGAAGAAGAAGGAATTCTATGACAAACGTTTTAAGGGAAGATTGTGATCTTCCAATTTTACCATAAAAAAAATGTAGTCACATGAGATGTATATATTTTTGGCCGGAATCCATTGTGGGTTGTCGTAGTGGGGTAGTTTTAGATGCATAAAAATAGTTTCAGTATATAAAAAAAAAATAAAGAAAAAGTATAAAATTAGAAAATAATGTATAGTTTAGGTATATATATATGACAATTTCCCAAAAAAAAAAAAAAAAATCCTATACCGAATATCAATTAATGGTATAAAATTACAACTAATTTATATTCTAAAAGTCTTTTTAATTATGTGTAAAATCTAAATTCAAAAACAAACTAGAAAACCCTGATTTTTGATGTATGTCTAATTTATTTTTTAAAGGAACATACATTCACCAAAATTTTCAATAAAAAAATGTATACAGAATGTCAATTGACAGTATAAAATTCCGCCTAATTTTCTATACTAAAAGTATTTTCAATTACGATGCATAAAATCTAAATTAAAAAAGATAACAAAAAATCCTAATTTTCATCATCTAGAAATAGCCTAAATGTTGTATTATAAAAAAAAGAAGAGAAAAGATGTCGTTTAAAGCAAAATGACGAGTGTCACTGATGAGATTGAAACCAAAGTTTCCATTGTTTTCTCTCACACTTTTCCCTCTTTTGTCATACTTAGCATCATTATGAGTGTGGGGAAGAGTGCACTCATTTATTACCCCCACTCTCCCTAGCCACTCTATCCATTCCCCTTAGAGAAGACAAGAAACCCTAACTCTTTCCCTCATTCTCTTCTCCCTCCATCCTTTTACCTCTTTCTCCCTCCCCCCTCCCACACCTGAGGCCCCCCACACCTCTATAAATTACATCAATTGTTGAGGCACAAATCACCGAGCCTCTTTCTTTTTCGGAAAAGAATCTCTCATCCAAGCCAACCCCTCCAAATTTCTTTTCTCCTCCCACCACGTCTGAAACATTTCTGCTAGCAATGAAGAACCACTGCCTGACTTCGTCTTTGCAGCCAACCCATTACTAGCATCTACATCAGTACTAACTAAGTTGTATGAGGATGAGCCTAAGAGCAAACTACACATTAGGAACGAGGTTAGGCTTCTTCTTGAATGCCTAGTGACGGAAAGGGGTTTGGACGTGGAGAAAATTGTCATCCTTATGGACCCCACACTCACCAAGATCTTCAAAATACTTAGTGAAAAATCTTAAGGGGGAGTGAATAAGGTTTTTAGCTAATTTTAAAAAATCTTTTGCGTGATTAAAAGATAAATCTCCAATTTTGTTTGCGAAAGAATTTTAAAACTCTTTTTCAATAAAATTCTAAATCAAACAAAATCTTATAGTTATGACAACCAAGTAAAAAGCATAGAATAAAGATGCACAACAATTTATAGTGGTTCACTCTCTCAAAGTGCTACATCCACTACCTTGAGTCAACACTCAAGGATTTTCCAAATCCACTATAATCAAAGTATACGACAATCACAAG
The DNA here is from genome assembly GCA_028651295.1 of Catharanthus roseus. Classification (NCBI taxonomy): domain Eukaryota; kingdom Viridiplantae; phylum Streptophyta; class Magnoliopsida; order Gentianales; family Apocynaceae; genus Catharanthus; species Catharanthus roseus. The sequence goes on from JAPQWS010000116.1 coordinate 1,698,956, forward strand.
TTTGAGGATCACCCACCAAGGGTTTTTGCAAGCAACCTCCATCCATAACACAATAACAATCAAAGGATAACCCAAGGAGTTTCTCAACACAAACCTTTGATATTAATAGAATAAGAGACGAGTGAGGAACAATGTTACCAAGTAAGCTTGAGAAGAAAATATACAACTCAATGAAATACTTCTACAAGCTCCTCTTTACTTCTTCTTTGATAGATGATCAACAATGAAGCTCCAAGAAGATTTTTCCTTTTTGTTTTTCTGAGAAAAAGATGTTTGAAAGAATGTGCTTTTAAAGCTCTTTTAAATGTTCTTAAATGATCTCAACAATATTTTCAACAACCTTCTTCTTTGATGCAGATCAAATGCCCTTTTTATAGGTGAAGGAAAAAACTAGTCATTACTGTCTTTAACGGTTAAATTGTTTGCAGTAAAAATGAAAAACCAGATGACCGGTTTCTAAAATCGGACGTCCAATTTTCTTGTAAAAGGAAAATCGAATGAGCCATTTTTTAAATAGGAAGACCGGTTTTATTTTACAGAAAGAATCGGATAATCCCCTTAAAAATCGGATGATCCCTCTTAAAATTCGAATGATCCCTCTTAAAAATCGGAGGAACGATTTTTCTAAAGCTAGAAAAATCGGACGACCAATTTTAAAATAAGATGTCCGATTTTTCTCCCTTGTAAAAATCGGATGACCCTTTTTGAGAAGGATTTAAAAGCCAGTTTTCCTTAAACAAAAAGAACTTTCCTTTACATTTCAAAACACTTCAAAATATGTATTCTTGATACTCTTTAGAATAAGATTACATTCAAAGGCATAAAAACTCTTTCAAGAATACTTGGGTTTTTCAAGAATAGTTTATAAAAAGAAATTTATCCAATGTGCTTCACACTTGATCAACAATCAAATATGAGAGTTAGGGAGTTTTATAAAATACCTTAGCATATCTCTAACTAAGACACAAGTCTTTAAGGTCTTCAATGGCTTGATATTTTCTCCTTCATTTTGCCTTGATCACTAAGATCTTTTGCTTCTAAGAGAATAGCCTTGAGACTTTAAAGATGCTTCTTTTGTTCTATAGAGACTAAGCTTATAATCATCACACAAACATATGTTAATCATAATCAAAATCATATACAATAATGCCCTTAGGGCTAACACTTAACTTTATCGAAGATAAACTAAGCAGAAGATGATAAGGCTTCTTTTTTAGAAGAGAAGAAGCTCAAGAGAAGCCCTGACCTCACTAATTCGATGGGGAGCTCTATCTAGGGTTCTATCTTGCTGCTGTTGTTGCCCTGCTTGTCTTGCTGTCCTACCATCCTGCCGTCCTTCGTACTATTATTATATTAGTCTTTTTTGTTTTTTCTCTCTTTATTTAGTTTAGTTTATTAGTAATTTAGTGTAGTTAAGTTTCATCTTTTCACTTGAACAGTTTACTGCATGCACTGTTCATGTTTGTAAAGATGAACATTTAACCATTGACGGGAATGAAATTAGTATTTTATTACTTTCTTTTGCTTGTTTTTACCTTATGATTTTGCCATCAATTTATTTGGATTGTGTGCTTTCTTTTCAGTATTATAGGGCTTGGGAATTATTTTCTTGAATTTAACTTAGTTTTCTAATGATTCTGGTTTTTCCCTAATACCCATTCCTCTACTAAAAAAAGCAGAAAAGCTATCTATTTCATTGAGGTTTTTGTATTTTTGCCTTCAATTTTGTTTTCTATTTTAATTTCAATTTGATCCACTACAATCCTTGAGAATGTTTCCTTTATTTGAGGTTTTTAACTGTGAATATTCCTTCCTTTATTTTGAGGTTTTCTGATGTTTATTTTGACTGTCAAATATTTGATGTCCCAATGTGTACTTATTTTGTTATTTCTTTTGAGTTAAATGGGAAGAAAGAAAAGGAGGGAGTATGGGGAAGAGACAAAGTGAATGGGATTTTTTGTCTTCTTCATGCCTTCATTTCTTTTTCTTTTTAATAATTTTTTTATGAGGATGTTGTCTTCATCTCTTTCATGTTTTAGAACTTGTTTAACTTGGAAAATAATGGAGAAAATTGTTGTTAAGTTGTCATTGTTGTTTGTTTATCGCTCATTTCTAGTAAAATTAATGGAGAGAGAGAGAGAGAGAGAGAGAGAGAGAGAGAGAGAGAGAGAGAGAGAGAGAGAGAGAGGAATAAGAGTCTTTTGATAGTGTAAAGAAAGGTGGGTAGCGTGGGGGCCAGGGGAAAAGGGGGAGGAGGAGTTAATTAGTCCGCAAAAAATGGGTTAGGGGGTAAACGTGGGTTAAAATTCAAAATTTTCAAATTCAAATACATGAAAAATGAACCAAGGGCAATTATGTAATCTTACATATCAATTTTTGTACTTTTACTAATTTGCCCTCATTTGAGGTAGTTTTTCGCCTCAATATCGAGGCATTTAGCACCGCCTTTATAAATTGTGATATATATCTACCTTATTGTTCAAAAGATTATTTGAAGGGCTGGCTTCAATTTGGTCTTCAAAATTAGATATGCTTTTCAATCAAGGGCCTCAAATTTAAATGCATTAATTTGATCCCTGTAATAGGAAAAAAATTGTTAATCAAGACTTTTGTTAATGATTTTTTATAATTTAACGGTAAAATACAAAAAAGTCAACGTAATAGGACTTCTATGAAAATTTTAAATATGTAAGGTTAAAAATATAATTTTAACTCTTTTTTTGCTAAATGAAAGAATAATTTTAAACCTACGTGTTTTTATAAAAAGCAAAAGTTGTTATTGTAAGTGATAACACTTAGGAGCATCCAATACATATTCTAAAGGATCTTATTAATAAAACTATTATAAAAAAAGTAGATTAGAAAATGTATTAGAAGATCCTGATTGTGAGTAATAATATTCATCACATTTATTATTTGTAATTCATTTTTTAACGAGAAAGAGATTTAGGGTTAGAGATTAAATTTCTAACATCATTATTTTAATTATTCACACATAAGCTCTAATAAATATGTGTACTCCTCACATGTTATAAAATTTTCAACAATTATCGATGGAAGTACTTAATTAATATATTTTTCCTAATTATATGGATCAAATTGACACACGTGGATTCTGAGATCTTGATTAAAATATATGTCCAATTTCAAGGACTAAATTGAAATTAATCGGTTATTTAAAATACTAGTAATGGTGAGATTGTAATTTTAATGAAATTGAAGGAAGAAAATGTAATTAATTCAAACTTATAAAGTGGGGCCAGATCCTACCTTGAACTCCACGCAGACTGCTACTGCAGACGCCAGATTGAGATAAGACAAAGTTGTCTTTATTCAAACAAAAGGGCAAAAATGGTAATCCCTCCAAGTCAGTGGCGTTACTGGACTGGACCACATCTGAATGGATAATCCCAATGCCTGAAACTCAGCCCCTGTCCGGCGTGTTGCATCATCTTCCAAGTTCCAACGCCACCACCGGCTGCCACCGTAAATGTAATTCATTTACCAAAACACCCTCTAAACAACCATATTATACTATGTAAACTCCTTGAATAATAAAGTAATTACCATTTATAAGTCATGTATAGTCCACCATTATATAAAGCGGGCGGCTTCACTAGACTGCAATTATTTTCACATCACCATCTCACTAATCATCTCCTACTCATCACTACTACTCCGAAAAAGTCCGCCATTAGTAGAGAGAGAAACCACGGTCCAAGAGAACTGAAGAATTTTGATAAGAAGGCTAGCAGTAGAATCAATATTAAAACTAGGGCAATGCCTTGTGGTTCTTCTACTAATTCCGGTGAAAACAATGGAGCTTTGCGTAACTTCAAATTGAACGAGTCCACTTTCTTAGCTTCCCTCATGCCCAAGAAAGAGATTGCCGCCGATCGTTTCATTGAAGCTCATCCTCATTTCGACGGCCGCGGCACCGTCATCGCTATATTCGGTACCTATTTTCTTTGTCATCAATTTTTATGTCTAATTTGTTTATTAACGAAGTCTAAGTTAGTAAAAAGTATATTCTGTCATTTTTGCATGTGTATATGTAATAATTGCATGCATTTTCTTTTTCCAGATTCTGGAGTGGATCCGGCGGCTGACGGACTACAAGTGACGTCGGACGGGAAACCGAAAATCCTTGATGTTGTTGATTGGTAATGAGTTAGAATTGTTTTTATGTGTTGGAAGTTGGTATTACGAGAAAGAAGTATTATCTAGAATTTTCTGATTGTTTTCTAATAATGTACTACAGCACTGGAAGTGGAGATGTTGATACATCAACAGTTGTGAAGGCTGATGCTGATGGTTGCATTCGTGGAGCTTCTGGTAGTGTTCGTTGGATGCAATTTGAAACAAATTTGAATTAATTCTTCTGTGATTGTTATTATGTAGTTTGTACATTGTAGTGGTAATTCTTTTGGTACAATATTTAGAAAGATGTTCTTTTGGCTGATATTTAGAAAGATGCATAGTTAGTCATCCTCTAGAATCCTAAAATCCCTGAGGGAGGAGAGCCATCCACAACAGGCTGAAAACGTTCATCTTATGAGCATTTTACCAAAAACCACTCGACAGAAAAGATAGGGGCGAGGTGGTTATGCTGCTGTTCATTGCTTAAATATGTTTAATCTTTACTGATCAGAGGAAATGCTTTGTTCAGAAACAGGAAGTCTCCCACCATGGTTACTATGATGACATTTTTTTTGGTTGTTGTCAGAAACGTTCGCTCTTATACTAAGGAATTATATGGTGGCATGTTTTTGCTTCCATTATCCTTTTTGAGTTGGTTTAGCTGATAGATGCTGACTATCGCAGTTTACCGTGAAATTTTACTCTGTTGCACTATCTGATAAGAAACTATGAAAATGACCTTTGGGTTTTTGGTAGAGATCGGGGCTTGTGTATTACTGACTCAATTTCATATTAACTGTCACTTGGACATACTTTTTCCATTTCAAAATATTTGTCACTTTCGAAATCAAGAGAATATTAATTGATACTTTTCCCTATATACCCCTATTTTATTTGAAATTCACGATTGTCAAGAAACTTTCAGTAGCACTATTAATGACATTCAAAGGGCAATTTAGTCTATTTCTTTTTTAATCTAGACAACACAATCATTTTCTTAATTCTCGTGCCATGTCCTAAAGCCACGCTTAATATGAAACAGAGGTAGCACTATTTAATTTGATATCACTGACCTGTGAATGCATGCTTCACTGTGTAAACAGATTTTCAATCATGATACACGAGCATGTCTTAGCTATATCTTTAGTCTTTGTTAAGAGCAAATGTTCCAGACGTGTTAATCACTTAACTATCTCAGGGGCATCTCTTGTTGTAAATTCATTATGGAAGAACCCAACTGGAGAGTGGCATGTTGGATATAAGTTGGTTTATGAACTTTTTACGGATACCCTGACATCAAGATTGAAGGTAAACCTTTACTTATTATCTGTCAGCCTAGGGAAATGTTTGATCCTTTTTTTCCCTTACATTTATTTCCTTTTTTCTTAATATATATCATTTGTCTTCTTACCCTTTTGTTTCTCTCATTTGTCATGCACAGAAAGAACGAAAGAAAAAGTGGGATGAAAAGAACCAAGAAGCTATAGCTCAGGCTGTCAAGCAGCTGGATGAATTTGATAAGGTGTATTTGACACCCTTAGAAGATAATAGCAATGCTTCTCGGGATAGCATGCATGCTTCAGCAATCCTCATTCATTTTCTTTTTTCTCTCTCGTGCTATTTGTATCTTTCTAAGTGCTTTTCTGATGAGTAATGAATCTTGTCTCTAGAAACACACAAAAGTTGAAGATTCAAAACTGAAAAAAGCCCGAGAAGATCTCGAGAATAGAGTTGATATTCTTCGCAAGCAAGCTGATGTCAGTGTCTTTCTATGTGAATTTCATTTTCATTTCTTATCTGTATTTATTTCCCATACTTGTCTGTAATTATTGCTTTTCTGTTGTAGAGCTATGATGACAAAGGGCCTGTTATAGATGCTGTTGTATGGCATGATGGAGAGGTATGGAGAGTTGCTCTTGACACCCAAAGTCTTGAAGATGAGCCAGGATTAGGGAAACTTGCTGATTTCATACCTTTGACAAACTATAGGTATGTCATACCATGTAATGTCAACGTTGGTGCGTATGCAGTGATGCAATATATCTAGAGAGAGCTTACTGTGCATAAATCACTGTTAAATTTATTCTCAACAAGGAGTTGATGTAATTAATGCTCCTCGGTTGAGACAACAGCTCGGTGAAAACGAACTTAATAAGCTAAATGAAAATTTTTACATCAATGTCCCAGCCAATTAACTGAGCAGGGGTATTATTATATTAAATAAATTCTAGTCTTGCCTTAATACATATCTTGTGCTGCATACCCTTAGTATTATTTAGGTCAGTATAGCATCCTTATTTGTCTGATATTCCTAATCCTAGTTGAGTTTGATTGGCCTTCGGACATTTAAAGTCTGCAGGTTTATTTCATATTTATTAACAAAAATCAGAAAATATGAAATTGGGTAGGTGATGTCTAACCTCAGGTGTTTGGCAGACAGGTGTGGGTTCATACATTTTCTGTTTTTTGTGTGTGGTTTCATCTTGGAATATGCCCATCAGTGCCTATAAACATTTCAATTTTGTGTATGCTAGTTTCCGGAAATGTTTTAACTTAATGATACAACCTTCAGGATAGAACGGAAGTATGGCATTTTCAGCAAATTGGATGCATGTACTTGTGTTGTTAATGTGTACAATGAGGGAAACATTTTGAGCATTGTCACAGACTCCTCCCCACATGGTACTCATGTTGCTGGTATAACTGCTGCATTCCATCTGAAGGTAATTTTGTCGCTAATGAACAAGAAGCCTACTAATTCTTCTTTTCATTGCATGAGAAAAAAGTGAATGCGCTCCATATTTTATATGACATGAGAACTATTGCCATATAATATGTGATGCCATCATGTAGGAACCTCTACTTAATGGGGTTGCACCTGGAGCTCAATTGATTTCATGTAAAATTGGAGATTCACGCTTAGGTTCAATGGAGACAGGAACTGGGTTGACTAGAGCAGCAATTGCAGCAGTGCAGGTAAGCTGGTATTATTGTGGGATTCATATCTACTTTTTGTGGAATTCATATCTATTGCTTTGCCCAGCAAATCTTTTGGCCTTAGGATCTCCCTGTCTCTATATTTTATTTTGGTGAAGTTAAAATTCATGCTTGCTTGCTGAAATATGGTGTGGTTCATCAAGTGGTTGAGAGAGAAAAATATTTTTGTTAAATTCTCTTCTTACCATACTTTTGGTGGTTACTTCTTACTCATTGAACTTAAAATGGATAGCATTTCGTGGTTTCTGAATAACTTCTTGAAAGAGATAGGATACTCTCTCTCTCTCTCTCTCTCTCTCTCTCTCTCTCTCTCTCTACTGTTGGGTTTTGGAACAGTAATTTATCTACAAAGTACGTCTCTCCCTCAGGTGAGGAATCTTATTTGACAAAAATATGAGCAGTGGGTTAGTGGTTAATCTTAAACATCAGATATGGATGTATAGCAAAAAACAAGTAAGAAGTTCCTTGTCAGCAATAAGTAATTTTAGTTCCCTTTCAGAAAAAAGAAAAGACAAGAGAAATAAAAGTAAGTCCTATAATTATGCTTATGATAGAGCATGGCAAAATTAAAGGGGAAAGTATCTCCTGCTAATTAGGGAGGATGGTCATGCCCGAGACTATGAGTTTCTTGTTTTCTAGTTCTAGAGAGAAATATCTCTTGGCAGTGATGAAGTTTTTGTTAAAAGTGCTGTTAAATCTTTTGCTACAACTTGAAATGTTATGTCAACTTTCTTTACTAGTTCATCGATTAAAAAGGAATACCCCCCCCCCCCCCCCCCCCCCCCCCCCCCAAAAAGAAAAAGGAAAATTTTTGTTCTGTTTACGGGCTGCTTGTAAAAGAGAACGTAAAGATTTCTGTTTCTTGCCGTCACTTCTGCACATTGCTTTCAAGTGATGGTGCATCTACTCATCCTCCTCATTATCTTCTCTGTTCCAAGATTCAGTGCCTAATGTCATATGAAGATTGTTATTTCTAGACTTAGTTGCCCTCTCTGTTCACTCTTTGGAAATATTCTCATCTGCTGCATCATTTTACAGCACAAATGCGACCTTATCAACATGAGTTATGGAGAACCAACATTACTTCCTGATTATGGCCGGTTTGTTGATCTTGTGGATGAGGTAACATATTCAAAACTCTGTAATTACTGCTTTCTGTTTGTGGAATCTGGCAATGAATTCGTGCACATTGATGATGGTTATTGTTGATATTAGATGGTCAATAAGTACCGCATAGTATTTGTAAGTAGTGCTGGCAATGAGGGGCCAGCATTGAGTACAGTGGGGGCCCCTGGTGGTACTACTTCAAGCATAATAGGAATTGGTGCATATATCTCTCCTGCAATGGCAGCAGGGGCGCATTGTGTGGTTGAAGCTCCTCCTGAAGGGCTTGAATACACTTGGTATGATGTATCTTGTTATTCCTTTGTTTTAATACTTGTTGCCATGGAAAAGAGTTTATCATCCCCATTAATGAAATTTTCATTATCTTCCACTTCTTCAGTCCAGTCACTTGAACTTGAGAAGCATGATAAAATTTATGCAGGTCTAGCCGTGGACCAACCACTGATGGTGATCTTGGTGTCTCTATAAGTGCTCCTGGTGGAGCTGTTGCTCCTGTACCTACATGGACTCTTCAACGACGTATGCTTATGAATGGAACATCAATGTCATCTCCATCGGCGTGTGGGGGAATGGCATTGCTTATCAGTGCCATGAAGGTTGTTTTAGCATAACTGGCTTTTGTTCTTTGCATGTCCTTTTTTTTATTTAATAATTAACATTATTTATATGCAGTCTTTACCATTTGACAAGAGGATATTGATGTGCAGGCTGAAGGAATACCTGTGAGTCCTTATAGCATTCAGAAAGCAATTGAAAATACATCTGCTCCTGTGGGTGACTTGCCCGAGGATAAACTCTCCGCTGGACAAGGGCTTCTGCAAGTTGACAAGTTATATTTCCTAGCCTAAAGTTTTGTTTTTAAATACAAAAGATCGATCAAACTCTTTGTAATATGGTTACCTTTAAATTGTTGATCATTAGGGCTTTTGAGTATATTCAGAAGCTGCATGATGTGCCCCGTGTTCGATATCAGATGAAGATCAATGAAGCTGGCAAAACAAGTACGATTTTGTCAGACCTCCCTCCCTCACTTCCCTGGCCTCTCTCTGTCGTGCATGTTCACGAACATAAACAGTCTCTTAAAATTCTCATTAATTGTTGAAAATATATAACAAGTTATAAACAAAGCAGGAAAAATATATCCCTTAAAAATGTGATATGCTGTCTGAACTGGCTTTTCCTGTGATTGAATACAGGTGAGACTTCATACCAAAAGCTTTCTATTTAAGCAAGATGGACACAATTTTGGCATGGTCTGGGAAATAAAGTGGACATTCTATTTAGAAATTCTATAGTCAAGGCCTGCCACGTCATTTTTCAACGTCTCTAAAAGATGAATAAATACCAGATTGTAATTTGTTGGTCTTGATGTGTCAAATGTGGTTTCACAATATCACCCCCCCAATGTTCAATGCTTCTTGTTCAAATGGATACTGTACTGAAGTGCATTTTGGTTGCAGCCCCTACGTCACGAGGCATCTACCTACGAGAGGCCACCTATTGTGAACGGTACACAGAGGTACAATACAGTTTTCAGAATTTCCTGATTTGTTTGTTTAACTCCCATTCTTGCGCAGAATTTCCAATTGCATGGATCCAAGTGATGCCTCTTGGCTTTTCAATGAGAGCCTGCAAATATCTTATAGATATCTACTTTAATATGCTCTGTTTTGAGGGCTTCCTGGAGAGCTCTTTTTCATTTTACTGCCAACCCTCCGAGTTAATGGTTTCTGGCAGTGAAATACTAATTCACCATTCATCTGAACCTAGTTTTAATTTTATTATTATTATTATTATTATTATTATTATTATTATTATTATTATTATTATTATTATTATTATTATTATTACTATTATTTGTTTATTTATTTATTTGGTTCTGTGTGCTGACACTAGTTTTGCTTCAGTGGACTGTGCAAGTTGAGCCAAAGTTCCATGAAGATGCAAGCAATTTGGACCAGTTGGTTCCTTTTGAGGAGTGTATTGAGTTACACTCTACAGGAGAGGCTGTAGTGAAAGCTCCCGAATACCTCCTTTTAACTCACAATGGCCGCAACTTCAAGTTAGTAATTATCACTCTTGATTTCTTTCCCATGCTATAAACCATCTTTTGAGTACTCTTTTGAAACTATTCTTTGTCGTGGTTGGAATTGTCTGTTCCTTAGACCCTTGCTTCATTTTCCAAGATTCCTCCATTCTTTGTTTGCTAGTCAAGGCAGGTATTTTGTGATGTATGTATCTACTGTAGGGAAATGATTCATATTACCATCCTTTATGGTTGAAAGAATGCATTATGCATATAGTCACGTACAACAAACTTTCTTTTTTATTTTTATATATTTCTTTAAGCAACTTTATAGATCATTGATTGGTTAAAAAACATAGATGTATTGAGTACCCATCCGGCAAATACTGAAATACTAAGCAGGTCCTTGTGATGCATTGAATCCTTGTCAGTCCCTCTTTGGCTTCTCAGTTGAGTTTAGTTTTTCGATCTCATTTTCTTCTTGAAAGTCCAGTGTGATCTTGATTTCTCCATCAGTTTTCAATGAATCATCCTAGTCCCCTTGTCTGTGCCAAACTAATTTTTGTTCACATTTTAATTGTTACAATTTGCCGTTTTCTTCTTTTCTGGCAAGATGAATAACATTTTCTTGCTGTTTATAGGTGGAAGAAATGCGAGTCCCCTCATTTATTATTATTATTTTTTTTTATGCAGTGTAATTGTGGATCCGACTAGCCTTGGGGATGGTTTACACTATTACGAAGTCTATGGGATAGACTGCAAAGCACCATGGCGTGGACCTCTTTTCCGAGTTCCAATTACTATAACAAAACCAACAACTGTGAAAAGCCGACCTCCTATAGTCACATTTCAAGGGATGTCATTCCAGCCAGGTGATCATAATTTTGTGGAAATGATGAGCTCAAATTGGGAACTGATTTCTTCCTAATGATGAGGTCCCTGTTCCCATATTTTACTCTAATGTCAGTCACACTTTGGATTTCCATTCAGCATGCATTTCTTATTCCTTTTCTTCTTTCCATAAACAAAAATGTTGTAGCTTTTGCTGGAGTATGGGATGTAACAAGTACTCTCCATGGACAATGAAATTCTTTATGTGGTTCTCCTAATAGAGAAAGATTCACATGATTGCTTATTTTAGGGCTTTCTTCAATGTATTCACTAAGTACCTGATAAGATGGGTTCTTTCATGAAAACTAGTTGTACTTATTGAAACCATTTAGGTGAATTATAAGAAGATAAACCATATGGTTTTTAGATGATCAAGAACTCATCTCATTGCAGTACTTAGATATTCTTGAGACACCTATTGAAAGTAAAACAAGTGATAATATCAGTTTCTTTCCATCCATTCATAGTACAAATGACTTTTCCTGTGTCCTCATCTAGGTTTCCCCTGAATACTTCTTGTGCAGGGCATATCGAACGTAGATATCTTGAGGTACCACTTGGTGCTACATGGGTAGAAGCTACCATGCGGACATCTGGCTTTGATACACCAAGAAGATTCTTTATTGACACAGTTCAGGTATAATAGTAGTGCAGATTCTTAATTTCCACTGTTCTTCTTTAACATGCTTGGTCTGCAGATCTCTCCGCTGCGAAGGCCTATGAAATGGGAGAATGTCGTGACTTTTTCTTCTCCTTCTGCCAAAAGCTTTGCCTTTCGAGTTGAGGGTGGCAGGACGATAGAGCTAGTAATAGCTCAGTTTTGGTCTAGTGGCATAGGAAGTCATGAACCTACCTCTGTTGATTTTGAGGTAAACTGTCATGTGATATGAATGATTATTTAACTGAACACCTTTTTCAAGTTGTCTGATTTGATGATCTTCAAGCATATGATTGGAAAGGCATAAGTCCCATATTGGATTGTGCCGCAAAATTAGTTTCACATGCTGTATGTACCAGTCATTTGTTGGCTATGATTATTCTTTTCCAATTCTATTTTGTCAGCTGATACAACAATGACAAGTTTTAATTGACGAGCACTTTGCGGAACTTAAAATTATGATGACTTATGAGTTGGGAGCTTTGGGATTAAATAATATCCTTTCAAGAAGGCTTTTAACATGTAATGCTTTCTTTAATGCTCTTACTGTGACAGAAGGATGGGGCTTTATTATGATTGTCAGTGGACTCCTTTGATTGATGACCATAGATATTATTGAATGAATTTTACTTTTCGAATATGCTTATTTTTGTACGTGTGCACCACTTGTGTTCTTAATTATAGAAACCCTCTTCCTGTTGGAGTATCTTAGTTTTTACTTTAATGTTAATTTTGTAGTTGGCAAATTCTTCTAATTGAAATTGGCCTGCAGTATCTCTAAACTGTTTTCTTCATATTAGATTTAAGAGCTGTACTTGGTTTTTGATGTAAATATGTTAGATTGGTTTCCATGGGATCAAAACCAACAAAGAAGAAGTGGTACTTTACGGAAGTGAAGCACCTGCACAAATTGATGTTGAAGCTCTTCTGTCATCAGAGAGACTTGTCCCTGCTGCAATGCTGAGCAAGGTGAGTTTCCTAATTCATCTTAGGTGTCTTCAAATTCTCTTACATGATATTTACTTACCTTTTGCTGATGACAATTCTTAAACTACTTTCCTTTTCTATTATTTTGCAGATTCAAATTCCATATCGTCCTATTGATGCTAAACTGACTGCACTTTCAGCAGACAGAGACAAATTGCCATCTGGCAAACAGATACTAGCACTTACACTAACGTATGGTTTTTGGTTGGTGCTGGATGGTTTTCCCAACTATAGTTGTGATAAGCACTTTCTGACATTTTCTGGCTGTGGTTGTATTGCAGTTACAAATTCAAACTTGAAGATAGTTCTGAGATAAAACCTTACATTCCATTACTTAACAATCGCATATACGACAATAAGTTTGAGTCCCAATTTTACATGATATCTGATTCAAATAAGGTATATGCATCTTTTGTTCTTTCTTGTTGTTTTATCTAATTGTTTTGAGGCAGCTTTATTTATACTTTTTTCTTAATTTAGAGAATCATTTTGCATACCATTTCCTGTCCGCTTTTCTTTTAATCAGTGATGACCATCATCTTCTTGCAGTACACTATGTCGCTAACTCATCTGGAGAGCATAGATAATGATTTTTGCTTTTCATTTGATGTTTGGTATTTTGGATCAGTGATAAGCATTAGCCTCTTGTATTGGAGGCTACTTGAATTGAATTTAGACACATTTCTCTCATGTCAGGGCTTTCTTCTTATGTAAAGGATGCATATTGGCATAGTTTTGTTATTGAAGACAGCATGATTGAAAATTTGCAAATGAAACAAGACTTAAAGAAGACATTGCTGATCTTTTTCAAAATGAATTTACCAGGGGTTTATGCTCTGTAATATAATCAAATCATAGACGTGTACTTGCATATGTATGAGTGCCTGCTGTGTGGTCATGCTGCCGATGTTTATGATTTCATTTTGGAACTGCATAAACTCCATGGAAGTTTGCTTCTTCGAAGCCTTTTTTAAAATGCAATTTTTTCACACTTCTGGCGTGACCCCGCCCCCGAGTTTGTATCTCCTTACTCTCTTCTTTGTTATCCAGCGTGTACATGCAATGGGTGATGTATATCCAAAATCTGCTAAACTTCCCAAAGGTGAATTCAGCTTGCAGCTATATTTGAGGTATGGCCCTTGCTTTCTTTTTGCAACGTCCAAAGCACGTACTGCTTCATGCAAGGTCTACCTGTAAGCTCTTTGCATTTTTTTTTTAAATTTCCTTTCTGTGTGGATACTTTTAAAACCCCTGCATATATTTAACAGCAAGCCTAGAGAGACAGATGGTTGACTGCAACCTAAAATGAGCTTGTGACCTATTGAGTTGTCCTGATGTAGGATTTTCATTGATATTCGTTCCTACGGGCAGGAAATAACAAAAATAATTAATTATGGGAAGAGAGTATTGCCACGCATAAATATTTGAGTTGTTTATTTTGGTTTATACTTCAAGCAATCCATGAGTTGATGGATGGATGTGGTGCATGATTCCTAATCTCTTATTTCCTTTTGTCTCTGTTATAGGCATGACAATGTGCACTATTTGGAGAAAATGAAGGGCTTGGTATTGTTTATTGAAAGAAAATTGGAAGAGAAGGTGCTTTAGTTTGTCTCCTTACTGCATACACTTTTAAGCTACACAAGATGCAAACCAGAATGCAATTTTATTTGTTAAATTTGCTTGTTGTTCCTCCCTTTTCGCACTGTTCAACTAGCCTCTTGAAAGAGCAAGACTTAGATTCATCTCCTCTGTATTCAGACTTTCCATGTGCAACTGTTGACTAGCATTAGAGTTTCTAATTTGATGCAAATTTCTTAACTGCATGTTTTAATGCATAAAACGCAGGAATATTATGGCAACATTAAGATCTTTTATGTTCTTCATACTGTTAGAAATGTCAAGAGTGCCTCCAAGAATGATGCTCATTTAAATTGTCTCACTTCAATTTCTTTCTCTTCTGTTGTCATTTCCATATTTCTCGAAACCTTAGGAACTCTTTCTTTAATGGTATTGCATCACCTTTTTGATAACTTTTTAACACAAATGTTGCTTTCTTTGCAGGAGGCGATTAGACTGAGTTTCTTCAGTGAACCTGATGGTCCTGTTATGGGGAATGGGAGCTTTAAATCTTCAATACTAGTTCCTGGGTATATATTTTCTTTAATTTGCTTACTGTTTGTAGTTTAATTGGTGTATCTACTTAACCCCTCTTTCATTTCATGTGGTAGAAAGAAAGAATCATTCTATGTGGCTCCACCAACAAAAGACAAGCTCCCAAAGGTTTTGAAATTCTAAGATATTCATTTATTGGTAGCATTATTTGTCAAGTGGGATGCCCCCTCACCCCGTCCCCAAAACAACAACAAAAGAAAAAAAAAATTTCTGATCTTTAGGTATAGAGATAATCCTGCTCAAGGCTGTTCCAAATAGTATTTGATACGTTTTATTTGCAGAACTCCCCCGAAGGATCTGTATTGGTTGGGGCAATTTCGTATGGCAAGGTCTCCTCTGCAAATAATGAAGAAGGCAAAAACCCAGAAAAAAATCCTGTATCTTATTTGTTATCTTATTTAGTGCCACCTCCCAAGGTAATTACTGTTCTTTTCTTGCACTATGTTTTCTTATCTTAGTTCTCCCATCGTACATGATACCAATCTTCTGCTTATATCAGATGGTTTGTAACTATACCCTCTATTATCCATTCCAGTCTTTCCTATTTTAGTACTTAGTACCTATTTTGCAGCGTGATGAGGAGAAGGGAAAAGGTTTCCCTGCAGCTTGCACCAAGAGCGCATCTGAACGGCTAGAAGAGGAGGTAATCATAAGCAAGTTAAACCTAGCCAGCATTAGAGTAGTCTTGTACTGTGTTATGGCTTTCTACTCTTGAAAATTGTTAAGTGGTTATGCTTATCATTTCTTGTCTCTAAAGAGTACAAGTCTAGCAGACTACACTTGAGATAAATCTCAATCATTTTGCCTTAAGTTATTCTTCTGGCTAGTTAGCTCTTGGATTCAAGTTCATTTAGTTATGCGATAATATAATTATTCTGATCCAATTCTTCAGGTTTTGTGACCATCTTCCTTTAAAGGAAAAACGCACAAAATGAACATAAGAGCGCACCAGTGCATAAAAAAATGCAGGAAGGGTGGTATTTTCTGTTGTTTGTCCATCCCCAGCTACCAAACATAATTTAATCTGATTTTGCTGCTTAGCTTTGAAATAGTGAAAAAAAAAAAAGAATTGAAATTTGCTTCCTTGCTCATACAAAAAAAGATCTTCCTTTCTAGCAATATCAATATTGAAGGGGACTAAGTGTCATCTGGAAGAAGTTCTCATTTGCTTATTTTCTTCCAGTGGTAATTGGGTAGTGTGCAAATTGCCACATCATAGGTGTATCACATCAACGTGGTTTTGCTTTATTTAAGGAAGCTGTTACAATTTTCAAATGGTCTATCATTTTGCTTTGAACAAGTTCACTCCCAGAATGTGCAGGGGAAAGTTCATTCTTGAAATTTTGTGCACTCTTATGCACGTGTATTCCTATCTGCTCGCCTTTGGAATTGACTGTAATATATACTCATGCTTATGTTGGTTGATTGCCACTATATATACCTGTACAAATTTGCCAGAAGGGAATTTGGCTGTTAGCTTGCCTGCTTTATTTGCTAAATGACTTTGGTGTCAGTAGATTCCAAATTTCTAAGTGGTATTTATTTCACCAGAACTGAAATTGTGGAGATTTCCCTTCTAGGATGTGCACCTTCTGTAGTGATTTCTGTGTTGAATTATTCTGGTGCAAAAACTTTATCATAGATGCCCCAGGTGTGTTTGGAGTCTGGACTTTGTGTACATTCATGCTGAATGATTTGTACCGACTTTTCTTCCCTAACTGTTTTTTCAATCAGGTTCGAGATGCCAAAATAAAAGTTCTTGCAAGCCTGAACCTAGGCACTGATGAGGAACGCTCAGAATGGAAACAGTTGTCTAGCTCACTTAAGGTAGTTAATCTGATACTTTCTCATGACGCTTCGCTATGTAAAATGTTGTTTCTTAAGTGATTAAACTGCTTTCTTTTAAACCTAATTCAGGTTAAAAGGAAGCCCCTTCTTCATTTGTCTAAGTCACCACACTTGTTTCTTTAACATGTTGCATCCTTTTACTTGTTGGTCCTTAATGCATATCTGCGCCCTTTATCAGATTACCTACCTAAAGTGTCTCCTATAACTATTCATTTGAACCTCTTTCCAAAGACAACCCGTCTCTTTCACCAGCCCCAATTAACCAATCTTGTTTTGGACCTATGGCATTCCTTTACCAGTGGGCCTTAATTAGTACTCGTGAAAGTCTGGGCCTCATTTCAAGTGGATATGATGGTTAAAGGCATAGAGATTGATATGGGTGTACTTGAGACATGTATTCTCTTCCTGAATATGACCACCTGAATAAATAGATCAACATAAATCCAGATTTTCAGGATGAGTTTGATGATGATGAACCCTAAACAATTCTCACATCTTATCCTTTTCAATATCTTGGAGGCGGAATTTCGCTCCCATAATATATCTGTAGGAACAAGAGCAGATCAATATATAAGGTTGTTTAGATTCTATTTTTATGTGCAAATTAATCCTACTGCTGTTATCTCCTTACACTGTTGTGCTTGTTCTTGAAACTTGCCAAGGAAATTTGTTCTTAGACTCTCTCTGGTCTGGTCATCTTAAGGTCAACAGGAACTCAAGGGAACCTACTAGTGTTTTTGTGCTTCCAACATCTATTTTGCACAATTTCCTATTATCTTTTTATGAGGACACGTAATTCACATTCTTCCAGGATGCAGTTCTGTAAGCCTTCTCTTAGTATATGCATGTAACTCCCTGGTCCTCTTGCATTACATTCCCTCTGTCTGTGCACATAGCCTATTTTGAAATTCATAATTATTTTCCTTGTCTCCAGAGTTTTTTCTTCTGTAATTATTCTCTTTCCAATTTTTTGCTAATTATGATTTCTTTTGCAGTCAGAATATCCAAAATACACTCCATTGCTTGCTAAAATTTTGGAAGGTTTACTAGCACAGAACAATGCAGAGGACAAGCTTCGTTATTATGAGGAGGTATATAATGTTAAAATGAGGGCATGCTGCAGGCTTTCTGTTTTTTGTTTTACGCACAGTTTCTTTCTCCTTTTGGTTATGCTTTGCAATTTGCTTTGCATTCAACAAAAAGGTTCCAGATATTGCTTGCCTTTGCTGTTGTGCTGATATGTTTTTCCTCTTCTATTGGGTTGGCTTTTCCTTTTCTCCCCCTAATACTTGATGGTCCTTATGCTGACTTGGATATTAGGGTTAAGGCATGACCATGATCATTAGTTGTTTCATCAAGGCTTTATCATTTCATTAGCAACAATTTCACTTGCAGCAGCACTGCTATCATCTAGTAAATCATTTATTCTGATAAAAGAGTTGGCAGAAGATATAGCATTTAACACTATATCAATTGTTATCAGCCGTCAATGTTGACAACTGATAGCTTTGTTATGCGACAGTTATTATCTAGATGTACATTATGATATAACTTGTATAAGTTCACCTTGTCCTATACTAAGCATATAGAAAACTCTACATTTATTTGGCAATCTCGACCTCTTATATATCATTAGAGGAGTCTTATCACTTGATTACAGTGTGACCCTTATTACAAGAGGTGGCTTAAGATCGACATGAGATCGAGGAGCATAGGGAGTCATTTCAATAAGTGCCACTCTTGCGCTCTTTACTATCAGTATTTGCTTCTGGTTCTTCTTCAAGACATGGTTGCTTTTGCAGATAATTGGTGCTGCAGATGAGGTTATTAACAGTGTTGACAGAGAAGAATTAGCAAAATATTTTTCCCAGAAAAGTGATGCAGAAGATGAGGGTGCAGAAGTGAGTAACTATCATCTTAATGCTGTCATGGTTTTGTTTTTCAATTGATGACAAAAGTAGGACCGGATTATAAAATTATGAGCATTTGTTTTCACTGTGGTATATAGAAATTGAAGAAGAAGATGGAGGCCAACCGTGACCAGTTAGCTGAAGCACTTTATCAGAAAGGGCTAGCTTTGGCAGAGATTGAGTCATTAAAGGTTCATATTTCTCGGTGTCACATTAAAGATTTTGTTTATATTAATTCACTTAGAGGATATATAAATATATATCTTAAAATTTTTTGTGGTTTGTTAACTTGACACTTTGAATTGGAAATCAAATCTTTCCAGTAAACTGAAAATAAAAGTAATATGCTGATAATGTTTAAAGATAGGAGAGTGTAAACCAAGCAGCTGAACATGAGTTTGATGAGATTTGGTCCTGCATATCTTTATTTGCAATATTTAAAGTTCAGAATTGTGAATTTTGGAAATGTGCATTGCATCTTTTGCAAAAAGTGATAATAAGTAGTTTCGAAGAGTAGTTTTACTTAAATGTTGTGTTCATCTTTTTCTCTCCAATGTCTTGCTTCTCCCATTTACAACTTTTTGTCACTTGTGCTAGTTACTGGAAATAATTCGTCTTTCTCCCAATGTCCTGCTTCTGGCATTACTGGAAATTAATGTTATTTGTTGCTAGTTATCTGGAATAATTCCTACCTGAGAAACAAATCTCGTTGTTAGGAAGAGTGTTTCTGATTAATAGAAGTGAGTATTTCAGGGTGAGAAAGTTGCAGAAAAGGAAGATATTGAAGTTGCAGAGACAGCTGATGCCCACCCAGATTTGTTCGAAGATAATTTCAAGGAACTTAAGAAATGGGTGGATGTAAAATCCTCTAAATATGGTACTCTCTCTGTGATACATGAAAGACGTGGTGGAAGGCTTGGAAATGCACTGAAGGTAAAACCTGTTCTTCCTTGGAGAAGTCATTGTTCCAAATATGGTATCATCTATTTTGTCTCTTCACCCTTTCTCTTTAAAACAAATGTGTAGGTGATGAGTCTCTTTTTCAGGTCATAGATTACCAGCTCAAAGTGCCTACATTTTCTTATTGTTGTTCAGGAAAAGGAATGAAAGTTAATTTCATTAAGGATTCTTTATGTAATCTTGTAGTTGATGTTGATTGAGGACAAATACCTTTCTCCTTGTTGGGAGCAAAACTCGAAAAGCATGCTAACTAGCTTCTTCTTCATTTGAGCAGGTATTAAACGAAATGATCCAAAATGATGGCGAACCTCCAAAGAAGAAACTTTATGAACTTAAGCTCTCATTACTTAATGAAATTGGTTGGATTCATTTGGTTTCGCATGAGAAGGAATGGATGCTTGTACGCTTCCCACCATCTCTACCTCTTTTTTAGGTACACTGTTGCATTACTTTTAATTATTGTATGAATACAAAACAGAGCGAGTTTTAGGTGCGACTTCTCTCTTCTTTGGAACAATCAGAATGCTGTTATTTTTATTTTTTATTTTTTGTGTGGAAATAATGCAAACTCAAAACTTTGCAGTCTTTAATGTACTGGAATCAAGTTTGAACTTACTTTTACAAAAGGGAAAAAAAAAAAAAAAGTTTGAAATTTCTCTCCCTA
Organism: Catharanthus roseus; assembly: GCA_028651295.1. NCBI lineage: Eukaryota > Viridiplantae > Streptophyta > Magnoliopsida > Gentianales > Apocynaceae > Catharanthus > Catharanthus roseus. Next base: position 1,719,337 of record JAPQWS010000116.1, read on the forward strand.
TTTTATTAGTATTTGGTTTTCCCTTTTCTTGGGTAGAAATTGGAATATTCCAATTTGTTAAGAAGTCAGTCAGGTCTGCCTTGGGAATTGTCTATATCTATGTAGTATTCTAGTTTTGACATGAACAATTCTTGATGGTTCGCTTTGATGCCGGGTAGTCATAGTTGTACCTCTCTAAACAGACAAAAATCTGGGGAAAACGGTATATATAACCATCAAGGAGAGTTTATTGGATTGTGAAAGAAAGCGGTTGAAATACATGTTCTAAAATATTCATTTTATAAACTCTGAATGAGAGTAAGAAAAAGAAGAAGAAGAAGAAGAAGAAGAAGATAATGTTATCTTTTGAAAATTAATTTTGTATTGTTTGTACAAAAAAATTAAAATTAGAGAGGGGTAAGAATCAAAGGTAATCCGTGTGTAGGGCGGAGTGAAAGGCAAATAGTGGGAGAATGGGAGTAGTTTGGGGAGAGGGTGAGGGAAAATGTAGTGAGGATAAGAGTTAATACAATCTTGTACTCCATGGTAGTCAAATTCTTGCCAACACACATCCTCCCTCCAAAACCAAATGGCAAAAAACCCATCTTGTGTTTGCATCCGCCATGCATATCATCCTTAAACCTCTGGGGTTTGAACTCATTTACGTCTTCTCCCCAAAGGTCCTTGTCATGGTGCATGGAAACAACGTCAATCCACATATTGGTACCCGCTGGTATTACTCCATTCTCTACACCAATCTCTCCCCTTGTTTGCCTTTGTACATTTGGGGCTGGTGGGTATAATCTCAAAACCTCCTTCATCACCCATCCCATCTGCATCAATCATCAAACCCATTAGAATCCACATATACATGACATGAATGAAAAGTTTAATTACATCTCACCTGAGAGTTCATCCCAAAATCCAATCTACTCTTAATATAACTAAATTTAATTTAAAATTAAAAGAAATATAATTAGGAAGTCAAACATAGTACATAGAAAAATTGTTTGATATTGGGAAACGGGAATGAGGTAAATGTTGGTGGGTAAAAGAAGTTGAGGGTTTGTTGTGTAAAAATTTTGACTAGAGGAGGGCATTTACCCACGCAGAGCAGAAAATCCAATCTGCCATTTCTCATATAGCGAGCGGGTGCGCGTCAAATCTGACATGTCGCATACTTTTTTTTTTTTCCCCCCTCACGTGGCACGCACTCAAATTCACGCGCTAACATAGATCAGTCCTCCGTTTCCAATTTCCCCGCGAGTTACATAGTCAATATCATTATCGACTTCCATCTCTCTCACCATCCCATCCCAACCCAACCCACCAGAACACAAGCTCTTTTCTTTATTTTGTAAAACAAAAAAAAAGAAAATACCCTTCCTTTAAAGGCAAAAATATCCAAGGAAAAATAGAGAAAAAAAGAAAAGTTTTTCGTACAAATTTTTACTCCTTTCTTTTTAGCCGAATAAATTAAAAAAATATTTTTTTTCTTTGGATAGGAAGATTCTATATTATTTGTTCAATTGTTAAATAGACTGTTTATACTAATATAGACTTTTCAATTTGATCTTTGCAAACCTCCTCGCATGTATCACATGATTGTGGTATTTAAAAAAATATCTTTTTCTAATATATATATATATATATATATATGAATGAAAATAAATTAGATGATGGTGCAGTGATTATCACGTATGATAGTTGATATATAGCAACAGTAAATATGAATATGATATGATAGTTTGATGATGAAATGGATTTATGAAACAGTTGGAAGCAGTTTGGGAAAAAGAGGAAAAAGAAAACGAAAAGCACGAACGAATTCCACATCCTCCCCAACGCCAACGACATTAAATTTATGAAACAAGCTAAGTATATTAAACAGTGAATTTACCTTGTTTAAAGAAGCAAGCATTGTGGTATCCATCTCTCCACCTTCTCCCATAACTTGTCTTATCTCTTCTCGTAGCTGATGTTGCCAGCTGGGATGCATTGCCAAACATAGCAATGTCCACGTCAGCGCCAAGGCAGTAGTCTCGTGACCCCCAAAGAAAAACGTCTTGCATTCATCAACTAATTCTCTTGTCGATAAAGTTTTCCTTTTTTCCCCATTCACTCTATTCTGAGCCAACAAAAGACCCAATAAATCCTGCTCAGGACCACGTCCTTCTTCTTCAAATGATTGGTTTCTTGCTGCGATTATTTCTAGTAAAAGTTTATCAATTTCTTTTCCTAATCTTTTCGCATTTAGGGTTTGTTTTGGACATAAAAGTTTACTGAATGGTACTCCTACGTAACGGTTTGAATTGAAAAGTGTGATTTGCATGGCTCTTAATTTTTCGAACACTTTTCTTCCGTTTTCGTAGCTTAATCCGAAGCTTGTTTTGGCTATGATTTCTCCTGCTGTGCTTATTATATCTTTCTCTACGTCGATTTCTTGTTTTTCAGGATTCATTACAGCTGTTTTCCATTCCTCCACCATTTTTTTCGCTGATTCCACCATTAAGCTTGACATTGCCTGTTTCCGACAGACATGTGTATATAATAATCAGAACATGAAGATGAAGAGATATAATTAAAAATGTTGAGAATTTGAGCTAATTCTGCTCTCAAAAAGGTTTTTCTTTTTTTTTTTTTTTTTCTTATTGAAATGTTGTTCGAATTCAAGGACCTTTGGTAGGAATACTTACTAAATAATTGTGACATTTAAATTTTATAACAAAGAAAATATGCTTAAATAATTGTGACACTTAAATTTTATAACAAAGAAAATATGCTTAAGACTGTATATTTACGAAGTGACCCATGTTAAAAATTTAGAGTCGGGAAGGATAACTGGCTGGTATCTTAGGAGCTAACTGAGCGTATTTCTCTCTAATTATATATAACTTGTGTTAAGCCAAGTACGAATTTCAAAGCGATAGGAGTCTAACTCTCATAATTAAGGCGGAGAGAAAGAGAGAGAGTACCTTCAAGTTGGCAGGAGAGAATGCAGGGGTAATAACATGGCGATGACGAACCCAATCCTCACCTTCAACCATAACAAGACCACTTCCGAACATTGGTTCTCTATCCTTCCTGAATACCGTTGGCTTACCCCAACTTTTTCCCATTACACCTGACGATATACTCTTTAGGAATTCTGGCTCTGCAATATACAGAAATGGTTCTGTCCCTAACCAATACACAAACACTTTTCCTGCAACCAACGAAAATGCTAGCTCATTTAGTTTTTAATTAATTTCCTAATTAATGCTGAAAAATTTATAAAGCTTAATTAATTAATAATTACCGTGGTTTTTTTGCCACTGAGCAAAATATGGAAATGTAGATGAGTGAATGTCATGGCTAATAATAGGGTTTGAAGAAGAAGAAGGAGAGGTAATATTGCTCTTCTTCTTCTTCTTCTCCATTTCACTTGTGTTTCCTAAAGGGAAAGATGGAGTTGGTCCTCCAAACCCATTGGTCTTTAGCTTTCTATGGGCCATATTGGGTAAAACCCAGAATGAATATATTACTCTAAATACTAAATAAATAAAAATGGCACCAATATTTGCCAGAATAACACTCTTACTAAACTGCAAAAATTCCATTGGCAATAATTCTTTTTTTTTTTTTGGATTTGAATATTGAGAACTCTCAAATCTGAATGAGGGCGGGCCGAGGTTGATGAAGTAGAAGAAGAAAAGAGATGGGGTATTTATAGAGCGGCCGAGTGAACGTGTGTTGTCAAAGGTTGGACCAAATGACGAATTTGAACAAAAAATTCAGACAGTATAAAAGTATTAATTGCGTATTCTTCTGGTCTGATCTGAATATAATATATCATCTCCTCTGCTGGCGTTTTTCCTTTTCCAAGAAAAAAAAATCTTTTCCTGTGAATCTGGGGTTCTACGGCTACAAAACGAGTACACATTCTCTCCATTAGTTATTATTTATTTTTCATGATATAAACCCGGCAAAGGTCCACATTTGGCCTCCGCATGGGACCCCTGCTTCCCTAAAAAGGCTATCTTTCTGCTTTAATCGCGTTTTGACGGAATTTTTCTTGCTTTTCTTGAAATTTTTAAGGAAAATGGGAATAAATAGCCTTTTACCTATTATTTATAGTACTTGAAAATTAGTTTTATAATTTTTTTATATATCTATTTCAAGATTTTTTTAATAGACCTATATTATTTTATTCACTTTTTTATAATTATTCATCACTTAAAAAAATTCCACGTGAAATTAGATACATGCAATGCTTTTGAGCTTTTTTTTTCAAGTGCAATTAAATTTATTTGAATATATCACTTCCTACAAATTAAACTTGATTTGAAAATGTTAAGTATGAAATCTGCATTTCAAACTTTATTTTTTATTTTATTTTGGAAAAAGTAACATGTTTGAATAAATTTACTCTTTAAAATGAGGTCACAAGCAAGCATACGAGTGACTTATTTTATCGAAAATCATTGCTGTGAGTTATAATAAGTTATAAAAAAGTGAACGAAAATAATTTATATACACAAAAAATTAAAAATAAAGGTTTTCTACTTTTTTAAGAACAGTAAATAGATGCGGACTATTTATTACCATTTTTTTAAATTTTATTTTGATTTTTTTATAAAATTTTAATTTGAATTTCATATCTTATATTAATGGTTAATTTCGTATAATATGCTTATGAATGGGTTTTAACTTTTAACCAAATCTGACTAAGTTAAAGTCATAATGCTTGACTTTTTAACCACCAATTAAGGAAGGTGAAAATAGAGATTATATTTTGGACTACACCAAATTTACTGATGGAATTTTATGGTTCTGTATATTTAACTAATTTGTATTATTCTAGAAAAAATTCATTTTTACTATTATCTAACTATAATTCTTTTTTTTATAATAAAATTTACAATTATATGAAAAATATTGTTTAAATCTGTTGTTGCGAAAAATTCTATTATGACCATAATTCTTAAATGGAGACATTAACCTACACCAATGTTGGGCCACTTGCAAACTTCATGCTCTAAATGTCCAACTTTAAATGTAAGGGGATGTATTGAGAATTTCACATAACTAGTGTGTGAGAAAAAATTACTTCTTATAACAACTTGAGCAATCATTTCCTCTTGAAGTACCTTTTGGAGTGAGTTAAGTCAAGTATAAAATTTTAATATGGTATTAGAGCCACCTAAACTAATATTAGACCATCTGCACAGATGTATAATCCTGTAAACTTCATGCTCCACGTGTTGAGAATGTCAGAAACAAAGGATTCATATAGTCGATAGGACTGTCCATATAGTTGACCATGTAATTGTTTAGTGTCGACAGACTCAGCGAGCCTGATGTTGGCCAAGTTTTTGGAGTTAGTTTTGGTGCCCCTATTCTGCTCGTGTTTTAGTGGAGGTCGTTACTACCTTGCAGGATTTTAGTAGTACCATTCCTATTTTCTAGCAATTAGCTATTGGTTCCTAATTATAAATAGGACTTTCTAGCTGTTGGTTCCTATTTATAAATAGTACTTTCTATCATTGTAATTAGTGTGTTAGTTGACTATCAATAATGTTATTCTAGAGTTCTTTCTCTATTCCTTTGTTAGCGATAGCCGTTTATCAACTAAATGTTTCCGTCGCAATTCGGTCGCAAAATGAAAAATTACAAAGGAATTGCGACCATATCTGTCATCACAATTTTATCTTTTTCTTGTTGTGAGCCAGGTTAGTGATAAAAGAGCTTTATGAGTGATCAAATCCTTGTGAGTGAATGAATATACACAAGTGAGTTGTGATATCCTTTAAAAAATAAAGTTTCTTGTATTTCATTCATAGCAACCGAAGTCTCTCGATAACCAATGACAATTTTGTATACCCATCAATTCTATATTTTGATGGTCACTATAATCATTGACGCATGTTATGGAGAACTTTTTGCAGTCTAAAGATTATTGCCATATTGTTGATTCTGGTAGCATAGTTGACTGCCAGAGAAGCATTATCGAAGAACTCTCTATTGGTTCATGAGAAGAATATCAATCAGCATGAACAAGAGGAGCATGTATTGAAGACTTCAATAATAAATTGTCACTCGATGTCGAAAAGGAGAAAGCAGAGATAGACGGAAAGGAAGAGAAAGTATGAATAGTCAACCACACAAATCGATAGACGGCCAGTCATAGTCGATAGAGAGTCACTCTCCTAACAGAGGAAGAGGAAGAGGAAGAGGAAGAGGACAAAGAGTCCAAGAGTTGACTATTCCCCAAGGAAGGTCCACAAACAAGTCGATGATTAAATGTTGTGATGTGACAAGTATGACCGTTATCGATTAGCAGGTCGAACAAACTTGATGAAAGAGGTCAAGTCATTATATATTTAAAGAAACTGAAAGAGAAATATCTCTCTTAACAGTTGTTATGTAAATGATGAACTCAAGTTTGTGAAAATTGTGTTGTTAGCAAATAGTACCAGAATCCATTCTCACGAAGGAAGTATTGGAGAGCAAGATTTTGACCTTGAAATAATAATAATATTGTTACAAAACAAATCGCTATAACAACAATGAAGAGCACAGTCAATAGTCGATGGATGAGATGCTACGGTTGAGAGTAGTCGACTATTGAGAGGCAATAGTCCAGTTGGGAACTCCAGAAAGTTCAACAAGGCCTCACAACGTACCAGACAAAGGACTACTTGGATGTCTGATTATGAGGTAATTAGAATTAATCAGGCTGAAGATCCACTTACACATTTTGTATTGTTTTAAGATTTATGATCCTACAATTTTTTAAGAGGTTGTTAAAGACCCAAAATGGTAAAAGGCAAGGGATGAAGAGATTGCCGCCATTGAATGGAATAACATTTGGGAGTTGGCTAGACTTCCAGAAGGGCAGAAAATAATTGGTGTCAAGTGGGTGTACAAGACTATTGAAGTAGCTGCTACAACTTGTGCCTCTCAAGCGATTTGGGTGTGGAGATTATTTGAGGCAATGAATTTGAGCAAGAAGGAGGAGTTCCTATTTATTGTGACAATAATTCCACTATCAAACTTTCCAAGGACCCAATTCTTCATGGAAGACGCAAACATACAAATGTGAGGTTTCACTTTATAAAAGGAACGAAACAATTGATCTTTTCTATTGCAGGAGTAAAGATCAGATTGCTGATACTATGACCAAGCCACGGAAGGTGTTTACATTTTAGAGTTTGAAGAGATTGCTTGAGATCTGTGATTAAACTAAATGAACAAAACTTTCAGTCTAAGGGAGGGAATGTCAGAAATAAAGGGTTTATAGTGGACTGGACTGTCCATATAGTCGATTATGTGAGGTTTTAGTACTGACAAACTCAATTGAAAGAGTCTGATGTTGACCAAATTTTTAAGACCTATTCTACATGTGTTAGTGGAGGCTATTACTACCTTGTAGGAATTAGTAGTACCATTCATATTTTTTAGCAATTAATTGTTGGTTCCTATCTATAAACCAGACACTCTATCTTTGTAATAACACTGATGTATAGGTTGATTATCAATAATATTATTTTAGAATTCCTTCTTTGTTCCTTTGTTGTTTATTCTATCTAATAATGGTATTAGAGAATAACAATTTCACAGAGGAGAAAAATTTACTTCTTATAAAATTTGAGTGATCTTTTCATTTTGAAATATCCTTTAAAAAAAACTAAATTCAAGTTCAAAATGATTTTAATATAATAAAAAGCTCAAAAAGTCCATGTCTATATGGATGAGGACGTTGGGCCAATTTTGATATTATTGTCTTGAAAAAAAGGAAAAATAAAAAAGGTTAATCTCATTGTCCCCTCTGCTTAGTACATAATGTCTTCTATGAAGTAGCAAAATAACAAATTAAAGACAAAACACTAAAAATCATTAATTACCATTATATCTTTCAACTTTCGAGTCACACAGACCAAACATACTTCACAATTGTACTCTTCTGATGATCAGCTGACTGCAATTCTCAAAACAATACGCACTTTATGTGTGTTTTGTATGTGAACATATGTATAGATCGTTAAATGTTCCTAAAGAAGAAGAGAAAAAAGTGAAATTGACTCCTATTATATCTTTTTCCTAAAATTAGGTTACTATCAATTAATGAACATTTTGTCCTTATTCAACGAAAATGACCATTTCGTCCCTATTATTATTAACCTCTGTCACAATTCAATCCTTCTTCAGTAAAGTAAAATAACAATCGAATTTGTAATTATAGATTTAATAGTAAGACTTTAAAGTTATTATTGATGCATATTTTAATTTTCTATTATATATTCAACACACATAAAGTGCCTATTATATTCGACTTTGACTTGGTTCCTGACCTCCATATAAATCCAACCTTTATAAAAAACATGTAACAATTTGCATTATGTAAAAATTATACTTTTAAGCTCTGAGTTGAGAGGTATCAACTTTTGCTATATGGACAAAAGCATCACTCAACATAATTGATATATATTAAAGAAATTTATATTGCTCCATTTTTTTTTTCAAATTAAGTGTCCCCATAAACTTTTTTTAAAAAATAAAAATTGCCACCGCAAATTCTAATTTTTTTTAGATATGCTAAATTCTTTTTGTACTATTTAACAAACTAATAATTTCCATTCCCTCAAAAAGAAAAAAACAAATTTATATTTTCCGTTTACCTAATAGAGTGAATATTTATTTGGAAAATCTTGGCCGATTGGTCATAAATTTTCTTAGTTAGAATTTATACGTTTTTTTAAAGGGATTACAATTTAGACTTGAAACTCAAACTTTTGCCATTTCTTGAAAATTCTTGCCACTAATTATACATTACAAACTGGCAAAAAAAAAAAAAAAAAAAAAACGGCGCCACAAATCATGTTTTGTTAGCAGTTTAGCTGTCAATTAAGAATTCGGTTTGAAGCTTTGAAATCGTCATAGTTATATTAATTAAACCCCCTAATTATAGACCTTTTCTTATAAAAAAAAAAAAAAAAAAGAAAAAAAAAGAAAACAGAGCCATTCTGTCCGCGTTTCTTATTTATTTACAAACCACCACATGAACACTTTTCTTTTTTTTTTTGGTCTCTGGAGGATTATGTGACCACCGTACATTGTGAAAAAAGTCTTGGTCAAACTTACAAAATCTTACCAAAAAAAAAATCATTATTTTTGATTTTCTTGAGTTACATTTCATGGCATACACAATTAATAATAAACATTGATGATAAGTAGCACGAGCGAGCCACATGGAGGCCTGGGGGCCACGGCCCTCTCAATTATTTTTTAAAAAAAGTTTTATGGTATATACAATTTGTCTATTTCGTAAGAAAATTAACATATCACGTTAATCCCTTTATTTTTATAACTATATATAGCTTATAATTGACCTATTTACTGTTAAAACTAACATATATTTATTATGTTAGTCTCATAAATTAATTAGAATTATGTATAAAAATAATAAAAAACGTTAACAGTTTATAATTATAAACTATTTTTATTTTTTTATTTATAATCATAAATTTTATTTTTTTTAGTCATTTACTTACTTTTCTCCTCATAGATACAAACTTTGGCATTATTTTTTTTTCTAGACTTGAACTATTGTTGCTTTTCTACCTTTCAAATATAGCCATGAACTCTTTTGAATAAATTGCTTTGGAAGGTAAAAAATAAATCATGGGCTTAAAAAAGAAGAATAAAAATAGTTCATGATTAGAAAATATAAAATCAACGTTTGTGACTATAAAGATAAAAGTAAAAATATTTACAGTTAGAAAAAAGATAAAATTCAAGTTTATGCTTATAGAAAGAAAATAAAAATAGTTTATCGTTAAAAATAATTAATATCTCAAAATAATATATTAATATTAATTTTTCAAGTTAAATTTTTGTATTTAAAGTTAGTCCCAAATGTTAGGATGTTGCTTCGTCCCTAATAAGTAGGTTTAGTGTTCTCATTAAAAAAAAAAAAAAAAAAAGTAGAGTTTAGTGTATATATTAGTCTCCGTTTCTTCGAGTACATTTTTTATATTATTAATCTTAAAATAAAATAATGTAACTCAAAGTTTTATAATTCTTGACGCCGTAAAATTGAACATAATTATAAATAAATAGAAGTTATATTATTTTTTGAGATGTTTTATGTCAATTTGTTTTATTTATTAGGGGAAAATAATTAATGCCATTTTTGTATAACAAAGTAGTCAATTATATGTGATTTTGTATTAGAGCAAATTCAGAACCGACCAAAAAAAAAAATATAGAATAAAAGCTCCATGAACCTTTAAAATGCATATAATAATTGGTCGGTTTCCTTATTTTGGTGATTGATAATAATAGGATTTGATAAATAAGAATATGAAAATGTGTGGGGGTTGTAGGGGAAGGAGGAATGGAAAAATAAACTTGTGGTCGGACTGACAGCCAATTTGTGACAAGGAGGTGTCTTCTTCATTTATCAGTCAATTTCTAACGGTTTCTTATTCATTTATTTATTTTTTGTTTCTCGAAACGGTTGGTTACCTTTTGGGTCCGATCTTGTGACAAGGAGGTGTCACCTCCTCCATTAGTTGAGAGAATTATCGAATTACTAAAAAAAATATTTTTATATCACATATTAATTTTACGTTATTATTTTAACCTTTGTGTCTTACAATTCCTCATAATTCCTTACAAATTAGTTAGATGACTTCAAATATTGAATTATTAAAAAAATATATTTCCAGCCTTGTTTCATACTATATAATGGAATTAACTAATTCACTTATCCCCCTCCCCCTTCCCCAAAAGAAAAATAAAAAAAAAAAGAAAAAGAATGGACTAATTTGTTCTTATTCTGGCTTAATTAGACTTTATTTAATAAATTAATTTACTTCTTAAAAGGAATCCATTAAGAACTTATTAAATTAATTGTGTTTGATAACAAATAATTTTTAAATATTTAATATTTAAGTGTATTTGATAACCATTTTTGCAAATCATTTAATTGTTTAAGATGGCTTAATTGTAGTTATAAATTTTAAGTGAAAATTTTTGACTTAAATCTAAATTTTTAAATTTAAAAATATGTATTATTTACAAAATTATAACACTTTTTATATAAATAATTTATATTAATTAATTCAACATTTAGATTTAAAATTCAATTTTCAAATTTAGAATCAGACTTAAAATTTTAACATTCAAAATTTAAATAATTCACATTTCACATCTCAATTTTATTAAACAGAGCCTTAATTTATTTTCTCTCAAGAGTTACTAAAAGAAACCGAAAAGCAAATGTTAACTAATAATCAGAGCCAAAAATATTCTGCTTTTGTTAAGTTGGATAATTCTTAATTTGAGCAGCAAAGAGCTTATTTGAATAAGATCATTGATTTAAAATCAGAGTTCAAAGGGATATTAATGATTTCTTATTTTTGGTCTTCTTTTAAGTTCTTAAAGAGTTAATTTATAAATAATTTCTTTAACCCAGGGCCTGTGTGCCACATGTTGCGAGATGGAGAAATTTAGGGGAAAATGCGGTTTTGATCTCTAAAAGGGAAATTAAACAAATTTTGGCTCTGCTTCGACTGCTTAGGCCCAATTTTGAATAGACGTTTATTTTGAATTTTTTCTGTATTTTTTTTTAAAGTTTGTGACAAGTAAATTATGTACAGGAAATGTTGAGAATTCAAGAATTTACCAAGTTATTGATTTCTCACCATTCTTCATTTTTATCTAGGTCATTTTCCAGAATGAGAATTATTCCGTCAATAAATCCCAATTTCTTCTTTGCTCTCAAGGCCATGCGCATGGTTTTTGCCCATTCTACATAATTATTGTCTTTTTCGATTTCTCTTAGCTGAACTGTTGTGAGAATTAATCCAGTTCCATCGACGGATGCTAAATAATAAGCATATTTCTTTGTTCTGTGGACATGGCTTTTTTCCACCAAGTCATTATCAATATTGCCAATATTGTCGTTACTCATTATAAGAGATTTTTTAGACAATTGGTTCTGATACCATGAAAGAATTTTTAAGCTTGGGTCTAACTCACCCCAAAAGGTACCTCAAGAGGAGAGGACTGCCCAAGTCTTTATAAGGACTAATTATTTTACTTAATTAGCTGATGTGAAATTCTCAACATGAAAATCCCATTCCTCTGCTCTCCCACTCCAATCGACTTCATCGAGATACGGTCTTGTATAACACAAAAATTGTCAGAAAGGATGATAAAACACTGTGAGTCTCGGGCCAATTGAGATAAGGAAATTAGGTTGCATTTAAGTTCGAGAATTAAAAGCACATTTTGAAGTTTAAGTCTAGGAGTTAAGGAGACCGCTCCTTCTTGTAGAGCAACTGCCTTAGCTCCATTAGGTAGGCCAATAGTATATAGGTAGGCCAATAGTATATAGGTAGACATTATTTAACTTACTTAAAAAATCTTTCATACCAGTCATATGATGAGAACATCCTGAATCTAGAATCCATAAATTTTTCATACCAGATAATTTTTCGGATTGAGGTGTATTTGAGTTATTTAAGGCAGTCAACAGCTTTGACCATTGGTCAGCTGTCAAAAAAGGAAAGTCCGGCCCGCTGTTGAGATTCGGTCTGCTGGTACTTGTATTTGGCCCGTTCAGGCCGTTCGGCCCGAGCCCGTCTCCCTCTTCCTCTCTAGTGAGCTCACCGCTACAATTATTTTCTCTGCGCCGGACTCTTGCTGTGTTGGCCCAGGAGTCCGGCCGTCGTCCTCCTTGCGTGTTCCCTGCATCCATTCGACCGGTGGATCGAGCATGCAACCTGTCGAGACTTCCTCCCACGTTCTGGACTGCTTTGTCGCCATAACCAAGCTGTATTCCGCGCCCGCTGGTGCTCATGGTGCGGTTGTTTGTGCAGGAAAGAGCACTCCTTGGCCACCAGTCGGGATATCCAATGAGCTGAAAACAGCCCGAGATGTCGTGTCCGCTTCGATTACAGTAGTTGCAAAATAAATTTGCCATTGCCGACGGCCGGCGGGTTCCGGCGACCACGAAGGCGGTGCCGTCGCCGGCGGCGTGTTCCCCAGCCCATGTTAAATTTTTATGCCCTTTGCAGATTTGAGCGAGGACTGTCCGCAATTTTGGCATGGGTTCTTGTTGAATCATATGGAAACGGAGAGTACCATAAATTGCAGTATTTAATCCCATTAAAAATTGGAAAACCTTTTCATTCTCTCTTTCTTTTATGATAAAAGTCAAGAGTTCTGTATCTGTGCTGGACAGGAGTTGAGTGTAATGCTCTAATTCATCCCATAACTTTTTCAAACGTGAAAAATACACATGTATTGAGTCTCCGCCTTGTTTATAATTTGCCAATGCTGCCTTTAATTCGTATATTCTTGGCCCGGTGCCAACCAAGAATCTTTCCTTCAAATTTGTCCATAATTCATCAGCTCTCTCGGAGTAACTTATGGAAGATTAGAGAGAGGATTCGATTTCCCCACTGAAAACTTTCATGGTATGAGAACCAGTTGTTGGGCCGCCCAAGTTGGGCCACCTGCGCAGATGTCCAGTCCTGCAAAATTCCACGTTCCAGGCCCAAATGATCAGCCTAGGTGTGAGGGGGTGTGTTGAGAATCCCACATCGGCTATTTAAGTAAAATAATTACTCCTTATAAAGACTTGGGCAATCCTCCCCTCTTGAGGTACCTTTTGGGATGAGTTAGACCCAAGCCCAAAAATTCTAACACACCCCAAAAGGTACCTCAAGAGGGGAGGACTGCCCAAGTCTTTATAAGGAGTAATTATTTTACTTAATTAGCCGATGTAGGATTCTCAATACACCCCTCACGCCCAGGCTGATCATTTGGGCCTGGAGTGTAGAATTTTACAGGACTAGACATCTGCGCGGGTGGTCCAACTTGGGCAGCCCAACAACTGGCTCTCATACCATGAAAGTTTCCATATGTTTTTGTTGGAATCCGTAGGCAAAAACAAAACAAAATAAAACTACGAAAATCCACCAACAGGATCTGCACATACTAGAAAAACCGATTAGATAGAAATTACCTCAACGTTTTGATTGTTCGTTGTGGAGGTGCTGCTTTGTACGCTTCGCCCTCTACTGGTATCCACGCGACGAACTCCTCTGCAAGCGATCGGGATGCTAGCCCCTTCTGTATTCTGAAAACTGTTCAGAACTGATCCTGACTATCTGGTAATCGGTCGTATTTCGGAGAGAGGAGGCTAGATACTATATCGCCGTTCTAGGGTTTAGGGTTTTGTTTTTCTTTAATCAGATAAAGGACGGCTACCAAGAAAAGGTTAACATAACCTTTTATAGCTGTCAATATCAAAACCCTAACTGTCATCTAATGACAGTTTAATCTCGTCCGTCTATTCCTATAATCATCCAACGGTTGGATGAGTAATATTAAGTAATTAATTTCATTTATTCGATTAAATAAAATTAATTACTTATTAACTTACCAGAAAATAAAATATAGAATCTGATTCCCTTTTTGTATATGTTCAACGAATCTGGACACAATCTAGATTTATTGAACGTGGACATTATGCTCACAAGATCGTCTATGCGTGTGACCCTGTAGGTTCACTTAACGTTGGCAGTGAATGAAAAATGTCCTAGACATTTATTCACAAAACATAAGCGGCCTCTTGCAAGACATTATGCTTACCCAAGTTTAGTAAATGTAATAATAACCTAGCATCAGATTTAATATTTAGTCCTTTTGTCACACGATATCCTAATTAAGTATAAGGCATGGATCAAGTTATCCTTATAAAACTTAATTAACCATTTACTTGATCACCAGGCAGACTGTTCCAACAAATAATATTAATAACACCTTATTAATACTTATTTGAGCATGGCCATGCATATTTTCCAGTCTTCCTTATCAAGGGGCCCATGGATATCTCTCTCTAAAAAGAGAGGAACAAATCCCTTTCACTATCTCCAATATTCAAGCCATGACGAGAAAATAAGCCAACCAATAGTCATAATGATCACCTAATTAAAAGTGATGTTTGACTATGTCAAAACATATTTTTCTCCCCATGCAAGAAACATTAGAAACATTAGGTCGAAGGACACCAAATATAAAACTGAGAAGAAACACTTATAACTTAAACCCATGCAATATTTCTTCTTCACTTTGGGTCATGTCCAATACAATATTCTCAATATGTATTTATGAATTGATTTTATATCTCATATTCATGATCAGTAAAACTTGACCATCAATCAACTTCACACTAGTTTACAAAATGTAATAAACTAGGGACAAATAAGAATAGTATTTTATTAGCTTGTATGGGTTTTACTATCAAGTCACATACTCGATGACCAAGAGCATAAAATACAATTCAAAAATACATGCTTCATAAATCATAAATGTGAGTCAATTGGTCTTAGGGCATATACTAACAATCTCTCACTTGCCCTACCATCAATTTGACATGACTCTCAAACCCATTGACCTAGTATGACTCTCATGCTTAAGTTGTGGGAGTGGCTTTGTCAATGGATCTGCGACATTGTCATTGGTGTCTACTTTGCAAATTTTGACATCTCCATGCTCAATAATTTCTCGAATGAGACGGAAATGCCTGAGAATATGTTTGGATCTTTGATGAGATCTAGGTTCCTTAGCTTGTGCAATGGCTCCTGTATTATCACAATATAGGTCCATTGGGTTCACAATGCTAGGAATTACACCTAGTTCTGTGATGAACTTTCTGATCCAAACTGCCTTTTTGGCTGCATCAGAAGCAGCCACATATTCAGCATCTGTAGTAGAATCGGCCACGGTATCTTGCTTTGAACTCTTCTAGCTCACAGCACCTCTATTCAAACAAAACACAAATCCAGATTACGATCTAAAATCATCTACATCAGTCTGAAAGCTAGCATCCGTGTAACCATTTACAACAAGCTTTCCTTCCTGACCTCCGTAGATAAAAAACATCTCTTTAGTCCTTCTTAAGTACTTGAGAATGTTTTTTACTGCAGTCCAATGCGGTTCACCAGGATTTGACTGGAATCTGCTAGTCATGCTTAATGCATACGAGACATCTGGGCGAGTGCATAACATGGCGTACATGATAGATCCAATTGCGGAAGCGTAAGGAATCTTACTCATGCGTTTTGTATCCTCCCTTGTGGTAGGACTTTGAGACTTACTGAGTTTAACGCCATGTGACATTGGCAAGAATCCTCTCTTAGAATCTTGCATACTGAACCTTTTCAGTACCTTGTCAATATATCCACTCTGACTTAGGCCAATAAGGTTTTTAGATCTATCTCGATAGATCCTAATGCCTAGAATATAGGCTGCTTCGCCTAAATCTTTCATTGAAAAACACTTCCCAACCAAGTTTTTACACTTTGCAAAGTGGGGATGTCATTCCCAATTAACAAGATGTCATCGACATAGAGTACTAAGAAGACTACTGCATTTTCTGTAACCCTTTTGTAGACACAAGGTTAATCATCATTCTTGATGAAATTGAATTCTTTAATTGCTTCATCAAAACGAAGATTCCAACTTCGAGATGCTTGCTTCAAGCCATAAATGGATCTTTGAAGTTTACACACTTTACTAGAATTCGAAGGATGAATAAAACCTTCAGGTTGTGTCATATACACATCCTCCAGTAGATTTCCATTAAGAAAAGCAGTTTTAACATCCATTTTCCATATTTCATAATCATAATATGCTGCAATGGCAAGTAGAATTCTAATTGACTTAAGCATTACAACTGGAGAAAATGTTTCATCATAGTCTATACCATGGGTTTGTCTATACCCTTTTGCTACCAATCGTACTTTATAAGTGTGCACATTGCCATCCATGTCAGTTTTCTTTTTGAAAACCCATTTACACCCTATGGTCTTGCAACCTTCAGGTGGATCAATCAAAGTCCAAACTTGATTATCATGCATGGATTGCATTTCTGATTTCATAGCCTCTAGCCATTTACTAGATTCAGGACTATGAATAGCATCTTGGTAGGAATTAGGTTCACCTTGATCAATAAGATCAATATTATGATCCTCAGTCACAAGAAATCCATATCTCTGTGGTATCTGAGAAATCCTACCAGACCTTCTTGGCCCATGTGTCAAAGGTTCAGGCTCAGTATGAATACGTGAGTCCAACTGAGTATCCATACTCGGTTCAGAAATGGTCTGCTGTCCTTGAGCTTCTTCAAGATGGATTCTACTCCCACTAACTCTTTTGGAAACGAATTCCCTTTCAAGGAAAATTCCGTTCCGAGCAACAAACACTTTGTTTTCAGATGGAAGATAAAAGTAGTATCCTTTAGTTTCCTTAGGATATCCCACAAACAGACACTTATTAGATTTGGGTGCTAGTTTTTCAGATAATGATCGCTTCACATAAGCATCACATCCCAAATTTTGAGAAATGCTAAACTAGGTTGTTTCCCGGTCCATATCTCATATGGTGTCTTCTGAACAGCTTTAGATGGAACTCTATTTAGTATGAATGCAGCAGTTTCTAGAGCATAACCCCAAAAGGAAATTGGAAGATCTGTTTGAATCATCATAGATCAAACCATATCCAATAGAGTTCGATTTCTGCGTTCAGACACACCATTCCATTGTGGCATTCCTGGTGGAGTTAATTGTGATAATATCCCACAATTTTTTAGATGTTCGTCAAACTCTTGGCCTAAGTATTCACCACCTCGATCTGATCGAAGTAATTTGATACTCCTTCCAAGTTGATTCTGTACTTCATTTTGAAATTCCTTAAACTTTTGAAAGGAATCAGATTTATGTTTCATTAGATAGACATAACCATATCTACTGAAATCATCTGTGAATGTAATGAAATACTGAAAACCTCCTCTGGCTTGTGTGTTCATTGGCCCACATACATCAGTATGTATAAGTTCCAATAAATCGGTAGCCTTTTCACTTTGTCCTGTAAATGGACTTTTAGTCATTTTTCCCAATAGACAAGAATCACATTTTTCATAAGACTCAAGGTCGAATGAAGATAAAAGTCCATCTTGATGGAGTTTTGATATGCGTTTCTCATTTATATGGCCCAAACGACAATGCCGAGTAAGTTTGATTTAAATCATTAGATTTAAATTTCTTTGTATTTATGTTATAGATGGGCTTACTAATGGAATCATGTAGGTTAAGAATGTAAAGTCCATTACATAAAGAGGCATCCCCATAGAAAATACTATTTTTATAAATAGAACTTTTACCATTCTTAGTATTAAACTCAAAACCATCAATATCCAAACAAGAAACTGAAATGATGTTCCTACTCATAGCAGGAACATAATAACAATCTTTAAGTTCAATTATAAGCCCAGTAGGCAAAAGTAAATCAAATGTCCCTACAGCTACAGCAGCCAACTTTTGCTCCATTTGCAACTCGTAGGTCCACCTCTCCGTTTGCCAAAGATCTACTCCTTTTGAGTCCCTGCAATTTACACAAATGTGAGCTCCACATCCAGTATCTAATACCCATGAAGTAGAAGTAGACATATTAATTTCTATAACGAAAATACCTGAAGCGGCAGTCTCACTAGCGTTTTGCTTCTTCTTTTCTTCCAAGTAGAGCTTGCAATTCCTCTTCCAATGACCAGGTTCATTGCAGTGGAAGCAAGTCCCTTCTTTTGGTGGTTTAACCTTGGGCTTGGCCTTCTGCTTACCTTTACCCTTTTTGGCCATATCCTATCCCTTTCCCTTTCCCTTGTTCTTCTTGAACTGCCCCTTCTGAACCATCAGAACATTAGGAGTAGACTTCCTAATGTTTTGTTCAGCCTGCTTGAGCATCCCGTGCAATTCATTTATTGACTTTTCCATATTATGCATATTGAAGTTCATGACAAACTGATCATAGTCGGAGGTCAAAGAGGCCAAGATCATATCAGTAGCCAAGTCATGACTTACATGTGCTCCAAGATTTTCAAGCTGATCAAAGTACCCTTTCATCTTAAGGACATGAGCACTAACTGAAGTGCCAGGGGTCATTTTGCAGCTATTCAAAGCCTTAGTGGTAAGATATCTCTCTTGACGTGCCTGCTCTTGGAACATTTCCTTGAGCTGTTTTATCATCTCATAAGCCTCAACTTCCTCGAATTGCTTTTGCAACTCAGATTCCATCATAGCCAACATGAGACATGTCACATCGTTAGAATCATCTTTGTGCTTACTATAAGCATCCTTTTCGATTCTAGGGTCATTGTTAGCTGGTTGATTAGGGATAGGGTTCTCAAGTACATATAGCTTTTTTTCTTGTTTAAGGACAATCCTTAAATTTCGTGCCCAATCAAGAAAGTTAGTCCCACTAAGCTTATTCTTTTCAAGCACGGATCGCAAAGATGTGTTTGAATTGTTTGAGGCCATTATCTACATAGAATTTGCAAAGTAAAATTAAATAAATGAAGCATTAAATTTTTCCTGAAATATTCAACACTTGATATAAATCATGGTTATAAAAATTCATTTTATTCTAATCATAAGTAAGCTTTGGCTTAACACCCATAATTAGAGAAAAATGTATTAATGTGATTTACATCTATATGTACCGGCAAAATCCCATATGATGTCCTAGACTCAAAACCGTTTTGATAGCCTAGCTAAGCCAAACCATTCCAAGCATATGGAAATCACCATTTTCCATCTTCCCTTACTTAGGTAACCATTTATCTCTTGCTTTGGCAATGAGACAAAATGATGATCCAAGCATAGAGAAGTGCTTATGATCATGGAAGGCATTTTACGACTTAATTTTTACATGGTTTCAAAAACCTTCTTCCTTTTATTTGTATATTATTTCACAAAACATATATCAATAAATAAAAGAAAATAAACTAAACATCACATGCATAATAAATACATCAAATAAAACGTGTCATAGCATGGCCCCAATCCTATATTGACTTCCACGAGCCTCATGGAAGTCAAAGGTCAATCTAGGTAAGTCTTCATCTCCATGAGCTTGCCTCCAATGTCTTGACCTTCTAATCTTGTTACATAGTACAGAAAACATACATAGGAATAGAAAATAGAATTAACTTATTCTAGTAAAGCTTGATAATATTACATCAATGAAAACAACGACACGCAGGCCGTATTTAAAAACATACAACCCATTAACAAAATAAGCCAATCAATCACAAGAGGTAAAGGGCCATGCTATGCACCATGCATCTAAAGATAGGAAGAAACATGCCAAAAACAACGAGGGGGTTCCGAAGCCCCGGAAGAAAACGATGGTCCCGCTGGCTGGTCATCGGGCTGGGTCAAGGGGCAGCACCCTTGCGGGGGTCTCAGCCCCCAGAAAGAAAAAGGATTTTCCTTTCTAACTCATTGAATGAGTTACTGCCGTCATAAGCCCTAAAATCATGCCGCCAAAAATTTTGTTTAACAGTTATTAAACATTAAATTATGTGATTCTGCATATTAGTTTAACAATTAAATTGCACAGATTACAGACTGTACGCCAAACAATTTGGCAGTAAAAACATTCTGTTTAATTAATCACATTAATAAGTAAAACAGAATATGATATATGCGAATCTTATAATTTAATTTACTTTGATTATTACACAAATCAGAAACCTTACTATAAGGGCGATTGAAAACAATCACATGTAATCAAAGCGGTAACAGATAAAATCAGTAAAACTAGTATGTACGAGACTCTGATACCACTGTTGGAATCCGTAGGCAAAAACAAAACAAAATAAAACTACGAAAATCCACCAACAGGATCTGCACATACTAGAAAAACCGATTAGATAGAAATTACCTCAACGTTTTGATTGTTCGTTGTGGAGGCGCTGCTTTGTACTCTTCGCCCTCTACTGGTATCCACGCGACGAACTCCTCTACAAGCGATCGGGATGCTAGGCCCTTCTGTGTTCTGAAAACTGTTCAGAACTGATCCTGACTATCTGGTAATCGGTCGTATTTCGGAGAGAGGAGGCTAGATACTATATCGCCGTTCTAGGGTTTAGGGTTTTGTTTTTCTTTAATCAGATAAAGGACGGCTACCAAGAAAAGGTTAACATAACCTTTTATAGCTGTCAATATCAAAACCCTAACTGTCATCTAATGACAGTTTAATCTCGTCCGTCTATTCCTATAATCATCCAACGGTTGGATGAGTAATATTAAGTAATTAATTTCATTTATTCGATTAAATAAAATTAATTACTTATTAACTTACCAGAAAATACAATATGGAATCTGATTCCCTTTTTGTATACGTTCAACGAATCTGGACACAATCTAAATTCATTGAGCGTGGACATTATGCTCACAAGATCGTCTATGCGTGTGACCCTGTAGGTTCACTTAACGTTGGCAGTGAATGAAAAATGTCCTAGACATTTATTCACAAAACATAAACGGCCTCTAGCAAGACATTATGCTTACCCAAGTTTAGTAAATGTAATAATAACCTAGCATCAGATTTAATATTTAGTCCTTTTGTCACACGATATCCTAATTAAGTATAAGGCATGGATCAAGTTATCCTTATAAAACTTAATTAACCATTTACTTGATCACCAGGCAGACTGTTCCAACAAATAATATTAATAACACCTTATTAATACTTATTTGAGCATGGCCATGCATATTTTCCAGTCTTCCTTATCAAGGGCCCATGGATATCTCTTTCTAAAAAGAGAGGAACAAATCCCTTTCACTATCTCCAATATTCAAGCCATGACGATAAAATAAGCCAACCAATAGTCATAATGATCACCTAATTAAAAGTGATGTTTGACTATGTCAAAACATATTTTTTCTCCCCATGCAAGAAACATTAGAAACATTAGGTCGAAGGACACCAAATATAAAACTGAGAAGAAATACTTATAACTTAAACCCATGCAATATTTCTTCTTCACGTTGGGTCATGTCCAATACAATATTCTCAATATGTATTTATGAATTGATTTTATATCTCATATTCATGAGCAGTAAAACTTGACCATCAATCAACTTCACACTAGTTTACAAAATGTAATAAACTAGGGACAAATAAGAATAGTATTTTATTAGCTTATATGAGTTTTACTATCAAGTCACATACTCGATGACCAAGAGCATAAAATACAATTCAAAAATACATGCTTCATAAATCATAAATGTGAGTCAATTGGTCTTAGGGCATATACTAACAGTTTTCCCATTGGAAACTTTCAGGAAAGATTATGGATATTGAAAATCTTAAAATAGGTAAAATTAGAAAAAAAAAAAAAAAAACTCCTGTCTAAGTAGAGCATAAGCTTGTGAATGTATTCTGGCGGGCCATCTAGCCTACTCTTTAAGGGCAAACTACATTCGGGCTTGTTTTATAGGCACAAAAATAATTTTTATGGAGCACATACTTGGTAAATCTGATATATTTATATATATATATATTAAGATATTAGTTAAAAATAATCGTGAACTAGTTTGACTTTTCTATTTATAATCATGAACGTTTATTTTATTTTATTTTAATTATAAACTATTTTTGTTATTCTGAAAATAACCATGAACTTTTATTTTATTTTTTCTAACTATAAACTATTTTTGTTCTTTTGACAATAGTCATGAACTATTTTTTCCCTCTAAAATATAGCCATCAATTCGTGGCTAGATTTGGGAGGTCAAAAATAGTTCATGACTACTTTCAGAAGAAAAAAAATAGTTCATGGTTAGAAAAAGATAATTAAAAATTCATGGTTATAAATAGAATATATAAAATAGTTCATAGTTACAAAAAGATAAAATAAAAGTTTATGGTTATAAAACAGAAAAGTAAAATAATTCATGGTTATTTTTAACTAATTTCTCATATATTAAAATATATTATAAGTTATATATTTTATATTGTATTATACCATATATAGTATATATTATAATTTATGTATATTATATTATAATAATCTATTATCTAATAAAAATTAAATGAGGACAAAATTTTGATTTCAAACAAATTTTTAAAAAAGTTCTTTTATTGTTGGTAATAAATTTGCATGATTGATAACAAAATGAATAATTTGGATACTTAATATATATTTATATATATATATACAATGCATAATCTTAAGTCTAAAAAACAAACAAATGATAAATAGCCAACAACGTATTTGATTTATGATATAGTGGTGGTTACAAAATCTCTGGAAAACTTTTAGTATGTAGGATAATCCTCCGTTTTTTCTCTATGGCAAAATGAAGACTTTAGGGCTTGGAAGCTTTTTCTCGAATTGAATAGACTTGAAGGTTGATTGATGGACTTAGAGCCGCTTACGAGGGGAAACGGTAAGAGCTTTTCTTACGTAGCAATTAGCAGGAAAGAGAGTCGCATGATTGCTTGCACGTAAAACCAGGTTGGAAGAGCCTTTCAACCGTAGATTGACTAACTACGGGAAGGTCCTTGCTTCCAGCGATTTCCTGAAAGGTGCTAGGCTGAGAATGACTTTCTAAAGTTGATTTTCTTGGAATAGAGTTTCCCTTAAGTCAGCCGCCTACCTACCTGGAATGAAAGTCATAGGTATTCCTTCTTTAGAAGCTTTCTTCGATCATTGGGACGAAGAAGGTGAGGAACACTCGAGGAATGCTTGAACTTTGAGGAAAACCTTTGTTGGAGAGCTTTTGGGAAGAGCTTCTAGAGAGCTTTTCACTTGCCTCGAGCTTGAGTGTCTTCTCCATGATTTTCAACCTTCGGAAGACCCTTATTGCGAAAATAGGGCATCGGGTTGATTGGTCCCTAAGCGGCCCATCAAGGATGTTGGATCGGTCCATTTCCTTATTTGATCAGGCCTAATGAGTTTAACCCATCATTTGATGGATTTAATTTAAAATGACTTTGGCCAAGTAAGAGAGCTTGATACTCGGCCATGTTGTTAAAACATTGTTGACTTAAAGTAAAGCCATATAGTAGTACATCACCTTCGAGGATAAGAAATCCTACGCTAGCTCCAGTCCCTTTACGGTGTGATGCACCATCAAAGAACATTTTCTACAGAGGAAGAATTTCTATCACCAAGACATTTTCATCAGATAGCTCATCATTCAACTCCCATTCAGTAAGTATAGGATGATTAACCCAAGAAGTTCGCAAACACTTGACCCTTAACAGCTTTCTGGGATACATAAACAATTTCAAATTGTTGAATTTGCAAGTAGCATCTCGCTAGACGATCAGACAACGCAGGCCTTGATATTACATATTTAATTAGGTTTGTCTTGGAGATGAGATGCACTGTGTGTGTCTGAAAGTAGTGCCTTAGTTTCTGAATAGTGAGTATCATGTCCAAATAGAGCTTTTCTATCGGCAAATAATTCAGATCATTAGGCGTCATTGTGTGGCTCAAATAATACAAGGCATTTTCCTTCCTATCTTCATTTTCTGGGGCGAGTAATGCCCCTACAGAATGTTCCTGAGTAGCAATATACAAGACCAATGTTTTTCCAAGAGTAGGCGCAGCTAGCACGAGAGGTTTCATGAGATATGCTTTGACATTCTTACAAGCTTTATCCATTAGAAAGGTGTACCCTTCCTTACTAAGTGGCTAAATGGCTGACACTGTCCAGCAAGATTTGAGATAAATCTTCAGAGATAGGCTAACTTTCCTTGCAAACTTCTTAGCTCATGAATGTTTCAAGGCTCAGGCATCTTCAAGATCAATATTGGATTGATCAATTTCAATTTCTCTGTGACGAAAAATAAAGCCAAGAAACTTTCCAGAGGTAACACCAAAGGCGAACTTCAAGAGATTTATCTTTAATTGATATTTACAAAGTCGTTTAAAAGTGATCTTTATGTCTTTCAGGTGATCACCATATTTTTGTGACTTGACTACAAGGTCATCACATAGCATTCCACCTTTTATGTAGCAGGTTATTGAAGATTTTTTGCATAACCCGTTGATATTTTGCGCCAGCATTCTTCAGTCTGAAGGGCATCACTTTATAGCAATAAATGCCTTTTGGTGTGCGGGATGCAGGTAGCTCTTCATCTTGTGATGCCATCTTTATCTGAATGTAGCCAGATGAACCATCCATAAAAGACAAAGCTTCATATCCGGTGGTAGCATCAATCATTATCTCTAGGATGAGAAGTGGAAAATCATCCTTTGGACATGCGTTGTTTAAATCTCCAAAGTCAATACATATGCGAATTTGGCTATTCTTCTTCCTCACAGAAATAATACTTGCAATCCATGTGGGATACTTGACCTCGCGGATGAATCCAGCTTCAATTAATTTGTTGACTTCTGTCTCAATTGATGGAAGCAACTCGGGTCGAAAACACTTTTGAGTTTGTTTTACTTGCCGAGCCCCACTTTTGATAGCTAATTAGTGGACAACTATCTTTGGGTCCAAACTAGGCATTTCTTTGTACGTCTATGCAAAGACGTCTTTATATTCTTTCAATAGATTGGCATAAGCTTCTTGTTCTTTAGGAGTGAGAAGGGCACTTATATAGACAGGCGGGGATCTTAAATCATACCAAGATTGACTTCCTTTAATTCATCTACAGTAGCTTTTATGCCTTCTTTAAGTTCTGATAGAGCATCTTCTTTAAAAGCTCTTTCTTCCACGATATTGATATGATGTATTGCAACATCTTCTTTATTTTCAGTTCCATCATATTCTTCAATATTTGTGGAGTTGTTTCTCGTAAAGACGATGGTTCTTTGGAATACTCCAGTTCTTATTTCCACACTATGTAAGCGAATGTCTTAGCTCATCGTGTTGCAAATGTATCCAATTTCAACTAATATTGCAGTCTCCCTAGTCAATGCATCTCTTCGTCTATGGGTGCGGACTACGGTATTTCCTGAGGTTGAGATTTGGTAGGATGATCCTATACTTTTGTCATCCTCTTTGATTCGAGGTATGTATGTCCATGAGAACTTTAGCTTTTGAATCCTCATTGTAGTTTACTCTGACCTATATTTGGGAAGGTGTCTTAATCACACATCTTTCCCTACGAGGATTCTTCTCTTGCCTATTTCTTTTTGATATGGTACTGCTTCCAAGGCATTTGAAGATGAACATACGAGAAAGCTTTCTTTTTGGTCCTAAGTAATCAAAAAATAGAAATTCGAGTGCTTGCCTTTGCTTCTTTGTCCAATTTAAGTTTTGAGGTAACTTCGTCCTCTATAGTGATGTATTAGATAACTGCTCTCTTGATCTTGAGACGTATGGGAGATGCACATCCAGTAGTGTTTTTATTTTCTCTAGAAGCTTCTGGGGCAGTTTTCCCAACAAACTTTGGGTTTTTGAATTGTATCCTATCTTTACAAGAAGTCTGTAGGCATTGGGATCAAATCCATCGCTTGTACGTGAAGTTGGAAGCTTATCAAAATCCTTTGAAGAAGTATCCAGGATTTTAACAATCTTACTATCCTCCATCTTGGCATCTTCTGTGGGTCGGAAAAATCCTTTTGAAGGAGTACTTGAGGCCTTCACAGGCTCAACTTTGGTAAAGAACATAGTGAGATCCTGTTGTTTCGCTAGATCTTCCAGAGGCAACTTCTTATCTTGGCTTGTGGATTCGACTGCCAACTTTTTCTTACTTGAAGGATTCTTTAAGGAGCTAACTTCTTGAACTTCTCCTTTTGTCGATGAAGAAATATTGGATGACTCCGTTTTCTTTCTGATGTAGTACTTTGCATCAATAATGTAAGCTTCATCTTCTGTAAAAGATTTATCATCGGCAGCCACCTTCTTCAGAACTCCATTCCTGCAATACTTGAAACACTGATGGAGGGTAGATGGAAGAACACCATTCTCATGCAACCATGGCCTTCTCAAAAGAATCTTGTAGGAAGTCTTAGCATCTATTACATGTAAAAGAGCACTTGAACTCATATCATCCATTATCAGGTTAAACTGCAAAGTTCCAATTGCCCTTTGTCCACCTTGGTTGGATCCTTGGATCATAAAACGACTTTGAGACAAGTCCTCAGTAGGAATTATTCTTTCAATGTCTGCAAGGGTAGGATGTTGACTGCAAATCCACCATCTAATAAGTTTTTATTGACTCTTTGTTCTTTCACACATCCTGCCACAAATAGTGGCCTATTATGAGGAGTTGCGCCAGGTAGCAAATCATCATCACTAAAAATGATTTGAGCATAATTTACGGCTTTTTCTTTGTCGCTTCTCCTTCCAAATGATCATGAATGGTATAGCATAGGGCCACATCTATTTCAACAAAACCTTCAGATAGAAAATCTCCTAAGGTGATGGAACACGGGTTCTTTTTTTACAACCTTCTGATAATGTTGGAAAGTGCCTGATCTTTTGACTACTTGACTTTAGCATATTTCTTTTGATGAATTTGCTCTTTGTGAATATAGTTCTTGATTTGATGGATCTCGTGCGATTTCTTTTGCGATTCACAATGGTCCAACCTTCATCATCAGTTGAGATAACTTCTTCATTTGTTGAGGGTATTTCCCCATGTGCTTGACATTCCTTCATGGAGATGATGGATCCATCAACCCCACATTCATAGCATTAAACTCTCCAAAATTGATTTATCCAATTATCTCCTTTGAAGTAGTTTGTTGGATAGAGGTGGTGGTTACAGATGTCACATGAGTAGCCACTTTGTCCTCTTCAAGAAGAACACGTCCTTCGCGAGCTAGCCGCATTACTAGATCCTCGCATACAAAGTACTTCTCGATAGGATGACCAATTATGCGATGATATTTGCAGTAGTTTGGATCATCCTTGCGTTCGATCTTGCTTGGTCATTTTAAGTCTGGAAATTCTATAGCATCAACAACTATAAGTTCATCAAACATTGAAGAGATTCCAGAATCCAAGAAGGTATATTCTTTCGCCTTCATCTCTTCCAAGGTCTTTTTTCTTAGCTCTTGAGGAGGATCAATCTTCTTGGTCACTTTTGAGAAATCTTGGTAGATACCTTGATTGGACTAGCAGTATTTGTTGCCATTGACTCTTTTGTCTCGCTCTTGGAAGAAGCCTTTGTTTCTTGAAGTCTTGCTTCTCTTTTCCTTTGTTCAAATCCTGCACATGTGCCTTTCTTCCATTTGCAGTTATACTTAATTCCATTTCACGCGTACGGATTGCTAGTTCTTCAAATGTCCTAGGAATAAGTCCTTTGAGGATGTATTGAAGTCCCTAATGCATGCCTTGAATACACCTCTCTATAGCAGAATACTCGCTCAGACGATCTCCATAGTTCAAGTTCAAATTCCTCTATCTGTTGATGTAATTGATCACAAATTCTTCCTTCCATTGGCAAGAATTAGTCAATTCCACCATGCTAATAATTCGACGGGTGCTGTTGAAGCGATTTAGAAACTCTCATTCAAGTTGTCCTAGCTATTAATGGATCCAGGCTCCAAATTTGTTACCAGTCGAAAGCATTACCTTTCATAGATTGAACAAATTATTTCACTAGAAGATCTCCATAGGTATTAAGATTGTTGCAAGTTCCCACAAAATGAGCCACATGTTACTTTGGATTTCCTTTCCATCAAATTGTTAAAACTTTGGAGGTTGATAACTAGCAGGCATTCTCATGTTATCAATTATTTGGGAATAGGGCTTGGCATAGGTGTTGATCAACTTGATTCCCGCCTCATATTTCTTCTTGATGGCATGAGATCTTTCAACTGGTTGAAAGGGATCAAACCATTAGTAGACACTTGGATATCATGGTCCTTCTTGGAGTTGACCACTTCTTCTTGAACCTCTGGCTTCTTGAGTGGAGCTTGACTTGTCTCGCCACTTCTCTTCAGGTGATTCATCAGTTGAGCGATAGAATACTCTTGCTCTTGGGTACGCTTTGCTAAGCCTTCAACTAGCTTATGAGATTTTCCAGTTGTTCTTCAGTGCTAGCGTTCCAATCATCATAACTGGAAGCAGTTGATTTTCAGCCATTAAAGATTCACACATTGGATTCCCATAATGAACTTCATTATCAGAGCCGGTGCTTGAGGATTCATCATCTTGCTTTGTAAATGATGATGCTTTTGGAGCCAGTGTATTTTGGACTTCCTTTTGAGAAAGTGCCCTTTTTTTGCTTCTTGTCATCATCGCAGTATTTGAAGCTATGGTGGAAGCAGTGATAGTTTCTTTGGCAGCAGCAGCCTTGTAACGGATTGGCTTCGAGTTGTTGTTCTTGGGGGACATTGATGCTTGAAGTTTGATTGACTTGAGCTTTAAAGAGAAGATGGGAGGTAGAGATAGTAAAACTTGGCCTGCCAAAATTTGTGTACAGCAAAATCTTAAGTCTGAAAATTGAACAAAAGATAAATAGCCAACAACGTGATTTGATTTATGATATAGTAGTGGTTACAAAATCTCTGAGGAATTCCTAGTATGTAGGATAATCCTCCGATTCTTCTCTTCGACGAAGTGTTGACTTGAGAGTTTGGAAGCTTCTTCTCAAATCGAACGGACTTTGAGGTTGATTGATGGATTGTAGAGCCGCTGGAGTTTTTTTCGATCTTTGGAAAGAAGAAGCAGAGAAACACTGCGAGGAAATGCTTGAACTTTGCAGAAGACCTTCGTTGGAGAGCTTTTAGGAAGAGTTTTTGGATAGCTTTTCACTTTCTCAAGCTTGAGTGTCTTCTCTATGATTTTCAACCTTGGGAAGAGCCTTATTTATAGGTGAAAATAGGGAATTCGGTTGCTTGGATATTAAGCGGCCCATCAACGGTGTTGGGTTGGCACATTTCCTTATTTGATGAGGCCTAATGAGTTTAACCCATCATTTAATGAATTTAATTTAAAATGACTTTGGGCTAAATTTACTTGGCCCCAAAGGCATAGGTCTTATTGTATTGAGCTTTATTTAAAGTGAGTTTGGATATTATTTAAATAATTCCAAATTCGACCCAATTTACATGGACAAACTTAAATGATCCAATCATCATTGCCCAACTTAAATGATTCAATCTTCATAGCCCAACTCGGATGATCCAATCTTCATGGCCCAAAAGACTTCTTTTAATAATTTAATTTAAATAACCAAGATTAAAAATATTTATTTTATTTAGTCCTAGATTAAATAAATAAATTAAAAATTCATCGTCTACAATATCTTTTAAAGTATATTTAAATAATAAAAATAGTTTAAAATTCAATTATTTCAATTTTATTTTAAATAATAATTAAGAAGATATATCATTTCGAAATGATCCAAACCCGACCCTAACATATGGAGTTGAGTTCGGACTAAATACTTTGAAGTTTGATGGGCTGGACTGGGTTCGAATATTCTTAAATATATTTCAGTTCAAACTAAGATCGTCCCCACACTACAAGAAAAAGGGTATTACCAAACCGACGCTAAATTGAAATTACGGACAGATTGAGCTCGGTTGGATATTTGTTGGTTGGGGAGGAAATTTAACTGAAATTACCTCGGTCAAAAAAATTACCTACCGATTTTCTAGGCTTACCGATCGAAATAGTAGGTTCGTAAATTTTTTTTTTGATTTAAATAAATTCAAATTTGGAAATAGTACCGACCAATATTTCATGTATACCGACTGAATTTTGGTCGGTAAATTTAATAACTTACTGACCGAATTGCAAACAGTTTGATCGGTTTGTAAGTTTTTAAATAAAATAAAATAATTTATATTTACCGACCGATTACTCCAGTTGGTAATCGGTCGGAGTATATTTTGAAACTAACTTAAAAATATTTAAAGAAACCTTTTTTACCAACTGAATTCAGTTGGAATTTGGTAGGTAATTTTTTTAATATATATTTTTAAATTTCTAAGAATCCCCTTGCAATTTACAAAAGTTCCAAACCAACATCAATCAAACTAAAATCATACTAAAACAATTCACAAAAGCCCCAAAGTCTATCAATTCTAACATACTAACATACAAAAACCAACATAATTCAACATCCATACTAAAGCATTAAACATCTAAAGTACGCCAAACAAACAAAGAATAAAGTGCATAAAGTATTTAAACAAGCAGCTTGTCAAATATATAAAGTTAAAAACATCTACAACTGAGATGGGGTTGCCAAATAAAGGGGGATCGCTCGAAGGAGAGTCACGCGGTGCAGCATCAGATAGGGTGTCCTCCATCGGGGGAAATGGAAAGAGTCTAGGAACTGAATTAAGCTGCACACCAACCTTCCTAGCGAAATTCTCTATGTAACTAAAGAATTGGTCTTGAGCACGCTCCATATAGCCCATCACTGTCTTCGAGATCTGAACACAATTGGGGATAGATGCAGAAGAAATTAAAGGTGCCGATAACGAGCTGTCCCCGCCATGGCTTCCCGCTGTGATGGCTGCAGATTGTGAGCGAAAATCGTAATTTGGTATTTGTTGATGCCCCTAGAAGTCTCGAACATCAAGGCATTATTGCTCAGAACTGGTGGCCAAGTCTCTGCAGCCACGTGTTTCGCATTCGCCTTTAGTTCTAAGAATTTGGCCTACAAAAAAAAGATAAGTTATTGTTCAATTTGAGTATTTAAGTATATAATTTAAGGATAACATTAACATACTTACCTAAAACTTGTCTGAACGCAAGTTGATCCACTTCCCTTTATTTTTCCCCTCTCTTTGCTGATAGAGGAGGATGTACAAATCCGATTGTTTGAAATTACCACCCATTTTTTCCTTCCGCAAAATAAATGAAAGAAACTAATGTCAATTTAACATTTTATAAGACTTATAAGAAATTAATATCAATTTAACATTTTATAAGACTTATAAGAAAATAATATTATTTTAAGAAATAAACATCATTACATAATTTAACACCAAATAAGACTTATAAGAAACTAATATCATTTTAAGAAACAAAAATGATTCATAAGACTTATAAACAACGATCATAAGACTTATAAGAAACCAACAACATTGAAGAAGCAAGACTTATAACATACTTACTCATTTAATAAATGATAATGACCCTCCAGTGTATTTACCAGAGCCCTGGCGACCACGCCCCCAACCCGATTCCTCCGAGTTGTCTCCTACTTCTTCTTGTACTTAAGATTATTCTACTGTCACAGAAGATCAGTGTAAAATTGCTTTGTCATCCAACCAAGCCTCTTACCGTCACGACGGATTTTTTAATCTTGTCCTTATAACGCTTGGATGCCCGTGTATCAAATGCATCGTGTATCTATATGTATTGGGTCCCACCAAAAATATTTCTGCAATTACAAGTCAAATAACATTGCATGTACTTAAAATAATAATCTAAACTTAGTAAATTAAAACACTTACACAAAACTCTCCAAATCACATATCTTTAACGTTTGAAGGACCTTGCCGTAACTGGCATAAGCCCCAATGGAATTGTGACATCCTAAACCTTGCCACTAGGTCATCTTCGGCTGAGTAGGGTACCTATATACCTCTCGGCACTAAACTATAAGCCCCAAAATAACAACACAACCCTGGAATAACACTTATAGGTATATACACAAAGTACGTAGCTGAAAACATAAGTAAACAGGCTACTACTAGTGCGCTCAAAATACAAGACTTAAGAAAACTTAAATTGTTTTAATACAAAATTAAAAGTATTTTACACCTACAAAATCTTATGACAAAAATAAACAAAAAGAACTTTACAACCAACATGGGTCTAAGAAAAACAAAACAAAAATCCATGCCCTTCCAGGGAAATTGGTCAAAAACTCCAAGTCCAAAACCTCAACAGCTTATCATGCCTCTGTCTGTCTTGAGTTAATCTGAGGAGAAAACATGATATAGAAAACGTGAGCGCGAACACTCAATGAGTCGACGTGTGTGTGCCTTAGTGATTTCTTTGAAACAATGATGATACAGTTTCACGAAAATAGTTCATACAATGTTATGAGAAAACATTTTCTTTTACTATTTTAACAATAATACTGCTTGAAAGTACACGAGGGTTTTGAGCATAGCTGGAAAGTCTGAGCGAATCAAGACATGTCAGTGCAGCTTCTACACTCGAATTTAACAAAACATGCAATGTCACAGTTGGGCTCCAGGGACAGAGTCCGGATCCCAAAACGAGGTCATCGGAATTAAGTTTCGGCATCTCGTAGTCAAAACCAGCCAAACACCATATGAGCGCTCGATTACCAAACAACCGCACACCCATATCACTAGTCAAAATAGGCTACAGACTCTTGGGGCAACTACCAGGTCTGCCTTGGGATCAACCTCAGTTTCGAGCCCCTCTTGACTCTCCACTAGGCGGTCAAACCACACCGCAGAGCATGATGCGGTGTCCATGTAGAACGATTGAGCCACACCTTCCGTGGTCTGCGCCCTTCTTCAAGTGGATCCACTCTCCCGAGTCTAAAACGTCCACGCCATTGGAAGAGGCCCTCGTACGGGGGACTAGCCACGTACAGTGCATCCTCTGGCACTTCTGAACACATGATCATAACCAGAACTGTAACCCTGTTTGGAATGTGGTTTTCATATGTGTTTATAAACGGGAAGGCCGCCTGCCCGGCTGCAGGACAGAATCAGGTCATAAATATTTCCAGCAAAAATCCCCATCCACCAGTTCACCACATGCTTATGCAAATTTCACACAACTATGCCAGAGTTATACTCATGCATGTCAAAATAGTGTAGCTTTTCAAGACTAGAATATTTTCCAGCATATAAATATTCCCAGAAAAACTTGTGTATAACCAAATCCTGCTTCACAGCAATTATAAATCCTTTTGAAAAGGCCATACCTATATCGAGTGCGGCTCCTATGCATTTTCTAAGAAACAGGTAATACATTGTGGAGAACATCTCCGAAAAACGTGCTAAATTTTGTCATGCTGAATGTAGTAAATATTTATAACAGATTTAGGAAACACATTTTACAAGGCCTGTAATATTTGAAAATAATATCAGAAAACCGAGTTTGTGGACTCACCTAGATGCAGATCTGGTACTCTAATCCTACAAGCAGGATACCAATAAAACACTTAATTATAAATCCCAATAGATCTATTTGCTACCGAAAATAAATAAAAGAACCATATCTCCCTATAAACTTGGATCATCCTTGCGATTATATAATCTAACTCTAAGAGCCTAAACTTCTTAACTCATCTATACTAAAAATTATATAAACCCACCAGTGCTTAAAATTATATATATGTTATCTCCATATACAAAAAGTATTTATATCAAGATCAGTTATAAAGATTAAGTATACTAGAATTATATATATAAAACCATAAATGTTAAAAATCATTTTCAAAAATTATTTATACTAAAAAAAATACGTATAAAATCATGAATACTAAAATTATTTACAAAAGTTAGTTATGTAAAAAATATATACAAAATTATGTATTAAAATATATATACAAGACTTTATTTACTAAAATTATATATATAAAAAAATTCTCTTATATACTAAAAATATATACCAACTATATATACTAAAATTATTCACAATAATTATATATACCACAAACATATATATATATATATAAATAAACTATATAGATACAAAAGTTATGTATACTAAATATATATATGCACTAAAATCATTTACCAAAAATTATGTATACAAAAATTATTTTAGATAAGAGAATCTTGCCAAGGAAATTAAACAAATAAAATTATATAAAATTAAACAAGAGAAACCAAAATAAAAATTAACTAAAATTTTAATCAAATTATACCATTACTAAAGTTTTTAATAAAAAGAAAAAAAGGAAAGAGAAGAAACAAGAGAAAAAGAAAGGAAACAAAAAAAATATATATATATATATATATACACGAAAAGCAAAACAGAAAAAAAAAGAAACACAGAAGCGGCAGAAGAATCAAAAGGAAGAAAAAAGCAAGAAAGAAAAAGGACAAGAAAGGAAGAAACAAGAAATAAATAAAAAAAATAAAAAAGAAAAGAGAGACTCACATGGATACTGGGCGCCGAGAGGATGAAAAAGGAGGAGGAAAAAGGCAGCAGCCATTTCTCCTCCTCAGACACATATATATACACACTGCCTATATGCATGCAAAACGCCACTTAGCGCAATACTCTAGACAATTGGCATTTTTTTAAAACAAACCCAGCATAAAATCTAATAATAAATAAAAAAATTATAATAATATTAAACTTAATAAAAATTAGTATTCTTCCATAAAAAGAAAATA
Source organism: Catharanthus roseus (assembly GCA_028651295.1). Taxonomy (NCBI): domain Eukaryota; kingdom Viridiplantae; phylum Streptophyta; class Magnoliopsida; order Gentianales; family Apocynaceae; genus Catharanthus; species Catharanthus roseus. The sequence goes on from JAPQWS010000116.1 coordinate 1,754,426, forward strand.
CCACTTTTAACCCTATATAAGACTACCGAGTATTTTAAATTGCTAAAAAAAAAATGCGCACCATAAATTCTAAGGTTTTTCTACGTTAGATCTCGACTTCTATGTTCATGACAAATACCCTCTCAAGATTACCCGAAATGCATACCGAGTGGGGCATTACAGGAATGTTGCTACATAATGACTAAAATAACCTTGGCACAATTCAACGACTTAGAGAAACTGTTTAGCAAAAACAATTTATGTAAGTTGTAAGCAAAAAAACGAAAAAAAAAAAAACTATTTGCTTAAATGAACATCTTATTTTCTATGGTTACTGAATTAAAATGTAAAGTTTAATTTTACCTATTCGAGGTTGGCACTATAACCCTCGAGCATCAATTACTCGTTGCAAAGACGATGGGCCAGAAGACGATGATGGGCCAGTAGCAGATAAAGGGGTGGAAGCAGCCGCTGGACTCGTATACGATGGGGACAAAATAGAAGGTAATGTCGCTGGCAGAGTCGACATGGTTGCTGCCATCGGGGGTACTGGGGTCAATGGAGTAGAAGCCTCTGCTACAGCCAGGGACGCTGTACTCCTCTTTTTTTGCCCACGTAAAATCATACCAATATTTAAAAGCTAAAACAAATTGTTAGAATTCACTTAAACAAGTGACACATTATGAAAGCATAAAAATAAACTGTGCATACAAATAAATTTTAACAACTATATGTAAACCTATATATAAACGGAGCATAAGCATAGATTTTAATAACTATATATAAATCGAGCATGCATATACATTTTAACGACTATATATATATATACAAAAATACATATAATTTTTTAAATATACTTCATATTCTAAGTTTCGAAATTGGACTCGGATTGAAACTCTTCCTCTTCTTCATTTGTTTCATCATTAGACTCCCATTCTACTTGATCTTGTTCTTCCTCATTTTCATTATCAATGCAATTCCTTCATGAAGGTCTACTAGTTCAGAATCGCCTGGTTCATGAATGAGAGGTCCAACATCTTGAATATCAACATCTATCATTGAAGTGTCAACACTATCAACATTTTCTTGAAATGGAATGTCTACTAGAGGGACATCTAAAACACAAGGTCTTGATTTCATTACAGTCCACCAATCACTCTTTTGTCGTTTAGTCATAGGATATGGGATGAAATACACCTGCTCTGCCTGTTGGGCTAATATGAAACGATCATACCCTCCAGCATATCTTCTTTTAATGTGCACCTCCACAAATTTATATTTATCATGAATCTTAAGACCTTTTTGCAAAAAACGAATCAAACCAATCACACTTAAAAAGGACGACCTTTTGAATTGGTGTTCTCGGTAATTCAACCTCCACGATCTCCTTTAAAATCCCATGATAGTCACCTTTCTCGTACACCACAATTATATGTGAGACTCCCTAAATCTCGTTTTTGAGTATGAAATCTAAATTTGTTAACCAAATACTGATTATACGATTTCACAAGTCTAGAAGTACCCCAAGCTAAGTTTCTAAGGCATTTGCTGCTGCTTGCATTCAGGGGATTGTGCACCTGAGTAAAACAAATAACATTTATTTAGTTTATAAAAGGTTATATAAAATCAAGGTTCTATGATGAAATTATAGAATTTTTAACTTACTTCATTATTAAACCACGATGCAAATCCCTTACTATTCTCTTCTGCACTATATCGACAGTTACACTTGGACAATGCATCCTCAATTCCATGGTGTACTTCCTACAATTAATGAACTTATCGATATAATGTGTAATTATTGAATAACTTATTACGTAATACTTTATTTAAATTAAATTACTCAATGTACGGTTCAACTTAATCGCAATTTAATAGAATGTAGTTCATTGCAGTCCGATAATTTCTATCGTCCATAATTCTTGTCGTCATCTTACCGTATGCCCTTCCTTGTACATTGCAAATTGATATAACCGAAACCAACATAAAATGTATTTATTTGAACAAACTTGACCAAAACAAACAATTATGCAATTATAGAAATCAAACCTACAAAAATTGAAGATACTCACAAACGGTGGCGGCAGCTTTAGGTGGCGTTCGGTGGTGAGCTTGAGGTCTCACAGAACAATTAAACCAAAAAGAAAAAAAATTAGTTTAAGAAGGAGAGAAGAAGAAGGGAGAGGAGAGGAGAGGAGAAGGAGAGAAGAAGAAGGGAGAGGAGAAGATAATGAGAGAGCCCTTACCGTTCTTCAGGCGGTATCCGGCCATGGGTTGCGGTGTCCAGAAGTGGTGGGAAAGACGGGCAGTGGGAGGGCGGGGTAGTAGGGGGTTGGAGTGTAGAGAGAGGGATCGTTGGGAGAGCGAGGGAATGAAATAGAGAAAACACCATAAATTTGAAATCTTATTCAACTTTTACTGACCGATTACAAGCAAGTCAGTTGGTTGGTAAGTAGTCATTAATAAAAAAAATCCAGAAATATAGTGATCGAATACCGACTGAATTTCGGTCGATAAATTTAATTTGGTCTGTTGTCGACCGATTCTGTCGGTAACTTTGTTGCTTGCTGATCGCATTTCGTCCAGTTAATGATCGGTTGGTAATTTTAAAAGTTACCAACCAAAATCCTATCTGTCGGTAAAATTGAGAATTCTTGTAGTGCCACTTGTGCAAGCCCTACGTGGATCACATAACCCAATTACAATCTTATATTTGCCTTGAATGTGGATGGTGGGTTAAGAATTTCATATTTATCTAGTTTAATTCCTCTTAATTATGCCCAGAATTTTAACAATAATAAGATTTGAGAAAAAACATTTACATTGCCAGATTTATATTTAGGGTAAGATTGGATACCATTACAAATATGAATTCAGTTTTGAATATTCTCTCACAAAATATTTTACTTTTTCGAAATCCATGTAAAAATTTTTAAACTAAACTCCATCTAAATACACCCTAATTCATGCCATCCATAATGGTCTACCTAAATACGTACGGTACCGAGGTACGTACATGAGGTGCATGCATGAGGAAAATGATAGAATAATGTAGTATTTGTTGCAATGTGGAATTGGTCCGGTACTGCCGGTGGCTGGCGGTGGCGTTTTAGTTTTCGGTGGTCTGGTCCGGTCCGGTCCGATTTGGTCTGTGCTTCCCGAATCGTGATTTTCACCTAATTGAATTTTTCAGTGAGTACTTTTCCTATTACGTGTTTGGACCAAATCTTTTGGGGTTTTCAAACCTCGTCCCAAGTTTTGCATTTGTCACGTGATTCCCCTTCCCCCTGTATAATTTAGGATATAAGTTTAGTATTTGGAAAGTTTTTAAGATTGTTAAAATCACATATTATCTGTAATATCTTTATTTATAATATTTTTAATACAATATTTTATTAAAAGATTTATTTAATTTATAAATTAATAACATAAAATAAAAGTTTACAAATTAAGGATAGATTTTAAAAATAAAAAATATTATAAAAAGAGATTATAAGAAATGTTATATAAAATATTACAAACAATTTTGAGTGTTTTGTGTTTGTGAAAAGGATATTTTTGAAAATTATGATTTAATTTTTTAAAAATAATTTATTTGTGAAAAGAAAAAGAAAAATTTAAATATATATATATATCTATTAAAAAACCCAAATATACACAATATCTTTTAGTAATATTTTATAACACAAAATTAATAGTGCCATCTTTTGATACAATATGGATACGTGTACAATTGTCACCTCTTTAACTTTCTTTTAGTATCTATTATTTTGTAATTAAAATCATTAAAGTATTTTATTACCTAGTATAATTTTTTCAACTTCACCCTTAGTTAACTTTGTCCCTCCATTAAACAGTATAGTTTTTATTAGACTTATATTTCATTTTTAGATGGTTAATTAATTTGGTCTTTAACTCATATTAAATGAGATTAATATAATAATTTTTTTTAATTTGTGTGAGAGTAGTCCAAAGAGTGACAATTATTCTAGCTACTTATATAATAATAAAATATCAATAATCAAATGAAAAAATAAAATATCAATAAGCTTTTGATCAAGATTTTTAAATAAAAACATATATGTAGCAAAATTTGAAGTTTCTTTTTTTTTTCTTTAAAAGGAAAATTTGAAGTTTCTTGATATAACTTTTTGCACAATAACCTTTGCTTACAGGATATATAGCAGGATATGTATTTTTATAATTCATTATGCTATAATTTAACTACTATATGGAGTACTAAAAAAAATTACTAAGGATAATCTGCTAAGTCTTTTAGAATATTTTTTTATATTTATTTTATAATAAATTTTGTTAATAAAATATTTTATTAAAAATATTAAGAAGAGATACCATAATATATAAAGGTGTTGGACTAAGTCAAATGATGTTTCACGAGAGGGATAATTGTGAGACATCAAAAGTCTCCACCATAGAATAAAACATGCTTTACCTTGTAAATTTTTCTTAGACTAATAAATTATACGTTCTGGAAATCAATAATTAACTAAACCAAAAATATGAAGTTTTATGTCATGACAATGAAATTAGAAATACTTTTTCACTATCATATCAGAAAAAAATTTTGGTTTTGATCTATATACTTTTAATCATCCATCCATTGGAAATTCAATAAAAAAAAAAAAAAGTTTTAGCTTTCCGAAGAGATCATTTGCAAATCGAATTTGTAGAAGTCTTCACCAACGGTAACTTTTTTTACTTCAGTATTTGAGAGTTATCAACTAATTCGATTTTTCCTTGACTTGAATTCAAGATTTATCATTTAGTATGTTAGGTGAAGTACCTAAGTGAGAAGGTCGTGTCATAGGATCACACACCCTTGTCCCTTGTCACAACGGGATGGAAACTTTGACTTGTGCAATTTCTTGAAAAGTAGGATTAAGAATGGAATTGAAAGTGCCCGCATAGGCCTTGCTTAGTTGATTCTGGGACTGCAGAATTGATAGCAATGATCAATGTTCAAATCTTGACAATGACAGTTGGGAATTTCAACCTCTACAATGTGGGAGGTGGTTCCTTGTGCGGATTGAGGCCTAGCCTCCAGTCTGTAGGACCGCTGAGTCACCATAATTTATATCCTCTATTTGAGGGTCGGACAGTTTGATGAAAACCCTGAAAGCAAAAGATTTCACCCTTAGATAACAAGAATGGATTTGAAAGTGGGAAATTAATTACACTAAAGGAGACCTCAAAGTCTTGTTAATTAGCACAATTGGAAGACCTTAATTAATGAATGCACTGTTTTAGTCATCAGTAGTCTTTGTTGTAATTTGGAACATTCAAGTGCCTCTACACCCTACACCCTCCCTAGTATATAAGTGGAGCAAAATTTTAGGTCTAATTTGGAGTTTCAACTAATATTATGCATGCTTTATAATTTAATTTACCCAAAAAAAAACTCACATGCTTTATTGGACTTCTTGTTCAATCTACTCCTATTCTAAAATACTAATTAATGATATGATCATATATAAGTTCAATTCACATTTTCTTTCTTAATTGTATTAAGAAAGTAAAAAAAAAAAAAAAAAAACTAACGATCATATTTTTTCCCTGTTTCCATTTCATAAATCAGTAGTAGTGTATTTAGTATTCAGCCACTTTTACTCTTAATCATCTTAAATTCTTTTTTTTTTTTTCGAGGTTCCTCCAAAAAAAAAAAAAAATCGTGTTTGAAGTTTAATAATTTAAAAAAAATAAAGAAATTTCAGATAAAAAATTATATTATGTCATTAATAATTAATAAAGAGAAAAAGTAGAAAATAAAGAGAAGAAAGAGAGAAAAATAAATAAAAAAATTGATTAGATTTTGTGAAATAAAAAAAGTATAATAAATATTTTTTAAAATGACCTGTGTGTAATGTATACCCTTTAGCACATATTAATATGAATAAAATATATTGTACATGAACAAAAAATACAATATATAATAGTTAAATCTTATAAAATCTAAAAGTCTAATAGGAATTATTGAACTTTAAAGAAATTTATATATTAAATTCGAAAGTTAATCCAATATTAACATATGCTATAGAAGCACGCTTCAAACAGACTTTTTTCTAAAATGTACAAAATTATTATATTGTGAAAGAGTAAATCATCATAATTACTACATGAACAATTTATATTTTTCTTATTTTACTTAAAAATTATTTTGTTAAATTTCTACCTAAAAATATTTTTTATTTGTGTAGCTGATAATGTCAATTTATCAGTGATAAACCTCCAATTACTATGAGCTCTCGACCCCTACAAGATAATGGCAGTTAGAGATCGAGTGGACTAACTCCCCAAGAACACTTTAATGCCTAAGTCAGTGACATTTTCAAGGAGAAGTTGGTGGAGAAGTAAAGAGCATTCAATAGCTAGAATTCAAATTAACCATTAATGAGGGAAAGAGAACCTTTCTATAGGCATCTAGTTTGGCTATTAGTTATTTATATTTGTGATTGGACCAAGCTGATTTTGGGCATGGTAGCTCTTTTTCTTTGGATTTAGGTTGCACCTTGGTGGTTTGGTGATGTTGGGCGATGGGATTTTATACCATCATCTGCCCTTCCTTTAAAAGGCACGTTGCTGACAGTGGCGGCACTACATGGGGGCTCAGGTAGGCTTGAGCTCCCCCGGAAAATTTGAAAAACTTTAGAAGTTATGTGTATTTTACATTCAAGCCCCTTTAGAATTTTTTTTTCAAAGTAGCCCCAAAACTTTAGCTACTTGACATTAAAAAAAAAAAAAACCTAAAACTAAAACTCAGCTGCTCAATAAGTCGATAGAACATTTGCAGATTTGCTTCCTCTCTCTTTGACTCTCTCTTCACTCCCTCCCATCTCCACACTCGACTCTCAGCTCAGCGGGCGGCGGCGGCGTGTGGCGGCAATAGTGGCTGGTGGGCAGTGGCAACGCACGACGACGTGGGAGGCAGATGCAGTAGGCAGTAGTTTCTCGCTCTCGGCTTCTCCCTCCAGTTCTCCTCCTGCAACTGTTCTTCAACTTTGAAGAAAAAAGGTAAGTTTTTTACTTACATTTTTAATTACAGTTTTTTCTTCAAAATTTTGTTTTTAATTACAGTTTTTTCATCAAATATTTGTTTTCTAGGGTTTTTTTTTTTTTTTTTGTAAAAATAATAAAAGATGGTTTAATTGGTGAACTAAATAATGAAGTACTAATTAATTGTTCTAATTAATTGTTGTTTTGTTTCTTGGGTTTCATAAGTGAAAAGTTTTGAATTTAATTAAAAATATTTGATTATTATATAGGATTTTATTATAAAAAATATCTTGAAAAGTGGAAGAAGGGTTCTAATCTGGTTGAAGAAACATTATCTAATAAAGGAAATGTTAATAATGAAGATCGTGAGAAAAAGCCTTGAGTAAGGGTAGAGATTTCGGATTGTGACATTGTTGGTGATCCATGATTGCGTACATCAATTGATAGTTGCCCTTATGAAATTAGAGATGAATTAAGGATATGGTATGTGGTTAAAGTCACAAGTTTTTTAATTTAGTTTATCGACTAATTGAGTTAGCTTTAGTCTTGCCTGTTGTGACGACTACCGTTGAAAGATCTTTTTCTACTATGAAAATGATTAAGAATGATTTACGCAATAGGATGAGAGATGAGTTTCTCAATGACAGTTTGGTTTGTTACGTTCAGCAAGAGATTTTTATGAGTATTGAAAAGGAAGGCATCTTGCAGCGGTTTCAGAATATGCAAACTCAAAGAATAAAATTGCCATGTTAATAATTCCCTTCACATGTAAAACTCTATTTTAGATCATTTTTCGATAGTGATTTCTTTTTCATTGTAAAAGTATTTGTATGAGTGATATTTGTTTTATATTAATCTTCTAATCGTTCTAAATTAATTGCAGCTCATATTGGAGGTCGTCTTTTGATTGTACTCGATCGGTAATCTCAAGATTCTTAACGACTTTTGCATTTAATATCTTCAGCTTTGATAGATGTTTTTATCCCGTGAATGATGGATAATCATTCATCGTGAGTGATGGGTGATCAGTCCGCATTGGTAATGGGCGAATACCTATTCTTTTGCTATATTATTTGCATTAATATGTGATACTTGTCTCGTAACTAATGGGTAATCATTCCTTGTGAGTGATGGGTGATCACTCCTTATTGGTAATGGGTGATTACCTCTTTTTTACTATTTTATTTATAAATTTGGAATTGTTTGAATGTTTTTGTACTTGGAATGTATCTATTTTATAAACGAAATTTTAGCAAAATTTTTAGTGTTGTTAGTAGGGAATAACTAGCGGCATAGGAGCCGACTCGACATCAGCGGCTTCGTGCCGTACTGGAACGATCCAATATGTGGTTCCGTAATTTTAGCCCCCCCAGCTTTCCTGTCTTGGTTCCGCCACTGGTTGCTGACACGACGTGCCCTTTATTTTTTATGTAGTGTTTGGCTTCTGAGGGACGCTTCCTGCCTCATCGCTTTATTTTTTGTGCCTCTTAAATTGTGACTGTAGGCCGTTTGTTTTGCTTCTTCCTTCTTTCTGTGCTTTTGAGTGGTTGTATGTATTACATTTAATTCTTGTATTCTTCATTTATCCTTTGTTTCTAGCGTCCATTTCTCGTATCATAGAGATGGCTTCTTCTGGCAGTCACAATACCGGCCGTACTCCTTCCGAAAGAACCTCCATTCCAGCTACTCCTTTACCGTCCACATCTTTTCTTGCCCTTCTGGTATGAGGTATATGCTTTATCCTGTCGAAGTTGCTTTTCTTTTCCTTGGCAAACCGTAGATTTCTAATGAACACATCCCTCCCAAAACAATAGCGGCTATGTTTAGTAAACGGGGTGAACTAGAAGGGTGTGAAGGTCAGACCACTACTTGCGGGAATAGAATTGCGAATATAGACTTGGCGGGTTTACAAGAGAAATATTTGATCCTTGATGAATACGTCCTTTTGCGTCTGGACCTGGATGCAAGGGCATGTTCTCCTCCTCCTGGGTACTACTCCGTGTATGAGGAGCATCTGAAATCCAAAATATGTTTTCCTCCTCACCCGTTAGTGATCGAGGTTTTGAGGTTTTGGAATATCCCTCTTGGCCAAGTCCATCTCCTATTTACAAGACATCTTGTGGGCTTCATCATCATTTTCTTGGTACTCGGCGTCCCTGCGAACTATGATTTAATTCAAAAGTATTACGACGTTTGGTATGGCAAAGGTAGGTGATACACTTGCATGTCGAAAAAACCTTTGGTCCTGTCGAAGTCTTCTAAGATAAAGGATTGGTAGGATTGATTCTCTTTTGTAGGGGATTTTTATGCCTCATTAAAGTCATCTTAGACTACTCGTAACCGATTGCCTAGTCCTCCCGTGAAGTTGGATGCTAAGTGCAGCATTACAGGGAGATTATTGACCGATATCCATCCCAACTTCGAATCAGGGAGAGCTGGTCACGGTCTCTACTGCAAAGTTGTGGTTTTTATGAAGGAGTATTCGATAGAGTCGCCTTATGTTTGTATCTGGAGAGTCTTTATCGGTTTTCTCATAGTCCTTTTTAGATCATTTTTTGTCTGTTTGTTTTGTGATGATTTTGATGTGGATTTGTTGTGTCTAGTGTGGTTTTGGCAAGTAATGAATATATGTTTTACTTAGCCACTACTACATTGGCTTCCGGGACGAGTGGCATGCCAAAACTATTAGTAGTGACTCATTCACATGGAGCAGGTGTTGCTGCTGGGAATGTAGCGAAACCAAAGAAGGGTGTTTGGGGTGCTGCTGTTGATGAGGTGCCTGCTGAAGGGGTAGCGTCTTCCTAACTGATGGGGAAATGTGAAAATGTTGTTACACAAGGTATGTTGTGTTGCAGTGTCATTGTCTTATTTGTTTTCATTCCCTTCTGTTTCAGAGTACTGGTCTTGCGATCCTAGTTAATTTTTTAAAGGGATTGCGAGAGCAATCGTGCGAGCGGGTGTGGGTTCTGATGATATTTGCAATTTGTTAGGGGAAGACCCTTCTGTGCAAGCAGATTAAGGATGGAGGAAGAGGAGGGGATGTTGCCGATTAGTGATGGGCGGCGATCTGGGTCCGACCTAGACCATAAACATTCCTCGTCTCGAGTATCATTGACACCTCGATCTTCTAATCCCCATGCTACATCTGATACTCTTGCATCACGGAGCGATACTTCATCAAGTGAGTCAAAGAAATCTCACGGGTTAAAGGCTGACGCTGTACCGTTCGTCAGATGAATAAGGGAAAATCTGTCTTTCTCCCCTTTAAAAAGGGTCTGGCCCCTCAGGTTGACGAACCATTCTTCGATAAATATCTTGCCGAATGAGAGACAGGTGAAGAAGAGATCTTGTTCCGCCCTAATTGGAATTTAAACATCAACGTCTGCTCCATTGATCCCAGGGTTTGTACAGAGATGTTAGACCATATGGTGCTTCCCCGAGACATATTGTTTGCTTCTCAAATTTCGTCTCCAAAATTGATGAAATATTTTCCAACCGCATCGATTAAGGTGAGGATAATATATGTAGCTTGTTTTTGGATTGTATTTTACCCTGATTGCATTTGGTGACCTGTCTTTTGATAGATGATGATATATAGTTGTGAACTACTATTCCATTAGCAAATGGCGATGCTCAATGATGGGCGTGTCATCTATTTGCCGATGAAAAGATCAAGAAACTGGAAAGGGAGGTCCACGATTTGAAGTTCCTAAGGAAGGAGTTAATGAACTCCAAGAATGCGATGATGCGCGAACGCAATGCGAATTGCCAGCATGTTTATGAGCTGGAGGCGGAGCTGAAGGAATTAAAGTCTAATTTCACATCATTAGGCGAGCGGTGTCAGTTGGCTGAGTCAGCTCGTGATACAAAGGAGCGTGAGCTGGCCGATATAGCCAGCAAGATACCTCCGTTGGAGGCAGCCGTGGATGAAAAGGAGTAAGATCTGCAGAAGGAGTTATTAGAATGCTCTGGCTTGGAGCAGTTACTTAGATTGGTGATGAATAGGGAGGGCCGGTTGATCTCATCTTGTAAGGGGCATTTGTATGAGGTTCATACGGACTACCCATATGCAAACCTTCTTTTACCAATGGGTGTTAATAGTAGTTCAAAAATTAGTTCAGGATCTTGTGGCTGATGTCCAAAAGACCGCTCCGGGGTACTAGGTTGATGCGGATACTGCTCAAGTAGGTGTTAATAGTAGTTCAAAAATTAGTTTAGGATCTTGTGGCTGATGTCCAAAAGACCGCTCCGGGGTACTAGGTTGATGCGGATACTGCTCAAGTGATACAGACTTTTGCTCCTTTGTCCAAGCACCTGGGGCCGAGTGATAGAAATTTTATGGATAACCCTGAGGGCGAAGTGCTCTTTGTTCGCTCTGGGTCTTTGATGGAGGTATCTTATTTGATAGAGGACTTTTTCATTCGAGATGAGATGACATGTCCTCCCAAGGATTCTGATGCCTATACTTTTGCGCCACTCCCGGCTTCAGAACCAGCAACGCAATTCAGAAGTGGAAATGCATATGCAAGTGGTATTGCACCACTTTTGGGGGTTTCTTTAGTAGACATCAATGACGATGATCGTCCCCTTGAGTGATTTTTGTTGGAGGGATTGTTATTATGCTTTTCCACGAGGAAAATTTTTTCGTAATAAATGCCTGTTTTCATGACATGTCTTTCTTTTATTGATTTGTCAAATTTGTTACGCGTGTTTGTGTGGCCGAAGAGAGAAACCGCATTACGCTAGCCTTGAGGAAGACATACCTGTCTTTATTTTCATTTGGGACGACCATATTGGCCTCCCCTAAAAAAAAAAGATGCTTTGTCCTCTTGTGATTGCGGGTATTGGAGTTGGCATTGCAGGTAGTGACCCCACATTTGCGTGTGCTCCCTTGATCCTTATATTAACGGTGATTTGACTGTCGCTTGGTGACGTGGGCTTATAGTCCCTTCAGATAGGCTTTTTACTGTCAAATTCTGTAGGCAAAAGAATAAATAAATAAAACATGATAATAGAACCTACAAAAAACTGCCAATAGGATCTGCATACCTTAGCGGTTTTCGATGCCACAAGGTGTAGAGGGGCTGCTATTTATGCTTCACCCTCTATCCATGATACGACCTCCTCTGTAAGCGATTGGGATGCTAGTCCCTGGTGTTCTGGAAACTATTGGGAACTAACCCTAGCTATCTGACAATCCTTTGGAATATTTGGAGAGAGAGGCAAGAGACAATTATGGTCATTCTAGGGTTTTCCCTTTTTAATAAGAAGAAGACTGTTGCGGAAAAATATTAACATGACCTTTTATAGCTGTCAACATCATACGCATAATTGTCATCTAATGACAATTTTAATCTCGTTCGTCTATTCCTATAATCATCGAATAATTGGATGAATAATATTAAGTAATTAATTTTATTTATCTGATAAACAAATTAGTTACTTATTAACTTATCAAAATAGCTACAACAAAGAATCTGGACACCTCCTTAGATCCCTTTTGTATACTTTCAACGAACCTAGACACAATATAGATTCATTGGACGTGGACATAGTGCTCACAAGATTGTCTATGCGAGTGATCCTCTAGGTTCAATTAATGTTGGCAGTGGATGAAAAAATATCATAGACATTTATCCATAAAACATAAGTGGCCTCTAGCAAGACATTATACTACCCAAGCTAAGTAAAATATATGATAACCTAAAATCAGTCTTAATACTTAGTCATTTTGTCACACAATATCCTAATTAAGTATAAGACATGGACTGAGTTATCCTTATAGAACTTAATTAACCGTGTACTAGATCACATGGCAGACTGTTCCGATAAATAATATTAATAACACCTTATTAATACATATCTGTGCATGGCCGTGTGTATTCTACAGTCTTCCTTATCAAGGGGCCCATTGATATCTCTCTCTAATAAGAGAGAGACAATCCCATTCACTATCTCTAATATTCAAGATATGACAAGAAAATTGCCCAACCAATGGTCATAATAATCACCTATTTAAAAGTGATGTTTGACTATATCAAAACATATTTATCCCCATGCAAGAAGAATTAAAAACATTAGGTCAAAGGAAAACAAACATAAAACTGAGAAGGAATACTTATGATTTAAACCCATTCATATTTCTTCTTCATTTTGGGTCATGTCCAATACATTATTCTCAATATGTATTCATGATCAGTAAAACTTGATCATCAATCAACCTCATACTAGTTTAATAAAACAATATGTGGTAAAACTAGGGACAAACAAGAATAGTATTTTATTAGGAAGAAGGGTTTTACTATCAAGTAATGTACTTGATGACCAAGAGCATAAAATACGATCCAAAATACATGCCTCATAAATAACCGGTATAAATGTAAGTTAATTGATTTAGGGCATATGACTAACAATCTCCCACTTGCCCTATTACCAATTTCACATGACTCTCAAAACCATTGACCTAGTATGACTCTCATGCTTAAGTTGTGGGAATGGCTTTGTCAATGGATCTGCGACATTGTCATTAGTATCTACCTCGAAAATTTTTACATCTTCACGCTTAATGATTTCTCAGATGAGATAAAAATGCCTGAGAATATGTTTGGATCGTTGATGGAATCTACGTTCCTTAGCTTGTGCAATGGCTCCTGTATTATCACAATATATTCCATTGGGTTCACAATGCTAGGAATCACACCTAGTTTAGTGATGAAATTTTTGATCCAAACTGCCTCCTTGACTGCATTAGAATCAGCCACATACTCAGCCAGTAGAATCGGCCATGGTATCTTGCTTTGAACTCTTCCAGCTCACAACACCTCTATTAAAACAAAACACAAATCCAGATTGCAATCTAAAATAATCTACATCAGTATGAAAGCTAGCATCTGTATAACCATTTACAACAAGCTCTCACTCCTGTACTCCGTAGATCAAAAACATCTCTTTAGTCCTCCTTAAGTACTTAAGAATTGTTTTTACTATAGTCTAATATGGTTCACCAGGTTTTGACTTGAATCTACTAGTCATGCTTAATCATACGACACATCTGAGAGAGTGCATAACATGAAGTATGTAATAGACCCAATTACGGAAGCGTAAGGAATCTTACTCATGCGTTCTATATCCTCCTTTATGGTAGGACTTTAAGATTTACTGAGTTTAACACCATGTGACATTGGGAAGAATCTTCTCTTAGAATCTTGCATACTTAACCTTTTCATTACCTTGTCAATATATCCACTTTGCATTTTCTGTAGCCTTTTTATACACACAAGGTTCATCTTTATTTTTGATGAAATTGAATTCTTTAATTGCTTCATCAAAACGAAGATTCCAACTTCTAGGTGCTTGCTTCAAGCCATAAATAGATCTTTGAAGTTTACACACTTTACCAAAATTCGAAGGACGAATAAAACCTTCAGGTTGTGTCACATACATATCCTCGAGTAGATTTCCATTAAGAAATGCAGTTTTAACATCTATTTTCCATATTTCATAATCTTAATATGTTGCAATGGAAAGTAGAATTCTGATTGACTTAAGCATTACAACTGGAGAAAAGGTTTCATTATAGTCAGTACCATGAGTTTGTCTATAATCTTTTGCTACCAATCGTGCTTTGTAAGTGTGCACATTGCCATCCATGTCAGTTTTCTTTTTGAAAACCCATTTACACCCTATGGTTTTGCAACCTTCAGGTGGATCAATTAAATTCCAAACTTGATTATCATGCATGGATTGCATCTTTAATTTCATAGCCTCTAACCATTTGCTAGATTCAGGACTATGAATAGCATCTTGGTTGGAATTAGGTTCACATTGATCAATAAGATCAACATTATGATCCGCAGTCACAAGAAATTTATCTCTCTGTGGTATTTGATGAATCCTACGAGACCTTCTTAGGCCTTGTGTCAAAGGCTCGGGTTCAATATGAATATATGAGTCCAACTGAGTGTCCATACTCGGTTCAGAAATAGTTTACTGTCCTTGAGCTTCTTCAAGATGGATTCTACTCCCACTAACTCTTTTGGAAACGAATTCTCTTTCAAGGAAAACTATATTTCGAGCAACAAGCACTTTATTTTTAGATGGAAGATAGAAATAGTATCCTTTAGTTTCCTTAGGATATCCCACAAACATATATTTATCAGATTCGTGTGCTAGTTTTTCCGATAATGATCACTGCACATAAGCATCACATCTCCAAATTTTGAGAAATGCTAAACTTTGTTGTTTTTTTGGTCAATATCTTATATGATGTCTTCTGAACAGCTATAGATGGAACCCTATTTAATATGAATGCGGCAGTTTCTAGAGCATACCCCCAAAAGGAAATTGGAAGATCTATTTGGCTTATCATAGATCGAACCATATCTAATAGGGTTCGATTTCTGCGTTCAGACACACCATTCCATTGTGGTGTTCCTGGTAGAGTTAATTGTGAGACTATCCCACAATTTTTAAGATGTTCGTCAAACTCTTGGCCTAAGTATTCATAACGTCGATCTGATCAAAGTAATTTGATACTCTTTCCAAGTTAGTTCTGTACTTCATTTTGAAACTCCTTAAATTTTTTAAAGGAATCAGATTTATATTTCATTAGATAGACATAGCCGTATGTACTGAAATCATCTTTGAATGTAGTGAAGTACTGAAAACCTCCTCTAGCTTGTGTGTTCATTGATCCACATACATCGGTATGTATGAGTTCTAATAAATCAGTAGCCCTTTCACTTTGTCTTGTAAATGGACTTTTAGTCATTTTGCCTAATAGACAAGAATCGCATTTTTTATAAGACTCAAGGTCGAAAGAAGATAAAAGTCCATCTTGATGGAGTTTAGATATGCGTTTCTCATTTATGTGACCCAAACGACAATGCCAGAAGTAAGTTTGATTTAAATTTTTAGATATAAATTTAATTTGTATTTATGTTATAGATGGGCTTACTAGTGGAATCATGTAGGTTAAGAATGTAAAGTCCGTCAAATAAAGAGGTGTCCCCATAGAAAATACCATTTTTATAAATGAAGCTTTTTCTATTCTCAGTATAAAACTCAAAACCATTAATATCCAAACAAGAAACTGAAATGATGTTCCTACTCATAGCAGGAACATAATAACAATATTTAAGTTCAATGATAAGCCCACTAGGGAAAAGTAAATCAAATGTCCCTACAGCTATAATAGCAACTTTTGCTCAATTTGCAACTAGCAGGTTCACTTCTCCTTTTGCAAAAGATCTACGCCTTTTGAGTCTTTGCATATTTACACAAATGTTAGCTCCACATCCGGTATGTAATACCAATGAAGTAGGAGTAGACATTAATTTCTATAACAAAAATACCTGAGGTGGCAGTCTCACTGACTTTTTGCTTATTCTTTTCTTCCAAGTAGACTTGACAATTTCTCTTCCAATGACCAGGTTCAATGAATTGAAGCAAGTCCCTTCATTTGGTGGTTTAGCCTTGATCTTGGGCTTCTGCTTGCCTTTGCCCTTCTTGGCCATATCTTTTCCCTTTCCTTTGTTTCTTGAACTGCCCCTTTTGAACTATCAGAACATTAGGATTAGACTTTCTAATGTTTTGCTCAGCCTGCTTGAGCATCCCGTGTAATTCATTTATGGACTTTTCCATATTATGCATGTTGAAGTTCATGACAAACTGATCATATTCAGATGTCAAAGAGGCCAAGTTATATCAATAGCCATGTCATGATTAACTGGTGCTCCAAGTTTTCAAGCTGATCAAAATAGCCCTTCATCTTAAGGACATGAGCACTAACTAAAGTGCTTGGGGTCATTTTGTAGCTATTTAACACTTTAGTGGTAAGATACCTCTTTTGGCGTGCTTGCTCTTGGAACATATCCTTGAGCTGTTTCATCATCTCATAAGCCTCAACTTCCCCGAATTGCTTTTGCAAGTCAGATTCCATCGTAGCCAACATGAGATAAGTCACATCATTAGAGTCATCTTTGTGCTTATTATAAGCATCTTTTTGACTCTAGGAGCGTCATTAGCTGGTTGATTAGGGGTAAGGTTCTCAAGAACATATAGCATTTTTTCTTGTTTAAGGACAATCTTTAAATTTCATGCCCAGTTAAGAAAGTTAGTCCCACTAAACTTATTTTTTTCAAGCATGGATGAGGTGTTTGAATTGTTTGAAGCTATTATCTACATAGAACTTGCAAAGTAAAATAAATAAAAAATGAAGCATTAACTTTCCCTGAAATATTCAACACTTGATATAAGTCATGGGTAGAAAAATTCTATTTTATAATAATCATAAGTAAGCTTTGAATTAACACTCATAATTAAAGAAAAATAGATTAATGAAATTTACATCTATATGTCCTAGCAAAATCCCGTATGATGCCCTAGGCTCAAAACCGTTTTGATAGCCTAGATAAGTCAAACTATTCCAAGCATATAGAAATCACCATTTTCCATCTTCCCCTACTTAGGTAACCATTTATCTCTTGCTGTGGCAATAAGACAAAATGATGATCCAGGCATAGAGAAGTGCATATGATTATGGGAGGCATTTTATGATTTAATCTTTACATGGTTTCAAAACCTTCTTCCTTTTATTTATTTTATTTTATAAAACATATATTTAATAAAATAAAAGGAAATAAACTAAACATCACATGAATAATATATACATAGAATAAAACGTGACATAGCATGGTCCCAATCCTATATTGACTCCCACGAGCCTCATGGAAGTCAAAAGTCAATCTAGGTAAAGTCTTAACCTTCTTGTCTTGTTACATAGGATAGAAAACATATACAAGAATAGGAAATAAAATAAACCTATTCCAGTAACAAATTTACATCAATGAAAAACGACGACACGCAGGCCGTATTTAAAAAAATCCCATTAACAAAATAAACCAACCAATCACAAGAGATAAAGGGCAATGCTATGCACCATACATCTAAAAATAGAAGTAAACATGCCAAAAACAACGAGGGGGTTTCCGGGAAGGGACCTGAGTAAAATATTGGAAATGATTGAACTGAGTAAAATAGTCAACCGTGACAATGAAGTATTCTTTTTTTCCTCGGGCTTTTGGAAAGGGACCTAAGAGGTCCATTCCCCATTGGGCAAATGGTATGGGGGAGGTAATGGAATAATATTCGTTCTGCGAGACGTGATGATCGTTAGAGTGAATTTGGCATTGATGGAAAGCCTATACTATTTCCTTGGAGTCCTCCTTTATTGTTGGCCAGAAGTACCCATAGCACGTGATCTTTCGAACAAGTGTGTTGGTCCCGATGTGTGCTCCACAGATTCCTTCATGCATCCCTCTCAAGATGTAGTTCCCTTCTTCATGGGTGATGCATTTGAGTAGCAGCCAATTCCCCATTGTTCAGTAAAGATGGACACGTTGAACAACATAACGTGACGATGTAATTCTGACCTTCCACGCTTGGTCAACCTCATCTAGTATTGAGCAATTCAAGATATAATATTTGATCGGGGTCATCTAGTTATTTTCAGGGGTCACACAAAGGATTTCTATATCGATACTTTTTCTGACTAAGTATTCTAACCATATTCCGAGGATCTTGTCCCCGGATAAAGTTTTGGACAGTTCGTCTACTTTTTGGTTATTTCTTTTGATGACTTTTTCGAACTATGTGCATTTATATCGCGAAATAAGTGCTTTTGCTAACTTGGAATATTTTTTCATGTTGTCTTCATTTTCTTCGAACATTCTTGTGATGTGCCTGTAAATGATTTGTGAGTCATTGTGTATGATGGGTTGGTCCACGTTCATTTCTAAACCCATGCGAAGTCCTGCAAGGAGCACTTCGTATTCCGATTCACTGTTGCTAATATGGAAATGGTACTTTAAAGCATACACGAATTCAATCCCAATAGGGTTTTTCAGTATAAAGCCTAGTCCTTGATGCTTCTTCTTTGCGAACCCGTTAACATATAAACTCCATGCCATTTCGGGGTCTGGTTTTTCCTGTTGCTGATTATCGGGCGTCGTGGTGAGGAGCGTGTTTTCTACAATGAAATCAGCCAGGACTTGTGCTTGCATTGTCTTTCTTGGCTGGAAGTCCATGTGATACTCATTCAATTCGAGTACCCATTTGGTCATGCGGCCTGTTAAGTATGGTTTATGTAAAATGCCTTAGTGGTGCATTTGTGAGTGGGGTGAAGGGATGTGCCTGAAGGTATGGTCGGAGTTTCCTAGTCGATGCGACTAAGCAAAGGATATGTTTTTTGAGCGAGGTATACCGTATTTCGACACCTATTAGTATACGACTCATATAATTAAAAGATGACATTTTTTCATTTCACAAAGAACAAATTAGAACACTAGCAACAGCTTTTGTAATGGCTAAATACAAGAATAGTTTTTCCCCTTTTGTTGCAGCGACTAAAGGGGGAGCTTGGCTAAGAGTCGTCTTCAGTTTGTCAAAAGCCTTTTCACAGTTATCAGTCCAAACAAAGGTGTTGTTTTCTTTCAAAAGTTTGTAGAGTGATAGGTTCTTTCTGCCTATTTTTGACAAGAACCTGCTGAGGTAGGTAATGCATCGAACAACTTTTATACGTCTTTTACATTCTTCGGGGTTTGTATTTCTTGGATGGCACTAATTTTTGTAGGGTCCGCTTCTATCATTCGTTAAAAAATAATGAAACCTAAGCATTTACCATATGGTACCCCAAAGACTCAATTCTTTAGGTTTAGTCTCATCCCTGCTCCCCGCATCCTTTGGAATGTTTCAACTATATCAATAGGGAGTTCACTGATTTCTTTGGAATTGACAATGAGATCATCAACATAAACTTCCATGTTGTGGTTGATCCGGACTCCGAAGAGTTTGTTGACCATTTGTAGGAACTTTGCCTCTACGTTCTTGAGTCCAAAAGGCATTCGGTATAGTAAAAGATGCCGTTATTGACGAATGCAATTTTTTCCATATCTTTGGCGGCCATTTGGATATGATGGTGTCCCTTATACGCATCCAATAAGCAGAGGACTCCATGGCTTGCGACTGCATCAATAACTTGGTCAACCCGTTGTAAGGGAAGATTTTTTCGGGATAACCTTGTTTAGATCCGTGTAATCAATGCACATTCCTCGTTCCCTATTGTTCTTTGGACCACAACCGGGTTTGCTAGCAATGTTGGATAATCACCCCGTTTGATAATGCCTGTATTCAGTAGTTCTTGAACGTTTTCAATAATGACTAGCTTTTGTTGTCTGGTAAATGTTCTTTTCTTTTGAGTCACTGGTGGGAAATCGGATGGAATGCCTAGATGGTATTTCGCAATTTTACGAGAGATGGTGCCCAAATCGTGTGGGGTCTATGAAAAAATATTTTTTTATTCAAAGAAAATGTCTTGCACTTCTTGAAGGATGGGAGTCGGAAGCATAATACCGATCTTGATATGTTGTTTTAGATGCGTGTTGCTGATATTGAATAACTCGAATTCCCTCTGTGGTTAGAAGTCTTTTGTCATTTCCTTGTTCAGATTTTGCTCTATAGCCAAAATTTCGGCTTCTTCTTTTAAGGCTATGAAGCTCACGCGACCGATGAGTTTATCTCTCACGATAGTGTGGCGTGCATTTCTGATTTGCACCTTGATGGTAGTAGAGTAAACGGAAGCTTTAAGTGAATTTAGCGTCGGACGTCCCAGAATCTAGTTGTATGAGGAAAGAGTGTCAACAATAGAAAATCGAGGTATAGGGTGTAATCTTCAATGATTAAAGATAGTGTGATGCTACTGACGAGACTAATGTTCGACCAGTAAAGCTGATAAGGGGTATTGTTCGAGGTTTGATTTCTTTGAGTCGGATACCCATCTGGTCAAAAGCATCTTTAAAAAGGACGTTAGCTACACTCCCCGTATCGACAAGGATTCGTTTGATGGTGCAATAGCTAATGTCAAGAGTGACGACCAGTGCGGCATCATATTTTCTACTATTGGTGGAAATGACGTTCATTATTTTTTGTTTGTTCACATTTAATTGAGATTGTTGGCTGTATTCCCTATCACCCTTTTTCCTATTTTCCTGTCTGCAATCTACCCAATGAGCAATGAAATTCTTCAGCAGTCCTTAGCGGGTAGCATTTTCAATTTCCTTTCCAACTCGACAAATTATTCTGTATCATGACTATGATCTTGGTAGAAATCATAATACTTTGTGTTGCTTCGTCTCTCGGGTGGAGAAGTCATTTTAGCGGGTGCTTTGAGTATCCCCATCGACTCAACG
This sequence comes from Catharanthus roseus, assembly GCA_028651295.1. Classification (NCBI taxonomy): domain Eukaryota; kingdom Viridiplantae; phylum Streptophyta; class Magnoliopsida; order Gentianales; family Apocynaceae; genus Catharanthus; species Catharanthus roseus. The sequence goes on from JAPQWS010000116.1 coordinate 1,775,662, forward strand.
AGCTATAAAATTTCTGTGCATGACTTTTTGAGAGTTGTAATGTGTCGAGTTTGCTGGATGGTGCATGATAATGACCTCCCTATGAGTTCCAATTATATGAGTAAGATAGTCATTTGCATACGGGTTGTCGAATGTGATCCTACGTATGATACAGTTTTTTGCCCTTTCCTTCTGCCAACATGTTATCATGCTGTTCTCGCTTGCTTTGGACGTTGATTTCTCCTTGGATGAATTCATGAACTGCGTCAGCAGGTGATCAACAGTAAGTAATGTTTCTGTGGCAAAGTACCTTCGTGAGAGATAGTGATCGGATGCCTTATTTATAGGCTTGAATGTGTTCTCAATCACTACGGATAGACACTCTTATAACTTCTTTATTGAATCGTTCCGTGTATGCTTGGATGGATTCTAATTGATGTTGTTGTACAGTAACTAAATAATCTGAAGCTGGGATGATTTCCCTTTCTGCCGCGAAATAGTGGTGGAATTTTTGTCTCAGGCCTTGGAAACTTGATATCGATCATGGGGGTAGAGAGGCGAGCCACCAAAGAGCTGCGTCCCGAAGGGAACTAGGGAACAAACGACATGGTTCCATATTATAAGCATTATGAATCATCATCAGCGCAAGGAAGTGCTGAAGGTTTTTATTGGGTCTATTATACTGTTGTACCATTCAAAATGAAGGGTGTTGATTTATCCGAGATGGTGTTTGTTGATAAATTTTCAAGAAGAGACTGAAGATTATGTAATTCTAATTGTTATTGCGTGAGCTAGATGGTGTGCGAAGGGTATTCATGATACTTCGGATGTATGTTTGAATTGTTACGAGGGTGGCGACATCGCAGTGCTGACGTGTTCTCCCGGCATGGACTGGTTATTCCCAATATTGCCATAAGATAGGTTTTCTGCTTTGGCGTAAAAGAGACGTTACGTGTATGACTCCCTGCTTCTGCGTTAGCAGGTTTCATGACATCGAATTATTTGTTTCATGTCATTGTTGCAGCTAGTAACGTATAACCGCTCCCCCCTCCCCCCAACAGGAAAAAGTGTTATTATTATTAGTAATGAGCAATTTTTGTATATATATATATATATATATAACAAATTGATGAATTATTAAAACTATTCACCATCTTAGATCACCACAATTTCAAGTGACGGGTTCAGTCATGTATGGTGGGGCTAATTGATAACCTCCAACTACCATGTGCTCTGGACCCCTGCAAGATAAACGACTGTTAGAGACCGAGGGGACTAACTCCCTAAGGGCACTTCGATGCCTAAGTCAGTGACATTTTCAAGAAGAGATTGGTGGAGAAGTAAAAAGCATTAAATAGCTAGAATTCAGTCAAGCTTTAATGAGGGGAGAGAGGACTTTTTTATAGGTATCTTGTTGGCTTTTAGTTCCTTATGTTTGTGATTGGGTCGAACTGATTTTGGGCCTGGCAACTCTTTATCTTTGGATATAGGTTGGGCATTGGTGGTTTTTGGTGATGGTGGACGATGGGGTTTTATCCCATCAAGCAGTTACACAATGAAATTTTACTGTTTCTTTCACGTGAAATGTATGTACAGTTAATCTCCATATAATTTTGAAAATATTTCTATATCCCATCCCATCTCATGCTTTCCACATGTGTTTCACCTTCTATATTGGATTTCTAATCTCACCATGTTATTGCTATGCTTATTCACGCGGTTTTCTTTTTTCCTTTGTTTTTTTTTTTATAACTTTGTTCTTTTTTTGGAATATAATTCAAGTAAAAAAGTGGGTCAATGGAAGTGCTGTATATGATGGAATGAATATATCTACTAATTAAAATACCACCAAATGCTTTCTGGAGATTCAAAGCTGTAATTATAATCATAAAGTGTAATATTGTAGATGCAGTAGTAGTAATATCCTCATGAGTAGTGGAATTCCATAAAATAAAATGTTATCATGAATTCGTGATCACTCGTTATGGAGTACCACATATGTTTTCTGGTATGATTTGTGCTGTAGTGATTGCGGTGCTGTCTACATTTATGGTTTCTCCTCTTCTCCGCGGTCGAAAAATTGCTGAGTTGGTGTAGGTCTAAGCTTAATTCAATTAGTTGTCAAATTGTAAAGTTAATACTAAAAGTTAAAATTCGAATTCTTAATAGCTATCAGTATGGTGAAAATTTCAATCTATCAAATATCAAATATGACGGTAATTTCTCGCGTGCACCAAATCTTGAGCTTCTAGAATGAATAGTCATTGAGTCACAATTATTATCATTCTATATGTGAGCGATGGGCAATGTAACGAAGGCCCTGAGGGACTAGGGATTTGTCATATTTAATACCAAGAATTGGTGAGTGGAAATTAAAGTTGAATCAAATTAATCATTCATAGTTGTGAGAACTAGTTAGGATCAATTTATTTAATTTGTATAAATTATAAATATATAATTATTTTTTATTTATTGGGATATAATTATTTTTTATTCGTTTATAAATAATTAACTCTACTAATAATTTTAATATATAAATTTAATAAAAAAATAATTATTTTGTAGTAAAAATTTTAAAACCTTATTGCGATATAATATCATTTTATGGGTCCAATTCTTGTTTATTTTAAACATATATCATTTAAATCTACGTCTTTATCTTGAATTTTTATATACATATATACATATATATATTATTGTTTTACTTTTTAAAACTTTTATAAATTTTATTTTTTTCACAAAGATGAAATGTAAACCTTTAAGGAAAAAAAACACATCTTTTAACGAAGACTAGGTACTTAGAAATATGAATAATGCATTCTATTAGGAAAAAGAAATATAAATCAAACCTATAATTTCTTATTAAGATTTGATTTTATCTATTTAAACTTTCTAGCTATTTACATTTTCATATATATTAAGTATTTTTGGTGAAATATTTACCAATAATAAGTCACTTATCTTTCTTGATCAAACTAAATATTATTGTCAAGATTACCAAATTTAATATTGAATGCCTCCATGTCCAAATCATCATATGTGTTATTTGATGAGAATGAATAAATGGTTGTTCTTTAATTAAGAGATACATTCTAGGAGGCCTTTTTCATGTTTTCCCACTTGATATTTCTATGCTTTGGTATCTTAGACCAATTAATTTGTTATGACATGTATAATTGTTCCTTTCTACTTTGACATTTCTTTATTGATGAAAGATTGAATACTTGTCAGAAATTTTTAGAAGCTAAGCCATTTTAATTTTGCGAAGGTTGATATGTATTCGCCACTTTTACATTGTTCACGAAACAAGAGCTAAAATGGAATTTATTACAGAAGTAATTAATACTCATTCTAGAAAAGGAGAAATTTCTAGAAAATGATAAACATATTTTTGTTGTTTTGATCACTAATAATTAACTTAAATAATCTTTCTTTATTTTTTTTTACTTAAATAATGATTTTGTACCTTTGTTTCAGACACATTTTGAAGACTTAGTGTGGTTAATACTTTCGATACAAGTATGTATTATGCAATTATATTTTTTTATTTGTTGTTATTAATGGGAAGCCCAAACTCTTAAAAGAAATTATTTGTTTATATGTGGGGGCCTGAACTCTTAAAAGTATAATTATTTGTTGTTTTTATGGGGAGGTAGGACTCTTAAGCTTAATAATTATTAAATTTTTTTGTTTTTGTGTTTAGCTGGTGTCTAGTGTGGCTATTATGCCTAGGATTTGTCCATTTTACAATGAAAACTCTGTCAAAAAATGTTCAAAAATTAAAATTTAAACTCTTTTGTTTTAAACTCTAATCGTTCGTAAATGAATAATTATTTTTGAACTCTTTAACTCTTAAGTTTGGCTAATTATTTTGTGAAGGTACTGCTGTTTTGAGTTAATGAGTGTAACTATAAATACTCTAATTGCTAAAGAATTCTTAAAAGTTTAAACGTAAAACTCTTAAACTCTTAATATCTTGTTTAAATTCTTAATGTTTCATAGATCACATTTAACTATAATACTCAAATGATTATTCGAGAATTCTTTAAACTCTTAATCTATAAGTTTAAGCATAAGAGTCTTAAACTCGTAATCTCTTGTTTAAAGTCTTAATATTTTATAAATCACATTTAAAAACCTTAAACATAATACTTAATGGGTAATGACTTCAAATTTTAGACTGTTCATTGGTGGTGAACATTACTTATAAAGTCTTATATTAAAATGAATGTATTTTGTTTTATGAAGTTATAGAGGAGGATCATAGTTGGTATATAGAATATTGTGCTTGGAGTTATGGGAACTAGTGGTGAGTTTCAACTCGGTGTGAAGTGTTTTGTTGGTGTCTTAGTTATAGTCTTGGTACAACTAATGAGCTATGGTCTCCGTGTGCAAAGTGCATGATGTTTAAAGCCAAACTACTCTAAAATTAATATATAACAGACAAGTGAATCTATCAATGTAGTACTAGAGAACCTCTCGGGTTGTCAAACTCAAGGAACAGAGAAGCTATAATAATGACTGTCTCTCTAAGGTTTAATCAAAATAAAATAATTGGAAAAAATTTTTAAACTAAAAAAAGTAATACTTTAATAATAATCTAAAAATAATTGAAATAAAGTTTTAGATAAAAGTGTTTTAACAATGAAATCCACCTAAGCTAATTCATTGAAAACTTTGAAAAATATTTGAATCGTTGATCAGGTATCACTCGTTATTTAGGATTAACCCTATCTTTAGGTGAAAACCCTCTATCCCCCTAATTGATTAGAGAAGAATCTTTTCTCTCCCTAACTCAATTATGAATGATTAAAGTATATGAGTGATTACCAATGAGCTAGAAACCGTAGTCATTATCTCTAATTAACTACCAAATTCTTATTGTTCAATTATAGCCCAGATTGTTCTTCATTTCTCAATTCTAAATAACCTACACAAATGTGCCAATTACTGGAAAAATTAGCAATACAAACAACACAATTGAACAATAATCAACTTTTTATTGAACAAATTATTCAATAATATCCAACAAAAATAAAGCTAAGACCATCTAAGGTTCAACCCCATTTAAAAAAAAAAAAAAAACCCTAGCCACTAAACATCATAAATATCATAAATTTCATATAAGAATTCATAAGAAACAAGAGTTTAGAAGGCTTAGGAGTTTCGATTGAAGAATCTACAATCTAGAATCTTGCCTGAGCTCCTCTCTCAAATTGCCCAAAAAATCCCGAATTTGTTCCAAATAAGCGCTTTAATCTAACTGTTGAAACTTGAAATCCTAAATTAATTATTGATCTAAGTCGATTAATAGGAGTTTTAGGGAAAGCTTTTCTCTCAAAACTTGCCTCTCTCGGTCCCCAAGAAACCCTAGACGAAGATAATCTAAAATTACATAGAAAGACTATTTAAAAAGATGCAAAAATTGTAGTTTTTCCCCGGGTCCCCATGCTTGGGCAGCCGGTCCAATCGGGTCTTGTCTTCTTGTTGTTGGTGCGGCCAGGTCCCCCATTCGCTGGATTTTGTGTGTATCTTCTCTTTTTTGTCAGTTCTTGCTACGTATACTCCCGTTTAACTTCATTCTTTCTTTTAACTCATTCGATACATCCCTACAAGCAGAAGCGAAGAAATGGAAGACAAATATACCATTTTACTAATAAAATAAAAATAGAAGATTAAACACTGTAAAAATATGATAAAATGGATATATCAAATCCCCCCATAATTAAACGTTGCTTGCCCTCAAGCAACACAAACTAAAGCAACATCCCAAAGATGCAAAGACCAAACACAACTTTCTAACAAAAACTTAAAATCCCAAAAACAATCAACGCAAAAACAAACTTTTGAAAGGCTCAAGAAAAACGACATCACCACAATTGAACAAGTCACTTCACAAGAATCACAAAAACTCGTCCAAGGACAAGTTACAAAACTTAAATGATCCACCAAGCATTTCATATAAACAGTTATGAATAAACGGTGTGTGTGTGTGTGTGTGTGTGTGTGTGTGTGTGTGACTACTTTTGTCAAGTTTCAACAAATGCAAAGAAAATATAAGGAAATCAACAAAATTGCCTTAGACTCAACTTTTCTCTACATATTAGCTAGTTGGTTCAACTAAAGTCATCGCCATATCAGGTAGGACTTTCATACTTATAATGTTAGACTAAGGACATAAAAGGATACCGAACGAATGGAAAAGAAAAATAAAAAGCATAGAGAAGAGAGCTTATGCAACCGAAAGAAAAAATAGATGTCCAATCTAAAACGTTCAAGTCGCTTTTTACTCTCTTTAACCCTTTACTCTCGTAACGCTTTACCTCTAATCTGATTCACTATTTCCAACAATATACTACCCCACCTAACACTTTCAGTTATTCTCAATCCCAAATGAAGTATAAGGAAGTTCTATGGTAAGAAGAAGAAGAAGAAGAAGAAGAAGAAGAAGAAGAAGAAGTGTATAAATTTTTTTTTCAAGAGTGAAACTCATACAAAGATATTTCCAACTATTTACTTTTTCTTTTCTTTCTTTCTTTTTTTTTCCTCTTCTTTTTGTTCCTCAATTTTTCTTTCTTTTTCAACAAAACGAGATTGAGAATCATAATTTTCGATCAACACAGAGAATTTTGATTCACTCTAAACCCCTCATTCGATTCCTTTCTCACAAACTTTCCCAAAATACCCCTTTACATAGAATCCTCATCTTCACTTTCTTCCCCATACTTATCTATGTAGTTCACTAAAAAACGATTTAAAGATACAATAATTCAATAGCTCTCGTAATTGAGGGTTTAAAATATCATGTGAGTTTAAAAACAAAGAAAAAAAGGGTTAAAGCCCTTATTAATTTAGGCTAAAAAAGGGTACGAAGGATTTAAAATTGAAAGATAGGCAAGAAATGATCAAACTGATCAAAGAAGGCCTAAGACTATCATTTCTGGAGTTAACCTAAGCTATACACAACTTTATCTCAAGGCATAACAAGGTAAATCTCAGGGCATGCATATAAGCAAATTATTGAACTTATATCCAAAAATTCACAAAGCATTTATCCACTAATAAGATGCGCATATGTGCAAATAAACTATTAATTCATAAATTTTCACACAAGTGCTTGATATCACACAAAAGCTAAGCAACAATCTCTTGAAAGTTTCATGTGATAAAAGTAAAAGTTCTACCAGTTCTCAACTGGTGAGTTTGAAAAATAAAAAATCTTTTTAATTTTTTAATATTATGAAAAGTAAAAAGGTAACCTACAAAGTAAAACAAAAATATTTTTGGGTTTTTACAAAGTTTTAGAAAAAACGAAAAACAAAAAATAAAATATTTTTGGAGTTCATGAAAATATATGATTTTTTTTTTAAACTTAAACAAAAACTATCAAAAGAAACTAAAAAACCTTAAAAATAAAAACAACAATATTTTAGGGATTTTAAAAAATTTTTTAATGTTTTTGATTTTTTTCTATAAGAAAAACTCAAACAACTAAGGGAAAAAAAATTAGACTAAGCATCCTAAACTAAACATCTCCCACATTTTAAATCACATTGTACTCAATGTAAGGACCACAACTAAATAAAAGAAATATAAAGACTAAAATAGAAAACAAATAAAACAAAATACATGTACGATAAAAATCACAAACTATAAACATGCCCTACACTAAGCAACAAATTAGTACACTAACAATATAACACCACTCAATAGACCGTTGGCCGCTAACACAATAATAAAAAAATTGGAAACCAAACACAACTAAACTGTAGCAAGCTTTCTTACAGCACATGCAATTAGGCAACAAAGCAAAGATTAACTAACATGACATGATACTGAAAACAGATATAACAGGCTAGAGTAACAAAAAAAATTGCTTAAAGATATTACTCTTAAGTTGTCCAAACATAAAGAAACTACATAAAACGAAACAAACAAAAAATAAAAAGCGACTTGAACACAAAAGATAAATATAAATGAGATAAACATCATAGAAAATTAAAGATAAATAAATGTCACTCGTATGTAAATTGTGAGTAACTCGTATATGTTGAGGGTTTAAATTTGACTATAAACTACACCAAATGTTGCACAAGGTAGCAAGAGTCGCGAAGTGAAAAAACCAATAGCAAGATAATGACCGAAAATAATTCAATGTCGCAAAAATATAACTTAACAGCCAAAAGAAACTTTAGCAATTGTAAATCAAAGAATTGCAAAAAATTGAGACTAAAATAAAAACTAATAGGGGAAAAACTTTATCTAATTTTTTTGGAGTCGCTCGGTGAGTGCTGCTTTTACTGTTGTGGTATGTTGATGTTCTAGAATGGTCATTGACGCTGCAATGTGAAGATGGAAGAGAGCAGTGTGTTTGCTGTCTTTGCTCCTCCGGTATGGCTGCTGCTTTGAGCAAAATTGAGATGAGTTGTTGTGGTGTTGCGGCGAAGGTCGAAGTGCAGTGATGTTGGTGGTCTGTTGGTGTGCGGAAAATATGGGGAAGGGGAATAATGGTGAGGGCAATTGCACGGTTGGTGTGGCAGGACTGGTGACAGGAAGAAGAAAAATAGAGGAAGAGAGGAGAAGAACGACAGTGGTGGTGGGAGGAAAACAGCTATGAGAAGAGTGTGGGCAGGTGTTGAATGGAGAAGATAGGAACAACAGTGGTGGTGCTTGCGTGAAAGAGGAGAAACAGAGGAGAAGTAGAGGGTAGTGGTATGGTGGTGTTATAGTTGGCTCGGCGGAATGGTGATCGGAGAAGAGGGGAGAGGCAAAGAGAAGGAAGAAAGAGAGAAAGAGGAGAAGAGAAAAAGGGAAGAACGAAGACAAAATGGAGGGAGGGGAGAGAAGAACACCGGTGGTGGTGATGTTTCTAGGGAGGGGTGGTCGGCGTTGTTACTGCTGGGTGGGAGGTTGAATCGGTGAGAAAGGCAGGAAGGTGGCTGAAGGAGAAGAAGAACAGAAGGCTGTGGCGCTGAGGTTGCAGTGGTGAGGGGTGGTGGCTAGAGGTTGAGAGGAGGAAGAAAAACAGAGAAAAACAGGGGAAGAAGGGGGGGGGGGGGGAGGGTGTTAAGAAAGGGGGTCGATAAAGATAACTCGGAAATCTATAAGGATAACTCGAAAATAATTCATTTTAACATAAAACTCTCTCTCTCTACAAACATTCTCTCTAAAAAAAAAACTCAAACTTTGAACATTAAAATTAGTCTAACGTACGGAATCCTCTGAAGAATTACTGCAAGAAAATGTTAGTTTTGAGGTAAGAAAATCGATTGAATTTTTTTTTTCAATTTCTGGTACACTTTTGCCCAGATGAGCGAAAATTCTGGGCCACTTTCTCCCATCTAGATGAAAGTTCCTTGAAACTTTTGCTCAGACAGGCGAACGTGGCCCAGAATTTTCGTCCCCCATGGGTGAAAGTGCTCCTGGAATTTATTTTTTGATGATTTAGTTTTAATTTTGTTTTTTTGTAATACTAATATTTTCATTTTACATTAATAGGCTAATGAAGATCCAAATACGTTTGAAGAATTTTTAGAACCGAATGAATATATTGATCTTGGATATTTATTCACAACAGACAAAATTTTTAGTTCCAAAGATGAGTAGGTCGACTGGGCAAAACAAACCGCAATGAAAGCTAAGACATATTTAATCATAAATCGGTATCAGAGATCAAGAATAGCTGATCGTCGACCGTATGTCACATTGGCTTGCGAGCGTGGAGGGGCAGTTGAAAATATATGAAACCAATAGTGGACGATGAGGAAGAAAAAATTCTAATAGAAAGACGGGGACCTTAAACTAAAGGAAGAGCAAATGGCAACAAGCGAAAATTGACAATTTTTCGTGCACAATGGGAGGCGCAACCATAAAGTAGCTGTTTACCATCATGGTCATGCTCAGGCTGCATGACTTACGGAGGAGCAGTTGCAATAGACTGAGCAGTTCAGAAAGAGTCCTGTGCCGCTTCGTAATATCTTACAATTTTTCTGAGAACAAGATGTTGGTTGTGTAGTTAGGTAAGTTAGAAAGGAATTATTTTTAATACTTTATTAAAACATTTTAGATTTGTTTTTCTTCCGTTAATAAGAAGAATTTTTTGTTGTATGTATTTCTCAGAAAATTTACAATATTGTTGCGAAGATTAAGAAGAACCAGATGCAGGGAAGAAACACGATAGAGGAAGTTCTATGCCTAAGAGGACAAAGGGGTTACACGATCTTCTATAAAAATCACGAGGAGAGCAACGTACTTAGTGATATTGTCGTTGCACACCAGACATCGATTGCAATGATTAGAACGTGGCCATATGTACTAATAATGGATACCACGTATAAAACGAACAAATAAGTCTCTAGTGGATCATTATATTATTAAATCTCTTTATTAATTTATCCGCATAAACATTTAAATTCATTAAGTACTCTAGTGGATCATTGCTTTTTAATAATTTTTTTAATAAATAGTTAAAAATATTTTGAAGTTCGTTTAAAATAGTTGCCAATTTTAATCATTAATTTTTTCCCTTTATTTTTTAATTAAGGTACAATATGCCACTATTGGAAGCTGTAGAGATGACTCTGACTGGAAAGGACTTCACAGTGACAACAACTTTTATGTGCAATGAACAGGCTACGACATACAGATGGGTCCTTCAACAAATCAAGCACTTATATGTTACCTATGCTATGTCAAATGGGCACGGTTCAATTTTCAATGAAGGTGAGCCACTAGTGATTCTTACCAATAGGGAAAACGGACTAATGCCGGTGATTGATGATTGTTCAGAAATTCATATCATATGTTATGTAGAAGACACATCGATCAAAATGTGTTGGCAAAGTTGACAGAGATGGTTAAAGACGAAGAGGTGGCACAACGGTTCGTGAATGGCTCGTGGAACAAATTAATAAATGAAATTGATGAGGAGGAATATCAGAAAAAGTTGGAAGTGTTGAAGAGTAAGTGGCAACGTAGGCCAGACTTTCTACATTACCTGTTTAACACATGGTTGAATCCATTTGCGCATAAATTTTGCAGGGTTTGGACATCTCAAGTGTTGCATTTGGGGTTGAGACAACGAACTGTGCTGAGAGTGAAACTATAGCTATCAACGTGTCATGGTGATCTGGACACCGTGTTTCTTAATATCGACTCATCGAAGGTCAAATCGCTGAAATAAAATACTCATTGGAAATTTCTAAACTTAAAGAGAAGTTTGCCGCGGAGAGTAATGCCACATTGAAGAATATAAGTAATAAAATCAGTCTTTTAGCTTTGAAGAAGATATGGCTGGAGATAAAGAAAGCACGCCGGATGGTTGAAGACCCAGAAAGTAAGTGCCTGCATTATTTAAGGAAGTCGCATGGTCTACCATGTGCATGTGAACGGTCTAAAGTCTTAAAATTAGAGGAAGAAGCTAGTTCCTTCTCTATCTTCCTTTTAATTTTAGTCATAGAAATTCCCTTGGTTTCATTATTATTTGATTCACATCTTTAATAGGTTCCCCTACTTTATTATCTACCAACTTTCCATTTCTAATAGTAATTACAGCTTTAGCTTGCTCATGGTAATTAGCTCTAGGATTCTCTATTGGATAACTAGGAAGTTTACCCTCATCTCTTTTACTTTTTGTATTAGATAGCTGCCCTATTTGAGTTTCTAACTTAGCAATAGATTGAGTGTGTGAATCTAGAATTTGTGTCATAGATTCTAAACCTTTCAAAGCAGATAATACTTTTTCTTCAAAAATGGAGTTTCCACTTTGAGGAGGATGAGGAGGTACATACCTTTGAGATTGAAAACTAGGGGGAATAGTCATACCAGATTGTCTGTTTTGTTGATATTGTTGTTGGCCTAATTGACCTTCCCCTCCTTATTGCCTCCAGGAGAAATTAGGATGATTTCTCCAGCCTGAATTGTACGTGTTTGAATATGGGTCATTCTGTCTGTGAAATCCTTGGGCTGCATTGACTTGTTCCTGCACAAATTCTGAAAGTAGTGAAGCACTAGGACAGTCATGGATAACATGAGAAGGACTCGAACAAATTGCACAATCACTTTGCACATTAGGAGAATTAGTAGGCAATGTATTCAAAGCTAATAATTGATCAAATTTTTTAGATAAAGCATCAACTTTCACAGAAAGATCAACATTTTGAGAAACTTCAAACATTCCTTTATTTCCTATTTGCCTAGATGTACCTACTCGTGAGGAGGTGGCATGTTGTTGTGAATTATCACTCAAATTTTCAAATAAATCCCATACCTCATCTGCAGTTTTATGAAGAAAGGTACTACCACAAGAGGAATCAACCATTTGGCGTCTTCTCTCATCTAATCCTGAGTAAAGGCTTTGTATTTGCTGCCATTTAGGGACTTCATGGTGAGGGCAATTACGAAGAAGTTCTTTAAATCTCTCCCAACTCTCATGAAATTGTTCATTATTTTGTTGGGAAAAAGTAGTGATTTCTCTCCTTAACCTTGTAAGTTTACCCATAGGAAAATATTTTTTTAGAAATTCCCTAGACATCTCAGCCCAAGTACCTATTCTCTCACGTGTGTGCAACCAATGCTTAGCCTTATCCTTCAAAGAAAAAGGAAAAAGGCATAATCTAATAGCATCATCATTTACATTAGGCAGTTTAAAAGTAGAGCAAATTTCTAAAAACTCATCAATATGCTTATAAGGATTTTCATAATCAAGCCCATAAAAAGATGGTAACATTTGAATAGTAGAAGCTTTGATTTCAAAGTGATTAGCTTCAATTTCAGGTAGTCTATTACCTATTGGTGAATTATAAGTGTTAGGAGTAAAATACTCCCTTAATGCTCATGGATTTTCAGCCATTTTAACCTGACAAGTGTTAGAAAATTTTCCTTGTGCTCTAAGTACCTTAAGTATACGCTCTATCTCAGGATCAAATTCTTTCAAATCAACAGAGAGCGAACGACGACCATGCATTAATAAACAAATTAAAAAAATAAAAAAAAATTTACCACAAATAATAATGATGAATAAACTATCAAATAATGAAATAAAAAATAATAATAATAAAAAAAAAACGTTGAAGACAAAAAAAAAAATTTTTTTATATATTTTTTCAAGAATAAAAGTAGAATAAGAAAAATACTAACAAATTTAGGAGGCAATAACAAAAGCAATTAATTTAACATCTCCCCGGCGATGGCGCCAAAAACTTGACCTGGATTTTCTAACTAAGTTTTAAACCCAATACTCGCAAGTGCACAAGATCAATGTAATACGGAAGTATAAGGGTATCGAACCACAGAGAAAGGCTTAACTAAAATTGTAATCTTCCTAAATTAATTTTATAAAAAGAAGAATGAGATTTTATTATTATTCCTAAATTAATTAAAACTAATGAATAAAATAAATAAACTGAAACTAACAGGAGACTAACTAAAGAAGATGATTTAGAACCTTGATTCCACCACTAACCTATATAACAATGATTTAATTTTATTTAGGAGAAAAGATTAAACTTTTATGTGGTGATCTAGGCTATAAGCTTTGATTCACTAAAGAAATATATTGTGTTTAAATGCATGACATAATCTATCTAATCGTTAGCATGACTTATTCATTTCTATGACATAAATCATCTAAAATTAGCATGAACTATTCAATTCTAAAACCCACAATATACTTGCAAAATTACATATCTCTCATACTCAAGACTACAAGAATCAAGCATGGATAAAAATATCAATTAACCCAAATAATTCTTCTACAAGAACAATCACAAAGAATTAATTGCATCAAACCAAGAAACATTCCAAGATATGTAATCACATAAATAATATAATAAATCCCCAAAAATAAAATAAACCAATGTTACATGGCTAGGGTTTCATCAAGATTCTGAAAAAGAAAATTAGTTCATGGTTAAAGGGAAAGAATGAACCAATTTATTGGAGTAGATCATGGCTTTCTTCTTCTCCAGTTGAAAGTCGCTGCAGCTCTTCTCTTTTTTTCTCTTCCTCTCTTCTTGTGTGGCTCTTCTATATATAGACAAAAGAGAAGCAAAATCCTAATCCTTAAAGGATTCTACTAAAGTTCTAATCCTAATCCTTAAAGGATTCAAATACTGCAGCTTCCTTTTACCAAATTTAATATGGAATCTTTATTTTCCATTCTTTTTTTAGAAATCTGCACAAAGATAAATAAAATAAATTAAATATAATTATTATGACTAATAAATAAATAAAATATTTTCAAAGGCTAATAATTAAAACTTAAGGTGTTTATTTGTGCTAAAAATCGACTCTATCAAATGCTATTCATCGGATTCATAGTGGAACAAGAGCATTTCATACAGGTATTTACTATTGTTATTTATTATTGATAAATTTTAATTATTACAGCTATTTATTACATTATTGAAAGCCGGAGCTTTTTATTTACTGTTTATTTTTTTCCGTAGCTACAGTTGCGAGATGGATGCCCTTTGCCTCCAATAAAGGTGCAATGGCAATATCATCGAGATGTACGAGTTAGTGGATGGCAGACCCTTATCATAACCGGATTGCAGATTGGGTTACGAGATACCGTGAAATGTATCCGCCTTAGAGTCATTCGCATGTTGTTATTAACTAGTCACTTTAGAATTTTCCTATATAATTTATAACGTGATGTTTGATGTTATTAGTATATTAAATTTTTTTACAATTTATGTTATTTTTTTAATTTAAATTCTTTGCATTATGTTGTTAATATGAATTAATGAATTGGTACGTGAAAAAATTAAAATAATTAACAATAGAATATTCGGAAATAAAAAAAAAGAATGTAACAAATATATAACAAAGTATCCATATATACAACATCATACTAAGGAGCGCGGTAATGCCTCCTTAGTAAATCAACAACCGTATGAAGTCTCTCTCTCTCTCATTGACATCCACTCGGGTAGCCTCACGTGCAATCAAATCCAACAGAGCTTGGGGTGGCATCGCCAGAGCTATTGGTACGTGAAATCCACGGGGAATATTCGAGGGATTCTGTATCCTCGGGTGACTGCGGGGGAGGACCGAGTCCATGTAATCATCTGTATAGGAACTCGGTAGAATAGCCGGAACATTAGTCTAGGACTTTGTCAGTAAATGCGAAGGTGCCTCGAGCCACAGTGCCTCCACAAAAGTATTCCTCACCACGTACATCCTGTTGTTTAGCGGCCTGCGTGCCTCATGAGGTTGGATAGGATGGGTGGGAATACACTGCCTAAACCCGAACTGTCTCAAAACCCTATCAGGCATGTACGACTCGACGCGGTCAAAGTACGCAATGAACTCGTGCCACGTGGAAACCCAACAAGCCCAAATCTCCTGAGTCTTATACGGTGTCCATAACACCTCGTCAGCTGTCCTCAAATCCAGTCTCAAATGTCCAACAGTTTATTTCATTCTTATAACCCAACATGGGATACTGTTGGATGTATGGCTTGCAAGCTTTAGTACCCGGTTTGACCGCGGGTGCAAACATAGGAAAGTACAGATATATCTATGCCTAAAATATAAAATATAAATATAAAATATACATGTAAAACCCTAAATATAAATATGAAAAGTAATTACATAAAATATAACATAATATTAAAAAAATAAATATAAGTAATATAAAAATGAAAAATATAAACATAACATAAAACACGTTATATTTAAAACACATACCTCCAGTAGTGACCAGCACTCACCAAGCTCCTTTACATCAACACGTGATACCTGTCTCAGATTCCTGTACAGATACGTAAGCGTGGCAGCACCCCATATGAACTTGGCAACAGAACTCACATCCTTCAGCAATGGCCAAAGTCTAGCAGGAACTATGTTGCCACTCTTATCACTGAGTAGTGAGCTACCAGGATGTACTGTATATAGCAGGCAGCTTTGACACTGGATGACAGTGAAGACTGGGAGCTAGTGGCAACATTGTGAAGCTCCGCTGCATTAAGCCCTAAACCACCAGTGAGAGCCAAACCTAGATCACCCTGGACGATCCGTGATGTGGAATGATCTTCAAGAGCATAAAATTTCGTCCAAGAAGTGAGGAAGAGAACGAAGAAAACAAGTGTAACAAGTAGAAGAGAGAAAGTGCCTTTGAAAGGACTTGAAAATGTTTAAGTTCTAGTAACCTTGGATATATTAAATCAAAGAACTCAAGAAGGTTTAAACAAAATCTTTTCTTCAAAGTTTAAGGAACCTAAGGTATTTTGAACCTTAGACCTCAATGAAACAAGAGGAAGACCTCAAGCCTAGTTTTCTACAAGAGTGTAGTAACTAGTATGAAGGAATTTTTTTATGATCAACCTTGAAGCTCTTGGAAATTTCAACAAGTTTTCAAAGTGATTTTTCTTTCAAGGAAGTTCACCCTTGAAGAAGATAGAAAAACTAAGCTAAGACTAAGAATACTAAGAGAAGAACCTTTGTCTTGAAAGAATTTCTTGATTAGCTTCTTCAAAATGGAAGACTACATATTTATAGAGACTTGAGGGAGAAAATAGGAATTTCTCCCTTTCATATTTTCAGCCCAAAGGATAGATATAACCTATACATACACTTGATAAGATAATAGAGGTGTTTTAATTGCATTTGGACTATTCTATAGCACTAGTCAACACATTGCCGAAAATAGGAGTCAATTTTCCAGTTTGGGCAAAAGGGATCCAACCATCTACCAAGGTGAATTTTCAATTTCTAACTTATTCAAAACTTTAGGATACTGCCCCATAAAGTATTGGACATCAACATTTAAGCCCCATAAAGTCTTGGACATTAAAATTTAAACCTTGAAACTTCTCTTGCTCAATTTGATCCTTGTGACTCTTTAGTTGTTTTACCTTGGCTCCTGTCACAACTCCTTGATGTTCTTGCATGTCTAACCGGTTCATATCATCCTCCCCCACTTGAAAAGGATTTGTCCTCGAATCTCCATCACCTATATCAAATAAAGAGGGGTTGGATACATTAAAAGTGGCACTAACATTATAATGTCGCGGAAGATCAACTTTGTAGGCATTATCATTAATTTTCTCAAGGATTTGAAATGGTTCATCTCCCCTATCATCAAGCTTAGCCGTTCTTTGTTGGGGAATCTTTCCTTTCTAAAATGCACCCAAACCTAATCACCGCTTTGAATACCACTTTTCTTCTTCCCACATTTGTTTTCTCTACAAGCTTTTTGTTGGAGTTGACAATGGCTTCATGAAGCTTTGCATGAATTGCTTTCACAAAATCAGCCTTCTTGCTGGCATCCTTGCTTAATGCTTGATCTATAGGCAAAGGAACCAAATCAAAGGGAGTTAGAGGGTTAAAACCATAAACGACTTGAAATAGAGAATGAGAAGTAGTAGAGTGAGGTGCCCTATTATAGGCAAATTCAGTGTGTAGCAAACACTCCTCCCATTGTTCTAAGTTCTTCTTCAAAATAGCCCTTAGAAGTTGGCCCATTGTTCTATTTACCACTTCGGTTTGTCCATCCATTTGTGGATGGCAAGCTGTAGAATAAAGCAAGTTAGTACCAAGTTTCTTCCAAAGAACCCTCCAAAAATTGCTCAAGAATTTGGTATCCTTATCCGACACAATAGACCTTGGAATTCCATGGAATCTAACTATCCAAGTAAAGAACAAGCTAGCTACATGACTAGCATCATCGGATTTCCTACAAGGAATAAAGTGTGCCATTTTAGAAAACCTATCCACAACAACAAAAATAAAATCCATACCTCTAGAGTTCCTAGGTAAACCAAGAATAAAATCCATAGAAATATTAACCCAAGGTTCTTTAGGAACTTCTAATGGTGTGTAAAGTCCATGTGGAAGAGTTCTAGATTTAGCTTTCTTGCATTCAATACAACTTCCTATAAATCTTTCTACATCTCTTTTTAAATGTGGCAAAAAAAAAATGGTCATGAAGAATTTCATAGGTTTTAGTGACACCAAAATGTCCCAATAAACCCTCATAATGTGCTTCTTTGACAAGTAGAATCCTGGTAGAACAAGATGGTATGCACAATCTACCTTCACAATAAAGAAATCATTCATGCAAAAAATATTTTCCAAAAGGTGCTAACAAGCATTTCTCAAAAATTTCCTTAAATTCATGATCACTAGAATACATTTCTTTAAGCATTTCAAAACCTAAAATTTTTGTTTGAAGGGTGGATAAGAGAGTATACCTTCTAGATAGAGCATTGGCCATCATATTCTCCTTACCTTTCTTGTAACGGATGACATATACAAATGTTTCAATGAACTCCATCCATCTTGCATGTCTCTTATTGAGTTTATGTTGGCCCTTGAGAAACTTCAAAGCCTCATGATCGGTGTGCACAACAAACTCCTTTGGCCATAGGTAGTGTTGCCAATGCTTTAATGTTCTTATTAAAGCATAAAGTTCCTTGTCATAAGTTGAGTACCTCATGGCTGCCCCATTAAGTTTTTCACTAAAATAGGCCAAGGGCTTTCTATCTTGCATAAGTACACCACCTATACCAATGCCGGATGCATCACGCTCCACCTCAAAAGTTTTCTCAAAGTTTGGTAGTGACAAAAGGGGTGCACTACACAACTTTTCCTTCAACAATTGAAATGCTTATTCTTGCTTTGTTTCCCACTTAAATCCTTCTATTTTCTTGATCACATTGGTCAAAGGGCTAGCAAGTGTGCTGAAATTTTTGATGACCTGCCTATAGAAACTTGCTAGGCTATGGAAACTCCTCACTTTCGATGCATTTCTTGGTGTTAGCCATTCATTAAATCACTTTGACCTTACCTTCATCTACTTGAAGTCCTTGTGAGCTCACTACATAACCTAGAAATGTAACTTTCGCCAAGCAAAACTCACATTTGTCAAGGTTAGCAAAAAGTTTTTCAATTCTCAAGACATTTAGCACTTCCCTAAGATGTTGAACATGCATTTCATATGTCTTGCTATAGACCAAAATGTCATCAAAGTATACAACAACAAATTTCCCAATAAAATTCCTCAATACATGATTCATTAATCTCATAAATGTACTAGAAGCATTAGTTAATCCAAAGGGCAAAACCATCCATTTATACAAACCAAAGTTAGTCTTAAAAGCGATTTTTTACTCATCCCCTTCTCTCATCTTAATTTGATGGTATCCGGATTTCAAGCCAACCTTAGAGAAAAGATTAGAACCATGCAACTCATCAAGTAAATCATCAAGTCTAGGTATGGGATGCCTATACTCAATAGTAATGTTGTTTATAGCTCTACAATCTATACACATTCTCTATATACCATTTTTTTTGGAACAAGTAAAACCGGAACCGCACAAGGACTCATGGACTTCTCACATACTCTTTTGAAATTAGATCCTCAACTTGCCTTTTTAGCTCCTTAGTCTCTTCTGGTGGACTCCTATAGGTTGGTCGGTTTGGTAAGACCGCCATGGGGATAAAATCGATTTAGTGTTCAATTCCTCTAATTGGTGGAAGATCTTCGGGCATCTCATCGGGAAATACGTCTTTGTAATCTTCAATAACCTGCAAAATTTCAATTGAAAAAGAGGTGAGTGTTCTTTAGATGGAGTAAAAGATTCCCTACAACACAAGAGCAACACCATTTCTTTTCTTTCAATTGCTCCAATCACCTCACTGGTTTTGCAAAGAAACAATTCTTTTCTTTCATCTCACTCTCTTTTTTTTGGTCACTCTTTTTCTTTTCACTCTTGTTTTTCATCACTCTTTCTTCACTCTTTTCTTTTCCTCCACTCTCTTTCCCTCCTCGATTTTTTTCTTTTGAGCTCACTTTCAGCCCTCTCTTTCTCCCTCATCTTTTTGTGTTCATCTCTCACTTGTTGAGCTGTAAGAGGATTCATAGTAAATTTTCTTCCATCTTTCACAAAAGAATAAGTATTTTTCTCCCCATTATGGAGGGACTTTCTATCGAATTGCCAAGGTCTTCCCAAGAGGAGATGGCATGCTTGCATGGGCACCACATCACATAGTATCTCATCTTTGTAAGCTCCCATTCTATTAGTACTACTATTTGTTTCAGCACTTTAATTTCTCCACTATCATTTATCCAATGGAGTTTGTAGGGTTTATCATGGTTTGTAGTAGGTAGTTTTAGCTTCTCAACAAGATAAGCACTAGACACGTTTACACAACTACCACTATCAATGATAAGGTTGGCAATCCTTCCCTTAACTTTACATTTAGAATAGAAGATGTTTTCTCTTTGTTCAATCATGTTATCATCAAAAGCTTGAGCACTTAGTGCTCTTATGGTAACTAAGCTCAAGACATCGTCATCGCTTTCTAAAGGATTCAAATCAATATGTTCATCATCCTCACCATTTTCTTCACCCTCAACACATTCGCTACTTTCATCCTACTCCTTCTCAATCCAACCATTCAAATCCTCCCAAAAGATCAAAGCTCTCTTTGTTGGATAGTTACTTGCATAGTATCCTACATCATTACATTTAAAGCACTTTGGAGGGTTAGAAATGATTTTACCTCTCTCTTCCATCTTTGTTTTGGTTGGAGGTTGGAAAGTACCTCTAGGAGCCTCCTCCTTTTTTGGCCATGGCTTGAAGTTGGAAGTAGGTGGTTTTGTTGTTGTAACTTGTCTTTGGTTGGGAAATGAGGATCACATCATCCCACTTCTTTTCCTTTGTGATTCGATCTTGTTGGCAAGGTGGCACATGTCTTCATAAGTTGTACGTGGATACAACTCAAGTTGGTTGGCTATCTCCCTATTGAGACCACTAAAGAACCTAGCCATTGAAGCATCCTCCTCTTCTTCAAAGTTCAACCTCAAGATGTAGAGCTCAAGCTCTTGTCTATACTCTTCTACACTTTTTGTACCTTGTTTTAAAGCCCCATAAAGTCTTGGACATTAAAATTTAAACCTTGAAACTTCTCTTGCTCAATTTGATCCTTGTGACTCTTTAGTTGTTTTGCGTTGGCTCTTGTCACAACTCCTAGATATTCTTGCATGTCTAACCAGTTCACATCAATCTGTACCAACTGATCCCGTGATAACTCGAATCTACCACCCACTTCGGGTCTTTTGTTACGAGACCGTGAAATCTTACTCATCACCGACATAAAGCTCCCGATTAACCCTTTCCTTTTCCGTTATGAGGACACCCGTTAGATCCACTAGCATGTACCACAGGTGCCACAAGCACGGGCTGTTCCTCATCTCCAGCATCCTCACGCTCGTCCTGATCATCATCGCCACCATTACCACCATCATCACCTCCTTCATCAGCCTCTCCCTTAATATGAGGGCCTGGACCCTGTCATGCTCCTCACCAAGCCTCCTATCACCCTCAAAGCACTTATCACCCTCACAAACCCTATCTGCAGGCCTCTCTATGTAAGGCTCAGAGAATGAAACACCAAAATCAGCATGAAAATACCCATGTGTACTACATGAAGAATCATGAGGGGCGGCTCCAACCATTTGATCAAAAAACTCTACCCCTATCTGCCTTGGCTGACCACTAAACTCCAGTATAGGCTCCTAGGTTGAAGATATATATGGTGTGCGCGGTCGTATAGTGGGAGCGTGTAGGTAGGGATCATATATTGTGTCTTGGGGGTGTGAAGGTCCAGGATATGCAGATTCATATGCCTCATATGGCACAAGGGTATAAGACAGATGTGGTTGGAGGGGAGGTCGAGATCTAAAAAGTATGGCCGGTGGTTAGGTAGAAGACTTGGGTGCACTTGTTCCATGATGGAAACCAGGTGTGAGAGGGGTAGGAGTAGCGGGGAGGTTGGAGATACTATGTCGCCCCCTAGTACCTCTAGATGAAGCTGTAACAGTGCGACCATGAACTCTACCGGTCCTGTCCGTGACAGGACCAAAATCATCATCGCGTCTACGTCCGCCTGGTCGAACCATCTATTATATATTCAAACTCATTAATAGCTCTTCATCATACATTTCAACACTGTTATTTATTATTATTTTCTTATTTATTATTATCGGAATCTGTTGTTTCATTTCTACTATTTCTTTCGTACTATTACTATCCATCACTAATATTCTTTAGTAGTACTTATTAATTTATATATTTTTCGATCTTATCTCCTAAGACCAATAATAACGATGGATTCAAATTAAAATTCAAATATTTTAGCAATTACATAACACATTTTCTTATTAAACACATAATTATAAGCAAACAATTTTAAGCTACTTATATTTACTCTACATAGACAAAAATTAAATAACATTTGAAATAACATTTATTATTACTTTTTTATTGACCTTACTTGGATTTAGTATTTCATTTCCATTATTTTATTTCTTTTCACTAATAATAATTCATTTCATATTGTTCACAAAAACATAATTCATTATCATATTAACAATAAAAATTATTACATAAAATATTTTAAACAACTAGTCACATCCATTCTACATATACAAAATTAATTAACAATTCAAATAATCATTTATGAGCAAAAAAAATAAATTTATAATAAAAAAATTCAAATTTTTTTTGCGCTTTCGCCAGGGCTGGATGAAAGTGCAGGTGATCTTTCGTCCGAGCCTGTGAAAGGATTGGTCACCTTTCATTGGGCCCCGCGAAAGTCACCTAGCACTTTCGCCGGCCCGGGCAAAAGTCCTGATTTCGGCAAAAAAAAAAAAAAAAAAATTTAAAAGTGCGATTTTTTTTCAGATTAAAGGCATATTTTCATAATCTAAAACGATAAATTTGTAAATAAATAAGAGTAGATTAAAGAACTAACCTTTTTTTTTTTTTTTTAATTTTGACGGTCGGATCTTCCTAGATTTGAGATTGAAGTGAAGAGTCCTAGAGAGTGTTTAGGGAATTTTTTTTAGAGAGAGGAAGTTTTTATGTGAAAATGAAATTTTTTGAATTTTTTCGAGTTATCCTTATAAAAACCCGAGTTGCCTTTATCGACCCCTTAGGAAATTAGGTATTTTAAGAAAATTGGGTTTTTTTTAAAATTATTTTTTGTTATTTTTTGAACACAACAAGACCTACGCACGATGGTAGTCCCCACTTACCGTTGTCGATATCTTCTGGAATATTCTGTCAGTGCTTAAATTTGGTTCGGACAGGTTCCCCATTTGGGTGGCCGAGTTTGGCCGGGCCAAAGAAATTAATTTTTTGCCTTTTTCTCCACTTTTTTTCTGTTTTCCTTGTGTAACTTGCATATATGATAGTAAACATATTTAGGCCACCAAAAGTGTATAATAAACTCCTAATTCCACCTTGAAACTTACACAAAATGGAAAAACTAATGAACCAAAAGAGAAAAAGACTCACAAAATAAAAATGAAATTTGAAAAGTGAAACATGCAAAATTCAAAATTTGATAAATCAAACTCAAACATGCACTAGTGATACAATATATTTCACAGAAATAAGTAAGCAATACCCCATTTTAGACGCCGAAAGCAGCTTTCGGATCTTTAAAATCCGAATTCGTTTTGGCTTTTCCTCCTTTCTTTGCCGTTTTCGCACCCACTTTTTCAAGCTCTTCTTTATCAAATGAGGTGATATTGAGTTCTCCACCTACTTTAATTCCTTAGAAGCCTTGGGGGTTGGCTACTTGTTGTCCTGCAAGGGTTAAGACACTTCAAGGTTAGTGTGAAAACAAAGTATCATTACAATGTGAAGGAGTAGAAAATAGGAAATTTGAATACTACTTCGTTTTCTCCAATTCTCAAGCATAATTTCCCTTTGTCTATGCCTATTAAAGCTCTAAAAGTATATAAAAATTGACGTCCTAAGATCAAAGAAAAGTCTACATTTTCTTGCATATCAAGAACAATGAAGTCAACAAGAATGACAAGGTCCTTGACCTTTACCAAAACATTTTCCACAACTCCTCTAGGATGTCTTATACTCTAATCAGCCAAACAGTCATCCTCGTAAGTTTTTGGTTCCCCAAGACTTAGCTTTTTACATATGTTATAGTAAATAACGTTTATGCTAGCTCCTAAGTCAACTAAAGTTCCATCAATAGAACAACTACCAATCATACAAGGGAAAGAAAACTCCCTAGGTCATTTAATTTCTGTGATAGCATTTTCTTATTGATCACGATTACCGAACATTCCTTGCCCAATGTGAATGTAGATGTTTCCTCCAACTTCTTTTTCCTTGAAAGTATCTCCTTCAAGTACTTTGCATACTTGGGAACCTGCAAAAGCAAATCACAAAGAGGTAAGTTAATTTTTAATTGTTTGAAAATCTCTACAAACTCCTCATCTCGTCTTTGCTTCGTCACGAACAAGAGCCTCCGAACAAGGAATTTTCAGCTTATAAGCTTCAACGATCGGCTTTTTATTTGGCTCTTCGGTAGCTCTTTCATAACAATTCTTTTCTTGGATGACTACCACCTTTTCTTTCTTAGGAACCTCCTTATCAAATCTCACCGAGATAGCATTGACATGCTCTCTTGGATTCACTTTAATATTGCTCAGGAGAGTTCTAGGAGTTCTCTTTGATGCCAAGTTAACTAATTGCCCGATTTGTTTCTCTAGATTGCGAATAGATGCCTCTTGATTTCTTTGAGTAACTTCTATACTGTTGATATTGGCATCTGTTGCACTCACGAATTTGACCATCAAATCATCTAAATTAGTCTTTACTGGTGGAGGATTATGAGGGGGTGTATCATATGGCAATGGCTGAGTATGACCTCTACTATGAAATCCTAAAGGTTGTTGTGTATGTTGATGACCTTGATGACCCCATAAAAAATTGGGGTGATTTCTCCAACCAGGATTGTAAGTGCTAGAGTAGGGGTTGTTTCCCTGTCGGTTCCCTTGAATGAAATTCACCTGTTGCATTGGAGTACCCATGCTAGGGTACTCATGGTTGGGATGTCCTTCATTGCAGAAGTCACAATACATTGTTTGCTGGGGATTCATATTTGAAGGCGTCTAATTCATATTCCCCATCTTCTGCTAAATCATTCATGGGTACTCATGGTTGGGATGTCCTTTATTGTAGAAGTCACAATACATTGTTTGCTGGGGATTCATATTTGAAGGCGTCTAATTCATATTCCCCATCTTCTGCTAAATCATTCCTGCTAGTTTGGCCTCCATAGCAATAATTGCATCGACTACGTTAACTTAGCAGACTTAGGCTTTGCTCTTAGTCCTCCCCAAGTGTAGCTATTCATTGCTATTTTCTCTATCAAATCGTACACTTGTTGAGAAATTTTACTATCTGTGGACCCTCCACTAGAAGCATCAATTAATTGTCTGGCCCCAAAAGATACTCTATTGTAGAATGACTGAATTTGAATTCCCAAGTCTAGACCACGATGGGAACACTTCCTAAGAAACTCCTTCTATGTCTCCCAGGAATCATATAAACTTCATCCATTTCTTCAAACGATAATATCTTGTTTCTTAACTTAGTGGTATGACCAGGGGGGAAGCACTTGCCTAAGAACTTCTCAGCTAAAGAATCCATGATGTGATCGATTCGAAAGGAAGTAATTTCAGCCAAGATTTTGCCTTCCCCCTCAGAGAGAAGGGAAAAAGGTAAAGACGGATGGCGTCGTTCGAGATCCCATTAATTTTGAATGTGTCGCACACCACAAAAAAGTTGGCAATGTATGCATTTGGATCTTCTTCTTGGAGTCCGTTGAATTTCTCGTTATTCGACTTAATCTTTAAGTTATTGGCTTGCACTGGCAGTCTAGCTATGCTCGACTGTGCCCCAGTGATGGACAGTAGGGCATAGTATGCTATTGTTCTCTCCACCATCGGAGGTGGAGGTAGATTAATATGAAGCATATGTGGTGGATCCTGTTGCTCTTCCCCCCTTTTATCCACCTAGATGATCTTTTTTCACGCCGTTTCGAATTTAAGGGCGTGGCGGGCACTGCGAGTATCCAGGCAATTACCAACCGAAAAATCAGTCCGTAATGGTTAGTTACCAACCAATTTGGTCAGTGGGTGATATTTGGTCAGTAATGCCGTGTGACGGAATGTAAGGTCGGTCGTTACTATTACAGACTGAAATTTTCGAATTACAGACTGATAAAATCAGTCGGTAACTTTATTTTTCTGACTTAAAATAATCAATTTAAAAAATAATTTTCTGAACAATTTTTAAAACTCCCGACCACTGTTTCGATCGGTATATTTTATTTACCAACTGAATTTCGGCCGGTAATATTATTACTTTTTATTTTTTAATAAATCGTTACCCACTGATTTTCAGTTGATGTCGGTTGGTATCTATTGATTTTTTTTTAAATATTTTATTTATAATTATAATAATCCACCTAAAATTAGAAACCGACAACAGCAACAATATATAATCTACTTCCAATACGATATAACAACAACGTCTAGAATACATAATATATAAATATCAAATACAAACCGAAAAAAGTATAGAATTCATAATATATAAATATCGAATAAAAAATAAAATAAGTAATGAAATGAATACTCGACGTATGTGAAACACAAACCCATATAATATATGAAACAAATAAGTACTAAAGTACAAAACAGATAAGTATTAAAATACTACCTAGGTAGAGGTGGGCTAGAGAAGGACGGAGGACCAGTCAGTGGCTGAGATGTTGGGTCATCCATCAGAGGGAAAGGAGGGAATAGAGTGGGTACCGAATCCAGTTTCACATCACACTGAGATGCGAACGAGGTCATGAAGCCGGCAAACTTTTCCTCTGCCTGCTGCATGTATCCCAACGACCTCTTCTCCCTCTCGATATAGGACTTATGGGAAGCCGCAGAAGATATTCATGGAACCAATGACGAGCTACTGCTGCCTCCCCATTGCTCGATGGTGATGGCTGCAGATTGTGAGCCAAAATCATAGACATGGCCCTTGCTGCTGCCACTGGCAGCCTCAAACATCAACTGCTTGTTAGTCGGCATAGGTGAGCCGCTCTCAATAAGAAGGCATTCCGCATTCACCTTTAGCTCCTAATATTTCTCCTACAAGAAAGACATTAATAAGTTATTGTTAAGTAATATACAAAAGAGTAATAAACGATAATATGACATTAAACTAAAACTATTAAATAACCTTACCCAAAATTCGTCGGATCACGTGTCGACCCACTGTCTCTTTTGCTGATGTTGTAGGACGTACAAATCTGATTGTGCAAATGCCTTGCCCATTTTCTCCCGCTGCAAACATTTAAAAGATAAATAAGATTTCAAATATCAAGAAAGTTAAAGAGAACTATAAGTTATAAAAAAAATATGGTTGTATGTTAATAAAAATTTAAAAATTAAATATGTAAACTGATGTGTTATTTTGTAGTACATTTATATGGGTTATTTGTATCGTTTTACAATGTTTTTAATACATAAAATGCATATTTTATACTAATACCTTTCGCTTTTGTCTTAGGTGCTTCCCAATGGAGAAAATGACGAAAAAGAACGAAAATTGTTGAAAATGGAGTGAAAACGACAAAAACGAAGCCAACAACATAAATGAAGAAGACCTACCGCCTGAGGTAGGCCAACTTACCATCAGCAGTAGATCCTGGAGGCAAAACAAAGTAGAAATAGAAGCTTACCAGAAATGGTAAGCTACCCCTACCATCGACAGTAGGTCTTGGCCACAAGAAGAATAAAGATGACAAAACTCTATAGCAGATAGTGGGGCTCAACCTACCATATGTGGTAGGTCTCGACTGTAGTACAGTAATACATTTTCTCAGCATTTAAATTTAAATTTTTATTCATTATGGGGAGTTCCCCAACTAGGGCTTAGAGAAGAGATTAGGAACGAACCTAAGTTAGAAAATTCCCCCAAATTTAGACTCAATTAGGTAGGAAATCAATAGAAAAACTATAATTAAAGGTTTAGAGATCAAGAATTGAATATTCAAAGGCGTAATTTCGGGCTTCAATTGGGCGACTCGAGAGATGAGCTCGGACGATGTTCGGGATCATGATTTCATTTTCAACCTTTTCCTAAGGTTTCTTTTTACTGAATTTCAATCATTAATTTTAGTTTTAATACAATGTTTAGTAGCTAGGTTTTTATATTTGGATGAGGGTTGAATTCGAATTCTTGATTGTTATGACCTTGGATTAATTTACAAAAATTGATGTTTGTTTTCGATTGAGTTGCCTTCCAATTTTGTTTGTTGCAATTTAATTGTCCAAAGTTAAATTCATCACAAGAGTGTTCGGAATTGAAAGGAAGAATACTCTAGCACAACTAATTGGGAGTTAATTAGGGCAATAGATTAGAGATATGAAATTGTACCTTTAGGTCCCTTAATCACTTGTTAATTGTTGCACTTAGGGTTTCTTTCTTTTGTGCTGAAAGATCCCTAGTTTAAATGCAGGGATTAAATTCTGTCCCCTAAGAAGCGAACAAAGGTACGCTCGCTTGCTGTCTTGTTCTCTGTTCGGGAGAGAAGAGATTCTCCTCTAAGGGTTAGTGAGTAGGGCGGGTTTTGCTTAGAACTAGAAATTGTTTGACTAGTTGTGATGGCCCAACTTGGTAATTCAAACATCGTTTTTTATAAGTTTTTTCAATTTAACTAGTAACAAGGATTAGGGTGATCCCAACATCCAAACTCTCATTTTAATAGTTTTAAAATACTTGTATTTCTTGTTTTGTTTATTTTAGTTGATAAAACTCGTTTTTAGTACTTTAGTTATTACTTTCAAAACATTCTTTAGACTAAACATTAGTGAAAATGACGACCACTTAAGCTTTTACCGTTCCTTGAGATTTGACAACTCGAGTATAGCTTAATTAGTAGAGTGATAAAGTTATCGACCGATTCTCTGTCAGTCGGTAAATTAAGTCGGTAAACCACTGTTTTTTGGCAGCAGGGTACTCCGCAGTTATACTTCGTCTCTAGGTCATATGGTACTAATTTACCCTGGTTGCTATGGGCATAAATTAGTTCAATAAAACCTGATACGGACAAAAATACAAATCAATCAAAAACCAACAAAAATAAAACTTCTAAGAAATAGCCACGAACGAATACTAATAATGCAAGAGAAAACAAGAACAAAAAAAATTTAAAAAATTAAAACACAAAAACAAGAAACTAAAATATTAAAATTATAGATTAATGACGTTCTTAAAGTTACTGTCCTTGGCAACGGTGCCAAAATTTATATATTTAAAATTAGACTACTCTAAAATTAACATATAACAGATAGTGAACCTATCAATATAGTATTAGAGAACCTCTGGGGTTATTGAACTCAGGAAATGGAGAAGTTATAATAATGACCGTCTCTCTAAAATTTAATTAAAATAAAATAGTTGGAAAGAATTTTATAACTAAGAAAAGTAAAATACTTTAAAAATAATCTAAAAATAATTAAAATCAAGTTTTAAATAGAAGTCTTTAAACAGTGGAATCTCCCTAGAATCCTTTAGCTAATTCATTGAAAACTTTAGAAAAATATTTGAATCGTTGATCGGGTCTCACTCGTTAATTAGGATTAACCCTATCTCTAGGTGAAAATTCACTATTCTCCTAATTGATTAGAGAAGAATATTTGCTCTCCCTAACTCAATTATGAATGATTAATGTATAGAAACTGTAGCCATTATGTCTAATTAACTACCAAATTCCTATTGTTCAATTATAGCCCCAGATTTTTCTTCCTTTCTCAATTCCAAATAACCTATGCGAATATGCCAATTACCGGTAAAATTAACAACACAACAACATAATTGAACAATAATCAACTTTCAATTCAACAAATTATTCCATAATATTCAACAAAAATAAAGCTAAGATCATCTAGGATTCAACCCCATCTAAACACAAAAGTAAACCCTAGCCACTAAACATCATAAATATCATAAATTTCACATAAGAGTTCGTAATAAATAAGAGTTTAGAAGGCTTAGGAGTTTCGATTGAAGAACCCACAATCCGGAATGTTGCCCAAGCTCCTCTCCGGAAATGCCCGAAAAATCCCGAATTCTCTCTGAAGAAGCTCTTTAAGCTAACTGTTGAAACTTGAAATCCTAAACTAATTATTGATCTAAGACGATTAATGGGAGTTTTAGGGAAGGATTTTCTCTCAAAAATCGCCTCTCTCAGCCCCCAAGAAACCCTAGACGAAGATAATTTAAAATTACAAAGAAAGACTATTTAAACATATGCAAAAAATTGCATTTTCTCTCTTGGATACGCAACTGGCCGGGTCCCCCTACTTGGGCAGCCAGGGTCCAGCCAAGTCTTGTCTTCTAGTGAATGGTGCATCCGGTCGAGCCGATGTTGTAGCCGAGTCCCCCCTCCCCCCTCCCCCCCACCTACTAGATTTTGTATTTATCTTTTTCTTTTTTCGTCCGTTCTTGCTCCGTATGCTCCCGTTTCACTTTATTCTTTCTTCTAACTCATCGGGACATATTTACAAATAAAAGAGAAGAAACAAAAGATAAATATACCATTTTACTAATAAAATACTTCGAAATCAAAGATTAAACATTGTGAAAAAAAATGTATAAAATGGACATATTAGTGCAAGAACAAAAGGTATCTTAAAAAGGATTATGTGAATTTGCATGTTTATAAATTAGGGTTTTATTTGATTATTATAATTGGATGGCACATATAGAACTGTCTACAATTATTAGGAGGCACCTAATCTTGAGACTCAATAGTTTTATGATATGCTGAAATCTGTTGATACACAATTGTATGAAAAGTGTACAAAGTATTCATTGTTGTCCGTGATGGCAAAGTTGTTGAACATCAAGTCAGAGAACAACATGTCTGAAAAGTGCTTTGATCAAATATTACAGTTGTTAAAGGATGCACTCTTCGAAGGCAATAAGGTAGTGGATGATTGGTACCTGACGAAAAAGTTAGTATCCTGTTTGAATATGCTTGTACAAAAGATTAATGTATGTGTGCGTTAATGGATGTATGTTGTATTGGAAAGGTGATGCTCAAGCACACCAATGTAGGTTTTGTGGACATGAACATTAAATAAGAAAAAAGAAAAATAAGAAGAAGATGTCCAAAGAGATTCCTCTACTAACTCCTAGATTGCAAAAGTTGTATGCTTATGAAAGAACAACTGAACATCTGAGATGACACTCAGAAACCATACATGAGCCGGATATGATAAGTCATACTAGGGATGGAGAAGTTTAGAAGCATTTGATAGAACTCATCCTGAGTTTGCATCCGAAGCAAGGAAGGTAAGACTTAGATTGTGTATAGATGGTTTCTCACCATTCGCGATGTCTGGAAAATAGTATTCTTCTTGGCCAGTGATTGGTATGTTGTACAACTTGCCTCCTTGGATGTGCTTAAAAACTCCTGTAATGTTCTTGACATATATTATTTCGGGCCCTCATAATCCATAACATAAGTTAGATGTTTACTTGTAACCGTGGACAGAAGAATTGAATCAATTGTGGTTTCATGGCGTTAACATGTTCAATATTTCGAAGAAACATAACTTTAATATGAGGGCTGCCCTTCTTTGGATTGTTAGTGACTTTCCAATGTACAGGATGGTTTTCAGTTGGAGTACTACTAGCACAATGGCTTGTCCTTATTGCATGGAAAGAACAAGTCATTTAGACTACACAGTGGCGGAAAATATCTTGGTTTGATTGTCATTGCTGTTTTGTGCATTTGGATCATCCCTTGAGGGATTCGAGGTCTTTCAAGAAGGGTAGAGGAGAAGATCATTCACCACTATCACCTCGTCTAGCTAGAGATCAGTTATGGGAAAGGGTTGAAGACATGCCAAAGATTATAGATACCAGAACGAAGATGGGTAAGGAAGATGGCAGAGAACAATCTCACAATAAGACAAGGCAAAGTATCTTTGGGATCTTCCACATTGGCGTACTCTTCTAGTTCACTACAACCTTTACATCATACATAATGAGAAGATATCTTTGATAATGTTTTTAATACATTATGGACTTGAAAGAGAAGACAAATGATAACATGAAGTCTAGGGAAGATGTTAAAAGATATTGTAACTGGCCCAAAATAAATCACAATGGTTCTACAAAACTGAAGGCGTGTTACACTTTGAAAAAAGAAAAAAAGAAAGCCATACTTGAGTGGGTGAAGGACTTGAAACTGCCGGATGGATATACCTATAACTTGAGCAGATGTGTTAATTTGAAGGAGTTGAGAATGTCAGGAATGAAAAGTCATAATTGCTATATGTTTATAGAGAGATTGATTACTATTGCTCTTAAAGAGATGCTTTCTAACAAGGTCTGGAGTATCGTGGCAAAATTGAGCTTGTTTTATAGAGACTTATATTCTCCCAAATTAAGTGTGACGAACATGCATGAATTGCAGAGTAATATGAATGTGTTGTAGTGCAAGTTTGAAAGGATTTTTCCTCCTTCATTCTTCGATGTCATGGAGTATTTAATAGTTCACTTACCGTATGAGGCTAGGGCATATGGTCCTATTCAATACAGAAGGATTTATCCATTCAAGAGTACTGAAACCATCTAAAGGAGAAAATTAAGAATAAGGATAGGGTTGAGGGATCGATGTGCAATGCTTATTTGGTTAAAGAGGCTGCCACATTTTATAGCTACTACTTTGAACCTCATGTATCCACCAAGGCCAGAGATTCACTAAGAAATAATGAGGATGATGAACCTAAAGTTCGAGAATCGGTTCTACGAATTTGCAATGGACAAGGAAGGCTGTACGGTAAGACGATGACAAGATTCTTGGATACAGAGAATATAAGATAGCAACGAACTACATTTTATTGAACTGTGATGAAATAGAATCATAAATTAAGTAAGTTAGTTTTATTACTTATTATAAAAAAAGATATTTACTTATTAATGAATAATTTGATTAATTGTATGTTAGATATATTAATTACTTTTAGGAAGTACACAATGAATTGAAGATGCGTATTCCAAGTTTAACAAAAGGTGACATACATACGAGAATCAGTGAGGGATTTCTATCATAGTTTAGGGAAGAAATGAATTGAAAGTTAGGTTAATTTTCATAATATAAGTTTAATTGTGTATAAACTAAACAAATGTTAATTCTTTTATTTAGATGCTCAATCCAGTGAATTCATGTAGTAGTGAATGCCTTAAGAATTTATCATGGTGTCCGTCTAAACTTGGTGAAATCATGTAATAGTTATTTCGCTAACGAGTTTAGGCTTCATACATAAGAACGAGGTTCCGGTAGTCTTATATATAACAATGGTGTATGGGTAAAAGGTGACTATCATGTGATTTTAACTGAGATCCTTGAGGTTGGATTCTCGAGAATACCAAGTCAAATGGTCATGCTTTTTAAGTGTAATTGGTTTGATTTGTCTTTACATCGAAGTCTCAAGATTCATAAACAATATAAACTTGTGGAGCTGCACATTAAAAGAAAATATGCAGGGAGCATGATCCTTTCATTTTATCCCAACAGGCCGAACAAGTGAATTACATCCCATACCCTGCTACTAAAAAATAAAAAATCGATGGTGGAATGTAATGAAATCAAGACCTCGTATTTTAGATGTAGCTCTAGTAGACATTCTATTCCATGTTGATATTGCTGAGACTTCAAGGTAGACGTTAATGTTCAATACATTGGAACTCTCGTTCACAAGTCGGGCGAGTTAGAATCGATAGAGATTCATGGGAGGAATAGCATTGAGAAGACGATGAAAATAATGAAGACGAAGAAGAGGTCGAATGGGAGTCCCATGGTGAAGAGGAAGCAGAAGAGTTTCAATCAAAGTCCGATTATGAAATGTAGAATGCTTAGTTAGTGGCTTGTTTTATTTATAAGTAACTTTCTTTTTATGTAACTTGTTTTATTTATAAGTAACTTTGTTTGTTCTTTTCATTGTTATGTATTTGTAAGTAACTTTCTTTTTAAGTTACTTATTTTATTCTTTTCACCGTTATGTATTTGTAATTAACTTTCTTTTTAAGTAATTTGTTTTATTTATAAGTACCTTTCTTTTTAAGTAACTAATTTTCTTCTTTTCGTTGTTATCTATTTGCAAGTAACTTTGCTTTTAAGTAACTTGTTTTATTTATAAGTTACTTATTTTATTTTTTCGCCCCTTATGTATTTTTAAGTAACTTTATAATTATTGGTTTCTCTTTTATATTACAGATGTTACGTGGGAGTAAGAAGAAGAGGGCTCATAGACCCCTACTCTTCCGGTGACGTCTAATTCTCCGGCAGCGATATCTACTCCTCTGATGACGTCTAATTCTCCGGCAGTGACGTTTACTCCTCCGACGACCTTGACTCCATTTCCACAGCTACCATAGTCGAGTTTGGCACTCATCTCTACTCCATCTTCTTCTGCATCTATTGCAGGGATGTCATCGAGGCATGCCCCTTCATCATCTGCACGTCCACCCAAGCAGGGTTTTATTGATGCTCTTACGCTTATTACTTCATATTCCAAAAGCTACATGTTCTTGTTTTTTATTTACGCTAAATGATTAGAAATTGTAGTTGTTAGTTTATTAAATTGAAAATTTTAGTTTTTTCCTTAGTAGAACTATATGCATTTAACTTATAAGTTAATAATGGTTTTAAAGTGTTGTAAGTTAATTAAGGTTTTAATTTTTAGTTGCTTGAAGGTGTTGTATGTGGTCATTTTTAGTTGCATAAATTTGTTAAATTTCTTTGTGTTTGTATTGTTGGTTTCTTGTATGGCTATTGTGCTTAGAAATTGATCAATTTATAGGGGAAGCTCTATCAAAAAAATTTCAAAAATTAAACACCACTATTTGTTTCTTAAACAGTTAAGTTTGGTTACTTATTTATAGCTTTGGTTAATTATTTCAAGGAAAACCACTATTTGTTCACTCTTAAGTTTCTTGAACATCGCTATTTGTTTTTTAAATTCGCACAATTTCAGCAAGTAATCGACTTGTGCAAAGTGGATTTCGGAAATTATGAAGCAGTACTTTGTCAAGGCTCATCCTAGTTTTGGGAAGATTTTGAAAAACATGAAAAATATGTAGTACACAGAGTTTGGGGTAGGTGTTTAAATAACTGTCACATATATGAGCTTTTAAATATACAACGGTTTTTTTATTTGTATTTGTAAGCCCTAAGGGCATAATTGTAATGTTTTTTATTATGATTAACTTGTGCTTTGTAATAAGTAGAAATAGCTTTATATAGAAGAACAAAAGATGTACAAGAGAAGTCTCAAGGGTAATCTACAAAGAAGCAAAAGATCACACAAGACAACAAGAGATTATGAAGAGGAAGTGATCAAGTTAAATACCTTAAAGACAAGAAGATTAGTTAGGGGTACCTTATAAGGTAACTTTGTAAACTCCCTAATTTGTCTCTATGATTGTTGATCAATATGTTAGCTCCTAAGAAGAAGTACTTTTTGATATATTATCCGTGAAAAACTATGTGTTCTTCATAAAGTTTTGTTGTTTTAAATATATTACTTATTTTAAAGAGTTTCAAGAATACACGTTTCAAAATGTGAAGGAAAATGCATATTTAACAGCAAAACCGGTTGTCAAAATTTTCTTTCATGTCTAAAACCGGTCATCCGATTTTCTATTACTAAGAAAATCGGACGTCCGATTTTTGGTCTTTCAAAATGAAGAAAAGGCTAATCTTTTTTTAGAATCAGTCATCCGATTTTTCAAGTATATTAAAAATCGATCGTCCGCTTTAAAAAAGGTCATCGGATTTTCTGTTCATAAGAAAACTCGGACGTCCTATTTTGAAAATCGGTTGTCCAGTTTTCACTTTTACTATAAAAAAAATGACCGTTGCTTTGACAGTAACGGCTAGTTTTACCTTCACTTATAAAATAATTTTTTGATCAGCCATAAATTTTCAAGTAGTTGAAAAACATTTATTAACAATTTGAAGAGCATTAAAGAGCACATTGTTAACCTTATTTATCTTACAAAAGAAAATCTCCTTGATCTATATTTTTTTTATCATCATTCAAAGGAAGAGAAAAAAGGAGCTTGCAGAAGCATTCAATTAAGTTGTATCATTCTCTTCTCAAGCTTCTTTGGTAACATTTTTCCATCCTTACTCTCTTATATCATTTTGTGATCAAAGGTTTTGTGAAAAAACCCTTTTAGGTGATCCTTTGATAGTTTGTATTGTTTTCTCATTTTGAAGGTTTGTGTGCAAAACCCTCGAAAGGTGATCCTCATAGTGTTATTGTGTAAAAATTTGTGATTAGTGGATTAGTGAAATCCTTGAGTTGAGTCTCAAGGTAGTGAATATAGCTCTATTGAGAGAGTGAACCACTATATCCTTTGTCTCTTTTCTTTGTGGCTTTTCTTTTACTTCTATGTTTATAGTTTAATTCTTGATTATAGAATAGATTTTGTTTGGCTAGGAATTTTATTAAAGAGGAGTTATTAAATTCTTCATACAAAATCGGAGGTTGCCAAAAACCTTATTCAGCCCTCCTCTAAGGTTTTTCAATTGGTATCAGAGCAGGTCTTCTTTTAAAGGCTTAACATCCTGAGAAGCAAAAGATCTTTTATAAAATGGCTAGTATTTCAATCCTACCTTATGTTAAAGGCTCTTCTACTAATAGACCTCCTCTTTTAATGGCACTAATTA
Source organism: Catharanthus roseus (assembly GCA_028651295.1). Lineage (NCBI taxonomy): Eukaryota > Viridiplantae > Streptophyta > Magnoliopsida > Gentianales > Apocynaceae > Catharanthus > Catharanthus roseus. The sequence continues at coordinate 1,812,223 of JAPQWS010000116.1, forward strand.
TACTTTTTGGAAGTCAAGAATTAGAATTTATATTTGCTCTATTAACTTTGACCTTTGGAGCATTGTAGAGAAAGGACCTTTTGTTCCCCAGAAGGATGGAAGAGTCAAGAAAGTTGAAGAATTCGATGAATTTCACTCAAGAAAGATGACTCTAAATTTTCGAGCCATGAATATATTAAGTTGTGCCTTAGATACAAATGAGTACAATAGAGTGAGAGGATGCGATTCGGCTCACAAAATGTGGAAATTGCTTGAAGTAACTCAAGGCACAAACCAAGTTAAGGATCAAAGTTGGCTATGTTGGTGAGAGATTATGAGCTGTTCATGATGAATTAAAGTGAAAACATTAGTGGCATGTTCACAAGATTCACCAACATCACAAATGGGTTAAAGGCATATGAGAAGGAATACACAAGAGGAGAAGTAAATAGAAAGGTTCTAGATGCACTTCCAAAGGCATGGCAACCAAAAACACTTGTCATAGAAGAATCAAAAGATTTGAGACTACTTCCCATTAAAGAACTAATAGGATCCCTTCTTACCTATGAGATGAAAATAAAGAGATTGAATGAAATGGAAGATGAAGACAAAGGAAGAAAAGGTATAACACTCAAAGTGAATGAGGAAGATCAAGCAAGTTCATCAAACAATGAAGATGAAAATGATGATGATGAGGATATGGCCTTAGTGATTAGAAAATTTAAAAAGTTCAAGAAAGGATTTAACAAAAGAGGGAAGAAACCTCCACTCAAGAAAGGAGGACAAAGTTCCTCACTCTTCAAGGCTAGGTGCTTTGAATGCAATAATACCGATTGTCCAAAAGCCATCGAAAAGGAAAAAGGAGCTTTAGAGGCAAAGCTTGAGGTGATAAAGAAAAAGAAGAAAGGCAAGGGCCTAATAGGAGCTTGGGATTAAGACTCGAGTGAAAATAAAGGAGAAGAAAAGGCCAACATGTGTTTCATGGTACTAGAAAGTGAGGTATAATCTTCACCTTCAAACTTATCTAATTTTGTTGATGATAAGGATGATGATGATCCTAACTCTATGCTCATTGAGATCTATGATGAATTAAAAAAGATTTCCAATAGGAACAAGGAGTTAAAAAATAAGATTGATAATTTATTAAATGATAATTCAAAACTTGTTTGTAAAAACAAAACTCTCCTTGAACCTTTAAAAGTTTTGAAAAAGGAAAAGGACCTCTCAAACTTAGAATTTCAAAAACTTATTCTAGAGAAAAAAAAATCTTTGTGAAAAAGTACTTTCTCTTGAGAAATGGATGGAGGATTACAATGATTTGAAGAAAAGGTGAGTGATCTCACCATATGTATTGGAAAATTTAGAAAAGGAAAGGAAAATTTCGAAAAACTTCTTAGTTCTCAACAATCACCATTTGATAAAAATGGTATTGGATAGGAAAATTTCGAAAAACTTCTTGGTCCTCAACAATCACCATTTGATAAAAATGGTATTGGATATAATCATTCCAATACTTTTTCTAACCAAACATGTTTGTAAAAGCTTCTTGATCCTTCTCACATCTTTGTTGCACTTATTGTGAAAAGAATGGTTATAAAGCCACAAAATGTTTTATAAAAAGAAAAATTGAAAGGGGGTGTAAAAAATCATTTGGAAAGTAAAAGGAAAATCAAATAACATTCATGGACCCAAAAGGATATGGGTACCAAAAGTCATTTCTACTTCTTCTATTGTAGGAACACAAATCAAGCTTAACTAAGTGGTATTTGGATAGTGGTTGCTCAAGGCACATGACAGGCAACGCATCTCTTATTAGTGAGCTAAAGGAAACCGAAAGTGGCTTCGTCAATTTTTGAGATAAGAAGAAAGGAAAGCTAATTGGTATCTGTAATATTGGTAATGGCTCCTTTTCTTTTATTAAGGATGTTTTTTTAATTGATGGTTTAAAGTTTAATTTGCTTAGTATTAGTCAATTGTGTGATAATGGATACAAAGTTGTCTTTGAAAATGATTCCTCTTCTATCATTGATAAGCATGAAAACAAAACTATTTTTGTTGCAAAAAGAGTTGGAATTGTTTATGTCTTCATCTTGAAGATCTTATATCTCAAAATTTAAAGTGTCTCTCGGTTCATGATAATGATGCATTTTTGTGGCATAGAAGGCTAGGTCATATTAGCATGGATTTACTAAACCAACTTTCTTCAAAAGAACTTGTTAGAGGATTACCAAAACTATGTTTTGAGAAAACTAAACTTTGTGATGCTTGCCAATTTTGAAAACAAATTAAGACCTCTTTTAAACCAAAGAAAATGATTTCTACTTCAAAACCTATAGAACTCATTCACATGGATTTATTTGGACCAATGTGGACCAATAGCCTTGGTGGTAAGAGGTATACTTTTGTTATAGTGGATGATTTCTCAAGATTTACTTGGACTATATTCTTAAGCCAAAAGGATGAGGCATTTCAAGAATTTGTTAAACTTTTCAAAAAGGTTCAAACCTCTCTTGATTGTAAATTGATCTATGAGAAGTGATAATGGGAGAAAACTTAACAACCATGACTTTACAAAACTATGTGATGATTTTGGTGTAACACAACTTTTCGGCTGCTAAAACCCTACAACGAAATTGTGTTGTGGAAAGGAAAAACCGAACTTTACAAGAAATGGCAAGATCAATGCTTTGTGAAAGCTCCCTATCAAAATATTTTTGGGGCGATACCGCTTGCTATGTAATGAATCATGTTCTCTTGAGACATTTTTTAAAGAAAACTCCTTTTGAACTCATTTTAACAAAACCCCCTCAATAGGCTATTTCAAAGTTTTTGGATGTAAATGCTTTATCTTAAACACCAAGGACAATCTTGGGAAGTTTGATAGAAAATCCGATGAGGGAATTTTTCTAGGTTACTCTTCAAACAAAAAAGCCTATAGGATTTACAACAAAAGAACTTTGTGTGTTGAAGAGTCAATTCATGTTAACTTTGATGAATCTAACATTTTTGAAAAGAAAGATGACGATGACATAGATAACTCTTTGAGTTACCAACCATTGCATACTCAAGCAGTAGAAGAACATGCTAAGGAGGAAGAAGAGATTGAAGAGAAACAAGAAAATGATCAAGAAGTTCAAAATCTTCCTCAAGATGTGATATATCCAAAAGGACATTCCAAGGATGAAATCATTGGTGATGTATCACAAGGGATAAGAACAAGGAGGTACTTTATTGACAACTTTGCCTTATTATCTCAAATTGAGCTTAAATTTATAGATGATGCCTTATGTGATGAGTTTTAGATTATTGCTATGCAAGAGGAACTATATCAATTTGAAAGAAACAAAGTTTAGACTTTGGTCCCAAGACCTCGTGATCACCCCACAATTGGTACAAAATGGGTTTTTAGAAATAAACTAAATGAATCCGAAGAAGTTATTAGAAACAAAGCTAGATTTGTTGCCCAAGGATTCAATAAAGAAGAGGGTATAGATTTTAATGAAACTTTTACTCCAGTTGCTAGACTTGAATCCACAAGAATGCTTTTAGCTTTTGCTTGTTTTAAAGGATTCAAATTTTTTCAAATGGATGTTAAGAGTGCCTTATTAAACGGTGAAATTGAGGAGGAAGTTTATATTGAACAACCTCCCGGTTTTGTACATGAAAAATTTCCAAACTATGTTTACAAACTTTCAAAAGCACTCTATGGTTTAAAACAAGCTCCAAGAGCTTGGTATGAAAAATTAAGTGGTTTTCTTCTTTCAAACAATTTTTCAAGAGGTGTGGCAGACACAACACTTTTTACAAAAAGCTCTTGTTATAATGATCTTCTTCTTGTCCAAATTTATGTAGATGATATTATTTTTGGTGCTACTAGTGTTTGTTTATGTGAAGATTTTGCCTCTCTACCGCATAAAGAGTTTGAAATGAGCATAATGTGAGAATTGACCTACTTTCTTGTACTCCAAATCAAATAAACCAAAGAAGGCATCTTCATCAACCAAGAGAAGTACACAAAGGAACTTCTCAAGAGATTTGGGATGAGCGATGTAAAAAGGAATAGGAACTCTGATGAGCTCATCTTTGAAACTTGATAAGGATGAGAGGTAAAAAGGTAGATAAAAAATGGTATAGAGGTATGATTGGAAGTTTACTTTATTTAACGGCTAGTAGACCTGATATTATGTTTGCTGTGTGTTTATGTGCTAGATTCCTAGCTTGCCCCAAGGAATCTCATTTAATGGTTTTAAAGGTACTTTGAGATTTTTAATTTCATCTTATAATTATGGATTATAGTACTCTAAACAATCTTGTTTTGATCTTATCCCTTACAACGATGCGGATTATGTCGGATGTAAGGTAGAAAGAAAGAGTACTAATGTAATTTGTCAAGTCATGGGAGGATGCTTAGTGTCTTGGTACAGCAAGAAGCAATTATGTGTATCCTTATCGACAGTCGAAGTGGAATCTATAGCTGTTGGTTGTTGTGCTCAGGTACTTTAGATGAAGCATACTTTAATTGACCTTGGTTTTGATTTTAAAAACATACCTATTTTATGTGATAACATAAGTGCAATAAATCTTTCTGGAAACCCTGTGCAACATTCAAAAACTAAACATATTGAAATTAAACATCATTTTATATGAGATAATGTTGCAAAAGGGGATGTATTTTTAGACTATATTTGCACAGAAGATCAAATAGCTGACATTTTTACAAAACCCCTCTCTAAAGAATGTTTTTGTTATTTGAGAAAATTACTCGGTATTGGCAAATTCCAAGACTGATATGTGTTTTAGAGAGTTTCAGAAGTTTTCTTCTTTTTTTTTTTTGAGTCCAAAAAATCGGACGACAAAAACGGACGGGTGCTAAAAAAACATGACATCCATTTTCATTGAAGAGTTTCAAGAATTTTTCTTCACAAAAATGCTGAGAGTTTCGGACGCCTCCAAAAAAACTGGACTTCTGATTTCTTTTGTTAAAGAAAAACCAGAAGAACGATTTTCAATTTTTTGAAGGTTTCTGTGCTTTTAAAATCAGAAAACCTATGAATTCCTCTCATTTGTTCTAAATCTCTCTTTCTACAACTCTGAAACTTCTCTCCTAGAAAGTCCTTCTTACTCAAAAATCAACAGTTACTCTCATTCTCCATAAAAAATAAATCGTTCAATCGACCAACACTCTCTCTGAGTCTTCTAAATCGTTTGATTCTCTCTCTCTCTCTCTCTCTCTCTCTCTCTCTCTCTCTCTCTCTCTCTCTCTCAAAATCCTCTGTCAAAAACCCACCATTCAAAGACTTCAAAAATGGTGAAAGTGAAGAATGCCAATATTAGAAGAGGTGAAAATATTAAAGAATGAGGAAGCAGCAGAGGAAGAACTAGAAAAGGGAAAGGAATGGCATCTGGAGTAAGTGCTCCAGAGAGGTTTATCTCTGTCAAGAAAGGTACTAATTTCAAAGAGCGGACAAGAAAGAGAAGGAAAATTGGTCCAGGTCACAGAGTGGATTTGACTAACATGGAAGGTATGGAAACTATTGCAAATCTTGTTAATGATATTAGTTGGGGACCCTTGCTCATTTTGTTAATAAGCTTTTTTACCCTGAGATGATATATGAATTCTATGCAAACTTGCATAAAGGTAGAGTTCAAAAGCATGGAAACGTGACCCATGATTGGGTACTCTCTAGAGTTGGTGGTAGAGACATTTCATTTGATGATATATTGTTAAACCATATCTTAGAAGCATCTGATGATGGTATTAGATTTTACACAAAAAATAAGAAGTGTTATGATCCTTACCTATAAAGTGAAAGAAGATTTGAGGAAATATTCATAAAGGGAGAGGTTCTCAAAAGGCATGATGATAGAAATGTCAATAAACTTGATGTCTATGGAAGGTTACTGCACCATATGATCTCAAATATTATCATTTCTAATGTTGGTCACAAGTCTTCCATTACGACCACGCATTCCTTTGTCATGGTAGCACTACATGAGCATAGAAGAATGAACTTTGGTTATATGGTCATAGAATACATGCTAGCAACTCAACCATCTTCCACAAAATTCTTATCGTATGGTTTCTTCCTCACAAAAGTCTTTCAATACTTTGTGCTCAATTTGTTTGGAGTTGGTGATCCCATTGGGGCTGGAAAATTCTACAACAAGCATACTTTCAAGAGAATGGGGTTTAATAAAAATGAGGAAGGGATGTTAGTTAGAGGTGGAAAAGATGAGAGTGATGAAGATGATGAAGAGAATGAGGAATAAGAAGCAATGAATGTGTGTGAGGAAGAAAGTGAAGAAGAACTGGAAGAATAGTCCTTTAGAAGAGAAATAAGGCAAAAGAAAAGGCAAGAACGAGCTGAAGAAGGTTCATCATCCAGAAGCATGACTCAAATCATGGATATGATAGCTTCTTTGCAAACCTCTATAAACATTCGCTTTGATGCATTAGCTGGTCGCTTTGATGCATTAGATGGAAAAAAGTATTCGACATTCAAGAAGGAGTTATGAGAATGGACGCGAAGGACAACGGAGAAGAAGAATAAGAGATGATGAAAGACAAACAAGAAGGGAGTAACAAGCTAGCTTATGTTTTTATGACTTATGTTTTTAACATTCTTGAACTACTTTTGTTTTCTTTCTCTTTGAACTACTTTTGCTTTTGAACTTATTTCCTGTTGCTTATGAAATTTCTTTTTAAACATTTTGTCTTCTTTGCTTAGTTTGGAACTCTATGATGAGATCTTAATGATGAGAGTTCCCTTGATCTTTGTTTCAATGATCCCTTATAATCTTTATGTTTTTTTATTTAAGACAAAAAGGGGAGAAGATATGAGATGCAAAGATATATGATGCTTTTATAGGATATGCATATGTTGATGCTTTACATGGCTTAATAGGTTGATAATTGTCTTAATGCCTTAAGGATATGTTGATGTTGCCTTATAATGCCTTAAGGATATGTTGAGGATATCTTGATTTGCCTTATGAGATGCATATGCTTTGTTGAGTTTTGCCTTGATAACTTAAGTCGGGTTGCCTTGATATGTTGAATTGTGTTGGCAACATGCCTTGTGTTATATAAAGTTTATGCATTATGCCTTATTGCTTATATGGCCTTGACTTCTCTTGATGATATTTTTGGGGCCATATTTGTTATGAAGCATGCTTTTAGGGGGCAGCTTTAACTTCCTAGATTATTTTTCAAACCTTGGCTTACTTTCAAAATGATGGAGGGGGGGAAGGGGGTTATTTCTCTCTCATTTTTATACTTGGCTCTAAATGTTGATCTTTTGAAGCATGCTCTTAGCTAAACCTTGTCCTTTTGTTCTATATATTCACCATCTTCTATCTTTGTTTGTCATAATAAAAAAGGGCGAGATTGTAAGCCCTAAGGACATATTTATAATGTTTTGATTATGATTAATTTGTGCTTCGTGATTAGTAGAAATAGCTTTATATAGAAGAACAAAAGATGCACAAGAGAAGTGTCAAGGGTAATCTACAAAGAAGCAAAAGATCACACAAGACAACAAGAGATTATGAAGATGAAGTGATCACGTTAAATACCTTGAAGACAAGAAGATTAGTTAGGGGTACCTTCTAAGGTAACTTTGTAAAATTCCCTAACTTGTCTCTTTGATTATTGATCAATATGTTAGCTCCTAAGAAGAAATATTTTTTGATATATTATCCTTGAAAAACTATGTGTTCTTGATAAAGTTTTGATGTTTTAAATGTATTACTTATTTTAAAGATTATCAAGAATGCATGTTTCAAAATGTGAAGGAAAATGCATATTTTACAGCAAAATCGGCTGTCAAAATTTTCTGTCATGTCTAAAATCGGTCATCCAATTTTCTATTACTAAGAAAATCGAACATCTGATTTTTGGTCTTTCAAAATGAAAAAAAGGTCATCCTATTTTCATCTGATTTTCAAGTATATTAAAAATCGATCGTCCGCTTTTAAAAGAGGTCATTCGATTTTCTGTTCATAAGAAAAATTGGACATCCTATTTTGAAAACTGGTCGTCCAGTTTTCACTTTTACTATAAAAAAATGACCGTTTCTCTGACAGTAACGGCTAGTTTTTACCTTAACCTATAAAATGATTTTTTGATCAGCCATAGACTTTCAAGTAGTTGAAAAACATTTATTAACAATTTGAAGAGCATTAAAGAGCACATTTTTAACCTTATTTATCTTACAAAAGAAAATCTCCTTGACCTATATTTTTTTATCATCATTTAAAAAAGGAGAAAAAGGGAGCTTGCAGAAGTATTCAATTAAGTTGTATCATTCTCTTCTCAAGCTTGTTTGGTAATATTTTTCCATCCTTACTCTCTTATATCATTTTGTGATCAAAGGTTTTGTGAAAAACCTTTTTAGGTGAGCCTTTGATAGTTTGTATTGTTTTGTGATTGTGAACTTTGAGGTTTGTATGCAAAACCCGTGACGGGTGATCCTCATAGTGTTATTGTGTAAAAATTTATGATTAGTGGATTTGTGAAATCCTTGAGTTGAGTCTCAAGGTAGTGGATGTAGCTATATTGAGAGAGTGAACCACTATAAATTCTTTGTCTCTTTCCTTTGTGGCTTGTCTTTTACTTCTATGTTTATAGTTTAATTCTAGATTATAGAAGAGATTTTGTTTTGCTTGGAAGTTTATTAAAAATGAGTTATTAAATTTTTCTTCAAACAAAATCGGAAATTTATTTTACAAGTTGTTCAAAAAGTTTTTTAAATTAGCCAAAAACCTTATTCACCCCCCCCCCCCCCCCCCCTAGCACAAGGTTTTTCAATATTTATGTATTATTTTGTGTTATTACAAAAAAAAGTTTCAAGGGGACCCGAGACATGAGGGTCCCATAAAAACCGCTTAGAAGAAACGGGCGTCCATTTGTTACAAGGACTTGATGCATAAGGTTCAAGTAGACGAGTTTCAGTTTTATTTGATGACTGCAACAAAATACACCCAGCTTTCTGATTCTTGGATTTTGGGTGCTTACAAGAAGAAGTGGCGGGCAGCAAAAAAGAACCATCTACAGCGGCATGATGGCCAGGGGCTCGGCAAGCACATCCACAGCTCTAGGTCATTCATTAAGTGGTTAAGTAAATAATATTATTTCTTTCTTTAATTCTTATAATTTTTTTAACTTACAATCTGAAACACTTGATATTTAATATATCATTAATCCTTTAATATTTGCAGCAGGAAAAAATGGGAGAAGCATTTGTACAGTCTGAGTTGTACGTCCTCCTACATCAGCAAAAGGGACAATGAGTCGATACTCATCCTAACGAGTTTCAGGTAACGTTATGTAATAGTTTTAGTTTCATGCCATGTTATCGTTAATAGGTTATTTTTAAATTGCTATACAATAACTTATTAATCTCTTTCTTGTAGGCCAAATTTCAAGAGTTAAAGGCAAATGCGAAATGCCTCTATATAGAGACTGGCCTGCCGATTCCGAGTGACGAGCAATTGTTGTTCGAGTTTGCTAGTTGCAACAAGAAAGGCCACGTCTACGATTTTGGCTCACAATCTGGAGCTATCACTACCAACCGACAAGGAGGTAGCAGTTCGTCATTCCTTCTATCTCTTCTACGGCTGCCCACGAGTGCTACGTCGAGAGGGAGAAGTGGTATGGATATATGCAGCAGGCACAAGATATGTTCGTCGGCTTCATGCAGCAGTTCGTATCTTAGTATGGTGTGCAACTGGATTCAGTACCCACATTGTTCCCTCCTTTCCCTTCGATGGATGATGCCACATCTGATGCCACCAAAGTTGATCCTCAGCCAACTCAGGCACCAACCGGTCCTCCCTCCTCCTCTGGTGCACCTTTACCCGTGTAGTACACTTATGTTTGATACTTATACATTTGTTACATTTTTGTTTTGAATTCGATACTTATGTATTTGATACTTAAATATTATTGCATATGTTATTATTACATTGTGATGTTTTTCTTATTTTGTAGTTGTTATCGTATTGGACGTAGGTTATATATATTGGTTGTTGCTGCTGTCATTTTTTGAATATCTAGTGGATTATTAAAATTATAAATAAAATATTTAAAAAATTACACAGTCACCGATCGATTACCGATCGAAATTCGGTTGGTAGCTATTTTTTTTAGATAAAAATAAATAAAATTACCAACCAAAAATCGGTTAATATGTTTAAAAATTTAGTCAATAGCTATTTTAAAAATTGATTTTTTTTATTATGAAAATAAAGTTACGGACCGAATATTTGGTCGGTAACTACAAAAAATTGGTCGGTAATGTTTACCAACCTAAGAATGATTCAGCCAGATGTTGTTACTGACTAAAATTAGTCGACCAAGAAATTCGGTTGGTAATCGGGCGGTAACTTGGACTTACTGACCGATTTGTTGTAGTGAACTACCTTATGCGGAGATCACAAATACTCGTCGAAGTCTTGAAATCCTTCATCATCTTGATAAACATGGTGAAAACCCAAGGATCTATGGATGATAAAACGAAAAATATAACATTCATCAAATGGGGGACAAATGATGGACTTCTCATTTTATGACTCATCGGAACTATCAAGGAAGAAGCTCAACCATCCATTACATGAGGAGACACGACTTATGATATATGGAATTCTTTGGAAGAGCAACTATTGCCAACTATGCTAGAGAAGGAAGGGTCTTCTCAAAAACATGTTGATGACTATCAAAAAGGGGTCACGATCCCTAGATGATTATTTGAAGTAATTCAAGTAAATATGTGAAAATAATGCTGCCATCAAGAAACCAGTGTCCGACTTTGATAAAGTGTTTCAAATCGCTTGCAGATTAGGAGCAAAATACGAAGGTTTCAGACTCGCCATGGTAACTATACCGACTTATCCAACTTTTAATCCGTTCATACTTGCTCTTAAGGAGTACAAACTGACTCTTAAGGAGAAGAGCTATACTGAACACAATTTAGTCTTCTTCAGTTAACGCAGTTATAGTAGAAGTGGTAGAGTAGGTAGTCGAGGATGAGGCGGCTTTAGTTCAAGGGGCAAGGTTTTACTTCTGCAAGTCGCTACAACACTGTCGACACAGCACAAATGCCATCGCCAGAGATAAAAAGGGAGCAGATGACAAACCCACCTGCCAAATTTTTGAGAAAAGGAATCATGTTACTGTTGAATGCTGATATAGATTTGATTATTCATATCAGTCAGAGACACTTCCACAAGCCTTAGTAGCTCTCAATTTAAGCAACAATGATCCTTCTCTTTATATGGATTCATAAGCTATATCACAAATTACGCAGGTATTTTATCTGATTTGAAACTGTACAAAGGTAGCGATGATATTTATGTTGCGAATGGTAATAAACTTGCCATAACACATTCTGGTTACACTTGTGTTGGAAAACTAAATTTGCGAGATGTTCTTGTTGTGCCCAAACTGAAAATGAATCTGGTTTCTGTATAAAATTACTGTTGATAACTACCCATCTTCTGTGTATCATCACCGACTGGGACACCCTAGTCGACGGATTATGTAACTGTTGAAGGGAAAGAAAATAATTGATGTAACTAATTGGAAATATAAACCTTCCACTTGTGCAAAAGTTGGAAACTTCCTTTTAATCTAAATAATAAAATTTGCGACACAAAAAATACACTGTGATCTCTGGAGACTTGTTCATGTTACTTCATGTTCTAATCAAGGATTTTGCTTTTATGCTATTTTCATTATTGATCATTCCCATTTCAACTGATTGTACCCCTTAAAGAAAAATTCAGATTTCTTCCCATGCTTTGTCAAATTTCAAAGGCTGGTTGAAAATCAATTTGACAGAAGAATTAAAATTTTTTAGTGCGATGGGGGTAGAGAATTTTAACTCAAATCAGTTTCTTAATCATATCAATGATTGTGATATTTAGTTACAAGTTTCAAGCCTAGGAACACCAGAACATAATGGCGTTGTAAAACGGAAACACAGACATATTATAGAAACTGGCCTAACCATGTTGTTTGATGCCAATTTACTTATGTTTTTTTATTGAGGCATTTCTTACAGCCTCTTATCTCATCAACTGAATGCCTTCTAGAGTCCTTCAAAATACATCGCCATATTCCAAGTTGTTTTGTAGAGATCCTGACTACAATAACTTGCTAGTTTTTTAATGTTCGTGCTTTCCTTCTCTACATCAAGGGGGAACCAAATTTTCCAAGAAAACCATCCTTGTGCATTCATTGGATATAGTCCACTGCGCAAAGGGTACCAATGTTATGATTCTTCTACGAAACAGTTATATATATCACGGCATTTTGTCTTTGATGAAAGAAAATTCTTTTATCTGCCATCTTTACCAGAGATAACATCTCCATTTCTAGAGCTTTCTTAATTCCCCACTCTTGATGAATGGTTTCACAAGTCCGCTACAGATGACACTATATCACCTTTACTGACCAGGATTGATACAAAAGTGGAACCTGCAACTTCTGCTACTTTACAGTTGACGACATTACTTCATCTATCAACAATAACACCCTTTTAGTCAATTATGCTCCAGCTGGCACTAGTGCTCTGTCTCTAGATACTACTGATACTGTCAACGGTGATGGCATTACTGTCGATATTGACAATACTCCTACTGTTGACATTGATACTCTTTCTATTGATGCTGCGAATATTGCAAAAAATGGTGACCTTATTGTCGACACTGCTTCTCCCACTGTCGATGTAGACAGTACAGAAGATACTTCTGCATCATTTCAACCGTAACGAACTCGTCAGTGCCCAAAATATTTGCAGGATTATGACTGTAATCTCGAAGAGGATACTTTACCCATTGCACTGTGAAACCATTATCAAGCACCCAAGGACCTTCGTTGGGTGGAAGCAATAAAAGAAGAATTAGAAGCTCTTCATTCAAGCAGAACATGGTCTTTGGTTTCGCGACCTTTTTTTACTGATATTGTTGGTTTAAAATGGGTATTTCGAGTATCAGAAAAGGAAGACGACTCTCTCGATAGATTGAAGGCTCGTTTCGTAGCTCAAGGTTTCAGTCAAGTCACTAGCATTGGCTTTGATGAGATCTACAGGCTAGTCATTCGTCAGACCACCATTCTACTAGTTCTTGCTATCTCGACCTCTCCAAATTGGTGTCGACGACAACTTGATGTGAAAAATGCATTTTTGTATGGAGAGCTCAATGAGTTGGTATATATGAGCAGCCACCTGACTTTGTAGATCCAAGTGAATCTGATCATGTGTCTCTCCTTTAGAAATCTCTTCACGGGTTGAAACAAGCACCTCATGCTTGGTTTGATCAATTGTCCAGCTTCTTTCTTTATCTTGGTTTTTATTGTAGTAAGATTGATCTTTTCTATTTATATATCATCACATTACCATTAGTATTTAGCTACTCATCTATGTCGGTGATATTTTTGTTATTGGTAGCAATATATCTTTTATTTCAAACTTAATTCATCAATTGAGTTTTGAATTTGCTATCAAGGATCTTGGCTCTCTTCATTATATTTGTTTGTGTTGAAATTAAAGCGTTTAATGGTGGCATTGTTCTCTCACAAGGAAAGTACCTTAAGGAGCTACTTCGACGGTCTAGTATATACAATTGTGCTCCAATTGCGACTCCTATGTACTTAAAGAGAAGACTTCCATTTCAGATGACTAGGCTGATGCTACATATTATCAACGCATTGTCAGAGCTCTTCAGTATCTCATATTCACTCGCCCGGACATCAACATGTTGTTAATAAAGTCTGCTAATCCTTTTAGCCAACCTACAAAATAACATCTTCAGACAGTTAATCATATCCTTTAGTATCTCAAAGGTACTCAAGGATACTCTTTACGATTCATCTCTCACAGTCCACTGTCATTATATGCCTTCTTAGATGCTAATTGGGCAGGATGTTCCTTACCACGACGAAGTATACTATTGATTTTTGTCTTTTTTGAGCAAATTGTATTTCTTCGAGCTCCAAAAAGCAAAACATGGTTGCTCGATCTAGTTTTGAAGCAGAATATCAATCTATGGCATCCACCACCACTGAAATCACTTGGAACACATTCTTGTTGTGCTATATTGGGATTCATTTTGCTCATCCTCCTCAATTTTTCTATGATAATCTTAGTGCCCTCCATATGTCTATTAGTCCTGGCTTCTATGTACAAACCAAACATATCAAAATTGACGATCGTTTATTTCGTAAGAAAGTAGCCACGAGCCACCTTGTTACACAATTTGTGCCTTCCTCTCAGCAAATAACCAACATCTTCACCAAGCCATTGCCACGGTCTCTTTTTTTGCATTTTCGGAGTAAGATGGGACTTTATTATCACTCTATCTCCATCTTGAGGGGGAATGATAAGGAAAGTAATGAGGAGGATCAATTAAGATTCCAATCAAGATTTCAAACAACAAAAATTAGGGAAGAAATCAAGAAAAATCAAGATCATTCCATATTTACAAGGATTCTCAGTCCTGCTTAATTAGTCTTTTTCCATAGTTACTCCTTTCTATAGTTAGTCTTCTATGTATAAATATACATTTCTGTAATCCATACAATCAAGATTTTTAACTCTAATAAGAATTTAGTCAAGTTTTCAATAATATTTTTCCTACTGAAAAACTGTTCACTTCTATAGCAGTGTTAAGAATTAGATATGTAAAATGACATTTTACGAAGATTTTAAACTTTTCATTATAAAATATTTTTTAAAATAATGTTTTGTATTGAAATAATTCAATACAAAACATTATTTCAGTACAAACATTAATTAATTAGTAGAAGGGAATTAATTATTTATAAATAATAAATGATAAGAGATATAATATACTTTATACCAAATAGATAGATAAACTGTATTTTGAATAAACATCAAAGGAAAAAAATGTAATTAACCAATTTTACTTTTATGCATGAGAAGTTCGTTTAGGGGCAAATTAATATGCCTGTTGAGGAAAGATTTTAAGACATTAGTGACTATCATCTTTACATGATCTTCAATTCTTTTGCTAACTTGCCCGCTCCACATTAATTCTAACCGTACAATTGTAGGTATTTGGAAAAATTTAAACATGAATAACTCTGCGATCGGATGTCTGTTTCACGCGTATGACCACTCGTTTCGATGGTTCTTGTAAAGATAAACGCAACGGCATAGTCGAAAAAGTGATCCAGATGCGTTTCGGGGAAAAAAATTACAAACCTGGTGCCTTACAAAATTGGTGTCGATCACGGATATTTATTTTTAATTAGAGAAAAAAGAAGACTGCTCCTCTGTTTAATTTTCAAATTGGTGCCTTAATTTTTTAGTTAACAAGAGAGAAAGTATTAGAAAATTACAAAAACGTAAATTAAAAGGAAAATAGGAGGTTTTGTGGGAACGGTTGGTGGAAACCTCCTTAAGGATGTCTCAAAAAAATACACGAAATGCCCACAAGAATCGCCTCAATCGGACGTCCGAGCGCAAAGTTATGTCCCGTCAAAGTTTTCGACTATACGAGACAATTTTTTTGCCCCGAAATGCATCCGGATCGCTTTTTCGACGATGCTGTTGTATTTATCTTTACGAGAACCATTGAAACGAGTGGTCATACGTGTGAAACGGACATCCGATCGCAGAGTTATTCATGTTTAAAGTTTTTCAAATACCTACAAAAATTTTTTTAAAAAAAACCTGCTGCTCGGGTTGCTAGGACCGGCGATCCGCTCTTGTCCGGGTTGCCCGTCCGGACGATCCGAGCCCCAATTTTGAAAAAAAAAATTTCAACTTTTCTTACATCTAAATTGATATATTCTTCTACAAATTCTTCATAATGATCCATATCTACCTCCAATACATGTTAATGTTAAAGATTTTAGTTTTAGAGTGGAGAAGGAGTAGAGAGAAGTCAGAGAGAAACTATGTAGAGAGAGAAAAATAAGGAAAAATAATGATTTTTTTAGCGCTATACATTCATATTCCCGAGTTAAATTTATCGGCCCCCCGAATAATTAACTAAAAGGCTTTTTTGTCATTTAAAAAGTACTTATTCTTTCGCGGGATGCTCCATCATACATGAATTTTGAAATATTACTCCTTTCATTTTTTTCTTGTCACATTATTTTAATTTTGTATTTTTTTTACAAATCACATTATAATTTCAAAAGAACATGTAATGAATTTTTTCTTATACTCCCATTAATAACAAATTCTAACATGTTTTTATTCTTTTAACATAGAAATAGTAAAAATAATAATGAGATGAGAGAAAATTTTCAAGGACATTATAGTCTACACATGAAAAAATATCTAAAAGTTCATAGTTTTTAAAATAATATGATATCTAAAATGTTATAAATAAAAAAATAGAGTGATTATATCTTTCTAAAATATAGCGTTAGAGGCCGACATAAAATTAAAGTTTAAGGGATCAGAATATAAGATTCATATTATTTAATTAAATACACAGTCATTTAAATGTCGGGTAACAAACATGGATAGTATATGGAGTTGGGGTTTTGTTTGACAAAAGAAAGTTAAAATTTTAAAATTTGATGGTCTAAAAAGTTAGTTTGACGAGAATATTTAGATTGGGCCTTATTAAAGTAATTTTTTTTTACATTACAAAAGAAAAATACTCAAATTTAAGAGGAGTCCATTACATAAACTTACAAAAAATTAGTAATTATACAACTAAGGTAAAAGGAAATTTTTAAAAAATTGATGTGGCTCGACTCCACCCAAGACACACTTATGTCTGCCGTTGTATACAATTATGAATATATATAGTATAATATCGTAAAACTTTGGATGCATTTAAAACTCAATTTTTCCCTAAAATAAATAAATAAAAACTCAGTTCATAAAAGAATTTTTTATTTTTCAAATTGAGTTATTCTACCTATAAATCACATCTTTGTGCATCAAAAATTTTAAAGTGTTATAGACATAGAGGTTTTTTTATGTAATTAGCTTTCTTTTTAAAAAAAAGGCCATTAAAGTGGCCACAAATCTTTTTTTATTCAAATCTTAGCCATAACGCAATTTTGTGTGCTAAATCAGTACAGATAACGCACATTAGTTGTGCGTCATCATTTAATTCACTTTTATTACTTAATCGGTCAATGTGGCGAATAACGCACAGATTACATGTGTTATAAACCAGCAATAATGCATGAGAAGTGTGCGTTATCAGCCACATCAGTTTTTTTTTTTTTTTTTTTTTCTTTTGCAAAACTCAAATTTTCTTTTTTGCAAAACTTATAGTTATATAATTTTTTTAAAAAGACTGTATTATTTTTTTAACCTATTTTGATGTATATTTCATGATAATATTTATAACCGTTTTAAAAGAAAATATGTTTAACTTATAACCATTTTATTAAAAAAAAATATGAAGACGTAATTTCAAGTATTGTAAATTTTACTATCAAAATTTAGAATAATGAAGTAGTTAGAAGAAATTCGAAGAAAAATTTCATTAATAGAAACTCTAAAATATTACAACACTTTCAAGAAAACAAACGTATACATTGCTTAGGGTTATTACAATTTTTTCTATTATGTCCCGGCATGCGACATCTGCTACATCTTGGGAAAGAATCCGAATTTCGATAATCCATTTCTCCCCGAAACCTTGTGCCCTGTTTTCTATCCTGTTCATTTTTCATGTTTGGAGGGAAATGTTAAATTATAAGGAGCATTTCTCCAGAAGTCCTGATGCCCGATCAGATAAAAATTCAATTGTTATGTTCTTCTGTACATTTCTCACGAATATATATCCGACACATAAGTATCTGCTCTCATACCATTTTCTCTACAGACTGCAAGAGCATGAGAACAAGACAATACATATGCTTGCCATTTACTGTAACTGCATGATTTATTATTCATTCTTAAAGTATAAACGTTATTGTCGATAACATCAACGCGGATCGGAGATTGGGCCATGTAAATTCCTTCTCGCGGATTGTAAGTTGTAACTTTGTAGTCTCTTGATTTTAATTCAATCCGCAAGAACTTATCCAAAATACTGGTCGGAAATGGATGCACACATTTTGGGCCTCTTCACGGTATTGGTTGAAGTACCTAACAAGTTTGTTGAATATTAATTCAACTAGGGTTTTAAAGGTAAGACCGTAGCTTTTTTCAATACACTATTAAATGCTTCCGAAATGTTAGTTGTCATTATTCTGTGTCTATGTCCACCATCATGCAACAGTGTCCATTTGTCCAGGTCTATCTTTGCCAAATAAATGTAAGCATCAACATTTCTTTTTTGGATCTCACACATAACATGGTCAAATTTCCACTACTTAGATTCTGTTCCGGTCTATCACATTAAACTTTTTAATTCGGTGTTCTTGAAGGTCTTTTGTTGAAATTCGTTCGAATGTAGCGTAAACAAAACCTGTGAACTGTGAATGGAGGTTGCCACAAAGCTTGATTTTGTGTAGCAGATAAAATTCCTTTGTGGCCATCGAAAATAAGACATACATGCCGATCCTTGACAACATGTTCCCATAGAAGTTTGAGAAACCAATTCCTACTTTCGGACGACTCCTTATCAACAATTACAAATGCAAGCGGGAACAAATAATTATTGGCATCACATGTACCTGCAATTAACAATAAGCCCTTATATGGTCCTCGTAGGTGAGTGCCATTCATAGAAATCATCGGCCAACAATATTGAAAACCGTCTATACAAGGAAACACCAGAAAAGAAATTTGAAAACATAGTTTAGGGAACTGCTTATTCTGCGATGCAAGAACTCGTAGACACTCCCCGGTTTTGAATCTTGCATTACCTGTAGATATTTTGGTAGAATATTAAAAGTTGACTCCCAGTTGCCAAAAACCCTCTCTATTGTAAATTTTCGAGCATACCATGCCCTCTTGTACGTACAACCTATTTGAAATATTACTTGCACTTCTTGGATGACATTTGAGACAGGTATCTCTGAATCGTTGGCAACAAGGTGCGATATTGATCTTGAAATAAATTTTGAAGACATATTTCGGTTCTTGTTTTGATGAACTTGTACAAGGCATGTGTATTCCTTGATGAATCTGGTTATTTTCCAGAGACTGTGAGTTACTTTCTTTTTTATGCGGATGTACCATGAACAATAATTAGAGTGGCTGGTGGGAGTCGACTCGTTAGCGGTTGATCCGTCTGGTCTTTCTATCAGTCTATTGTTTTATCCGCATCTTCCTGTGTTTCAGGATTCTCCACTGTGATGGTAAAATTATGCTGTCCATTGATCACTTTTACTTTTAACAACACTATATTCTCGACCCATCCGAATCCACCACTTCTGAACCACACTTACTGTTTGGACTTTATCAACGAACCTCATGCCTAACTGAATATCAGTCATCGAATCGTTCGAATCGAGCAATCTTATAGTGCCTGATACAAAATGGTCATCTATCTGCTCTCCCGAGTCCATATCTAGAAATGCTCCAGACTTGTGTAATTATACGTAGCGCTGATGAACCTGGGCTACGCTACCATTGAGTCACTGTGTTTTCAATGATAGGGTTTACAAGAGTGTGCATGTCTTCTTCCTCAGCATCAGTGTTATTGTCGGCGTTAGATTCACTAGTTACGGCATAATCTTCGTCGGAATGGTCATTTTCATCATTATCTTCATCAACGGTTGGGTATAATATAGACGGTTCATCGGAAACCATCTGTATTATTACTGTGATATGTTCCGAAATGTTTATGGTATTTGTGTCATGGCTAATTGAAATTGTCTGTGGTTAGATAGGAATGAATTCAACGAGTACGTGAATCCCTTCTTTTGCTATGTTGGGTCTAATGGTCCAAATATAATGCATTTCGTTATCGCTGTTCATGTTGTACAAAGTAAAATAAAACATATGATACTCTTCATAAAATGAAGGCACCCTCATTGTCATTCAAATGCTCCAAAGATTGTGATCTATCTCTCGATATTTCAATATTTTTCTAACAAGTTCGGCATGTGTTACCATTCGGTTGAAGGTCCAACTTTTCTTCACCAATCCAGTGAAATAAGGACCATACGCATCTCTAGCAATTTCTGAATCCCAAAATAATACAACTCTAACTGGGTGAGTTGCATCTGAAAAACCTTAGAGGGGGTGAATAAAGTTTTTGGCTAATTTTCATAAAATCTTTTGTGTGATTAGAAAGATAAACCTCCAATTCGTTTGTGAAAGAATTCTAAAACTCTTTTTGATAAGAATACACACCAAACAAAATCTTATAGTTTCGACAATCAAGCAATGAGCATAGAATTAAACTTTAAAGAATATGCACAACAATTTATAGTGGTTCACTCTCTCAAAGAGCTACATCCACTACCTTGAGACTCAACCCAAGGATTTCACAAATCCACTATCTACAAAGTTGGTTACACAACCACACAATGAGAATCACCCTTCAAGGGTTTTACACAAAAACCTCAAAGTTTACACAACATAACAATACAACAAATTTATCAAAGGATCACCCAAAGGGTTTTCCACAAACCTTTGATCACAATAAAAGAATAAGAAGAGTGAGGAACAATATTACCAAATGACCTTGAGAAGAGGAAGATACAACTCAATGGAATACTTCTACAAGCTCCTCTTTACTTCTTCTTTGATGGATGATCAACAATGAAGCTCCAAGAAGATTTTTCTATTTGTATGTGTGATATGAAGATCTTTGAAATAATGTACTTTTAAAGCTCTTTAAATGTTCTAAAATCATCTCAATCAATTTTCAATCCAACCTCCATCATTTTTGCAAATGATCAAAGTCAATATATATATATATATGAAGGAGAAGAAAGTAGCCGTTACACTATGTAACAGTAATATTTTTGCAGTAAAAGACTAGAACCAGACGACCTATTTTTGAAACAGAAAGATTCGGACGCATCCTACAAAAATCGGATGATCCCTCTTAAAAATCGGACAACTTATTTTAAAATAGGATGTCTGATTTTAAAAATCGGATGACCTTTTCTTTATAAAATCGGATGACCCTTTTTTTTTCAGAATGACTTAAAAGCCAGTTTTCCTTAAACAAGCCAGTTTTCCTTCAACAAAAAGAACTTTCCTTTACATTTCAAAATATGTATTTTTGATACTCTTCTAGAGATAAGAAAACTTTTAAAGTCATCAAAAACTCTATCAAGAATACTTGAATTTTTCAAGAATAGTTTATAAAAAGAAATTCATCCAAGGAGCTTCACACTTGATCAACAAACAAAGATGAGAGTTGGGGAGTTTTACAAAATACCTTAGCATATGTTAAGCATATGTTAATCATAATGTTACAAAATACCTTATGCTCATCACACAAACATATGTTAATCATAATCAAAAAACATATACAATAATGCCCTTAGGGCTAACAATCTCCCCCTTTTTTATTATGACAAATACATATGCAAGAAGAACAAAAGAGCAAGTATGATCAATATGGTAATGCTTCAAAGAAATCATAAATAAGAACAAAGCATACCACACACCATAAGAGAGAGATAACTCCCCCTATGAATTTGAAATATGCCAAGGGTTTGAAAGATAATTTAGAAAAATGAGCTCCCTTTAAAATCATGCTTCACAACAAGAATAGCATCAAACAATCATCAAGGTAACTCCAAGCATATTGCCCATAAGATATATAGCCAACCAAAAGAAAACATACATCTTTCAACTATTTCTCCCCCTTAGTTCTTGCACATATTTCTCCCCCTTTTGTCATAAATCAAAAAGTTACTTAGGAGAGTTTTTAAGGGATCATAGAAAAGAAATCTACAACTGGACTGACAACATTAAGGTAACATCATGAAGTTAAAAAAAATGGCATCATATGGCATCAACAACACACATTAGTTATTAAATTTACGATACCAAGCAATTTTCTAAAAAAAACAAAAATGTGCTTCAGAGAGGGGTTTTGTAAAAATATCAACAATAATCCAAAACTCATCACACAAGACATCATAAAAAAAACTTAGGCTCAATGTGAGATAATAGGGAAAAGTTATCAATAAAGTACCTTCTTGTTCTTACTCCTTGTGATACATCGCCAATGATTTCATCCTTGGTGTGTCCCTTTGGATATATCACAACTTGAGGAAGACTTTGAGCTTCTTGATCATTTTCTTGTCTTTCTTCCGTCTCTTCTTCTTCTATAGCATGCTCTTCCATTGCTTGATTGTACAATGGTTGGTAGCTTAGAGAGTTATCTATGTCATCATCATTTCTCTTTTCAAAAAAGTTAGTTTCATCAAAGTTTACATGAATGGACACTTCAACACATAAAGTTCTTTTGTTGAAAATTCTATAAGCTTTTTGCTTGAAGAGTAACCAAGAAAAATTCCCTCATCGGATTTTCGATTTAACTTCCCAAGATTGTCCTTGGTGTTTAAAATAAAGCATTTGCATCCAAAAAGTTTAAAATAGCCATAATAAGTTCAAAAGGAGTTTTCTTTAAAGAAGGTCTCAAGATAACACGATTCATAACGTAGCATGCAGTGTTAACGGCCTCGGCCCAAAAGTATTTAGGAAGGGAGTTTTCACAAAGCATTGGTCTTTCCATTTCTTGTAAAGTGCGGTTTCTCCTTTCCACAACACCATTTTGTTGAGGAATTTTGGCTACCGAAAAGTTATGTGAAATACCAAAATCATCACAAAGTTTTGTAAAATATTGGTTGTTAAATTTTCTCCCATTATCACTTCTCATTGAGATCAATTCGCAATCAAGAGAGGTTTGGACTCTTTTGAATAATTTAATAAATTCATGAAATGCTTCATCCTTTTGGCTTAAAAACAAAGTCCAAGTGAATCTTAGAAAAAATCATCCACAATAACAGAGGCATACCTCTTACCACCAAGACTAGTAGTCCTCATTGGTCCAAATAAATCCATATGAATGAGTTCTAAAGGTTTTGAAGTTGAAATCATTTTCTTTGGTTTAAAAGAAGTCTTAATTTGTTTTCCAAATTGACAAGCATCACAAAGTTTAGGTTTCTCAAAGTGAAGTTTTGGTAAGCCTCTAACAAGTTCTTTTGAGGAAAGTTGGTTTAATGAATCCATACTAATATGACCAAGCCTTCTATGCCACAAAAATGCATCATCATCATGAACCAAGAGACACTTTAAGCTTTGAGAAATAAGATCTTCAAGATGAAAGACATAAACATTTCCAACTCTTTTAGCAACAAAAATAGTTTTGTTCACAAGCTTGTTTATGATAGAAGAAGATTCACTTTAAAAACCTTTGTTCCCATAATCACACAATTGACTAATAGTAGATAAATTAAACATCAAACCATCAATTAAAAGCACTTCCTTAATTAAAGAAGATGAACGATATCCAATTTTACCTATACCGATGATCCTTCCAAAAATAACAAAGCCACCTTCGGTTTCTCTTAACTCATTCATGAGGGATGCATATCCGGTCATGTGTCTTAAGCATCCGCTATCCAAGTACCACTTAGATGACCTTGACTTGTGTTCCTACAAAAGAAGAAGTAGAAAAGACTTTTGGTACCCATATCTTTTTGGGTCCATGAATGTTAGTTGGATTTTCTTTTATTTTCCAAATGGTTTTTACTCCCCTTTCAATCTTTCTTTTTATAAAACATTTTGTGGCTTTATGACCACTCTTTTCACAATAGGTGCAACGAAGGTGTGAGAAGAGTGAAGAAGGTTTTACAAAACATGTTTGTTTAGAAGAGGTATTGGTATGATTATATCCAATTCCACTTTTGTCAAAAGGTGATCTTTGAGAACAAAGGAGCTTTTCAAAATTTTCTTTTCTGTTTGTAAACTTTTCAATAGATAAGGTGAGATCACTCACCTTTTTCTTCAAATCATCATAATCTACCATGTATTTTTCAAGAGAGAAAACTTTTTCACAAAGATTTTGTTTTCTAAAATGAGTTTTTGAAATTATAGTTTTGAGGAGTCACTTTCCTTTTTCAAAACTTCAAGAGATTCAAGGAGATTTTTGTTTTCACAAACAAGTTTTGAGTTTTCGTTTGATAGGTTGTCAATCTTATTCTTTAACTCCTTGTTCTTTTTGGTGATCTTTTCCAATTCATGATACATTTCAATGAGCAAAGAATTAAGATCACCATCATCATCATCATCATCATCATCATCATCATCATCATCATCATCAAGATTAGATTAGATTTTTGAGGTTGAAGATTGTACCTTATTTTCTATTGCCATGAAGCATAGGTTGGCTTTTTCTTCTCCTTCACTTTCGCTTGAATCTTGATCCCGAGCACCTATTAGTCCCTTGACTTTCTTCTGTTTCTTTAATGCCTCAAGTTTTGCTTCCAATGCTCCTTTCTCTTTTTCTATAGCTTTGGAACAATCGGCTATAAGATGGTCGGTGCTATTGCATTCAAAGCACCTAGCCTTAAAGAGTGATGAACTTTGTCCTCCTTTCTTGAATAGAGGATTCTTTCCTCTTGTGTTGAAGTCTTTCTTCTAAAATCTTTTAAATTTCCTCATTACTATGGCCATATCCTCAATCTCATCTTCATTGTTTGACGAGCATGTATGATCATCCTCATTCACTTTGAGTACTATGCTTTTTCTTCCTTTGTCTTCATCTTCTATTTCATCTAATCTTTTTATTTTCATCTCATAGGTGAGGAGAGATCCTATGAGTTCTTCAATAGGAAGTTGTCTTAAATATTTTGATTCATCAATGGCAAGAGTTTTTGGTTGCCATGCCTTTGGGAGTGCATCAAGAATCTTTCTATTTACTTCTCCCCTTGTGTGCTCTTTCCCATACGCCTTTAGGCCATTTGTGATGTTGGTGAACCTTGTGAACATGTCACTAATGCTTTCATATTGTTTCATCATGAATAGCTCATAATCTCTCACCAACATAGCCAACTTAGTCTCCTTCACTTGATTGGTGCCTTCGTGAGTTACTTCAAGTAACTTCCACATTTCATGAGTCGAGTCGCATCCGCTCACTCTACTGTATTCATTAGCCTCCAAGGCACAGCTTAATATATTCATAGCTTGAAAGTTTAGAGTCATCTTCCTTGAGTCAAGCTCATCATATTCTTCAACCCTCTTGACTATTCCATCATTTATAGGAACATAAGGTCCTTTCTCTACAATGCTCCAAAGATTAAAGTTAATAGAGCAAATATATATTTTGATTCTAGATTTCCAAAAAGTATAATTTGTACCATCGAAAAGAGGAGGTCTATTTGTAGAAGAGCCTTCTACATATGGTAAACTAGAAACATTAGCCATAGTAAAAGAAAGATCTTTTGCTTCAAGGATGTTAGTCCATTTTTAGAGAAGCCCTGCTCTGATACCAATTGAAAAACCTTAGAGGGAAGTGAATAAGGTTTTTGGCTAATTTTCATAAAATCTTTTGTGTGATTAGAAAGATAAACCTCCAATTTGTTTGTGAAAGAATTCTAAAACTCTTTTTGATAAGAATCCACACCAAACAAAATCTTATAGTTTCGGCAATCAAGCAATGAGCATAGAACTAAACTTTAAAAAATATGCACAACAATTTATACTGGTTCACTCTCTCAAAGAGCTAAATCCACTACCTTGAGACTCAACCCAAGGATTTCACAAATCCACTATCTTCAAAGTTGGTTACACAACCACACAATGAGCATCACCCTTCAAGGGTTTTACACAAAAACCTCAAAGTTTACACAACATAACAATACAACAAATTTATCAAAGGATCACCCAAAGGGTTTTCCACAAACCTTTAATCACAATAAAAGAATAAGAAGAGTGAGGAACAATATTACCAAATGAGCTTGAGAAGAGGAAGATACAACTCAATGGAATACTTCTACAATCTCTTCTTTACTTCTTCTTTGATGGATGATCAACAATGAAGCTCCAAAAAGATTTTTCTATTTGTATGTATGAGATGAAGATCTTTGAAATAATGTACTTTTAAAGCACTTTAAATGTTCTTAAATAATCTCAATCAATTTTCAATCCAACCTCCATCATTTTTGCAACTGATCAAAGTCAATATATATATATATGAAGGAGAAGAAAGTAGCCGTTACACTGTGTAACGGTAATATTTTTGCAGTAAAAGACTAAAACCGGACGACCGGTTTTAGAAAACGGACGACCTACTTTTTGAAACAGAAAGATTCGGACGCATCCTACAAAAATTGGATGATCCCTCTTAAAAATCGGACGACATATTTTAACATAGGATGTCCGATTTTAAAAATCGGATGACCTTTTTTTTTTATAAAATTGGATGACCAGTTTAAAAATTGGATGAGTCTTTTTTTTCAGAATGACTTAAAAGCCAGTTTTCCTTAAACAAGCCAGTTTTCCTTAAACAAAAAGAACTTTCCTTCACATTTCAAAATATGTATTCTTGACACTCTTCTAGAGATAAGAAAACTTTTGAAGGCATAAAAAACTCTATCAAGAATACTTGAATTTTTCAAGAATAGTTTATAAAAAGAAATTCATCCAAGGAGCTTCACACTTGATCAACAAACAAAGATGAGAGTAAGGGAATTTTACAAAATACCTTAGCATATCCCTAACTAAGACATAACTCTTCAAGGTCTTCAATGCCTTGATCTTGGAATGGCTTGATCTCTCCTTCTTCATTATACTTTAATTCCAAGATCTTTTACTTCTTATTTAGTGTAGCCTTGAGACTCCAAAAATGCTTCTTTTGTTCTATAAAGACTAAGCTACACTCATCACACAAACATATGTTAATCATAATCAAAAAACATATACAATAATGCCCTTAGGGCTAACAGCATCCATGTTCATTGTTTGTAGTGGATATAGATGCGAAACCCTTTAAGAAATTGAGAAGTAGAGTAGGAAGGAAATTTAATGGTATGAAGTTGTGATGTTCAAAATTGGGTTTCATGCTATCGCGTATATATGGGTTTTCGGGTTTTTAGAAAAGGGTAATATTATGACCTGTCTATTCACCACATGTGTGTATTTCAATAATTCAACTTTTCAAATTATTTTGAGTCAAGGAACCCACATGGTCTTGTCGGGAAGAGGTCAAAATTTTTGAAATTATTTCTGAGTTGTCACATTAACCCACATGAGCTTGTCGGAGAGATTTTGGAAATTTTGATCCAACGTCTAAAGAACCTCCATGGGCTTGTCGGAAAGAGGGCAAAATTTTTGAAATAACTTCTGAGTTGTCATATCAACCCGCATGGGCTTGTCGAGGAGAGTTTGGAAATTTTTAAAATTATTTCCAATGACTGAAGAACCCACATGGGCTTGTCGGGAAGAGGACAAAATTTTTGAAATAATTTTCGAGTTGTCACATTAACCCACATGTGCTTGTGGAAAATAAGACAAGGCCATATGATGACATAACAACACAAAATAAATTTGGCCATTTTCAATTATTTCGGACAAGGATTTTGAATTGACATGACAACACAAAATAATAGAGCCTGCTCTTGAATTATTACCGACATTGCCAATTACAAGTTCATAATATGAAGAAATATGAAGTTACATGTTAATGAAATAAAACCCTAAAGTTAAAGAAATAAAATCCTAATTATACAAAATGAAAACTCTAAAGTTAAAGAAATAATTTAAATACATAAAATGAAGTTACAACTTATAGACATAAACCCTAAATACAACCCACATGGGCTTTTGAAATTATTTCTGAGTTTAGGGTTAGGGTTTGTAGTGAAATATATTGAAGAGATAATTTAAATACATAATAGAAACTAATGCATTAAAGAAATAATTTAAAGTCATAAAATAAAGGTACAAGTTAAAGAAATAATTTAAATACACAAAATGAAGGTACAAGTTAAAGAAATAATTTAAATACATAAAATGAATTTAAAAAAGGGTATTGATGTAATTTACAAAACTCTTAAAACCTTGAACCCTAAAAACCCTAAAACCTAGGGCCAATCAGATGGCGTTAATCTAGTAGTCTTCTTACCAAGTGGAGCAAGAGGGTCTGGATAAACAGCCAGAGTAGCTGAGGCCGCAATATAGAAATACTTGACCAAACCCAAATCTAAAGTAGGACTAGGGCTCCCCCTATCTGTCGTACACCCCCTAAAGCTGCCGTGCACAGATGTCTATATAAAAACCCCAATACACAACTACCCCAAGTGTATGTGTCGATAGCCTCAAAATCTCCAACAAACTGATGTAGCAGACGTGAATCAAGCTACTCGAGAAATCAGGGAGCATATAACCTCCGAGAAGAAAATAAATCCTTGGGCACTCAAGATTAGGTCATTATCGCTCTCTGATCCAGTAAATTCTCTCAAGATCTAGGCCTCTAAAGGTTCTTTCTTAACCTTGTATTAGGAAAAGTGAACAAGAGACAACCGCACCCAAATAAGTCTCTCGATCCCTCAATCTAATACTGCTTTGGGTGTACACTCCAACTAGGACCTATAACAGGCAACCCCTCTATTCGTAAACCCCATATGACGTGCACATCCTGTAGAGTGACAGTCACCTCACCACAAGTTAGGTGGAATGTGTGGGTCTTAAGTTTCAAATGCTAAACTAAAGCAGTAATAAAAGCGTGGTCGAGACCTATGTAACTACATCTAAAAACTCTCCCTAACCCCGTCCTATCAATAATATCAATCAACTTACAAGGAGCTCTATTGTATGCTCGAAATAGATTTATCCCGAAACGTCTACATTGAAGATTAGTAATAGACGTCTCACGATCCCCACCCCATATCAACCCAAACTTATGCTCATGCTGCCTCGTCAATACATCAGGGACTATGGGACCCGAATGCACATGTGCTGGGACTTCTTCCATCTACATTATTTACAGTTTGGGGTTATACACTTTCTAAATTTATCAATAAGGGTTTAGAATTAAAATTAGAATATTTGCAGTAAAGTATTATTGCACACTCTAGTCGTGTAAGGTTTAGGATTTTTAGAGTTTCAATGTTACGGTTTGAGAGTTTTAGGGTTTTTGGTGATAGTACATATCTAAATTTAAATGTTTACGGGTTTAGAAATTTAAAATAAAAATTTTTGAATAAAGTATAATTCCAAACTTTCTAAAGTTTATTATTTATGGTTAAATTATTTTAGGGTTTACGGTTTCATAGTTTAGGGTTTTAGAGTTTTTAGAATTCCAATGTTATAGTGAAGTATTATAACGCACTTTCTAAGGTTTACGATTTAGCGGTTCAATATTAGTGTTTTAGATTTTTAATGTTATGGTTTTACGATTTAGAGTTACACATTTTCAAAGTTTAAATCTTCACGGGTTTAGAACTTCAAGTACAATATTTAAAGTAAATTATTATTATACAATTTTTAATGTTCATGGTTTGAGGTTTTAGATTTAGTCTAAAAAAGTTTAGAGTTTTAGGGTTTTGTGTTTAATATATCAAGTTTAGGGTTATGATTTATGGTTTAAGATTTTAATATTAGGATTTTAGAGTTTTAATCATATAAATTCTATATTTTATAGTTTAGAGTTTCAAGGTTTAGGATTTTAATATTAGGGTTTTAGAGTTTTAATCATGTAAATGCTATATTTTATATTTAAGGTTTTAGGGTTTTAATCATATACATGGTATATTTTATAGTTTAGGGTTTTTACGAATTAGGAATTTGATATTAGGGTTTTACGGTTTAGGGTTTTAGGGTTTAGTCTATGTTTTTCTTTTTTTTTTTTTAAATAAAAGTCTGCAAAAACTTAAATGCTAATAACATAAAATTATACAAATGCTAACAATACAAGATTATATGAAATTAATGGAATAATATAAACATTCTAAGAATATTTTACAAAAAATAAACAATCACGATTTATGACAAAAACAAATAATATAACCTATATCAAATCACCCATTTCAACAATCACATTTTCAATAGAAGCAACTAGATTAATAACATAATCAAATATACACAAATTTATCCATAGCAACTCTAATATAATCATAAAAACCCTAACTAGAAAAATAAAACTACAAAAAATTGATCAATTATACAAATAAAATTCATAAAAATAATTCACCCATTTCATCAAATCACATTTCTAATAGAAAACACAATTAGATTAATAAAATGATCAAACATATACATATTTATCAATAACAACAAGTTTAAACATAAACCCTAACTCACATTTACAAAAATAAATTACAAAAAATTGAAAATTAATCCAAATAAAATTCATAAAAATAATTCATAAACAACAATTTTCATATAAACAGTAATAAAAATTAACACACAGTACACAAAAAATTTAAAACAATTATAGACATAAGAAATTTACCAAAAATTTGAATAAATTGAAATTAAAGTTTTTCGGTTGAGCTTTTTCTACCGTTCTCCACTCCAAAACTCTAAAAACCTTCGTATTCCAAGGGAGGTGCCGCCGACCCAAACTTGAATTTCAGAAATCAACCAAACTGTGAGAAATTTTGACGGTAAATTTTGAAAATATAAGAAAAGAGAAGAAGAGGAAGAGAACAAGAGAAGGAGGGAAGGAGGAGGAGCTTGTCGGAAGAGTAGCGGCGGAAATTCAACAAAAAAAAGAAAGACAGAAAAATGGGAGTTGCGGCTAGGGTGAAGTGCTTTTGTTAATATGATAACGTACGGTTATTGTGCGTTATATTTCACAATAACGCATAACCGCTCTGCATTATGACTGACAATAGCGTGCAATTATTATGTGTTATTGTCCACCTCAACACCAAGCACCGCCACATCCTCGCTACGTTAGTAAACAAGATTATTGTCTGGATTAAATTGCTCATTACCGTGCATTATCATTAAGATTAACGCACAATGATTGCACGTTATGGCCCGTTTAGAGATAAATATATATATATATATATTTGCCACTTTAGCGGCTATTTTTAAAAAAAATGACTATTTCTGTCGAAAACCGACATACATTATGACCTCTTAAATCTTCTAGTTCACTTTTTGTTTTCATTTTTGGGAAGTAAATCTTCTAGTTCACTTAAGAACAAGTTTATTATAGTATAATTTTTTTTAATGAATTATTTTTAAAACAAAACGAATTAATCTGTTATGAATCAAACTTTGCATATCAACAATTTTAAAATGTTGTGTCTTTTTAAATTGTACAACTAAGAATACATACACTGCACAATATTGTAAAGATATTTTTGGTCCACAATGATCAAGTTTATTAAAAAGTTTATTATAGAATTTTTCTTAAAAAGAAAATATTTTCTTGTGGGCCAAAAATCGTACACCAGTATTAATAAATTATGTTAAAATGTGTGATCCGCAATCTTGGAGCATCCAGGCGTGAAAATAGGAAATATTTTCGTTCCTTCAATGAAGACTCGTCATGCCTCAACATTATTAGCTCTATTTAAGGAAAATGATATACATAGTTAAGGCAATATTAATTCCTTTCATAGTATGAATAATTAAGCTCATATTTTGTTTGATTATCTTCTACCCTTTTTCTTTTTTTCTTTTCTAATGTACATATAAAAGGAAATTAGAAGTTCGGGTAAGAAGATTTTGGATGAAATTTTGAGCTATTGCATTTAAGCAAAGAAAATCTACCCCAAAAATATTCATATCTTTCTCTCAAATATTGTTTCCCTTTGTAATTAATTAGTTCTTAATTACCATTTTCGGGAAAAAGCATGCAAAAATATTTTGAACTATAAATTGTACTCTCGTAAAAGCAGCCAATATTTACAACAGGCAAACGAAATTCTGTCTCATTGTCCATATATATTACTCTCTCGTCTCAACTTTCAATCATCATCATCATCATCATGAGGATCATCATCATGAGGAAAGGATTTTATCAATTGTTGTTCGTTGCTACATGTTTCCTCAACATTAGCTTTGGTAATGTCATTTTTTTCCTTATTATTCTTTTAATAACTCTAATAAGATATATGGGGTATTCAGTCATGAGTTCTAACGTTGAAAACTTACGAAATTTGGCTGTACGGCCACGTAATCCTCTATAAACTAAACTCTAACTTATTACTCTAATTAATCAGGAATATGAGGTATCCTAACCCTACAAATACATAATTTTCAAAGTCTGACTTTAAAGATACATACATGGTCGGACCGACTAAGTGAGACGTCATAAACAATATTCAAATATGTAATTTTTCCATTGTACTAAGTCACAATGTCAAGCCATTAATTTTATTTTTTTTAATCATTAATTAGTTCAGACTTATTTGTTTATTAATATCTAACTATTTGGTTTTTGCATTATTTGTAGGTGTCCTTGGAATCGGTATCAATTACGGATTATTGGGAGATAATTTACCACCAGCAGCACAAGTAGTTGGTCTATTGCGATCAAGAGGAGTATCAAAAATCCGAATTTTCGATCCAAATTCGGATGTTTTAAAAGCGTTAGGAAATACTGGAATTTCAGTAATTGTCGGAACTCGTAACGAGGATCTGGAATCTCTCTCTAAGGATCCATCTTACGCAACCAAATGGGTTAAAGAACACATTGCACCTTATGCGTCATCTACAAAAATAGCCTATGTATCAGCTGGCAATGAAGTCATTCCTGGTCCATTAGCCGATTACGTATTAAACGCAATGCAAAATCTCTATGCTGCCCTTGTTGGTGCCAATCTAAACATACCCGTAACAACTGCTGTTGCCATGAACATGTTGGGAAATTCATATCCACCATCTGCTGGCGTTTTTTCTGACGACTCTATAGTATTTATGACACCAATTTCTACATTTTTATCACAGCAAGGAACTCCTTTATTGGTTAATGTTTATCCTTACTTTGCTTACGTCGGTAATCGCGATACTGTACCACTCTCATACGCGTTGTTGCAACATAACGCGCCGCCGGTAATCGACGGATCGTTGCAGTACGATAATCTGTTTCATTCTATGGTTGATGCCGTTTATTCCGCACTCGATAAGGTCGGTGCATCGGGCGTTGAGGTTATCGTGTCGGAGACAGGGTGGCCGAGCAGCGGAGATCAGGACGCCACTTACGGGAATGCTCAGACGTATAACAATAACGTGATTGCGCTTGAGTCGTCCAGAAAAGGAACGCCGAAGAGGCCAGGGAAGGCGGTGCAGACTTATATATTTGCGTTGTTTAATGAAAATATGAAGCCTGCTGGTACTGAGCAGAATTTTGGATTGTATCATCCTGATATGACTGAGGTTTACCATGTAAATATTCCGGCTTAATTAAAGCTTTTCGAAGGAGGGTTTTGGTTTTGGCCATTTTTGGGGTGTTATTAGGGTTTCCTCCTCCCCCTCCCTTAATAGGTATTATTCATAAATTAGACAAATATTAGTGTTTCAATTTTGTTGTTGGATGTTCTTTTAACTGCCTATGTAATGATCAGGGTTATATAACCATTTATGCAATGTACCTAATTCAAGGAATATCAATCTTTTTTATTCGATGCAATTACTTTCTTTCATCAATTTTAGTTCCTCTCTCGAATATATATATATATATATATATCAATATCAAACTGTTTCAAACTTTATTCTATCAATAATATCCAATTTTTATTAAAACTCTATTTAATCTTACAGTTATCTATTTCTATAATTTTCTCTTCAAGTCAAAAACTCCCCTCCCATTTTTTATGCGTATTATTAAGGATTATTATTCAAGATAATAGGATTATTATTCATTATTTTGTTTATTTAGGATTCCTAATCCATGTATATTTAGGCTTTCAAATTGTACATAAACTTAGTTTCCTAGTTATAATTTATTTAGGATTTGTCAATACTACTATGTAATGTAATCTATTTTGCAAGAATAAAACAGAAAACATTGATTGTTTTCCCCACTGGAAACTTTCATAGTACCAAAGCCAAGTTCGAAAAAAACACTCTGTTAAAAAAAATAAAAAGAATAATTTTTTGAAAGTATGGCCTTCACTGCTGCTCATCGCCATTCATCACCGGTTCATTGTATTCAACCTGGTGTGGCATAATTTGCAAGCATTGTAATCAGAGCGGACCTCCGTTCCGTCGCAGCAGCCTAGAAATGCAAACCGCAAGAGGAGTTCACAGTAGTCGAGCTCATTCCTATTTTGGTTGGATTTCCATCGAATGGTGGCCCAAGACCGTTGCAACAGTCGTCAGTGGCTGCGGAACACTACCAGGTCGCAGCAGTAGAGGTGGATGGCACAGCAGATCTCGCCTATCTTCTGGCTGAGGTACAGCAAGACAGTAGCAGCAGCTTACGCAGGGAGGACTCTCGGCTGATGCTGGGCCAATACTACCGCGACCGACCAATGAGGAGGAACGACCATCATCACGGGCGTAGAAACCTTCAGTCGAGCAGAAAGTTCCAGCAACAATATTCCCAATTTATCAAGTGAACAATGGTCAAAATTGTTGACCATTATAAATAACACAGATGTCACTCAATTCGATAAATAATCTGATATGAAAAATTTATGTATTTTGGATTTAGGATGTTCTCATCACCTAACTGGTAGCAAAGATATTTTGAGCAATTTAAATAATGTCTACTTGTATACTATTGGTCTACCTAATGGTACTAAGACAATTGCTCTGCAAGAAAGTATGGTCTCCTTAACTCCCAGACTCAAACCCCTAAATGTGCTTTTAATTCCTGAACTTAAATGCAACCTAATTTCTTTGTCTCAATTGACTCGAGACTCTCAGTGTTTTATCACCTTTTCTGATAATTTTTGTGTTGTATAGGACCGTATCTCGATGAGGCCGATTGGAGTGGGTGAGCAAAGGAATGTGATTTGCTTCTACAAGCCATTGCAGTTATCAGCTTTATATGCTTTTTCTAGTGATGTTTTGTATTCTAGCATATTATGGCATATCCGATTGGGCCGTCCTTCGAATTTTGTGGTAAATAATTTCTTGGGGCTTTCTAAAGACTCTAGAACCAAATTTGCACCTTGCAATACTTGTCTACGTGCTAAATAAACTCGTGACTGTTTTCCTTCGAGTATAAATAAGGCATCTCAGACTCTTGATTTAATCCATTGTGATTTATGGGGACCATACAAAACTGTGTATACTATCGACGCCTCTTATTTCCTTACTATAGTAGATGATTATTCCAGGGCAGTCTGGATATATTTGATCTCAGAGAAAAGCGAAGTTGCATCCGTTTTAAAGATTATTTTACCATGGTGATGTAGAAGTTGTTGCGGAAGAGTTTATGACCAATTGGGAGAAGAAGAAAAGAAGAATGAAGAAGCAGTGAGGAACACAGGCAGCAACATGACCAGCAACATAATCAGTAACACGGTTACTGCTGAACGTATCAGTGATCGTGTTCTCTTCTGTTTCGGGCATTTTATTTAATTTTTTCAACTTTTAACTATTTATTTATTTTATTAGTTGTGGGCATTTTTGTCTTTTACTTATTTAGGTCATTAGGGCTTTGGCTAAACTATAAATAGCTACCTTTTCATTGTTGGGAGCAGACTATTTTTTTTTTCATTCAATTACAAACCTTTTGTTTCCAATATAAGAATTTTCACTTGAATTCCTTGTTGAACGTTTTACGCTGTGTCAGTTGGTATCAGAGCTTGAATGTTGTTCATACTAACGATGTCCGGTAGAAACCGTGATATCCAGAACGTCGTTCAGGATATTGAAGCCTCGCGAGATAGGATGGATGCTCAAGAGGTGGTAGTCAGAACCTTGGAAGTAAATTTAGATCAACGATTCTGGCGTTTAGATCAGCGCTTTGATGAGATGATTAAGAGATTTGAAGCCCTTCTGGTGAATGCCAACAGAAACAGGAATGATGGAGGACAACGACCAAGATATCAGCTTGCTCAATGGTAGTGTTGCCAACGTATCTGTAGCTGCTAACGTCCAAAACCAGGTTGCTGGTTATAATTCCAGTGACGAGGAGGAGGATCTAATTTTGGCTAAGATCAAAACAGACCCGCTAGGAGAGGCAGTGGCAGGTATAATAATAATTCTAACATTCAGAATAATAATGACTATTATGGTGGTGATTTTAGATTGAAGGTGGATATTCCTAGTTTTTATGGTAATCTAGGCATAGAGGACTTTGTTGACTGGATTGATCATTTTTTTGAATATATGGATATTCCACAAGAGAAGAGAGTGAAGTTAGTGGCATGTAGATTGAAGGGTGGAGTGTCTTCCTGGTGGGAGAGGCTGCGACATAGATGACAGAGAGAGGGTAAACAGCCTATTCGGACGTGGTTCAGAATGAAACAGTCGCTACAAAGTGAATTTCTATCTCCAGACTGTGAACAGATCCTATTTCAGCATTATCGACGCTGTCAGCAGAATCAGAGATCTGTACAAGAATATACAGTAGACTTTATGAGGTTGGTAAAGAGGAATGATTTGCGGGAGAGTGAGGTGCATCAGGTTAGTTGTTACTTGAACGGTCTGAAACCGCAGATTCGAGATAGAATTGGGGTACAGGTTGTAAAGAGTGTGACGGAGGCGAAAAACTTAGCGATTAAAGCCGAGTTAATGATCCGAGATAGAGGTGGAAGTAGGATTGAAGGTAATAGGCGAACGTATGACAATGATAATTTTCAGAGGAGTAATAGTGGTGAAGAGACATTGAGGAGTTTTGCAGATAGGAGTAAAGTTGCACAGGGATAGAATCAGGGTACTGAACGGAAGGAAGATAAGGGGCCTGAGAAGAAGGTTGCCAAATTAAAGGAGGACAAAAGGCAGCCACTAATCCTTATTCAAAACCTATTTTAGGCAAGTGTTATCGTTGTGGACAACTCGATCACAAATCAAATGAATGTCCTACTAGAATACCTGTTAATGTAGTTGAACGGGACGAAGAAGAGGTGTTTTGTAGTCCTGATGGAGAACATGATGACTATCAGGCATATGCAGAAGAGGAAGAGCAGAATTGCGTGATACGCAGGTTGATGTTAACTCCTAAAATAGAAGATGGAAGCCAGAGACACAAGTTGTTTCAGACCAAGTGTACTATCAATGGTCGGATGTTTGAGTTTATCATAGATAGTGGGAGTTTTGAAAACATCATTGGTAGGGATGCGGCTGAGTCATTGAAATTGAAGATGGAGAAGCATCCCAGTCCATACTCTATAGGCTGGATTAAGGCAACAGAGAAGGTTCAGGTGACAGAACGATGTAAAGTAACATTCTCTATAGGTACTTAAAGAGATGAAGTGTATTGTGAGGATGTGGATATGGATGTGTGTCATCTATTGTTTGGGCGACCTTGGCAGTTTGATGTTAATGCACAGCATGAGGGTAGAGACAATGTATACAGGCTAGAAAAAGATGGGGTGAAGATTAATCTACTTCCCATGAAGGCGAGTTACCGTGTCAAAGCTTCTAAAGTGGAGGAACGGTCTTTCCTAACAATTACACAATCTGTGCGTGAAATAGAGGCTGCTATTAAGGAGTCACGGGTGGTGCATGCTTCAGTGGTAAGGCAAGTCTTTGCAGCTGATGAGAAGAAGCAGATTGATGAAGTACCAGAACAGGTCAAACCATTACTGGAGGAATTTGTTGAGATTATGCCAGAGGAGCTTCCTGCTGAATTACCTCCTATGAGAGATATTCAACATCACATTGATCTGATCCCTGGAGCTAGCCTGCCACACCTTCTACATTACAGGATGAGTCCGAAAGAGAGTGAGATTTTGCAGGAGAAGGTGCAGGAGTTACTGGAGAAAGGGAATATTAGAGAGAGCATGAGTCCATGTGTTGTTCCTGCTTTATTGACGCCTAAGAAGGATGGAAGCTACCGAATATGTGTTGATAGTAGAGCAATTAACAGGATTATAATTGGGTACAAATTTCCCATTCCTTATTTGGAAGATATGCTGGATAGACTGAGTGGAGCTAAAGTATTCAGAAAGATCGATTTGCGGAGTGGATACTACCAAATTCGTATTAGGATGGGAGATGAATGGAAGACAGCTTTCAAGACAAATGATGGTCATTATGAGTGGCTGGTAATGCCTTTCGGATTATCTAATGCCCCTAGCACTTTGATCAGGATTTTTATAACAAAGTTTTAACCCAATACTTGCAAGTGCACAAGATCAAAGTAATATAGAAGTATCAGGGTATCGAACCACAGAGAAAGGCTTAACTACTTAAATTATTATCTACCTAAATTAATTTTATAAAAAGAATCAAATTTTATTATCTAAAAATTACTACTAAATTAAGTAAAACTAATGAATAGAATAACTAGATTTAAAATAACGAAAGCTTAACCAAAGAGATGGTTTAGAATCTTGAATCCACCACTAACCAATATAACAATGATTTAATTCTATTTAGGAGAAAAGATTAAACTTTTATGTGGTGATCTAGGCTATAATCTTCGATTCACTAAAGAAATACATTATGTTTAAATGCATGACATAATCCATCTAACTATTAGCATGACCTATTCAATTCTATGACATAAATCATCTAAAATTAGTATGAACTATTCAATTCTAAAACCCATAATATACTTGCAAAGATTACATATCTCTCATACTCAAGACTACAAGAATCAAGCATAGATAATTAACCCCCCAACCAATTATTCTACAAGAACAATCACCAAGAATTAATTGCATCAAACCAAACAATTTCCAAAGATATGCAATCACATAAATAAATCAAAGTCACATTGCTAGGGTTTCATCAAGATTCTAAAAATAAAATTAGTTCATGGCTAAAGGAAAATAAGGAACCAATTTATTGGAAGAAATCACGGCCTTTTTTCAACAGAAAGTTGCTGCTGGAAAATTTCTACTGTTGCTGGAAGTTTCTGTTTCTTGCAGCTGGCTGGTTTTCTGCTGCCTTCCTGAAGCTGCTGATTCAGCTGCCAATTTCTGCTTCAAATTTCTGCCACTGCTTTCTTCTGGAATCTACTGCAGAAATTTCTGGAAGCTTTTGCTTCTCTCAGCTCTCTTCTTTTTCTTTTGCTCAAAGCAGCAGCTCCGCTGGCTGTATTTTTTTTTTCTTCCTCTCTCGCTGTTGGCTCTCTCTCTCTTTGTATATTTTTCTGTTTTTTTTCTCTCTCTGGTTTCAGCTCCCTTCCTTATTTTCCTTTGCCTTCCTCTCCTTCTTTTCTAAGCTGCTCCTTCTATTTTTGTAGCAGCTTTCCCTTTTCTTCTTTCTCCTCCTTTTAGAAGCTGCGCTTTTCGGTTTTCTTCCTTACATAGGCTTCTCTTTTTTTTTTTCTTTTATTCTTCTTGTGCCATGGGCTGCTTGTCCTCTTTTATTCAACATGCGCTGCCCTTAAAATTTCAGCAGTCCGCCTCTCTTTCTTCTTCTTGACCATGGGCTTGCTCTTTCTATTTCTTGTGGGCTCCTCCCAATTCCTCACCTCCAAGCCCACCACCAACCTTAATATAAATTTAATGGGGTGAGTGTTATGGGCTTTAGAGCTTTTTATTCCCTTTGCACAAAAATAATAAAAAATTAAATTAAATTAAATGTAATAATTATAATTAATAATTAAAATATTTTTACAAGCTAATAATTAAAACTTAAGGTGTTTATTTGTACTAAAAATCAACTCTATCACACTTTTATGCAACTTATGAATCATGTGCTTAAGCCATTTAGTGGTAAATTTGTGGTTGTTTATTTTGATGATATCCTGATTTATAGTAGTTCAGAAAAGGAGCATTTTAGATCATTTGAGGAGTGTGTTGACTGTCTTGCATGAAAATAAATTGTATGTGAACCTAAAGAAATGTAGTTTTATGGCTAGGAAGTTGTTGTTTCTTGGGTTTGTTGTTAGTGCAGATGTTATTTAGATAGATTATGAGAAAGTTCGGGCAATTAGAGAATGGTTAGCCCCAAGAACAGTATCTGAGTTGAGGAGTTTCTTGGGTTTTGCTAGTTTCTATAGGCATTTTATTAAGCACTTTAGTAGTGTTCCTACCCCTTTAACTGAGTGCCTAAAGAAGGGCAAGTTAGAGTGGGGTGACAAAACTGAGTCAGCATTTGCTCTGTTGAAAGAGAAGTTATGTACAGCCCCTGTTTTAGCTTTGCTAGATTTTACTAGGCTGTTTGAGGTGGATTGTGATGCGAATGGAGTTGGAATTGGTGCAGTTTTGTCGCAAGAAAAACGACCAGTAGCATTCTTTAGTGAGAAGCTTAGTGATGCAAGACTTAAGTGGAGTACTTATGATAAAGAATTTTATTCTATTGTGCGTGCTTTACAGACTTGGAAACATTATCTGGTTGGGTAGGAATTTGTTCTGTATTCTGATTATGATGCGCTAAGACATCTGAATAGTCAGAGTCGAATTAGTAAAGATATGCATGCTAGGTGGATTCAATTTTTGCAGAAGTTTTCTTTTAAGTTGAAGCATAAGGCAGGAGTTCAGAATAAAGTAGCTGATGCTTTAAGTAGAAGGGTTACTTTACTGGTCAATTTGAGTAATGTGATTGTGGATTTCAAGTATTTAAAAGAGTTGTACTCTGGCGATGCAGAGTTTGGATAGATTTGGGAGAAGTGTAATGAAAGACAGCCTTGTGATGATTTTCATATTCATGATGGATTTTTGATGAAGGGTAATCAGCTTTGTATTCCTGTTTCTTCTTTGAGGGAGAAGGTGATTCGGGATTTGCATGGCGGAGGATTAGCTGGTCATTTAGGCAGAAATAAAACTATTTCTGCTATGATGGAGCGTTTTTATTGGCCATATTTATGTAGGGATGTGAACAAGATTATGTAGAGATGTTATGTTTGTTAAACAGCTAAGGGACATTCGCAGAATACTGGTCTATACACACCTTTATCAGTGCCACAGGACATTTGGGAGGATGTGTCGATGAATTTTGTTCTTGGCTTACCTCGTACTCAACAGGGTTCGGATTCTGTTTTTGTTGTTGTTGATCGTTTTTTAAAAATGGTCCATTTTATTCCTTGTAGGAAAGTTCATGATGCACAGAGTATTGCCAAGCTGTATTTTGAACAGGTGGTTCGTTTGCATGGGGTGCTAAAGTCTATTACATCAGATCGTGATAGTAAGTTTCTCAATCACTTCTGGAGAACACTTTGGCATAGATTTGATTCTTCTTTGAATTACGGCAGTACAGCTCATCCACAGACTGATGGACAGACGGAGGTTACCAACAGATCATTAGGCAATTTGATTCGCAGCATTGTTGGTGATCAACCAAGGAAGTGGGATGATGTTTTGGCACAGGCTGAGTTTGTTTACAACAGTTCCATCCATCGTACTATAGGTATGACGCCTTTTTCTGTAGTGTATCAGAAGGAAACTGCACATGCTTTGGATTTGCTTAAGGTGCCTACGGTGCAAGATAACAGTAGCAGCTAAGCATATGACAGAGAATTGGAAATCTACTCTAGAAGCTGTTCGTAAGAAAATTGAATAGTCTAATGCAAAGTACAAACAAGCAGCTGGCAAGCATCGCAAGGAGAAACTTTTTGCTATTGGTGATCAGGTTATTGTGTTCTTGTGAAGGGAGAGATTTCCAGTTAGCTAGTATAGCAAGTTGCAATCCAAGAAATA
This sequence comes from Catharanthus roseus, assembly GCA_028651295.1. Lineage (NCBI taxonomy): Eukaryota > Viridiplantae > Streptophyta > Magnoliopsida > Gentianales > Apocynaceae > Catharanthus > Catharanthus roseus. Next base: position 1,853,726 of record JAPQWS010000116.1, read on the forward strand.
TAGACCACATTCGATTATGAAGAAGGTTAATGATAATGCCTATGTTGTTAGTTTGCCAGATATTATGGGGATATCCAAGACATTTAATGTGGTAGATATTTTTCCATTTTATCCCGATGATGAGAGTCTTTATCCAGAAAACTCGGACGAGTTTTTCTCAGGTGGGAGAGAATTATGTAGAAGTTGTTGCGAAAGAGTTTATGATCAATTGGGAGAAGAAGAAAAGAAGAATGAAGAAAGAGTGAGGAACACGGGCAGCAACATGACCAACAACATGATCAATAAAACGGTCATTGCTGAATGTGTCAGTGATCGTGTTCTCTTCTGTTTCGGGCATTTTATTTAATTTTTTTCAGCTTTTAACTATTTATTTATTTTATTAGTTGTGGGCATTTTTTTCTTTTACTTATTTAGGTCATTAGGACTTTGGCTAAACTATAAATAGCCACATTTTCATTATTGAGAGCAGACTATTTTTTTTCCATTCAATTACAAACCTTTTGTTTCCAATTTAAGAATTTTCACTTGAAGTCCTTGTTGACCGTTTTATGCTGCGTCACATAGTGAGAACCCAATTTAGCAAAACCATAAAGATAGTCCGGAGTGATAATGATACAAAATTTATTTGTTTAAAGTCATATTTTTCTGCCCATGGCATGATACATCAGACCACCATCGCTGGAACCCCACAACAAAACGGCAGGGTCGAACGGAAGCATCGGCATACCTGAATATCACTCGTGCTTTGTGGTTTCAAACTAACCTACCCATAAAATTTTGGGGAGAATGTGTTCTGACAGCCAGATATCTTATAAATCGCACACTCTCTTCATTGTTACATGGAAAAATGCCTTATGAGATGCTACATGGAAAAAGACCATCTTATTCTCACATTAAAAGTTTTAGGTGTTTAGCTTATGTCCATGATCATGATCTACCTAGAGATAAATTCCGAGCCCGAAGCAAAATGTGTGTCTTCCTTGGATATCCTTTCAACAAGACAGGTTGGGGATTTTATGATTTAAAAAGGGAGAAGTTCATTATATCCAGAGATGTAATTTTTTATGAGACAAAGTTTCCATACAGAGACTCGGAAACCCCACAATATAGTCCAGATTTTGCAAGCTCTTATAATTTTGGAGAACAAATGTTGGGCTTACAAGCAAAGGGGAGTAAATTCTTTCATGAAAATAACACACAAATCCAGGCCAGAGCAAATAGCCTAGCAAGATGTAGTCCAACAAGACAAAGGGAGGATGAGCCCGTGACCAAGACAGCCCTGCTTCAAGCTAATACTCGCCTAGTCCAGTATCTCGTGCGGCCCATCACGACCTGCCCAGCACGTATAGCCCAGCCGCATCCATTCCTGTTGACAGCGAGGCACAACGTGCACAGCCCAGCACACATGGCACAGCCGCATCCATTCCTATTGACAGCAAGGCCCAGCGCACACAACTCAGCACGCATGGCCAAGCCAATTCTCTCCCTGCTGATAGCGCAGCCCAGCGCCTCCATCCCAGCGGCCCAGTTTATGTTTCTGTTCTGTCCAGTCAAGACCGCACCACGGGCCCAATCGGATCTGTCCAATCCAGCAAGCTTCTTGGACCAGAACATTTCCACTGCACCTCATCCAGTGGCTCCAAATCCAGTAACATTAATACTAGCTGCTCCTTCTCCTTCTCCAAGCCAGTCCACAGAAATACTTGGTACAAGGAAAAACACTCGTATTAAAAAGGTTCCTACTCGACTCCGAGATTTTGATTATAATGCTATATGGAAGACTTCTATATCCCATTCCTCTTCTGCTCCCTCACCCTCTTCGAACCTCTCAGGTACGTCCCTTTACCTTATAACACAATTTGTGGACTATAGAAAGTCTTCTCCTTCACGCAGGTATTTTTTAGCATCGGTAGCTATAGAATCCGAGCCCACCACCTACTCTGAAGCAGTATCTAATCCTCTTTGGCGCGCCGCTATGTTCCAAGAAATTGATGCACTCGAAAAGAATGGCACATGGTCTTTAACGTCCTTGCCTCCTGAAAAACGTGCTCTGGGGAGTAAATGGGTCTTTCGTATTAAGTACAAAGCAGACGGCACCATCGAGCAATATAAAGCCCGCTTGGTGATTTTAGGAAATATACAAATGGCAGGTATTGACTTTACAGACACATTTGTCCCAGTTGATAAAATGGTCACAATTCGCACTTTACTTTCTGTCGCTACTACTCGAAACTGGCCTATCCATCAGATGGATGTCCACAATGCGTTTCTCCATGGAGATTTACAAGAAGAAGTTTATATGCGACCGCCACCTGGTTTTCGCCCCTCTTTCCGAGGACAAGTCTGTCTTTTGAAGAAATCTTTATACGACCTTCGCCAAGCTTCTCGGTGCTGGTTTTCAAAACTAACTGCCACTTTTTGTAAGTGTGGCTTTTCTCAGTCTTATATAAATTATTCTCTCTTCATATACTTTTGCGAAAATATTTTTTTATGTGTCCTCATTTATGTGGATGATTTACTAATTACTGGAAATTCACTACCTACTCTCAATAAATTCAAAGCTTCCTTGAATAAGTGCTTTCATATGAAGGACTTGGATCCTCTCAAATATTTTTTGGGTATTGAAATTGCAAGAAACCCTTCAGGTTTATTTTTATGCCAACGAAAGTACACTTTGGAAATTCTCCCTGAAACTGGTTTGTTAGGGCCCAAGCCAGCATCTACACCTATTGAACCCAATCATCAATTAGCCAAGGCTACTGGATCTTATTTTGATAACCCAAAACGATACCGCAGACTCATTGGTAAGCTGATTTACCTTACTCTTACACGACCTGAGCTCACTTACGCTGTTCACACGCTCGCTCAATTTATGCATGCTCCTCGCCAAGCTCATTGGGATGCGGCTATCAGAGTTGTTCGATATCTCAAAGGTAATCCTGGTCGTGATATTCTTCTTCAGTCTAATTCTCCTCTTGTACTGACTGCATACTGTGACTCCGATTAGGCCATATGCCGCATTATTCGGCGTTCTGTTAACGGCTATTTTATTTCACTCAATGGTTCTCTTATTTTGTGGAAAACAAAGAAACAACATACCGTTTCTCGCTCTTCTGCTGAAGCTGAATATCACTCCATGGCGATGACTTTATGTGAATTAAAATCGTTATCTAGCCTCCTTCGCGATCTTCATGTGCCTATCACATGCCCCATTTTGTTACACTGTGATAATCAAGTTGTTCTTTACATTGCCGAAAATCCTGTCATCCATAAACGTATTAAACATATTGAAATTGATTGTTATTTTGTCCGTGATGCATTTCAAGCCGGATTCATTTCTCCTTCTTATATTCGCAGCGAATTTTAGCCAGCCGATGTTCTCACTAAAGCTCTTCATCCTACTCATTTTCATCGTTTAGCATCCAAGTTGGGCATTTCAAACCTTCATGCTCCAACTTGAGGGGGACTATTAAGGATTATTATTCAAGATAATAGGATTATTATTCATTATTCTATTTATTTAAGATTCCTAATCCATGTATATTTAGGTTTTCTAATTGTACATAAACTTAGTTTCCTAGTTGTAATTTGTTTAGGATTTGTCAATACTTGACAACTATATAATGTAAACTATTTTGCAATAATGAAACAGAAAACATTGATTGTTTTTCCCACTAGAAACTTTCACGTATTGTCTTGTTTCTTCTTAATTTGAGGTACGTTATCTTTACCAACTTTGCTTTGCTTTTATGAATAATAGGTATGTCATCTTTCTCCACGCCAACTGGTATTCCATGAATGGTACAGTGATATAGAATTTTATTGGCAACATAATATGTATGAATTTTTCCACATTAAGTTTTCAATTTTTATGAAAAATGGGTTTTGTCTCGGAAGATGCACCCAAATGGTTACATGAGTATGGTCATGCAATGGCTAAGCTTTGTTATTTCTCTTCATTAACACTCTTCTTCTTTTTGTAATCACTCTTGTTCTTTCTGTAATCACTCTTCATCTTTCTTTTAAAAGTTTTAAAAAAATAGAATTGTTATTTCTAAATTTTTCTTTTTCCATTGCTCAAAAAAATTGTTTTATTACGGAAGAAGATTCCTCTTTCAAAAGTCCATTTATGCAAATTTTATATTAAGCTTCATCTACTATTATGGTACATGAAAGTGCCATAATTGCATGCTAATTTTTTATAATTACATTAGCCATACATACAAATGCCATTCTCTGAATACATAATTGTAATTTGTTATAATTATTTTTTATTTTTTATAATCGAACCTTCAAAAATTGTTGGAGATATCACATCAGTATGTGATTCTTCTAGATTATCTTGGATTTTATAAGAGATTATTTGGTTAAAATCCTATATTGATTCTAAATTAGGATACTTTGTATTATTATAGCAGTATTCCTTATTAGTGGCTGGTTAGGATCCTATATTGATTAGAATTAGGATATTTTGTAGCATGTAAATAGTAGATCATAATGAATAAGAAAGACAATCAATTGAAGCATTCAATATTATTCTTCTCTGCATCCTAAATTTTTTAACATAGTATCAGAGCCAGAGCCAGGTTTGAAAACGAAGAAAAAGAAAAAAAAGATCTTTCACATCTATGACTTTATTCTCTTTTAATTCAGTTTGAACAATTCTTTTGGTTCAGTTTGGACAAGTTTTTTTAGGTTTCTAATATTTCTTCTAATTTTCTTCAATAAAAATTTAGGAGATTATATTTTTTTTTGTAAATCATATTCAAGTCAGGTAGCTTCATCGACAAATATTTGAAGCGCCTAGATTTAGAAATTGAAATTGGACATTGATGTTTGCTTTATCGAAAAAAAACTCTAAAGCGATGTCAAAGGAATTTTCGATGATGGATTACGGAAGCCACTGCGACTGATGTAAGAAAACCACAATCTTCCACAACGACTGCGACTGATGGAAGAAGATCACAACAACTGCGACTGATGGAAGAACCACGGCGACAGCGATTTATGACCAAAAAGATCACAACGACAGCGATTGATGACAAAAACCATAGCGACAGTGAGTGATGGTAAAGGCCACAGCGACAAATGGTGGAAGACTACCAGATGTGCAATTTGCACGTTACAAAAAAAGAATTGAAAATTGTGGCAAGTTGGACATGCAATTTTGCACGTTTCAACTTGAGGGAGGGTGTTGGAGATATCACATCAGTATGTAATTCTCCTAGATTATCTTAGATTCTATAAGAGATTATTTGGTTAGAATCCTATATTGATTCTACATTAGGATATTTTGTATTATAGTATTATTATAGCAGTATTCTTTATTAGTGGCTGGTTAGAATCCTATATTGATTAAAATTAGGATATTTTGTAGCATATAAATAGTAGATCATAATGAATAAGAAAGATAATCGATTAAATCATTCAATATTATTCTTCTATGCACCATAAATTTCTTAACAAAAATCAATATGGTGATCATGAAATGTATTCTAAAACTACCATCTTTTGGTACGTACAAAACCCCTCGTAGGATGCACCAAATTACCATGTTTTTGTTCTTTGATGTTAAAATTCATTTGAGGTTATTATTTTAATATTCACTTTTTGAATAATAATGTTTATTTTCTTATATGTTTCCTGGTTATTTATTTTTGATTGAATGTGAATTTTTTTTGTCACTTTGTATGAGGTAATGGAGTACACAAGCTTTCATGCATTATGAAGGTAAAAAAGTGTACATTTTCTTTAAATTTTGTAATATATATTCTGGCAAATTTTTCTGTTGTATAATTTCTGGAATTTGTACCATCTGGGATTACTTTTATTAGCTACTTATGTAAGTTTTTTTTTTTTTTTTTTTTTGTATCAAGTGATGGACTACACAAGCTTTCACGGAATATGAAGGTTAGAAAACATTGTAAAATTTCTTTTAAGTTTTATAATATATATTGATTGTAGTCTCAAGTGATAAAGTGACATTTGAGTCAATTTTGCTCTCTACGAGCTTCCACTTTTTCGATTTTCATGACTTCCATATCCATTATTCTAATTTTGAGAATCTATTAATATATTTTAAAAAGAGAGAAAAGTGTAGGCCAAATAGAGAGAAGTTATTAAAATGTTGAGTTAATTGATCACTCAATGAAAAGAGATGATAAAAAAAATATAATCTATTGTAGTCTTTTTTTAGTTGAACATTAGGTCTTTTAGTTGTTCTTTAATTAGGTTGATTTTTTATTGTAATGGGATTTTTTTGTTTTCGGGAAGAGGGATGGGGAAGGGCTGCTTTTTTAGGCTTGAGCAATGGGGACGGGATGTGATATGGTAGAAGAGGGTGGATTTCTAGGATTAGAAAAGGAGAGGTATGAGGGTGGGAAAGAGGAGGTTCTTCAGGGGTGGGGGAGGGAGAGGAGAAGGCAGGGGCGGCACCGGGTTGGGGTTGGGGTTGGGGCAGGCTGTAGCTCTCCAAGAATTTTAAAAAACTTTAAAAATTATACGTATTTTATATTTAAGCTCCTGAATTTTTTTTTTTTTCAAAGTAGTCCTAAAACTTAGGCTACTTGACTTTTATTTGAAAAGAAAAAAAAAAAACAAAAGTCTGCTCAACCAAAGAAAGTAAACCATCTCTCTCTCTCTCTCTCTCTCTCTCTCTCTCTCTCTCTCTCTTCAACTCTTCCCTCCCTCCCTCTCGGCTCTCCTTCTTCTCTTCAGTCTTCTTCAACTTGGCTCAGCCAGCGGCGACTATTGCGACTCCAACTGTATGCGGCAACGGTGGCTAGTGGCAGCGCAGCCAGTAGAGACGGCAGTCAGTTCTTCAAAGGTAAGTTTTTAAGTTAGATTTTAAAGGATAATCTAAGTATAATTATTTTTTTGTTACACAAAATTCACTTAACCCATCCTCAAATCCTCCTATTTCAAATTCGTCATTCTCTAAAGTAGGAAAAATTTTGATTTTGCTAGTAAAGAAATTTCTAGGGTTTTTTTTTTTGTAAAAATATGATTATTATGTCTTCTTTAGAAATTAACTAATGAGATTTTACTCTACAGGCTCGATTTGAAATTTTTGCATCCATAAATTGAGATTTCGAGGTAATTTTTACTCTTTTTGTTTTGATTGTGTTCTTAAAGTAAAGAAAGAGGGTTTAATTGTTGATCTAAATATTGAAGTACTTCTAATTAATTGTTCTAATTAGTTGTTTGGTTTCTACCATGGGTTTCATAAGTAAAAGTTTTGAATTTAATTTAAAATATTTTATTATTATATAGAATTTTACTATGAAAAAATATCTTGAAAAATAGAAGAAGAGTTATAATCCAATTAAAGAAATAGCATTTAATAAAGAAAATGTTAATAATGAAGATTGTGAAAAAAAGCCTCGAGTAGAAGTAGAGTTTTCGGATTGTGACATTGTTGGTGATTCAGGATTGCGTAAATCAATTGATAGTTATCCTTATGAAATTAGAAATGAATTAAGAAGACGGTATGTGGTTAAAGGCCCAACTCAACCATGTGATCATAAATTCCCGCAATCGATTTTGTTAAAGTTAGGAGATCGTTTCAAAATATATGATTTAAAGATTTTATTTGGTTAGAATACAGTATACATAAAAATATTGCATTTTTTTTCTATTTTTACTTGTTTGCTAAAGGTCAAAAACATGGTGATGATATGTTCACGGAAGTTGGTTTTAAAAGTTGAAAATGTGCTAAAGAAAAATTTAGAAACCATGAAAGATCTCCGAATAGTACTCACTCTGGTGCTATAATTCAATAGTTGGGTTTTAGTAAGAGATTTTTATGGGTATTGAAAATGAAGTCATCGTGCAGCGGTTTCAGAATATGCAAACTCGAAGAATGTCCCTTCACATGTAAAACTCTATTTGAGATCATTTTTCAATAGTGATTTCTTTTTTCATTATAAAAGTATTTGTATGAATGTTATTTGTTTTTATATTAATCTTCTAATCGTTTTAAATTAATTGTAGCTCATATTGGAGATCGTCTTTGATCGTGCTCGATCGGTTATTTCAAGATTCTCAATGACTTTTACATTCAGATCTTTAGCTTTGATAGAGGTATTTATCCCGTAAGTGATGGATAATCATTCTTCGTGAGTAATGGGCAACTACCTAGGTGATAACTCCTTATTAGTAATGGGAGATTATCTATTTTTTTGCTATTTTATTTGTAAGTTTGGAATTGTTTGAATGTCTTTTGTGCTTGAAATGCATCTATTTTATAGACGAAATTCTGTTAAAATTTTTAGCATTGTTTAGCCCCTCCAACTTTTCTTTCCAATTTCGCTATTGGAAGAAGGGTTATCTTTTTTTATTGAGGTGGGGAGGGAGGCGGGAGAGGGGAGTTATTTTTTGGGGGAGGAGGTGAGATAGGGAAAGAGGTTTTTAAAGGGTGGTAGGGAGAAGATAGATCATTTTTAGGGTGGGAGAAGAGAGAATTTTTTTTTTTTCGAGGCAAGGGAAGGGGTGGGGGAAAAGATGGGGTTACTTTGTTATTTAATTTTTTATTTTTTGGGAAGGGTAGTGGTAAATGGGGGTGGAAGAAGGGTGCGTGCGGGGTAGGGGTGGGGGGGGTTGTAGGGGGTGAGGCGGTTTGTTTTATTTGGGGTGGAGGAGGTGGGATGGGGGTAAGAAGAGTTTTTATTTTGAACGAGGGGAGAGGGGGGTTTTTGGGAGGGGGGTCGGGGAGGGGGTTGGAGTGGGGAATAAGATTTGGGGGTGCAGACGGGGTTGGGTAGGGGAAGAGGAATTTTTTTTCCTTGGAAAGTATTATGAATTTTTATATATATTTTAAATTCTTTCATTTTTTTAATGTCGGATTATATATTGGGATCTATTATTAAATAATGATTGTCATTTTTATTAAATAAATTTTTTATTTTTCTTAAAAATAAAATATATATTCACAAAATAAGATGTTTAGTCTAAAATTTTTATATAAATTTTTGAAGTTTGTAATATTTTTAAATTATTAAATTTGATACTTTTTAAATAATGGCTATTTTTTCTTTTTTGTTTCTAATAAAATCATCCTAAGAAAAAACAAACATTTATATATTTTATTTTTCCTTAAAAAAATACTTTTTTATATGCTAAGTTATTTCTCTTTATAAATTTTTTTAAGCTTATAATAATTATGTTTTTCCTAAAAAAATAATCAAAGGCTTATAATATAACTTTCTTTTTCTTTTAATATTTCTCTAAAAAAAATACGATACATCTACCCGTGCATAGCACAGACTTTTAGACTAGTATTTGGATAAAATATAAATAGTTCAATTTTAAAAAAAATTAAAATGTAAAATTATAAAGTTAATTTTACACATGATGTAACTCAAACTATTCCTTTTCCCCTTTTTTTAAAAAAAAAAAGGCAAACGATTCTTCTTTATCTTAATCAAATATATCTTTCTTTAAAAAAAAAAAGAAAAGTTAATTTTGCAAACATTAATATAAATCCTTACATTAAATTATACGTTGTTTGATTGTCATGTAATCATACTCCACTTTTTATGTATATTTCAATTATTATGATATATAAAAATTTTAAAACAAAAAATTATATTAAAATAAACATTATCTAATTGTCTCGTCGCAAACACATGTCTATCTTGTTAATCAAAAGCCCTAAGATGCCATATATGTAATATACTACTTTCGCTTCATAATATAAAATTCAATTATTATATTTAGAATTTCATAATATAAGTCTAAATTTCTTTATAAATTTTTTTTTTTCTAAAAATACTCTAACTCAATTAATGATCACTATTTAATAATTTTTAAAAATTAAATCCATTCACATTTGATAAAGTTTTGAAATATGAAACGAGAAGTTAAAAGATGAAAATGCTAAAACTAATAAAATATTGTAGGTATTTTATTATTAAAAAAATATATTAATTTTATGTTCTCTTAATTTGAGTGAATAAATAAATATTAGGGAACGTAGTTAGTATACTATTGACTCGAAAGTTTTAAGTTATGTTATGCATCCTTTAATACCTAGGAAAAATTAAAAAATGCAAACTTTGATGGTAGAAGGGGAAGATATGCCTACTATAGCAAGAAGCTTAGACACTCCGAGAATGAAAGCTTCCATGCTGAGATCAGTAGCTAGCAGCTACTAATACAATCAGACCATATATTGTCAATATTACATTGTATGATGTGGTTGCAAAAGAATTTCTAAGACAGGAGCCCTTTATTTTGTATTTGTTTTTATAATTAATTTTAGCATGTTTAATTAGCTATATTAATATGGTTTCGTTTCTATTACTTAATTAACTAGTTTTATGATGGTTATTCTAATTTTTTCTATTTTCTCTTTCCTTAAGTTGGAGAAAAAGCTTGAATATTGTTTTTATTGTAATGGCATCGACCCGTTTCTTATGAATGGATGATCTTCTCACCCAGGAAAAAAAATCCATTATTTTCAGTGTATCAACTTACAAAGGGACTACAACACAAGGAAAGGTATACAAATAACGAGTGACATGAGAAGCTGATCAGATGCCTAAAAAGGAAGGCTACGACAGCGATAGGAAAGTTGGTGGGAAGGAGAATAGTGATATGCAGGCTTTGCTCCTACAAGTCATAGAAGAGCAACAAAGCATCATCAACATTCATCAAGCACGATTCCAGAAGCACTCTTAACTTTCTTGTGACGCTGGAATTTTTTGGCCCTGTTCCCCCACGAGCTTTTCTCCATGTAAATATTTCAAAAACTGATTTAGAACCACAGGAATTGCACCGAGTTTTTAAACTATACTACTCCATCCTACTAGCATAATTTTCATTTTCCAAGCTTTTAATCATCCCCAATAAATGTCAATTTATTAAATCAACAAGGTATTTATAGATTTTTTTCCCCCAAACAAGACAAGTTTCATTTACAGATCCTGCTTACAAAAAAATTAAAAACTCCATCAAACAGACATGACTTACTTCTGATTTCATTATTTCCTAAATGTCCTAACAACCAAGTATAAGAATTGACACTTAATGATATTAAACTATTTCCGAACGATTAAGATTAAAAAACTGTCAGCATAAAGTAAAGGGAATTCCACAATTACAAACCTCTTTCCCTTGTTCATACTCATGTTGAATTCAAAGTCTCAAATTCAAGGCACCATGGTACATCTCATCGGGAACATGTCCATGAAGAGCTTCTTCATTTACTTTCCACAAGGACAACTGCAGTCTAGCTCCACCAATTGTAATTTTCTGCCCAAAATTAAATAAATAAATAGCTAGAGAGCTCACGCCAGCAATGAAAGGACAAAGAAAAAACAAATTTTGTATCGTGCTGCAATGGCAATAGGTCAAATCCGCAGTATATGGCATACCACTGTCCTACTATTTTCATTCGTTGAGTAAATACCCATAAGATGGTCTATGCATAGAAGGATAAGATAAGCAGATCCAAGAAAAGCTAGCCATCTAAACCTCTCTCTCACTTCCTGATTGCATTGCTTCAAACTAGATTCTAGGACAACGCGAACAACTTGATGATGCAAAACCATGACCTGAGAGCTAATCCAGAATTTAGGTGGTATTATTAACATTGTATTTACTATCTTCCAGTGCTTTCAATGCTTTAATTCGACAAGATTATGGGCAAAGTAACTATGCCCAGAAAAAATGTCACTGCCGAATCAATTTGGCCAGAGAATGAATAACACATCCCATAAAGTGTGGCTTATTAGCTGCATTCATCGACATAAAAATTGTAAGGAGTTAAGGACTTTTCTTCTTTCCTACCATTGAAAGCCGGGCAGGTCTGGCAGTTCCTATTTAGAACTTTTACCCTCAGTTCACTTCATCATCACTTTCAAGACTCAAGTCAAATGAAGAACCTAACTGTCAGAAAATATTTTAGGGGTTTATATTTGTCCAAGATCCATGAGGTGAGATACATGCTCCATCTCATCCCAGTTAGCTGTAATGTCCAGAGGTGCCCATTTTAAGAGTTCAAAAAATGCTAAAACTAGAAATAGTCAAGTGGCTTTATTATGGTTTCATAATCATTTAGACATTTGTTCCTAAAGAATCTTTCAGCCGTGTCCGGTTCTTAGTCATTAGATATATACGTATCCTGTCCTAAGCTATCTAGTTGAATAGAATCATCTCTTCAATTTCTGGAATTCCTGCCAGTCTCAACTAATGAAATTAAACTACCAGGGAATAAGTGCAAAAAAGTTAGAAGAACTAGCCATACCTCCATCTGCAGGTAATCATCCTTCCACAGTTTATAAAGAATCTTGATAGCATCTTTCTTATCCACAAATGTTGCATCAGCAATCTAGATAGAAATAAAGTAACACTTAGTGTATTCATTTTAAATCCAAGTTAGCAAGTATTTAAATCCAAGTTAAGATACAAAAGGTCAAGAACCTGGCATTCAAACAAGAAAATAATCAAGATCATCTCACAAACCAATTCACCTTTTCTATTCTCGAAACAAAATTTCAAAAGAAAACCAATACAAACGCACCCTTAGTGCTTTTAATCAAACACTGATCAAACAGAGTAATTTTAAAGCAGTCGATAAATTATATGAACTAGTAGCTCTGGCTCACTGGTATGTTCAGTCTTCACTTTAGTCTCTGACCACCTTGATAATTCTAGGACTTAACTCATAACAATACGAGAATCATCACCAAGCCAAGATCTCACATTTGCTATGCAGGCCTACAACATATAAAGTAAGATGACCAAAGAAATTCAGTAATTACAACCAGAAGCATATTTTGGAGCTTCATTGAGTCTCTATCTAACACTCACTATCTATACTTAAAAGATCAAAATAATATAAAATATAAGTTATAAACAACTTGGACTCGTGTGATTATTTTGAGCAAAAACCAACATTATGCCTCAAACAACGTATAAATTCTTCAAAGTTAGCTCGCCAAAGAACTTCTTTCTTTTCATGCTTGCCCATTAAGCCTCCATCCGACTCCAGAGCATCATGCTTCCGCTATCACATATAACCATGTAAAAACCAAGCAAAATAGCAAAACATGACAGCAAACAGAAGAAATCACTATGCTTACCTTCTCCCCCACTCTACCATCATTAGGTTGTTCCTCATTAGTTTTCTCTGAAATATCACTCCAAGTGTCCATTTCCACCAAGAATCTCATCGACTCTAAAGGAGCAACTGCTGCCAGAGCACATTGCTCTACTGCCTGTGGCACTTCGCTAACCTATATAGATATAAGATGGATTATTGATAGTTTAACATGGATATTATGTTTAGATTAAAGTCTTGGATCAAATAAGAAACAAGAAAACCAAAGTAGTTTTAAGCTGACACAACAATGACCATACTAGCAAGAAGAATAAAGAACTAATGAAACTTAGGCCACCCACCTTCAATCTATTGGATCGAAATAGAAGGAATATATAATAATATCCAAATTTGGGCAGTAAATTCTAGATGTTAAGCTCTACCTCTTAATAGGTATGTTTATAAAGTAACCAAAGCAAATAAACATAAACAAAATATGCTAATCATAATTCAAAATACTCCAATATCTGCCTTCTATTCTTTATGTGATGTTTTTGTTTCCTTAAGAAACTTTTAGCGAGATATAGGTAGAAAGGAACAAAAGGAATTGTAAGGATCATTATATGCCTGCAGAGTTACTCTTGGTAATAGCATCTGGTGTTTCAGGCGACAGTTGATAGATTTACAAAAAGATTGGATGGATGTTTTGATATAGCTTTTTACTTTGTTGAGGATACCTTATCCTCTCTCTTGTATTTCTTATTTTTGTAAATAAAGTCTTTTCTTCTGTGTAAAAAAAATATGCTAATGCTAATATTTACTGTGCAAAGTCACTACCTTGGCATTTTTGGCGCCTTGTTTCTTTGCACGAGTTTCATCTTCAGCAGGTGGTTCAAGAAAAGGCTCAGGAGCAGGACATCGCTCCACAAACCGTGCATTTACAAGCTTATAGAAGCTTTCTAGGACTGCCTCTGTACTACAGTTCCCTATAAATTGAGAGAGAAAAATAAAAGATTTTATTTCTCTTTTACTCAAAATATCATTCCCAAAAAAATTTAATGCACAATAGAGTATTCATCCTGTCCCAGTATATACACTCCACCCAAAGGCAATTTCACTCTAAAGTATAAACCAAAGCCACGAAATTGACCTAAAACAGTAGCATAATTTCAAGACCGTTAATGGAAAATTTTTGTGCAAATGAGTTTGCATCCTTAATCTTTACATCTCAGATCACAATTTTGCACTTCCAAAATACAAAGGACATTGAAAAATCGAACACCAAAAGTTCTGCTCTAAAATTGCTGACGAGTAACGTACAAAAAAATTCAAGTTGGTGGTGCTAAAACAGCAAGTACAGGTTAATAATACAATCTGATTAGTGTGAAATGCATAAATGCTTTGAAAAGTGGGAGAGTTCATTGGTCCTTAGGATTTGATTTAACTAAGTAGTAGTGACGCAGTATCAGTGAAGAAGTTGACTTCAAAACTTCCCGACATTTGAATTATATCCATATAATCAAATCCAAAAGTTAATCTTTGACTCTCCTATTTCACATTTCTTAAGCAAATTTTGTCCAAAAATACAACAAGCAAATTTTGTCCAAAAATACAACGTAAACAAGATCTAATGCAAAGAAGAAAACTCTCAGGATTTTCTGTTTCTTTGGAAGATGTCTATAGAAACTGGATAAATACAAAGGTGGCATCTCTTGGACCTTGTGTACGATACTAAACTTCAGAAGAAGAAATCATGGACTAAAATACTTGTGCACTAACAAAAAGGTCTGGTCTTACCAACACAAATACAACTATCTGTACTACCGGATTCCAGATAAGTGGAGATGCTTTGGACAGTTTATATTTCTTTAGGTGTCAAGTTATTATCTATCAAAAAAAAAAGTTTCATTTTTAACTAAAGAATGGAGTAAATAAATATGGACATAAGGGAAGCACTGGGATCATACTTGCTTCGGGTTAATGTTATATCATATATTATACCTCTTATCCAAAAGGTTAGACTCGCTATATCAAACTCTTCAAGACAATAAAGACAATGACAACCTAACATTGATCAAAGTCAAGTGTGTGGCCATCTCGAACTCTGGGGAGAAAAGAATCAAAACACTGAGTGACTGAACATTTACCTTGAGTAGAAGAAGTTTGCTTATGGCCATTTATAATTTCACTGAGTGGAAGCCTACCTTGTTGAAGTAGGCCTTCAAAAATCTCTTCACACTACACAAAGCCAGAAAAGACCAATTACAAGCAATCAAATTTTAAATCCAATATATGAAATGAAAACATCAAAGTAAACCAGCAAAATAAGTAAATACTAAATAACAAAACTCCTCACTTCTTTACCGAGCAACTCAGACACAGTATTTACGAACTTGGGGAATCTCATGACATGGATTACATTATCAAATAAAGGCATGTACAACTCAGTCACAAATTTGTACGAACTTGGGAATCTCAAGACAGGATTACATTATCAAATAAAGGCATGTACTGTGTTGTAACCTTCGGAGGTTCTCCAGTTTTTCTCAAACAATAATCTACCTTCACTTTGGATTGCAAAGGCTTGAAGGCAATTTGATGAATTAAGAATTAAGACAAGTAAGGACTGTCACATTCTCTCTACTGAGTTCAGTGAACCGAACTATTTGAGCCAACGTTAGGGTTCCCCTTCGTAGCAGGCAGACAAGAACTTTCGGTAGATTGTTAATAAAAAAAAAGGCGTTAGAAAAAATGAGACCAAAACCAAAAATAGTTTCAACTTTTGTTATTAGAAAAAAAAAAAAAAAAAAGAGAGAGAAAGAAGAAATCTACAGAATTGTGTGCGCCCCAACGAGTGTGGACGAGATGAGTGGCTAGTTTGATTCCGTACTGCGGCACCCTGTCGCGACGGCTCTGTTTCTCTTTCTTTGCAGCCCAGGGTCGAAAGAAAGGCGGGAAGGCTGGAGAGACGGCTGGCCGCCTCTTTTACTTAATAATAAAAAAATTTAAGAGTAAATAAACAAATTGGGTCCATAGCTCAGTGGTAGAGCATTTGACTGCAGATCAAGAGGTCACCGGTTCGAACCCGGTTGGGCCCTATTTATTTAATATTTACTTTTAGTCATTCTAAAATAGAACATTTTAAGAATGCTTTAAACTCGAATGTCTACTTTTAACACTAAATATATATACATAATGCACTTTGATATTCCTTTATAATTTACATTCTTTTTACATTGAATTCTTCTTTGAATTTTTTATTTCCCTTGCAAATATTGCATTCACACAGGAAAAATAAAGATTAAAACACATAAAATATGTAAATACATACAACAGAAACCATCTAAATGAAGAAACAAAAATGACAGGTTGAATGTTCAATTGCTTATAAAGTAGGCACTGTCAGTTATAAAAGTAGGCACTCTTACTTATAAAAGTATACACTACTAGATGAATATGCCAAAACACAACAAAAAAATCTAATAAAATGAGCAACAGAAAATATAAAGTTTCCAATGTTAATAAACATATGTACTGTCAGTTCAAAAATTAGGCACTGTCAAATATAAAAAGTAGGCGCTCTTACTTATGAAATAGACACTCTCACTTATAAAGTATGCACTACTAAATAAATAGTTCAAACAAAAAATAAATAAATAATTACGTAAACAAAAAACATCTAAGAAAAGCATCAAACCAAAAAATATAAAGTTTCCAATGCTAATAAACATAGGCACTCTCAGAATTAAAATTACGCACTCCTATTTATAAAAGTAGGCATAAAAGTCGGCACTGCTAACTACAAATGTTCAACTACATAATAAACTATAATGAAACGATTACCAGCTTTATTATAATTAAAAATAATGATGAAAACATAAAAATTTTAAAATAAAACAAATGAATAAATCATCTAAATACACAAACAAAAATAAAAAGTTTGAAATTCCACTGTTCACAATCATAGGCACTACTAGTTGAAAAACTAGGCACTTTTAATTGAAGAACTCGGCATTGTTAGTTGAAAAACTCGGCACACATACATTCAGATACACATACAAACACCGAACAACAAAACAATAAAAAAATCAACAATGTCTTACCTATAACTTTTGAGAAACCTTAAGGGGGTGATGAATAAGGTTTTTGGCTACTTTTAATAAACTGTTTTGTGTGATTAAAAGATAAACCTCCAATTTTGTTTGAGAAAGAATTCTAAAACTCTTTTTAATAAAATTCCAAATGAAACAAAATTTTATAGTTTTGGCTATCAAGCTAAAAGCATAGAATAAAGATACACAACAATTTATAGTGGTTCACTCTCTCAAAGAGCTATATCCACTACCTTGAGTCAATACCCAAGGATTTTCCAACCACTATGGTCAAAGTATACAACAATCACAAGTTTGAGGATCACCCACTAAGGGTTTTGCAAACAACCTCAATCCACAACACAATTACAATCAAAGGATAACCCAAGGGGTTTTTCAACACAAACTTTTGATATCAATAGAAACACAATTACAATCAAAGGATAACCTAAGGGTTTTTTCAACACAAACTTTTGATATCAATAGAAACACAATTACAACCAAAGGATAACCCAAAGGGTTTTTCAACAAAAACCTTTGATATCAATAAAAAAGAGATGAGTAAAGAACAATATTACCAAGTGAGCTTGAGAAGGAAAGATACAACTCAATTGAATACTTCTACAAGCTCCTCTTTACTTCTTCTTTGATGAAGATCAACAATGAAGCTCAAAAAGATGTTTTTGTAATATAAAAGGTGTTTGAAAGAATGTACTTTAAAGCTTTTAAATGATCTCAATAAATATTTCACCAACCAAAAACTATTTACTGTTCATCAAGAATTCATATATATAGGAAAGAGAAAAAGTAGTCGTTACTGTCTGTGTAACGGTAATATTTTTACAGTAAAAGACTAAAAACGGACGACCGGTTTGGAAAACGGACGTCCGATTTTCTTGTAAAAGGAAAATTGGATGAGCCCTTTTTAAAATAGGAAGACCGGTTTTGAAATAGAAAGAATTGGACGACACCCTACAAAAATCGGACGACCGATTTTTCTAAAGCTAGAAAAATCAGAGGACTGGTTTTAAAATAGGACGTCCGATTTTTCTTTTCCTTTTGAAAAATCAGATGACCGGTTTTGAGAAAGATTTTACAGCAGTTTTAACAAGAAAAGAACTTTCCTTCCTACTTCAAATATATATATATATATATATTCTTGATACTCTTTTAGAGATAAGAAAACTTTCAAAGGAATCAAAAACTCTATCAAAAATACTTAGGAATTTTCAAGAATAGTTTATAAAAAAAAAAAAAAAATTCATCCATGGAGCTTCACATTTGATCAACAATCACAGTGAGAGTTAGGGAGTTTTACAAAATACCTTAACATATCCCTAACTAAGGCACAAGTCTTCAAGGTCTTCAATGGCTTGATATTTTCTCCTTCATTTTGCCTTGATCACCAAGATCTTTTGCTTCTAAGAGTGTAGCCTTGAGACTTCAAAGATGTTTCTTTCATTCTATAGAGACTAAGCTTATAATCATCACACAAACATATGTTGATAATAATTAAAATCATATGCAATAATACTCTTAGGGCTAACAACTTTTTATTCTACGCATTCCAAAAGCATAAAATCATCACCAATGCACGAAGAATGATTGATAACATCATAATTGAACTCCTCCACATCAACAAACGTCACAAATATTGGTTTCTTCACAATTCTTCATTGATTTCACAATATTGCAGACGATAATTGATGATCAATTGAATGAAAATAGCAGGAAATCACAAGAAATCTGGTGAATTGATAAGGCTAAGAAGAAGACAATCATGAAAGGAGAAGAAATCGCACAAAGTAAGGAGGAAAATATTTGATTTTCTCAAAAATTTTCATTTGAATTGATCTGATCAAGCGGGTGCATTTCGAAACTATAATGATTTTGTTTATAATTTGCACCAAAACGACGTCTTTTTTATAAGTGATTACACCATGCAAGGTGTTACTGAGTGCATGGTATAATTTGTCGAAGATTTGTATTTTGATGATTTTGAAAGCATAAAGGGGAGATGATATATATGAGGATGAAACTGGATGAATATAATATTTTTTTGTCTCATTTGGATCCTCATAAAAACATCTTAAATCTAAAGTTCTAAATATAATTTAACTAGACATGCATGTTTACTAATCAATATCTGGGTGCAAGAATGCTCCTATTTTATACTTGATGTCCCTGAAGGATAAACTACCACTACAAATAAATTAGAGACATAACTAAAATAATGGTAGATAAGTCGGTTCCGATATATATGATGAATCCTTCACATATAAAAGGAGCAAATGATTAAAATGGTCACAATAGTAAAATCGAGAGAAATATTCCAACAGAATTTTTCCTAAACATGGCATGTACTATTTCTGGAAGAAATTCAGGTACCTGAAAGTTGTGATAATGAGATCTCAATATGTCATGTCTTTATTATAAATTATTATGGAACTACAAAATAGTACAAGAAGTCGACGGTATTTATATGCATATTGTTATGAATCTATATGAGGATCTAAAATAAAAAAGTATGCATACTCGATATTGAAGATTTGACAATCGAGATAATAATCTAGTGTTTGCTTGAGAAACATGAAACATCTAGACAATTAAACAAGTACACTTGAAGTGCACGTTTATTCCTAACAGAAACTATGCAAGTTAGCATGCGAAGTATGAAATATATGAATCAGTTTGTGGTTTGAGATTCTTCGTCAAGTCTGGCAATAATTAAGTACGAAGAATAAATTTTAGATGGTGGATAAAAGTATTTTGATTTTGCTACATAAATAATTTGAGTATCAATATAAAATCCTAAAAGGAGTCGATATGCCTGAAGCATACAAATAATTGTTCTTGAAGAATATGACATCATTGTCTTAGTAATATTTTTGAAAGAATGATATTAAAATATCAAATATGTCCATATATATGAAAATTTGTATAGAATTTGCTTATACTTGCTACATATGATTATTAATGTCCTTGTTGCATGACTTCCTAATTATTACTTTGATAAATTAGTGTTTCCCATGTCAGGGGGAGACAATAATAAACAACAGAATGCAATTACAATCAAGCGGAATATGATCATTATATCACTTGTATAGTATATACATTAGTCAACCAGAAGTTCACAGTTTGTCCATTTGCTGTGAATTATAAAACAGCTATCTAATGCTTTATCTGAAATCTACTAGAGTTAATCAAGTATTAAATTTATATATTATCTATTTTGGAAAATGACTATGAAGGATAAAATGTGAGATTAAAATTAATAATTTTATAGTATGCTTGAAGCGTGACTATCTTTTTTAGTTTCAAAGAGAAATATATTAGAATGAAATATTGATCTCTATGGTACTCTTGAAGAGTTTCCTAAAACAACTAATTATTGAAGCGAAGCACTATGATAAAAATTTCAGAAAAATCAACCTTGAACATCTAGAAGATGTTATACATGAACATGACACATCATTATGTGCAAAAGTAGTCATTCGGACATTTGAGAAGTGATAAAGAATATTGAAGAATTTTGTCTGAAACTTTATCCTTATGAATCTCCTTATAATTATATATTTATCTTGGATTATTAAGACAATCTAACTCCAATTGAGATAGATTCTACAACTTTTAATGATTGAGATTCACACATTATATTATGAAGGATTTTGTACTGAATAGAGATTTATAATTGCCGATTTTATTTTAAAGTTGGTTTAGAAAGTGTGTGATAAAAAGTAGTGATTGATATCCGAGATAGTTAAACGAATCCAAGAGATTCCACTCATTTTGGGATGATTTCAAGGATATATTAAAGGAGATAAGACAAAGTAGATTTCACAATATTTTCTTCTTAAGAATTGCAAAATTGTTGTGCAATAATTTTGATTAAATATGATAGTCCAAAAGAACAATTCATTAAGGCATTACCGATTGCATTCGAATTGAAATTTGAAATGTGTCGGTTCAATGATGTACAAAATAGGGGAAGAAAAACATAAAGAATCCTGTACACTTTTTTCCTTCACTAGAAGTGTTTTTTCACTGGATTTTTCTCTAGTAAGGTTTTAAATTAGACACATTCTGTATGTTATGGAGATCTATACCTCAAAAGGATAAGAACATCCTACCCTAAACTTATAGAAATACGTAATATTTATCTTTCTATTTATTAAGTCTCTATCTTCTAATTCTTCTCTATGTGATGAATCTAGTTGCCTATAAATAGAGGCCATTTAAGGATGTAAAGGATATGACAATTGAAAAAGAAGAACAACTTCTGCATATGTTTCTCTTGTCTCTTACACTATTCTTTTAGTTTATGTTTAATTTATAATTGTTATTTTGTTTAAGAATTTCAACAATTTTATAACAAGTCTTTTATTTAATACTTTTTTGTCATTCTAAATAAAAAATTTGTAAAAAAGATCTTCTTCGTTGAAAAATTTTGAATACTTTTAAAATTTAATGCCATATCTCTTTTATCTCCGTTAAAAAATAAGTTGCATTTCGACCAAAAAAATTTTAAAAAATGTTATATTATTATTTGTATTCCTCATACGTATTTATCGATACATATATTATTTTTAATGGGCAGTCACACATTAATATTCTTTTTAAATTTTTTTCTTTAAATCCAAATTTGAATTTTTGTGCTAATTAAGTATACATTCTTCTATCAAGAATTTTAATATTTTTTATTTCCATTTAAAATAAAATAATAAATACTTGTTTCTTAATAAACATATTTTTCATCTAAATGACTTTCATAACTAACCTCCTTATAATTTAACCAAGTTCACCAACACATTTCTAATCTTATAGTATAACTAGGTAAAAGATAAAGCTAAAATATGACTGTGAACATTCCAAATAAGTAGAAAATTACTTCGGATCATTTGTAAATTTTATGTAGTATTTATATAATATTTCTTTTTTTATAATACTTTCTGATTTAGAGTTTATCTTTTATTTGATAAGTTTTATATATAAAAAATTGTATTATAACTGCTACAAGTTTTGTTTTTATAATGCATTATGGCCATTATGGAAATCACGCAAAAAATCATGTCCATTTTAGTGTTATTTTAAAACAAGGGCAAGTAGGGTAAAAACCATCCGAAACACTAAAAAATACACCACCATTCTAAGATTTAAAAGGACGTGTATGTCCAAATGAAAATTTTATCGCATGCAAATTTTACTCATTATTCTCAATTTTAATTAAGTGAGGTATAGCTATGATATTTTATCTTAATAAGCATAGTAGTTGTTAATTTCATTTTAGTTTGAATGATATGACATCTGTTTTATTTAAAAAAAATTAAGTGATCAGTATGTCTGCCAAAGGCCCGTTCTCTTTCCTATTATATTACAAGCAAGTTTTTTCTTTTCAGAACACTATTAAATTACAAAATTAGAAACTATAAGTTTTTAATGGGAAAATTTAACATGTAATCTATTTTCATTCATGAAAAAGTATTAATATATACAACGTACAATGGCTCTCTATTGCTAGCTAAACTAGGAGTTATAGAAAAGGAAACTAAATATTGTAGAATCCTATCTAGGTAAAAGAATTGTACAATACAAGGTAAGTAAGATATTCCCGATATCTTAGGATATTAGAGAATATCTGCTTATACTCCCCCTCAAGTTGGAGCACTGAGACCCTAATAAATCATAGATTTATCAATGTTTTATATACTTTAACACTTACCTTCGTGGAGAAAATAGTTTTAAATATATGAACAAGACAGGAAGAAGGAGATCGAAAAAGGTGAAAAAGGAGATCGAAAATAGTTTTAAATATACACTTACCTAATGGACATTTTACGACGCGAAAAAGGTGAAAAACAACTCAAGTGCTGAAAAGAAGAAGCTAGACATTCCAAGGAATTACGACGGACTTTGAGTGCTTAATGAAGGAGTCCAAGACAACAGAAGACCGATGCTGGACATTTCTAAAGACCGATACCAAACTTCATTTTAAATAGGCTGAACATGGGCAACTTTCCAAGGCTGCTTTCCTTATATTATTTAGATTTTGTTCGATTTCATGCTTCCAAAATTGATTTCTAGTCATATTAAACTTCTAATTTCATATTTTATTAATTTTCTGACTCTCCTAGGGTTAGAGACGCTATAAATAAGACTTTCTAGCCATTAGAATTAGTTTTTAGAGTTTTGGAGAGAGTCATTATTCAATTATGTATTCTTTATTTTCTTTAGTTTAGGGTTTTAGCCGTAGGGGCTAAAACCTCAGTTCCTGTTTTCATTAATTCCTTGGAGAACAAGACAGGAAGAAGGAGATCGAAGATGATGGATTCAAGTTCTCTCTTTAAGAGTTGTTTTCTGTATTTACAATTTTTCTTTGTAAGTCATTTTTATTTCTAAAGAACATGTTTTTATTTACTTTATGGATCGTTGCGGCTAGAGTTCTTTTGTTAGTGTTTATATGTTGATTAATTCTCTTTACCATATTCTTCATGATTGATCATTATTACTTGATCTTAGTGCTTGTGATTGATTGGCCATCTCTCACATGATTTAATACTTTGTTTTGAGACTTAGGGGAGATAAATCGAGTAGGAACTAAGTATTAAGAACATCTAATAAAACTGTCAAGAGATTTTAGCAATTTATAGGTGTGCTTAATGTGAGTAATTAATTTATGAAAATTGTGAAAACTTGAAATTCTACAATCCTAATGTGTTTTTAGCTAATTAATCTACATAGAAATATAGTAGGTTATTAATTAAAGATACTGACTTTTCGCTGAGAAATTAGGTCTAGTTCTAAATAAGGGAATTTTGTCGTTAATCATTGGAGGTAAAATTTGGTTTAGTAAGAAAAGTAACACATTTACATCAATAAATCACTAATTTGATCGTTAGCCTTGGTTAAGCCTTTCCCCATAGATTTCGTACTTGAATACAAATCCTTGTGAGATCGACCTTTATATATTACAATTGAACTGGCAAACTTGCCAGGTTGGTTTTAGTGCATCAAGTTTTTGGCACCGTTGCAGGGAATTTGTTTATTTCAATATCACTTAATTTCTATTTGATTTGAAATCAAGCCAATTTTTTTTAAAAGTTATTCTTTTAGTTTTTTTGTTGTTTATTTATTATTAATTTTTTAAAAAAACACAATTTTTCCAAATTTATTTTATTTTATTTTAGTTTTTTATCATTTATTTTTCTAGTATTTTATTTCTCTTGTTTGTTAACCCTTGGTGTCTTTGAGCAAGAGTTCTTAATGGAGCCAAATTTTGAAGAATCATTTGTCATTTCTTCTTATGGTGTTAGATTGCAATTGGGTACTTTGGTCTCCTCCGCAGTTCAAAATCAAGGATTCCTATCTTTCAATAGAGGTAATGTCTCTTACCTTTCATTGGAGTTTTTTGCTGATAATCATATTAATTATATAGGTCAAAGTTCATGGCAAAGTAATCTCTATTCACCCACTTATCATACAGATTTCTGAAGAGATCAACGAAACTTATCTTGGAATCAATATGAAGAGCAAAGAGCACAACATGAATTTCCTCGAGAGAAGAAATCAAATTTGGAGGAACGTATGGAGGAATTTATTGGCAACAGTAAAAAAAATGAATGTTAAACATTGATGACAGAATTCAAAGCAATGAAAGTAAACTCCAAAGTGTTGAGAATAAATTCTAAATTGTGGGGGTTAGAAAGAAGAATTTGGAAACTCCAGTAGGTCATCTGCCAAATTTGGTTTCTACTCAATCTAATGAATCTTTGCCTAGTGACAGGTGGAGAAATCCAAGAAAATGTAAGGTGATTATGATGGGATTTGGAGGAGAAGGAGAGGGTCCAACAATAAAGAATGATGAAGGACCAAACTCAAAAGGAGAAATGTGGTACAAACATTCCAGGCACGAACGAGAAGAGCGCCCCATTAGAAAAAGAATTAAGTGCTCAATCGCCTAAGTACTGAAGTTATTGAAGAATGTAATAACCAACAAGAGATTCTACCAATTTCGAGGTGCAGTTCATGTGACTAATTAATTTATAAAAATTGTAAAAACTCAAAATTCCATAGATCTTAAGGGTTTTTAGTTAACTAATCTACATTGAAATATAGTAGGTTATTAATTAAACATAGTGGCTTTTCACCGAGAAATTAGGTCTAGTTCTAAATAAGGGAATTTTGCCGTTAATCAATGAAGGTAAAATTTGGTTTAGTAAGAAAAGTAACATATTTACGTTAATAAATCAGTAATTGGATTGTTAGCCTTAGTTAAGCCTTTTCCCATAGATTTCCTTTTTCGTTTTTTCCTTAGTTTAATTAAATCCTTCATTAAAGTTTGATCGGTTTGGATTAGATTAAATAGTAAGATTTGGTAGTTGAATGAAAATCCCTACGGGATCGACCTTGATATATTACAATTGAGCTAGTACACTTGCTAGGTAGGCTTTAGTGTATCAATCCCAAATACTCAACTTGCAAGCTAAAAACTTAAAGTGAGATGATTGAAGAGCTTTAGTGAGAATGTCGAGAAGTCTTTCTTCAGTTTGTTAGAAGGAAGCGGAGCAGGCTGGAGTTCCCTTTAATGTAATGTGGGGAAATTAGACTAGCCTGGAAAGTATCTCGAATGAAGCGACAATTGATCTCGATGTGTTTGGTGCGTGATATGTGCTTAATTGTCTTTACTTTCATATGTAAATTATGTTGATTTTCGATGTTTTTAATATATAAAACGTACAACTTACCCCCATTTCTTTGTCCTTTTGACGTAGGTGC
The DNA here is from genome assembly GCA_028651295.1 of Catharanthus roseus. NCBI lineage: Eukaryota > Viridiplantae > Streptophyta > Magnoliopsida > Gentianales > Apocynaceae > Catharanthus > Catharanthus roseus. The sequence goes on from JAPQWS010000116.1 coordinate 1,879,631, forward strand.
TCCCCGAAAAAGAATTTGATGAATATAAGCTTAAACGGGACCAAAGGATCAAAAATAGAGAATGTGAAAATTATGGCACACTATTCGGGAGCACCCTGTGGCAGGCGGTAGGTACCCCTATCGTCCAAGCAGTAGGTCTTGAGCATTTTCGCACCAATCAGGTAGAACCCTACCGCAGGCTGTAGGTACCCTACCATCCAGGCAGTAAGTTCTTGAGGAAAAATTGAAGTTTGGCCTGAGACCTACTGTGGGCGGTAGGTACCCCTACCGTCCAGCTGGTAGGTCCCGATCAACTGGGTTTTAATGCATTTTTAGGTATGTTAAGGGGTTTTTTGGGTTCTTTTCAGACATTATCAGTTTAGGGCTTGAGAGAACTCAATTGGGGTGAAATTACTCTTCCAATTTCTCTCTAAATCCTTTCTTATTTGTGAGAATTCATCAATTAGGCATTAAATTAGGTGTTTAGTAAAGTGATTGCAGACCTCAAGTGGGAGCGATTTTGGGTTTTTCGAGCAAATTAGGGAAAAAGCTCGGTGATAACACTGAACAGTGGAGTTTTCAATCTTAGACCTATGCTTCCTTTTCCTGTTTCCTTTTATGAATTCTATTATAGTTTTGTGTTTATTATCAATGTATAGTAGCTAGATTTGTTTTTTTTTTTTTTTTTTTGAATGAGGAATGAACCCTAGTTTTGAATAATATGTTTCTCTAATTGGATTTTTATGAATTTGATGTTTGATTTCTATTTGGTTGTTGTTAATTGTTTATTTGCATATTCAATTTTCACGGAATCGTTTAATTTGAAAAGTTGGTTGAAATTGAAAAAGAAAAACCAATTTAGAGCAATTAATTGAACAATAGCAATTGGTAATTGACACTTCAAAAAAGCACCTTAATACTGATAGCCAAAACCGTCAGTGGCCCCTCCATGTTAAGCAGTTACAGATGACCATCCGACGGAAAAACTGTCGTCAACTCATTCTCGTTGGTAACAAAAATTACCAACGAACGCATGTTAGTAACAGTAATTACTGATGCGTTTCTCGATGGAGTATTTTTAACTCGTCGGGTTGCCAATAGTCGACGACAATTTCGTTTGGTAATTATTACCGACGGTCTAAGTGATACAGTCAGTTGTCGTCGGGAATAGTTATCGACAAGGGTGCCGTGGATAAATAGGCTAGGAATTAAAAAAATTAAAAAAAAGTACTGACGGTAACTGGCATTGGTAAGGCCTTCAGTAAGTTTTTTAATATAAAATTTATAATTTGGTTCCAAAACTCCCTTACATTCGAAAAAAAAAAAAAATAGTTGTAATGCTTATTCATATAGAATCTAAAACGTCGAAGATTTGAATATAAAGAAGCTAAAACCAATACATAAAACATCAACTAAATAACCACTTCGACATAATATAGCATCCTGAAAAGTATCAAATATTATTGGGATGCCTAACGTCACTAGAGGATAGGCAGTCATCATTGGGATGTCTAACATAATCGGTGGGAGGAGGGGGAGGGAGGAGGGGGGAGGGGAAGTAGAGGAAGATCGAACCGACAAGTCAGAGCCAGGGACCTCCAATTCTCCAACTGCTGCAATCGATAAATTCATCGAGGGAACGATAGCCATAACAGATCTGACGAGGTCCATCATTGGTGGAATATGAGTGTACACCAAGTGGTTCTACTCAGCAAACCACCTTATGTGCTCGTCGAATGTAGTGGGGACGCTCGAAACAACAACCTCCACCCTCTGCATCATCTTTTTCTTGGCATCTGCACAGCATGAAGCCAATCCTCTAATAGTTACGGCCCGGCTACTACAGGCTATGAGCTACCTCCCAAGCAGCCCCATATAAATGGCCAGGGCTCATGCCACCAGCTGTAATAGCCATTAGGTGGAGGTCATCAGGTATACCCGTGCCTGTGGCCTCAGCTTCTTCCTTGGCTTTCTGTCGTATTTTGTGAAATTCCTCTTACAATATAAAATGTTAGTTGGATAATAATAAGTTATGAACATTATATAAACTTTAAAGTTATAATTGTTATAAAACATTATATAAACGTAAGTTATAAGTTCACTAAACTTACCCAAAACACGACTGAGGCGAAATCCACATATTGTCCCTTCTTCTCCCTTTCTGTGCTTGTGGCGCTCCTCCAAGTACTAGTTCTTGGAGAACATCTCTGATAAATTCGCTTACTACGAATAATAATACAATTAACATTCTAATTTGTTATATTTAATTAATAGAATGCAATAATATTAAATAAAGTTCTTACCCTCTTTGTGATCATCTCAATGAAGGAGATGGAGCCACTTGTGTGCTTCTCGGCTCCTCATTCCCCTGCCTTGTCCCTCAGTCATGTTCCTCTTATTTCTTTTGGACTGGGCTCTATACTAAGGGCTATCCCAATACTTCTACATGTCCTTCCAGAATCTCTCTTGAATCCACACGGGCCTCTTGTTCTTTACCCGAGCGTCAACTAGTGAATCTCTCATCTGGTTGCTCACCTTGCTCTTCCATGCTTACCTGACCTTGGCAATGGATAATGGCGGGTCCCATACACATCTTTTTTTGAAAATTCTATGAAAATTCATTAGATTAGAATAGAATATGACGTTAAATTTCATAAGTATAATAACTATAAAGACATGTAAAAAAATCTAAAGATAAGTAATAAAACTACCATATTGGATTTATTTACCTGAAACTCTCCCCACCATATCTCTCAGACCTCTAACGGGACCTCAGTCCAACTGTAGTAAGGCTTGATGACGCTCCTTGAAGATAGCTTTAATGTAGGTAGGGGCTCTAGGAGACGAATATAGTCTGTTACACAAAGATGTGTAATTATATATATATATATATATGTTAAGTGAACTTATTAATCTACATACAACTATAATAATTCCCTGGTATCACCAATAGACGACTGCTAACCTGGAAGACTTGTCTCGGGTACACAATAGGTGTGGGGATGGCTTGTGTCGTCTGCTCTGTCGTGGCAGGCGTTAGGGTGGCTTGTGTCATCTGCTTTATCGTGGAGGGTGTCGGGCTGGCATGTTCCCCTTCTGCTCTGTTATGGCAGGTATCGGGCTGGCCTGTGTCCCTATCTGCTTTCCCTTTATCCTAGCATCATCAATGTACTATCTCTTCCATTCTCGGGCTATCGAGACCTGCTATAGAAGGAATAAACATAAGTATAATTACACAAGTATAATCAAAGTTAAGCATACACTATTCTATGTGTTGGAATCCTCATTGAAATATAATAAACAAAAAGATAATAACATAAGTATAATCAAAGTTAAGCATACAATGTTCTGTGTGTTGGAATTATCATCCTCGAGATCATCATTGGCATCTTCGTCGGCATCTTCATCGGATTCCCATTCTATCTTAGTTTCATCATTTTGTAATTTCTCGAAATATGTTTTGACGTCGATGTCAAACTCTTCCGACGATCGAGACTCATGGATGAGAGGTCCAACGTCTTCAATCATCTCATCTATTATCGAACCCTCATCAACATCCACGTTCTCTTGGAATGCATCATCTTAGACCGAAACATCTATTACTCGGGATCGAGATTTCATTATACTAACCCAATTGCTCATCGGTCTTTTGGAGCCAAGATACGGGAGGAATTGAACTTACTCTGCTTGATGAGTTATGTAGAAACCTGTCACATAGCTTGAGTGTGGCCACACAGGTTAATCATGTGGCAGCACAAAAGCTACAGTGTTGCAGCAGCATTATGTAATAGCATAGTTTTAGGAAACCTAATAAATCCTGAAGAATTTGTGATTATGAGCTGTGATATGGAATTCTGATTAAGGAAAGTTGAAGACACAAAGAAAAGTCAAAATCCTAAAGGAAAATAGGATTTGCATGGAATCAAAACTAGAAGTAGTAATTGGAAACCAAATCCTTGGTCAAATTCATTAGGAAATACAAGACTAACCAGTGAGTCTCAACATCTATAAATAAAGAAATGTAATGGAAAGTGAAGGTTAGCCATTCTATAATTCTTCGAAGAAATTCTGCAAGAGCGAAGACGACGGTTCACCATGGTTGAGTTCATGCAGTCACAAAACTTTTAAACACTATGATTCTCCATTAATACTTGTTGTTCATCATTCATAATTCAATGGATTTCTTGTTTTGAAGACTATAGCCTCTAGAGATAGAAGTTGTGCTACTGTTAAACGAAGATGAAGAGTTGAAGGGATTCAAGGTCAAGCAACTTGTTCCAAGGGGAAGCCTTGAAGATTTGAAGGGATTTCAGTTGTGCTGCAGTTCAACAATGTTGAGGATTGAAGGGAGTTCAAGTCCATGAAGCCACACACCAAGGGGGAGCCTTTAAGAGTTGAAGAGATTTAACTATGTAGTGTACAAAGGAAGTTTGCATTGATTCTACTAGGGAAACTCTAGATGTGTAAAATAGTTAGGAGTTTTCTTGTATTGTGTTGATAGTTTTAGTGGATTGTTTTCTAGGCATGGCCCTGCAGATGTAGGCTTAGCTTAACTGCATTACTAGTTGCTATGTCTTATGTGTCTATAACTTAGACCTCCTCAATCAGCAATTCTCAAATGTTATGGCCTCTATCATTCAAATGCAGTAAGACTTGAAGAATCTTAAGGATAAGCTCCCTTAAGCATTATTTCAGATCGACAAAGGGAGTCCTGACCGCAATTTGTTTTACTTATTTTTACAATGACATTACTTTGCTTGACACTGCGTGGTCTTTGGGTGGCCGAGTGTGGCCTTGAATAGAACACTTTAAAATTCTGCTAATAGCTTGCATAGCCTTGGGATATTTTTTGAATTAATTTATGTGGTAGCCTCTGAGCTATCTGTTTTGGCTTGTGCAGCACCAGAACTTAGGACTTGAACGTCTTACTTAGTGTTTGTTGTTCACGCTTATATTATGCATTAAGGTTCTTATGAAGTATGACCATTGGTGCAGCTCATTGGTGTTTGATCTAAAACAATGCCAAAGGGGGAGTTTGTAGAAACTTGTCACACAGTTTGAGTTTGGCTACACAGGTTAATCATGCGGCGGCACAAAAGCTACAGTGTTGTAGCGGCACTATATATTGGCATAGTTTTAGGAAACCTGATAAATCCCGAATAATATGTGATTATGAGCTGTGATATGGAAGTCCGGTTAAGGAAAGTTGAAGACACCAAGAAAAGTCAGAATCCTAAAGAAAAATAGGATTTGCAGGGAATCAAAACTAGAAGTGGTATTTGGAAACCAAATCCTTGGTGCAAATTCATTAGGAAATACAAGACTAACTAGTGAGTCTCAACATATACAAATAAAGCAATGTAATAGAAAGTCAAGGTTAGTCGTTCTGCAATTCTTTGAAGACATTCTGCAAGAGAAAAGATGGCGGTTTACAGTGGTTGAGTTTGTGTAGTCATAAACTTCAAACACTTTGATTCCCCATTGATGCTTGTTGTTCATAATTCAATGCAATTCTTGTTTTGAAGACTATAGCTTCTAGAGTTGTGCTGCTGTTCAATGGAGTTTAGCTTCTAGAGTTGAAGAGTTGAAGGGATTCAAGATCAAGCAGCTTGTTCCAAGGGGGAGCCATGAAGAGTTGAAGGGATTTCAGCTGTGCTGCGATTCAAGGGTGTTGAGTATTGAAGGGAGTTCAAGTCCACACAGCCACACACCAAGGGGGATCCTTGAAGAGTTGAAGGGATTCAATTGTGCAGTGTGCAAACAGAGTTTGCACTAATTCCACTTAGGAAACTCTAGATGTGTAAAAGAGTTAGGAGTTTTCTTATACTGTGTTGACAGTTTTAGTGGATTTCTTTCTTGGCATGGCCCTACAGATGTAGGCTTGGCTGAACTGCGTTACCAATTGCTGTGTCTTGTGTAGTTGTGTTATTTGTTGCAATTCTCACTGTATGTCACACTACTCATCACACAACAAAATCAGTCACACTACACAGATTGCCTAAGTACAAAGTTACAAGTTAAAACGCAAGGATCGTATCTCCATATCTCTGGTCTTTATGTAATTTAACAATTTTATATTGAGGGTAATCCTTATTCCTTGACTAGAAGAATCAAACCAATCACAGAAAGCCAAGACGACCTTTTGAATTGGTATTTCAGGCAACTCAACTCCAATTATTTCTTTTAAAACACTAATAATTTGGTTTTATACAAACACTATCATTACAAGTTTCTCCCTCCTCACCCCTATCTCTTATGTGAAACTGAAACCCATTGACAATGTAACCGGTGTATGTCTTAACTCTCTTAGAAGAACCCCAAGATATGTTTTTTAGGAGTTAACTATATTATTTTGCGGGATTGTGCACTTGTATACACCAAAACACATTTGTTAATAATGTTGATTAAATTTGAATGATTTCAAAGAGATTAACTTACTTGAATTCTAAACTGCTCTGGGAATCCCTCGCTTATTTCTTTTGAATTTTAACCTCTGTTTTATTCGAATTGATATTTCTCAGTTCCAATTCGTATTTCCTGCATTTTATTAAATTTAAAGTTAATAATATGTGTGTGTGTTAAATGTGTATTAAGTGAAGAATGACAGTTAACTTACTGAAGGTAAGGTTCCACTTCCTTGCAATTAGTGAGGATATAGTTCCTTACTGCTTTCAATTCTTTATCTTCCAAGAATATTTTTTTTCATCTAACCGAACTTTCTTCCTTGTTGATTGCATATTGATAGTACCTCACCCACATGAAGAGGATTCCTGACATCATCATTTCGTCTGCTCTTTTGTGGAGTGTAGGTACGCGTTCTTCAAAGTAATAGCTGAAGAATATCATGGCCTCCTCAATTAAGTAAGCATAGCATATAGATCTCTCAATTTTTTCCTTATTTTTTATTGTCTTCTTTATATGATGCAAGTACCTAATATATTGCAAAGTATAAATTAATGAGTTCTATAATTTAATTAAAATCTAAAGTTTTTTGACATATAATTTAGGATTAGTTACGTAGGTTACCTCTCGAATGGGTATATCCACCTGTATTGGATGGGACTGCATACCCTCGCCTCGTAAAGTAAATGAATCATCAAAAGCTCCATGACATTGAAAAATGTGGAGAGAATATGCATTCTAAATTGCATGTCAAAATAGGAATGTTTTTCCTCTAATTCACATATATTTTGGAGTCTTCGGCGTGTACAAGTCTCAGTAGAATAGATTAAACTCGGCCAAGCAACTCCACACCTTCATTAGAAGGAGCTCTCTAAAGGTGATGGGCATCAGTCGTTCCATAAACACGTGACAATCATGGCTTTTTCATGCTGATCATCTTCATGTCTTTATAATCAACACACATGGCCAAGTTAGATACATATCCATCTGGTAGTTGCAACTTTTTAACCCAATCAAACACAATTTTCTTTTGTTCTTTAGTTAAGTTGTAACATGTCATTTGCTTCGAACACTTAACCCCGTTGCTCTCTTCCATCAATAAGTCCAGTCAGTTGCAATTCAAACATGGCCTTTTCTAGCCTTGATATTATCTTTTGACTTCCCTTTCACATCCTTCACAGTGCTGAAAATATTATCAAATACATTCTTCTCGTTATGCATCATGTTAGTGTTATGACAGACTAAAAGGTGTGCCAATAAGGAAGATCCCAAAATATACTCCTGCTTATCTAGTTTTGATCCTTCCCCATGTTCCTTGCCCAATTCTTTTACTGCGTCAGTTATTTTTGGAAAGTCCCGGATTCGTTCCCATATCCATTCTTCCAAAAGTCGCGATGCCGATGATGATCGGTCTTCACTTTTACCCCTTCTAAAAGACCTCGAATCTCATCTAAATTAATATATGGTGACAAGAAACATCTGTAGTAATGGAACTAAGATTGTTTTTCCCCATTTTGCAATTGAAAGGATTTTGTCTATTCATGTAATATGGACAAGCCAACGGCCCCACTGTACTCCAACCGCTCAACATGCCATATGTTGGGAAGTCATTAACTATCCAAAGAAGTGTCGCCTGCATTTGGAAGTTCTGTCTCTTCAATATGTCATACGTAAGGGTCCCAACATCCCACAACTTATTCAATTCTTCTATCAACAGTTGTAAATAAACATCCAAGTTATTTTTTGGACTTTTCGGACCCGGGATGAGAACTGTCAAGAACGTTACCTCCTTTTTCATACCTATCGAAGGTGGTGAGTTATATGAGGTTACCAATACTGGCCATGAAGATTATGTCTTTTCCGACATTCTAAAAGGTGAAAACCCATTCGTTCACAAACCAAGTCTCACATTCCTTATTTTTACCAAAAAATCAGAGTAACTCCTTTCAAAATACTTCCAAGCTTCTCCATCTCTAGGATGAGTCATCACATCCTACTGTTGTGAGCTTTCAGAATATCACCTCATATGTTCGACGGTTCTTTTGACGCATACAATCTTCGCAATCTAAAATTTAATGAAAAATAAAAATTGTCTTCACTGGTCTCTTCGGCTGTGGTTTCTTCTTCCTCCCTATTTTCTTCCTGCTTATCTTATCCCAGTAGCTAGCCCAAAACTTACATTCAGTTCTATCAGAGTCCTCCTTCTAATAAAGTATACAACTATTGACATACACATCAATCATTTGCATGGGCAATCCTAAGTCGCATATCAATTTTTGCATCCGTACCAAATGTCGGCCTTATTGTTGCCTAGCAGCAAATGATATTTTATGAATGTACAAACATCATCGTTTGAATTTTGAGTCCATTAGTTCTCAGACTTAATGTACAACAACTTCGCACAAGCAAATAAAACTAAATGTCTGTTATCACCTTCAACCAACAGTGTCTCCACAAATTTTAACATGTCAAAAACTTTTTATGCCTTAGGATTATATGATTCTTCATGATTGGTTTCTTTACAAGGGAAAAAGTTCAGACCAGCTGCATCAAATATCATCTCACGATATAAGTGGCTTTCATTCAGCATTTACCGTAAACTTTTTACCCCAATATTGGACCAGATTGTACCAGCACGTTCCGCAAGATGTTCCTCATCATGTGGCCACATTTTTTCACCATGAGCTATTGAATTATGATAAAAGGCAACAAAACCTCACTGTAAAAAACGTTCCTTCACATACTTGACAGCTATAAACTTCTTTTTCATACACTTTGAAACATCTCAAATCATTTTTACTTCCGCTCTTAGTTTCAAGACAACGACGAACAAAACAATTTACCCTATGAATTGATTCACTTGTAAGACCACTAACTTCGGGCCCTCTTTCTCCATACATCCAACTAGGATATGGTATTTCATAACTTCTAAGAATGATTAGGAAAAAGAATTGTTAATTCCATAATACAACTATAAATTTTAAAATTTTAGACGTACTTCAAACTCTTATAATCTTTATAAATAAGGATTAAAACTTCTAATCCTTTATAATCTTTAGAAACAAGGTTCCTCTTCTATTTTATATTTTACGTTAAGTCATTACTAAAAAATCTAAGCTTTTTACAAGATTAGAAAAATTTTGGAAGAGTTCCCTTGCATTATAGACATTTTCCAGGCAGAGGCTATTCTTTTCTATTGAAAAGGAGTCAACCATCTATGCGAGTCACCTTCGTCTAGGCTCTGCTGGACGATACGACATTTCCATTCAAATATAGGGCCATTTGTGATAGTTCCCATGGATCCAATATGACCACTTAGGTCTACGTTGCAACAATATTGTTCTATGAAAGCGGGTGGCTGTTTAGAAGTTCAGCCCGATTTTTTAGTGTCGTAGAGGAGGCCACTCAAACAAGCAACAAATACATACGAAACAAAAATGAAGAGTCAGGGCTCCCTCATAAAACTATATATCCAACTTAAAAAGTCAGGGCTCTCCCATAAAACTTTAAAGAGTCAGGGCTCCTCCATAAAACATTAAAGAGTTAGGGCCTCCCTCGTCACTAAAATAAAAAAGACTTAGATCGAGAGTCTACCCCCTACTTGGCTAGAAGAGGGCATTAGCTCAATTCATAGCCTTTCTCCTATCCTTCCCTATCAATATGAACAATGCGGCTAAGCTGGGTTGGCGCTTTGTGAGCTTGGCCGCTCTGAGTAGAAGTGCTAAGTGCTCTCCTGCAGACTAGATCTAGCTAAGCTAGAAAGTTTTTTCCTGACGGATCGAAAGAAGATAGAATTTATCGGACTCTGGGTACCAACAGAAGTCAAGGAAAAGTTCCGGCGGGGGAAGGGGATTGTGTCTATTGCGATGCTTTGTATCATTAAAACAAAATTTAAACTAATTAAACATATACATCTACCATGTATATGATGGAGAATATGTGCCACCAAAACCCACACAAACAAAACTATAAGAAAAAAGAGAATAATATTAAATTTTAAATATTGTATAATTATACATCAAAGTCTTTTTAAAGGCTATTTGTAACTAAGTTTTAATAAGTGAAGGCAATCATGATTAGAACTTCTAACTAAATTTTAATAATCTTCCTTGGCAATATGCATTCTTTATTTTAGAGCATCAAAACGTACTCAACATGGTTTTTTTAGCCAAAAGGCAAAATAAGAGCTTCTTAGAAAAGGCCTCTTATAAGAGTACATCATCAAGAATGCATCAAATTATGAAAACTATAAGAAAAATCATAGTTGAAGAATCCAAATACAGTCCAAGTTTTCATAAGGCTTGAGGAGCCAAACTATCTTTTACAAAGATTATAAACCAACCTCTATATCTCAGTTAGTAAAAGATTATGCATCATTCGATTGTACAAAACAATAGCCAATAAAGATAAGCCTCTTAATATTTACTAAAAACAAATAATAAGCTTCTTAATAGAAATTCTTACATCAGATTTTGAATTCCAACCTCATTTGAGTCTCTAATTTATAGAAAGTAAGAATGACATAAAACAATTAATGCTTCTCATATTACTCATAAAAAGGCCAAGAAGCTTCACTTTTAAAAATAAACCAATAATGTACTATAACTAGTCAAACTCCAGTGCCACCAAGATTAGCACTTATTGAGATATAATTTCTTCCCTAATTTTGAAATCTTAAGTGTAGAGTAGAAGGGCATATAGGGGCTTTTCTCATTTTGGCCACCTTTTTAGAAAAGTGGCCACCATTAGCCTTGTTTTAGGAGAAACGTTCTCATTTAGCCAGAATGCATGACAAGTGTTAAACCAATCCCCCTTCTTTTGGGTCACTATGGACATTTCCCACATTTTTTTCTTTTTGTTTCCTCTTTAAAGTTATTTCCAAAGTAAACCAATTTATATATTTTCTAAAAGAAAAATCAATCTTTTTTAAATAGAAGGGAAAATGTTATTAAGGATTCGTTAAGGGTATGTCTAATGTATGTCTTGAGAGTACATAGTAATACAAATAAAATATATTACAAATAGTACTTAAACTTTAAAAAATCTTATAAATCTAAAACTTGATAGGACATTATTGAACCTTAAAGAAACCGTAATCTTAAATTAAAATTTTAATTCATATAAACATTTTCTGTAAGGAACACATTATAAAAATCAATTACTTGGCATAATGTTTTTTTAAATCTATGTTTATAACGTTAAAATTAAAAAATAATTTATATGTGCAAGATATTAACAATTAAAACTAAAAAAATAGAGTAATTTAATATTTAACTTTTGATTTCTGGAATGTACGAATAAATTTTAAATTTGACTTTAAAGATAAAAAATATAGTTAAAAAAAATTTATGTCAATAAAAGAATATATAATAACATATTTCCTTCAATTTTCTAAAGTGAAGGATCTTCTTTAATAAATAAAGGATCCCATGAGATGTTATGAAATCATATTGAGCAATGAAAGCAAAGTGTATGGTATGGATTGTTATTTCTAGGAAAAAAATATGGATTGTTATTTACCTATATATATGTGGCATGTATAATCAGTTCATAGTTTCTCTTCTCTTGTAAACATTAATTGGATTTGCTGCTCTTCAGTAATAAATGCATAGTTTTTCTATAGACTGACAGCAAGAAACTAAAACAAGTGTACATGGCCAACAACTATTAGCTAACAAAATACTAATGCCACAAGAAGTATGAGAGAGTTGGAAATTACTTATCGGAGTAGTGGTTGTAGCAAGGAGTTTCTGGCAACTAGAGGTGCAACTCGCTTCCAACAGCACACGAAGAAGAAGATGAAGTTGGAAACAAACGAGGAAGAGAGAAGAAGAAGAAGAAGAAGAAGAAGAAGAAGAAGAAGAAGAAGAAGAAGAAGAAGAAAGAAATCAAAAGAAGAGGCTGTGAAATAGAGCAGAGAGAGAGAGAGAGAGAGAGAGAGAGAGAGAGAGAGAGAGAGAGAGAGTACTTGGGTAGACGACGTTGAAAATGGCAGCGGTAGGGGGGGGTCGGAGAGTGGTGGCGTCGGTGGTGGTGTCGGCACCTTTGCAAGTAGGGGGAAGGTTTTGTTGTACGGGAGAGGGTTTTGAGTGAAATTGATTTCGGTTTGGGAAGGAAGGAAGGGTTGCCGATTTTGTAAATCTAGGACTTTGTTACCGACAGCTCACTGACGGCCAAGCTGTCAATTACTATTATTTCATACGTTATTGATGACAAGATCGTCGTTAAGACTATCACTAATAAGATTGTATTACCGACGATTGGTTCACCATTTCTAACACTCGTCGCTACCTATAGGTACCAATGACTTAGTTGTCAATAAAACCATCGGTATATATTAATTACCAATGCGGATGTTCCTATTCCTAAGACCCGTCTTTAAACATTGTTACCAACGAAATATGCCATCGGGAAGCATCTTCTTTTTTTCACGCGCTTTTCCCTGCAATTTTTTTGGCTAAATTGTTGAAAATTTCATTGACTTAATTGATACCGTAGGTGCTCATCTATGGACACCTGGGCCGTTGGTAATTTCCATCAATAAAGCCTTATTTTTTTTGTAGTGTGAGTAGAGATAGTAATTGCACTCTTAGGTCCTTAATTCACCTTTAATTTTAAAGCATTCATAATTAGTAGAGAGATAAGAGATTCTTCTCTAAAGTTTCGTGAATAGGGAGGCTTTTATCTAGAGATAGGGATTACCTAAGCTTACGTGTGAAGTCTAACCAATATTTTTCAAACAATCATTTCATTCTTTTCCCAATTGGAGTAGTTGACAATTCTAGGGGAATGCCATATTCAAACCTTTTTTTCATATTTTTTTAATCCTCAAAACAAAGCATTTAATTCCTAGTGTTTAATTTTTATTTTTGCTTCTTCTTTTTTAGTTTAAAACCATCTTCAAACATTTGATTTGATTAAACCTTAGAAATACGGTCAGTATTATAGCTTCTCTGTCCCCAGAGTGACAACATAGGAGTTTCTCTACACCAATAGGTACACTTGCCTGTTAGGTAATAATTTTAGAGTAGTCCCAATTTTAGCATCAAGTTTTTGGCACCGTTGTTCGGGATAGTAATTTTAAGAATGTCGTTTATCTATTGCTTTAATCATTTATTTCTTGTTTTTACTTGTTAATTTTTGTTTCTTTGTTTATTCCTTATTGTGTTCTTCTTCTTGCATCCTTTGACTCATATTTCTTGGATTATTTCTGTGTAAGCGGTGTTCTTGTCGTTCCTAGGTATTTATTTGTGTAATTGTCCATTTCATGTCTACATTTAACAAGTTTATGGCCCATAGTCAATGGGGTGAATTAGTGGAATACGACCCAGAGATCGAACGTGCGTTGTGGATTATCCGCCGCGCCCTATGGTTCGATGCAGCAAACAACACGACATTTTAGTGGATAAGACAGAGGAGGAATAACAAGATCAAACCAGAATTAATTCCTTTGATTATACCATCTCCACTACCTCTACTTGCGGAGAGAACCATGGTGGATTATGCTCGACCATCCATACTGGGGTGACTTAAGGGGATTCATATGTCCATTTTCGATATGTTTTTACATTGTTTAATCTTTGGTGTTCAAAGTATTTTTATTGGTAAAATGTTATATTTATCCTCAGTTCTTCTTTTTTGTTTATAGGTATGTCCATGATGAGTTAGAAGAAAGAATGAAATGAAACGGGAACATACGGAGCAAGAATGGATGAAAAAAGAAGAGAAGAGAAAAAATTTCCAGCAAGTGGTCGGACTTGGCCACATCACCCGCCATACCCGGCCGAAGCAGTAACTAGAAGTGCCTAATTCAGCAAACTTAGCCGGACCCAGCCATCCAATTTGAGCGAACAGTCACTCAGCAAGGATAGACACTGCAATTTTTCATCATCTTTTTAGATAGTCTTGCATTGTATTATTAGAGATCTTTGGCAAGGGTTTCTTGGGGGGCTGAGAGAGGTGATTTTCGAGAGAAAATCCTTCTCTATAACATCTATTAATCCACTTAGATCATAGTTTAGTTCTTTAATTCAAGTTTCGATAGTTAGATCGAAGAGTGTCTTCAGAGCAAATTCGTGGATTCTCTAGTGAAAACTCCTAAGCCTTCTAAACTCTTGTTTATTATGAATTCATTGTTGAAATTTATGATCTTTATGATGTTTATTAGCTAAGGTTTAGTTTTGTGTTTAAAAGGGTTTAAATCCTAGATGATCTTAGTTTTGTTGGATTCTATGGATTAATATGTTGAATTAAAGTTGATTGTTGTTTAATTGTTGTGTTTGTGTTATCAAATTTTCACTGATGATTGATACTATCGCATTAGATTGTTTGGAATTGAAAAAGGAAGAACATTTATGGCTTAATTAAACAATAGGAATTGGTTGTTAATTAGAGATAATGACTACCGTTTCTAGGTGTAATAGAGAAATCTAATTCACTGTGGCACTTTATCATTCATAATTGACTTAGGGCGAAAGGAGTTTCTTCTCTAATCAATGAGGGGAATAGTGGGTTTTCTCCCAGAGATAGGGTTAATCCTAATAAATGATTGAGACGTGATCAACAATTCAACTATTTTCCAAAGTTTCCAATGAATTAGCTAAGGGATTCTAGTAGGATTCCATCGTTTAAAACTTATTTCTAAAACTTGATTTCAACTTACTTTGTTTTAAAGTGTTTTACTTTTTGTAGTTAAAAACTCTTTTCAACTTAAATCTTAGAGGGACGATCATTTTTATAGCTTTTCTATCTCCTGAGCTAGACCAACCTAGGAGGCTCTCTACTACTACACTTATATGTATACTTGCCTGTTAGTGTTATTTTAGAGTAGTTTTGTATTTCAAAACAAAAAATTTTTGGCGCCTTTGCCAGGGAATGGTAACTTTAAGAACACTTTTAATATATTACTTTAGTCATCTTTATTTCTTGTCTTTTTTTGTTTTTAATTTAGTTTGTTCTCCCAGGTCAATGTAGTATAACTCCATGTAAACATATTGCAATGTTCTAGTCATATTCCAGGTTGTTCAAGCACTCTATGATTGTGTTGCCATTTTCCAGCAATCTTGTCTCTTTTCTCTTTTTTTTGGTCTTTTTTTTGTATGTAAGATATCTCAAAAGCACTTACTTGAAGGTGGATCTGATACCAAATGATGTGGAATGATCTTCAAGAGCATAAAATTTCATCCAAGAAGTAAGGGAGAGAACGAACAAAACAAGTGTAACAAGTAGAAAAGAGAAAGTGCCTTTGGTAGGACTTGAAAATGTTTAACTTCTAGCAACCTTGGATATATTAAATCTAAGACCTCAAGAAGGTTTTAAACAAAATATTTTCTTCAAAGTTCAAGCAACCTAAGGTATTTTGAACCTTAGACCTCAATGACACAAGAAGAAGACCTCAAGACATGTTTTCTACAAGAGTGTAGTAACTAGTATGAAGGAATTTTGATGATAAAGCTTGAAGCTCTTGGAACTATCAACAAGTCTTCAAAGTGATTTTTCTTTCAAGGAAGTTCGCCCTTGAGAAGATAGAAAAAAAAATTAAGCTAAAAACTAAGAATACTAAGAGAAGAACCTTTGTCTTGAAATATTTCTTGATTTCCTTTACAAAATGGAAACTTCTCTTTCTTAATTTGGTCCTTGTGACTCTTTTGCCTTGGCTCTTGTCACAACTCCTTGATGTTCTTGCATGTCTAACCGGTTCACATCATCCTCCCCCTCTTGAAAAGGATTCGTCCTCGAATCTCCATCACCTATATCAAATATGGGAGATCGAATACATTAAAAGTGGAGCTAACATTATAATGTCCCGGAAGATCAACTTTATATGCATTGTCATTAATTATTTCAAGGATTTGAAATGGCCCATCTCCCCTATCTTCAAGCTCAGACTTTCTTTGTTGGAAAATCTTTCCTTTCTAAAAAGCATCCAAACCCAATTATCGGGTTTGAATACCACTTTTCTTCTTCCCACATTTCTTTTCTCTACAAGTCTTTTGTTGGAGTTGACAATGGCTTCATGGACCTTTGCATGAATTGCTTTCACAAAATCAGCCTTCTTGCTGGCATCCTTGCTTAATGCTTGATCTATAGGCAAAGGAACCAAATCAAAGGGAGTTAGAGGGTTAAAATCATAAACAACTTGAAATGGAGAATGAGAAATAGTAGAGTGAGGTGCCCTATTATAGGCAAATTCAATGTGTGCCCTATTGCCGCAAGTTCCTCTTCAAAATAGCCCTTAGCAGTTGGCCAATTATTCTATTTACCACTTCGGCTTGTCCACCCATTTCTGGATGGCAAGCTATAGAATAAAGCAAGTTAGTACCAATTTCTTCCAAAGAACTCTCCAAAAATGTCTCAAGAATTTGGTATCCCTATCCTACAAAGTAGACCTTGGAATTCCATGGAATTTAACTATCAAAGTAAAGATTAAGCTAGCTACATGACTAGCATCATTGGATTTCCTAGAAGGAATAAAGTGTGCCATTTTAGAGAACCAATCGACAGCAACAAAAATAGAATCCATACCTCTAGAGGTCCTAGATAAACCAGGAATAAAATCCATAGACTATCAATCCAAGGTTCTTTAAGAACTTCTAATGGTGTGTAAAGTCCATGTGAAAGAGTTCTAGATTTAGCTTTCTTGCATTCAATACAACTTCCAACAAATCTTTCTACTTCTCTTTTTAAATGTAGCAAAAAAAAAATGTTCATGAAGAATTTCATAAGTTTTAGTGACACCAAAATGGCCCATTAAACCCCGACAATGTGCATCTTTGATAAGTAGAATTCTAGTAGAAAAAGACGGTATGCACATTCTACCTTCACAATTTCTTCATGTAAAAACTATTTTCCAAAAGGTGCCAACAAGCATTTCTCAAAATTTTTCGTAAAGTCATGATCACTAGAATACATTTCTTTAAGCATTTCAAAAACCAAAATTTTTCTTTGAAGGGTGGATAAGAGAGTATACCTTCTAGATAGAGTATCGACCACCACATTCTCCTTACCTTTCGTGTAAAGGATGACATATGGAAATGTTTCAATGAACTCCATCCATCTTGCATGTCTCTTATTGAGCTTATGTTGGCCCTTGAGAAACTACAAAGTCTCATGATCGGTGTGCACAACAAACTCATTTGGCCATAGTAGTGTTGCCAATGCTTAATTTTTTGGACCTTACCTTCATCTACTTGAAGTCCTTGTGAGCTCACCACATAACCTAGTAATGTAACTTTCTCCAAACAAAACTCACATTTGTCAAGGTTAGCAAAAAGTTTTTCAATTCTCAAGACATTTAACACTTCCCTAAGGTGTTGAACATACATTTCATATGTCTTGCTATAGATCAAAATGTCACCAAAGTGTACAATAACAAATTTCCTAATAAAATTCCTCAATAAATGATTCACTAGTCTCATAAATTACTAGGAGCATTAGTTAACCCAAAGGGCATAACCATCTATTTGTACAAACCAAAGTTAGTCTTAAAAGCAGTTTTCCGCTCATCCCCTTCTCTCATCCTAATTTGATGGTATCCAGATTTCAAGTCACTTTTAGAGAAAAGATTAGAACCATGCAACTCATCAAGTAAATCAACAAGTCTAGGTATGGGGATGCCTATACTTAATAGTAATATTGTTTATAGCTCTACAATCTATGAACATTCTCTATGTACCATCTTTTTCTGGAACAAGTAAAATCGGAACCGCACAAGGACTCATGGACTCACACACATACACTTTTGAAATTATATCCTCAACTTGCCTTTTTAGCTCCCTAGTCTTTTCCGGTTGACTCTTATAGGCTGGTCGGTTTGGTAAGACCGCTTCAGGGACCATATCGATTCGGTGTTCGATTCCTCTAATTGGTGGAAGACCTCCGAGCATCTCATCGGGAAATACGTCTTTGTAATCTTCAATAACCTGCAAAATGTCACTTAAAAAAGAGGGTGAGTGTTCTTTATGTGAAGTAAAAGATTCCCTACAATACAAGGGCAATACCACTTCTTTTCTTTCAATTGCTCCAATGACCTCACTAGGTTTTGCAAAGAAACAATTCTTTTCTTTCATCTCACTCTCTTTTTTTTAGTCACTCCTTTTCCTTTCACTCTTGTTTTTCATCACTCTTCCTTCACTCTTTTCTTTTTCCTCAACTCTCTTTATCTCCTCGATTTTTTTTCTTTTAAGCTCACTTTCGGCCCTCTCTTTCTCACTCATCTTTTTTTGTTCATCTCTCACTCGTTGAGGTGTAAGTGGATTCATTGTGAATGTTCTTCCACAGTTGGCTACAAGTGGAACATGTTCATGATCATCATATAATGGCTCTCCATGCCTAGTTTGTGGTCTTAGGACTTCTTCAAAGTGTCTAGGCATGCCTCTACCTCCAAAACCGTCTCTTCTACCACCATAAGGAGGTGGATGAAGTTCTTCATCAAAATGTGGAGATTGGTGGAACTCAGTTGTCCTTGAGTAATTGAATGGTCCATTGCTCCTTGGGGTAGGAACATTGAGACTACCATGAGGACTAACCTTCCTTTGTTGATTAGAGAGATTAGTAACACCCCTTCTGATATCCCTCATCTCATCTTTTAGGAATTATAACTCTTGCATTATGAGCCTCAGAAGGTAATGACATTGGAAGTTGCTAGAATCTTCTCCAAAAGGAGTTGGTGCTTGAGCTTGGGTTGACATCTTGATCATGTTTACCTCACAAAACTCTCTTATTTAACTCTCTTTAGATTTTTCTTAGGATATTCTCACAACTCTTGCCTTTTTCTAAGGTTCAAGTCTCAAAGAGTTCTATGAGTTCTTAACAAAGATTTAACACCTCTACTCAAGTTTAAAACAACAAAAATAAAAATAAAAAATCACAAACAAAAACTAGTTGAGAAATATGAGAAGCAAGGAAAATAATATTGAGTCATTCATTCATTTAAAGGAAGTTCAACAACATTTCCAAGAGCATTTGAGTCAATAAAGGTAGATTGACCAAATGAAGAAATAAGTACTGAAGAAAAAAAATGAAATTCGACTACAAATGAAAACACAAAGCTAGAATACTTCAAGAACACAAAAGAATACAAAACAAAAGTTCCCAACAAGAAGGGTAGATGACATACTCGGATTTTTTTTAAAACTAGTATTGAACAACAAGTATAAATTGAATGAGGTTTATCTAGGAAGAATCCTCAATCAAAATTCTTGAGTTTAGGCTCAAGAATCAAAGAAAAAGGATTAGTAAAACAGAAGATATGCTCAGATCATTTAAGCACTTTTTGTTTGCGAAAAAGCCAGGTGCACCTTCAAGTTTTTTTACCATTTAGAGATATCAAATGAAGTACAAATTAGATGAGACTTGTTTCATTTGTTTCCCAGGTCAATTTAGTATAAGTCCATGTAAAAATATTGCATGTTCTAGTCATATTCCAGGTCGTTCATGCACTCTAGTTTTGTGTTGCCATTTTCCAACAATCTTGTCTCTTTTCTCTTCTTTTATGTCTTTTTTTTTTTTTTTTTGTATGTAAGATATCTCAAAAAAACTTACTTGAAGGTGAATCTGATACCAAATGATGTGGCATGATCTTCAAGATCATAAAATTTCATCCAAGAAGTAAGGGAGAGAACGAACAAGATAAGTGTAACAAGTAGAAAAGAGAAAGTGCCTTTGATAGGACTTTAAAATGTTTAACTTCTAGCAACCTTGGATATATTAAATCCAACGCCTCAAGAATGTTTTTAAAAAAAAATCTTTTCTTCAAAGTTCAAGCAACCTAAGGTATTTTGAACCTTAGACCTCAATGAAACAAGAAGAAGACCTCAAGACCAGTTTTGCACAAGAGTGTAGTAACTAGTATGAAGGAATTTTGATGATCAACCTTGAACCTCTTAGAACTTTCAACAAGCCTTCAAAGTGATTTTTCTTTCAAGGAAGTTCGCCCTTAAGAAGATAGAAAAAAAAAAAAAAAAAAAACTAAGCTAAAAACTAAAAATACTAAGAGAAGAACCTTTGTCTTGAAATATTTCTGGATTTCTTTTACAAAATGGAAGACTATATATTTATAGAGACTTAAAGGGAAAAAGGATTAGGAATGTTTCCCTCTCATCTTTTCATCCCAAAAATTAAGCAACATAAATTTAAACCCAAAAATGAAGTCCCACATTTAAGCCCCAAATTTAAGCTCCAAATTGAAGTCCCAAATTTAAGGCATATTCCAACCATCTATCAAGGTAAGTTTCCAATTTCTAAATTATTTAAAACTTTAGCATATTGCCCCATAAAGTCTTGGACATCAAAAGTTAGCCCTTGAAACTTCTCTTTCTCAATTTGGTCCTTGTGACTCATTTGCCTTGGCTCTTGTCACAACTCCTTGATGTTCTTGCATGTCTAACCGGTTCACATCATCCTCCCCCTCTTGAAAAGGGTTCGTCCTCAAATCTCCATCACCTATATCAACTATGGGAGATCGAATACATTAAAAGTGGCGCTAACATTATAATGTCCCGGAAGATCAACTATATATGCATTGTCATTAATTATCTCAAGGATTTGAAATGGCCCATCTCCCCTATCTTCAAGCTCAGACTTTCTTTGTTGGGAAAATCTTTCCTTTCTAAAATGCATCCAAACCCAATTATCGGGTTTGAATACCACTTTTCTTCTTCCCACATTTCTTTTCTCTACAAGCCTTTTGTTGGAGTTCACAATGGCTTCATGGACCTTTGCATGAATTGCTTTCACCAAATCAGCCTTCTTGCTGGCATCTTAGCTTAATGCTTGATCTATATGCAAAGGAACCAAATCAAAGGGAGTTAGAGGGTTAAAACCATAAACAACTTGAAATGGAGAATGAGAAATAGTAGAGTGAGGTGCCCTATTATAGGCAAATTCAATGTGTGGCAAACACTCCTCCCATTACTGCAAGTTCTTCTTCAAAAAAGCCCTTAGAAGTTGACCAATTGTTCTATTTACCACTTTGGTTTGTCCATCTTTTTGTGGATGGCAAGCTATAGAATAAAGCAAGTTAGTACCAAGTTTCTTCCAAAGAACTCTCCAAAAATGGCTCAAGAATTTGGTATCCCTATCCGACAAAATAGACCTTGGAATTCCATGGAATCTAACTATCTAAGTAAAGAACAAGCTAGCTACATAACCTAGGTGCCAACAAGCTTTTCTCCATTCTTCATGTAAAAAATATTTTCCAAAAGGTGCCAACAAGCATTTCTCAAAATTTTCCGTAAAGTCATGATCACTAGAATAAATTTCTTTAAGCATTTCAAAACCCAAAATTTTTGTTTGAGGGGTGGATAAGAGATTATACCTTCTAGATAGAGCATCGGCCACCACATTCTCCTTACCTTTCTTGTAAAGGATGACCTATGGAAATGTTTCAATGAACTCCATCCATCTTGCATATCTCTTATTGAGCTTGTGTTGGCCCTAGAGAAACTACAAAGCCTCATGATCAGTGTGCACAACAAACACCTTTGGCCATAGGTAGTGCTGCCAATGCTTAATTTCTTTGACCTTACCTTCATCTACTTGAAGTCCTGGTGAGCTCACCACATAACCTAGAAATGTAACTTTCTCCAAACAAAACTCACATTTGTCAAGGTTAGTAAAAAGTTTTTCAATTCTCAAGTCATATAGCACTTCCCTAAGGTGTTGAACATGCATTTCATATATCTTGCTATAGATCAAAATGTCACCAAACTATACAACAACAAATTACCTAATAAAATTCCTCAATACATGATTCATTAGTCTCATAAATTACTAGGAGCATCAGTTAATCCAGAGGGCATAACCATCTATTCGTACAAACTAAAGTTAGTCTTAAAAGCGGTTTTCCGCTCATCCCCTTCTCTCATCCTAATTTATGGTATCCAGATTTCAAGTCACTTTTAGAGAAAATATTAGAACCATGCAACTCATCAAGTAAATCAACAAGTCTAGGTATGGGATGCCTATACTTAATAGTAATGTTGTTTATAGCTCTACAATCTATGAACATTCTCTATGTACCATCTTTTTTTGGAACAAGTAAAATCGGAACCGCACAAGGACTCATGGACTCACACACATACCCTTTTGAAATTATATCCTCAACTTGCCTTTTTAGCTCCTTAGTCTTTTCCGGTGGACTCCTACAAGCCGGTCGGTTTGGCAAGACCACTCCGGGGACTAAATCATTCGGTGTTCGATTCTTCAAATTGGTGGAAGATATTCGAGCATCTAATCGGTAAACACGTCTTTGTAATCTTCAATAACATGCAAAATGTCACTTGAAAAAGAGGGTGAGTGTTCTTTATATGAAGTAGAAGATTCCCTACAATACAAGGGCAACACCACTTCTTTTCTTTCAATTGCTCCAATGACCTCACTAGGTTTTGCAAAGAAACAATTCTTTTCTTTCATCTCACTCTCTTTTTTTTAGTCACTCCTTTTCCTTTCACTCTTGTTTTTCATCACTCTTCCTTCACTCTTTTCTTTTTCCCCAACTCTCTTTCTCTCCTCGATTTTTTCTTCTTTTGAGCTCACTTTCGGCCCTCTCTTTCTTACTCATCTTTTTTTGTTCATCTCTCACTTATTGAGGTGTAAGAGGATTCATTGTGAATGTTCTTCCACGATTGGCAACAAGTGGAACATGTTCATGATCATCATATAATGGCTCTCCATGCCTAGTTTGTGGTCTTGGGACTTCTTCAAAATGTCTAGGCATGCCTCTACCTCCAAAACCGTCTCTTCAACCACCATAAGGAGGTGGATGAAGTTCTTCATCAAAATGTGGAGGTTGGTGGAACTCAGTTGTCCTTGAGTAATTGAATGGTCCATTGCTCCTTGGGGTAGGAACATTGAGACTACCATGAGGACTAACCTTCCTTTGTTGATTAGAGAGATTAGTAACACCCCTTCTGATATCCCTCATCTCATCTCTTTGGGATTGTAACTCTTGTATTATGAGCCTCAAAGGGTAATCATGTTGGGAGTTGCTAGAATCTTCTCTAAAAAGAGTTGGTGCCTGACCTTGGGTTAACATCTTTATAGTGTTTACCTCACAAAAATCTCTTATGTAACTCTCTTTGGCTTTTTCTGAGGATATTCTCACAACTCTTGCATTTTTCTAAGGTTCAAGTCTCAAAGAGTTCTATGAGTTCTTAACAAATATTTAACACCTCTTCAAGTTTAAAACAACCAAAATAAAAAAAAAATCACTAACAAGAACTAGTTGAGAAATATGAGAAGCAGGGAAAATGATATTGAGTTATTCATTCATTTTAAGGCAGTTCAACAACATTTCCAAGAGCATTTGAGTCAATAATGGTAGATTGACCAAATGAAGAAATAAGTATGAAAAAAAAAGGAATGAAATTTGACTACAAATAAAAACACAAAGCTAGGATACTTGAAGAACACAAAAGAATACAAAACAAAAGTTCCCAGCAAGAAGAGTAGATGACATACTCGGATTGTTTTGAAAACACGTATTGAACCACAAGTATAAATTGAATGAGGTTTATCTAAAAAGAATCCTCACTCAAAATTCTCGAGTTTAAGCTCAAGAGTAAAAAAAAAGGATTAGTAAAACAGAAGATATGCTCAGATCATTTAAGCACTTTTTGTTTGCGGAAAAGCTAGGTACACCTTCAAGTTTTTTTTACTATTTTGAGATATCAAATGAAGTGAAAATTAGATGAGACTTGCTTCATTTGTTTCCCAGGTCAATGTAGTATAAGTCCATGTAAAAATATTGCAATGTTCTAGTCATATTCATGGTCGTTCAAGCACTCTATTTTTGTGCTGCCATTCTCCAACAATCTCGTCTCTTTTTTTTTTTTTTTTGTCTTTTTTTTGTATGTAAGATATCTCAAAAACACTTACTTGAAGGTGGATCTAATAACAAATGATGTGGAATGATCTTCAAGAGCATAAAATTTCATCCAAGAAGTAAGGGAGAGAACGAACAAAACAAGTGTAACAAGTAGAAAAGAGAAAATGCCTTTGATAGGTCTTTAAAATGTTTAACTTCTAGCAACCTTGGATATATTAAAACCAAGACCTCAAGAAGGTTTTAAACAAAATCTTTTCTTCAAAGTTCAAGCAACCTACGGTATTTTGAACCTTAGAGCTCAATGAAACAAGAGGAAGACCTCAAGACTAATTTTCTACAAGAATGTAGTAACTAGTATGAAGGAATTTTGATGATCAGCCTTGAAGCTGTTGGAACTTTCAACAAGTCTTCAAAGTGATTTTTTTTCAAGGAAGTTTGCGCTTGAGAAGTTAGAAAAAAACTAAGCTAAAAACTAAGAATACTAAGAGAAGAACCTTTGTCTTGAAATATTTCTTGATTTCCTTTACAAAATGGAAGACTATATATTTATAGAGACTTGAGGGAAAAGGGATTAGGAATGTTTCCCTCTCATATTTTCATCCCAAAAATTAAGCAACATAAAATTTAAACCCAAAAATGAAGCCCCACATTTAAGCCCCAAATTTAAGCTCCAAATTGAAGCCCTAAATTTAAGGCATATTCCAACCATCTATCAAGGCAAAATTTCCAAGTTCTAAATTATTTAAAACTTTAGCATATTGCCCCATAAAGTCTTGGACATTAAAATTTAGCCCTTGAAACTTCTCTTGCTCAATTTGGTCCTTGTGACTCTTTAGTTTTTTTGCCTTGGCTCTTGTCACTACTCCTTAATGTTCTTGCATGTCTAACCAGTTCACATCATCCCCCCTCATTTTCCCGTGCCTCAAGGTAGGTTTTCCTCTTGGGTTGGCGATGTATATTGGAGCGAGATGAGTTGAGCTCCGATGTAAATCTCTAGTCTCGATCTAGGCATTCCTATTTTCAGTGATTGTGGTCATGTGCATGTGGGGCATGGTTGGGCTTGTTGGTTGGTGTTGACATTTGTCGTTTTTTCGAGTTCGATGGATATCATCGTTCGACCTGCATGCTCGATTCATGCAGAACGTTGCGCCGCATGAGTTGTGTTCAGATCGTGTGGGTAGGTCAAATCCCTTCTTTGGACAACGACTTCCTAGCTTGAACGCCTCTTCATTTGCATAGCAAGAGCATTTGAGCCTTGTCCGATCATGAATTTCCTAGGTTGCGTAGCATACATGAAGGTATTCAGTTGTCCCATCATCCCTTGTTCGTCTTGTGTCTCCCCTCACGAGTCTCGACACCGGATGAACCCCGAAGCTTACTCTATATTCAACCAATGCATTGCATGTGGATGGTACATGGAGATAAGCTTCAGCTCTCGAATGTAGAATAATTTGAGGGTTTGGGGTCTCCCGGCCTCAGTTTTGCTCGAACTAGCATTCGCTGCTAACCAGCGTATGATTGCCATTTTCATGTTTGTGTCGTCGTTCCCTTGGGTACGTCGGTACATGCGACAACAGTATCATTTTGAGGAATGCTACATGGTTGATCCTACCAGTAGTCATATTCTTGTCTCAAAGATTAAGCCATGCATGTGTAAGTACAAACTAATTCAGATTGCGAAACTGCAAACGGCTCAATAAATCAATTATTGTTTGTTTGATGGTATCTTCTACTCAGGTAATCCCAGAGTAATTCTAGAGCTAATATGTGCAATAAACCCTGACTTCTGGAAGGGATGCATTTATTAGATAAAAGGTCGACACGGTTCTGCCCATCGCTGCGATGATTCATGATAACTCGACACGGCACTAGTGCTAGCGAAGCATCATTCAAATTTGCCAAGAATGTTTTTATTAATCAAGAATGAAAGCTGGGTCGAAGACGATTAGATACCGTCCTAATCTCAACAATAAATGATGTCGACGAGGGATCGGCAGATGTTTCTTTAAGGACTCCGTCGACAACTTATGAGAAATCAAAGTTTTTGGGTTTGGGGAGAGTATGGTCGCAAGGCTGAAACTTAAAAGAATTGATGGAATGCAGCACAAGAAGTGGAGCCTACGGCTTAAATTTGACTCAACACGGGGAAACTTACCAGGTCCAGACATAGTAAGGATTGACAGACTGAGAGCTGTTTCCTTTTTTTTTTTTTTTTTTTTTTTTTTTTTTTTTTTTATCTAAATGTAAATGTATTATGGATCAAAAGAGAATGTACATATACCCACAGGCATACCCGCAGTAATCATGAGTTTACTTGAAACCAAACATAAAGACACAATCCGCCTGTATCCCCCCAATACAACAAAATATCACCAAGCATTAGGTCAAAATATGGGGATACAAGGCATAAATAGCCTTGTATACCTGTATTTTGATCTTGCTAACTATGTGGTTCCTATTTGCAATGTAAAGCTTAAATATAACTTTGTTCCTACATTTCCATAAGTAATCTATAGTGATTGCTAAACATAGTTTCCTCTAGTTGCACTTCTAGGATGAGCATCTGTATTCTTTTAAAAGCCATTTAAGGCTGCTGTTGATTGTGGACGTGTTCCTTCTTAGCCCTGCCCATCCTTTGATGATGTTCCATACCTCTGTAGTGAAAGAACAGGCAAAAAACAAATGAGGTAGATCTTTCTTATGCTGGTTACACAATTTACATGATGTCTCCATCTTCAAAAACTGCAATCTATCCATGGTTGGCAGTTTTCCCATTACTGCCATCCATATAAAGAAGGAAAATTTTGGTGAAACATGGGATTCTGAACTAACTTGGCCCAAATCTGATTCTGCCCTGCCAGTTTGAAGTACTCATATGTCTCAGATGTATGAAGATTTATACCAAGTACCCAAGCAGCCACATGGTCAATAGCACCTGCAATAGAGCCTTCAGTTTCCACCAGCTTGTCCCTTATTGAAAGTAGTCTCTTAACTAAGGATGGGAATCTTTTCTCAAAGACTGAGAGCTCTTTCTTCTTTTTTTTTTTTTCTAAATGTAAATATTTCATAGATTAAAAGAGAGTGTACAAATACTTGCAGGCATTCCCCCTACAATCAAATTAACAAGTACTCATAGGCGTACACGTGGCCAATCAAGTAGCAAAGAACAACAATGTATCAAGTAAAAACATGGGGATGCGAGATATAGATAACTTTGTATAGCTGTATTTTGAACTTGCTAACAATATGGTCCCTATCTGGTTTATAAAGCTCAAGAACTACTTTGTTTCTACATTTTCATAGGTAATATACTATGGCTAATAAGCATAGCCTTCTCTAATTGCACTTCCAAGAAGACCCTCTGTTTTCTTTCAATATCCATTTAAGGCTACCCTTGATAGTGGACATATTCCTTCTAAGCCCTGCCCAGTCTTTGATGTGCTACTATACTTCTACCATAAAAGAACATGCAAAAAATAGGTGGGAAGTGTTCTCCTCATGCTAGTTACATAATCTGCATACCCTATCCATTCCTAAGAACTGCAGTCAGTCCAAAGTTGGCAACCGTCCAAAAACTGCAAGCCACATAATAAAGGAAAACTTCGGTGGAGAAACTGAACTCCAAACAATTTTGGACCATATACATTAATGTGCACTTGTCTTGAAATAATCATACGCCTTGGATGTAAGAAAAGTCCCTCCAAACATCTAGGGGGAAATACGGTCGCAGCAGCAATACTTGAGCCTTCAATAATCATCAGTTTATCTCTAATTGAAAGGAGTCTTTTGATTAAAGGTGGAAACTCCTTCCTGGTTGTGATTCCCTAAATAAATCCACCTTTAACATAGTAATGGTGAATCCACTGACACAAAGTGTATCCTTTTTGGCATGCACGCTCCATAAGGCTTTAGTGAGTAATGCATCATTCCATTTTCTGGTATCTCTCAACCCTAGGCCCCCTTGTTGTTTGTCCAAACACTTAGTGTTCCATGCAACCTTAGTTGAATTGCTTCCCCAAATGAATCTCCTGCATAGGCCAGTGATTCTGTCTAGGACTACAGTTGAAACCGGTAGTACTCCAAGCCAAAAATTCTTAATTCCATGTACAACCGAGCATATGACTTCCAAGCTGCCCACATATGATAGATTGAGTCCCGCCCAAGTTAAAAGGATATTAGCTACTTTCTGAAGTAAAGGAGAATAATCTGGAACCTTAAAGTAGACTCCAGAAAGTGGGATACTCAAGTATCTGAATGGCATACTCCCAGCAATAACCAGTGAATTACTAATAGTATTTCTTTCATAATCATCTACCCCGGCCAGAAAAATGCTAGATGCTAAAGATTTAGCCCTCAAGCCCGAAGCCATACCAAATCTTGTTAGAGCTTCACACATAATGCAGACTGAAAGATAATCACCTCTAGTAAATATCATCAGATCATTAGGAAATGCAAGATGAGAGAGTTTTAATCTCTCATATTTCGGGTGGAAATTGAATTTTTTATGCAATGAGGCACCACTCAAGCATCTAGAGAGATATTCCATGCACACAACAAAGAGAAAGGGGGAAATAGGGTCCCCTTATCTCAAACCCCTCTTCCCTTTAAAGAAGTAAAAAATATCACCATTAACATTCAAGGAATAAGATGGTGTAGAGACACATACCATGATCTAATTGACGAATACAATTGAAATCCAAGGTAAGCAACACCTTCTGTAAGAAGTCCCAAGAGATAGTGTAATAAGATTTTCGTATATCAATCTTGAGAGTACACTTAGGGGAAGTTCTTTTCCTAGTGCACCCTCTCATGATCTCTTGTGCCAGATGAATATTATCTACCATGCTTCTGCTTTTAATGAAAGCCGATTGTGCCTTGTCTATAAGGATTTCACCCAATCTAGTTGCCAAGAGTTTTGTTATAACCTTGCATAACACATTGCAGCAAGAAATAAGTCTAAAGTCTCCCACTGTGGAAGCATGCTCATTTTTTGGAATAAGAGAAACGATGGTATGGTTAACGTGCTTGAGGAGTTGTCCAGATTCAAAGAATTCCAAAACAGCTGCATAGAAATCTTCACCCACAAGATTCCAAGCTTTCTTGAAGAAGTAAGAAGTGTAACTATCCAGTCCCAGTGATTTATTGTTGCCAACATCAACCAAGGCAGCCTTGATGTCTTCCGTAGCAAACCTTTGCACCAAGAAATCCGCTTGTATAGGAGAGACCTTAGGCCCTGTATTCACAATCAAATCATCAAAGCACTGGACATCGTGGCTTGTTCCTAGCAATCCAACATAAATTTTGAGTAGTTCGACATGTATTTCCTCCATAGAAGTGGTCACGATGCCATCCTCCTTAGTGAGAGAGGAAATAAAGTTCCTTTTTTGCATTTCTTTTGGCAATTGAATGAAACAGCCTCGAGTTTCTATCCCCTTGCAAGAGAAACTCACACTTTACTTTCTGGGCAAAGAACTTTCTTTCAGCATCACATAAAAGACTGCCTTTTCTTGCAGCTCTCTAACCATTGCCTTAATGCATTCATCATGAGGGTTATCATGGAAGAGAATTTGTGCCTGTTTAAGTTGTTTTCTTGCCTGCTCAGCTTTTGTGGACATGTGCCCGAAATGTTTCCTATTCAGCTCCATCATAGGCTTCTTTAATAGTTTAAGTTTTCGGCACAAGATGTATTGTTTTGTCCCCATCAAAGGCACATTCCAACTCTTTTCAATAATGATGAGGAAGTTATCATGTTCACACCATATGTTGAAGAACATGAAGCAGTTTTTAGGCCGCTTGGGTGAGTGAAAAAGAGACACCACACAAGGAGAATGGTTTAAAATGCATCCTGGAGGGAAGAAACGTGCTGTTGTATATAAAGCATTCGTAAACCAGTCTTGGTTGCATATGGCCCAATCCAGTTCGGACAAAAAATATCTAGTAGTCCAGGTAAAAATAGAGCTTGTGAAATTGATATCCACAAATCCTAAATTAAAGCAGCAGTTAAGAAAATCTCGTACTTCATATGAAATAACTTGTGCATGTCCTTGTCTATCTTCAGTATTAATCACACTGTTGAAGTCCCCAAGAATCAACCAAGGATGTTTTATGTTTGTGCCAAACTGAGCAAGAGAGTTCCAAAGAGGTCTTCTTTCCACTACTGAGTGCAGTCCATAGAAAAAAGAAACAAAGAATTTCTTAAGAGACATCTTACAAGTAATATATGTGTGGATAACCTATGAAGTTGCTCCAATAACTTCTAAAACAACAAGCTTAGGGCCCAAAAGATAAGTATTCTTTCAGCAATATGCGTATTGAAGTTGTGAGTCACTTTCCACTCTCTAAAATTCCATTGCATAATCTCAAAGAATCTACCTTTTTCCAGCTTGGTCTCCATCAGGCCAAAAACAACCATGTAATTCTTTTTCAAAAAAATATACACTTCCAACGTTTGAGGGCTTTGGAGAACCCTTTAATATTCCACCATCCAATATTCACAGTTAAGTAATATGGAGGGAAGTCATCTTCCTTGTCTCAACAACTGTAACTTCATTCTCTCCTAAAATTATCTTCCCTTTATCTTTGGTTGTAACCTTCTTCGGTCCTTTATCCACAAGAATGGGAGTAATCCTCTTCTGTGCCTGTTTGTCTCCTCTTTGATCAGTTATTCCGTCCACCTTCACTCAGCTATAGTGTTCTCCTTCTGGCCTCCTTCCAATTCAATTCTCTGTTTCCCAGATTCATTCATCCCTTGTTTGGAGTTTTTTTTCAAGTGATCACCCTGTCCTTCATTAGTTATATCCCCACTTGGACATTGTGGTGTCTCTTCTAGTCCATGATTCAGGCCTGAATCATTGCCTGAATCAATCCCATTCACCGTGGCTACTAGTTTGTCTTGGTTCGTCTTGGTATTTCCCTGCCCGCCTCCCTCCTTGTCTTTTTTCTTGTTATGTGTATGAGAGGCCATAACCTTTCACTATACCTGCTAGCCGTTGTGTTGTTCCTTCTTCTTGTAGATATCAATAGTGTGACTGAGGGCATGGAAAGAAGTGCAATAATTGGGCAAGTTCTCAAAGATAACAAATTGTTCCCTTAGCTTACCATTAGGCAATTTAATTGGTAGCTCCGTAATCAACTCCTTTGCAATGTCCACCTCCACGAGCACTCTAGTATAGGAGATTCTTTCCTTCCTCCGCGTCATGGCATCGATACACAGTGGTTCTCCAATTCTTGAACATATTTTGGCCAAAGCTTGGGCATTCCATAAGTCCACTGGTAGGCCTGGCAAGGTGATCCACACCGGCACAACAATACTAGTGCAAGCCCCTAACTCAAAGTGCGGCGGCATATTTTTCAAAATCAGTGGCCTTCCATATATCATATACGGTCTCCTGTCCAAGATTTTCTGTATATCTTCTTCTCTGTCAAACTGAAACACTAACCAGCCCAATTTATAAATATAGAACTTATTCGGTGGTTTCCAAGAACTACTTAATCTTGTGATTGCATCTATTCCTAGAAAACCACCCGCAATGTATCCTACAAGAGAGAATCCTCAAGTTTCAATAACATCATCAACCCCTTCATACTTGATTTCCACTACCTCTTCTTGATTCCCACTTTGAACAATGAAATTCCTTTGCTAGGATTTCTATTATCCTAAAAGAGGGATGCAAAGGATTTCTTTGGTTAATCCTCTGAGACCATTCCACCAACATCATAGTTGGAAAATGATGGGGTGTCCCTTGAGGATGTCCCTTCGGTTTGAAATAATCATAAGGCTCAGCTGTGTTAAATGCCCCTCCAATCAACCATGAAAAAACTCGGTGTATGGCACCAGAGACCAAACCTTCAGCCTCTGCCAGTTTGTCCCTAATAGAAAGGAGTCTTTTGAATAGAGGGGGAAACTCCTACCTTGCCGCGACTGCCCAAATAGTACCACCTTTAATGTAATAATGATGGATCCATTGACACCAAAGGGTGTCCTTCTTATCATGAATATTCCATAGCGCTTTAGATAATAGAGCATCATTCCATCTACGGGTGTTCCTTAGCACTATACTGCCTTGCTGCTTTCTCAACACATGGTGCTCCATGCCACTCTTGCCGAATTGCTGCGCTATAGAATTCTTTGGCATAGGCTAGTAATTCTATCCAAGACAGTTGCCGAAATTGGTGGAACTCCTAGCCAGAAACTCTCTATTCCTTGCACCACTAAAGTTATAACTTCAAGTCTACCAGCATAGGAGAGATTGAATCCAGCCCAAGTCAGGAAGGTTTTTGATACCTTGTCCAGAAGAGGCCCATAACCTACCACTTTCAGATATACTCCAGATAGAAGAATGTCCAAATATCTAAATGGCATACTTCCAATAGTGAACCTCGTGCAATAAACAATTCTGCCACTTCAAAATCATCCAACCCTGCAAAGAAAATATTAGATTTGAGAGAGTTTGCGTTCAGATTCGAGGCTTCACCGAGAGCATTCGAAGCATCACAAATAATCTTGACGAAAGGTAATCACCTCTAGTAAAACTCATCAGATTATCCGCAACGGCAAGGTGAGATATTTTAAGTCTCTTGCATTTGGCATCGAAGTTAAAACTTTTTTGCATTGTGGCACAATTCAAGCATCTAGACAAATACTCTATACATATCATAAACAGAAAGGGGGAAATAGGGACCCTTGTCTCAATCCTCTTTCCCCATTGAAGAAGCCAAAAAGTTTAACCATTGATTTTAAGTGAGTAAGAGGGTGTGGAAACACATACCATAATCTAATCAATAAACACTTTCGGGAAGTGAAGGACATGTAGGACATTCCTCAAGAATTCCCAAGAGATGGTATCACACTCTTTCCGGATATCAATCTTTAGAGTATATTTAGGAGAAGTTCTCTTCCTAGTGTACCCCCTCATAATTTCTTGTGCCAAGTGAATATGTTCTACCATGCTCCTCCCTTTTACAAAAGCAGATTGTGCCATGTCAATGATGGTAGGCAAAATTCTTCCTAGTCTATCTGCTAAGAGCTTAGTGATCACTTTATAAAAGAAATTGCCGAAAGATATTGGCCCGAAGTCACCTATAGTAGATGCCTATTCACTCTTGGGAATATGGAATGATTAGCCTACTTTAACAATTTTCCAGATTCAAAGAATTCCTTAACTGCTGCACAGAAATCATTCCCCACAAGATTCCAAGCCTTTTTGAAGAATTATGATGTATATCAATTCGGCCTGGTGATTTATCATTGCCAATATCAAAGAGTGCAGATTTAATTTCCTCCCTTGTAAATCTAGCCACTAGAAAACTAGCTTGAGTAAGAGAAACCTTCGGTCCAGCTTCCATGGCCATGGCATCAGAACCGTGGACCTCTTGGTGAGTACGTAGCAACTTAACATAAAATTTAAGCAGTTCAGCTTATATCTCCTCCAATGATGATGGCTCTCTTAGTACATCATTGCTTGGCATCGACTTCTTAGCTAGTACGCCTCTTCATTTGTGGAGCATGACCATTTGAGCCATGTCCGATCATGAGTTTCTTGTGTTGCTTACCACGTGTGAAGGCATTTTGTAGTCCTATTATCCCTTTTTCGTCTTGTGTGTCCCCTTACAGGTCTCGGCACCAGATGAAACTTGAAGCTTGCTCTATATTCCACCGACGCATTTTTTGTGGATGGTACATGGATATAAGTTTGAGTTCTCAAATGTAGAATGCACTGAGGGTATGGGGTCTCTCGACCTCAATTTAGCCCGAAAGAGTATTTGTCGCTAACTAGTGATGACTACCGTTTTCGTGTTTATGTCATTGTTCCCTCGGTACTTCGGCACATGAAACAATGGTGTCATTAAGGAATACAACATAGTTGATCCTGCTAGTAGTCATAGGCTTGTTTCAAAGGTTAAGTCATGCATATGTAAGTATGAATTGATTCAAACTGCGAAATTGAGAATGGTTCATTAAATCAGTTATAGTTTGTTTGATGGTATCTTCTACTTGGATAACTGTAGTAATTCTAGAGCTAATACGTGTAACAAACCCTGTCTTCTGGAAGGGATGCATTTATTAGATAAAAGGTCGACGCGGGATCTGCCCGTTACTGCGATAATTCATGATAACTCGACAGATCGCATGGCCCTCGTGTCAGTGGCGCATCATTCAACTTTCTTCCCTATCAACTTTCGATAGTCAGATAGTGCCTACCATGGTGGTGATAGGTGATGGAGAATTAGGGTTCAACTCCGGAGAGGGAGCCTGAGAAATGGCTACCACATACAAAGAAGTCAGCAGGAGCGCAAATTACCCAATCCTGACACAGGGAGGTAGTGACAATAAATAACAATACCGGGCTTTTTAGGTTTGGTAATTGGAATGAGTACAATCTAAATCCCTTAGCGAGGATCTATTGCAGGGCAAGTCTTGTGCCAGTAGCTGTGGTAATTCCAGCTCTAATAATGTATACTTAAGTTGTTGCAGTTAAGAAGCTCGTAGTTAGACTTTGGGATGGGTCGGTTGGTCTGCCAATCGGTATGCACCGGTCGTCTCGTCCCTTCTGTCGGCGATTGCTCCTGGCCTTTATTGGCTAGGTCGTGTCTCTTGTGTTATTACTTTGAAGAAATTAGAGTGTTCAAAGCAAGCCTATGCTCTGGATATATTAGCATGGGATAATAATATAGGATTTCGTTCCTATTCTGTTGGCTTTCGGGATCGTAGTACAAGGACAGTGGGGGGCATTCGTATTTCATAGTCAGAGGTGAAATTCTTGGATTTTTGAAACACGAACAACTGCAAAAGCATTTGCCAAGGATTTTTCATTGATCAAGAACGAAAGTTGGGGCCTTGAAGACGATCAGATACCATCCTAGTCTCAACCATATACGATGCAGTCCAGGGATCGGTGGATGTTGCTTTAAGGACTCCGCTGGCACCTTATGAGAAATCAAAGTTTTAGGGTTCTGGGAGGAGTACGGTCGCAAGGCTGAAAATTAAAGGAATTGACGGAACAACACCACCAGGGATGGAGACTGCGGCTTAATTTGACTCAACACGGGAAAACTTAACAGGTTCAAACATAGTAAGGATTGATAGACTGAGAGCTCTTTCTTTTTTTTTTAATCTAAATGTAAATATATTATAGATAAAAGAAAATATACATATATTCGCGGGCATACCCACGGCAACCATAAGTTAACAAGTCACCATAAACACATACTCACAGGCATACCTGTGGTCATTCAAAGCAACAAGAGACAAAATATAAAGTCAAAATTTGGGGATACGAGGCATAGATGACCTTGTATACCTGTATTTTGATCTTGCTTACAATATGATCCCTATCCGGACTATAAAGTTCAAATACAACTTCGTGTTTGCATTTCCATAAATAATACACAGTGGCCGCTAAGTAGAATTTCCTCCAAGTGCACTTAAAAAATGACCTCAATTTCCTTCAATAGCTATTTAAGGTTGCTTTAGAGAGTAGTCATACCCCTTCTAAGTCTTGTCCAATCTTTGATGCACTTCCACACATCTATAGTAAAGAAACATGCAAAGAATAAGTGAGGGAGATATTCCTCATGCTGGTTACACAGTTTACAAGTCATATCCATCTTAAAAGGATATAATCTATCCATGGTTGGTAATCTGCCCAAGACTGCCAGCCACATAACAAAATAAAATTTTGGGGGAAACTTGTGATTCCAAACAATTTTGGACCATATTTGAGTGTGCCCCTTCAATCTAAAATACATAAGCCTTGACTATGTTGAAAGCCCCTCCAATTGCCCATGAGGATACTCAGTCTATGGCTCCTAGGTCCAATCCTTCGATCTCCACCAAGTTGTTCCTATTAGAGAAGTCTTTTGAATAGAAGGGGGAACTCCTCCCTTACTATGACTCCCCCGATAGACCCACATTTGACATAATAATGATGGACCCATTATACCAGAGAGTGTCCTTCTTTGCGTGTATGTTCCAAAGAGCTTTGGATAAAAAGGCATGGTTACATTTCCTTGTATCCCTCAGCCCTAGACCACCCTGCTGCTTGCTCAAGCACATGGTACTCCATGACACCTTTGCACATGGTACTCCATGCCCTATAGAAATCTCTGACAAAGGCTAGTAATTCTATCCAAAACTACTGCCAAGATTGGTAGAACACCAAACCAGAAACTTTCTATTCCTTGCACAACTAACTCATAACTTCCAATCTGCCTACGTAAGAGAGATTAAGTCCAGCCCATATGTTTCTATTCCTTGCAAAACTGACTCATAACTTCCAATCTGCCTGCATAAGAGAGATTAAGTCTAGCCCATATGAGGAGAGTTTTCAAGACTTTGTCCAGAAGAGGGCCATAATTAGGCACTTTCAAATAGACTCCAGATAAAGGGATGCCCAGATATCTAAATGGCATACATCCAACAGCAAACCGGTGTAATCAACAATTCTGCTCCTTTCATAGTCATCCAAACCCGCAAGAAAAGTATTAGATTTGAGAGAATTGGCCTTCAATCTCGAGGCTTCACCAAAGGCAGTTAAAGCACAACAAATATTTTGAACCGAAAGGTAATAACCTCTAGTAAAATCATCAAGTCTTCGGCAAAAGCAAGGTGGGAGATTTTCAATCGCTCACACTTAGGTGGAAGTTGAAATTGTTCTGCAAAGTAGCACAATTTAAGCATCTGGAAAGGTACACCATAAATATCACAAGGAGAAAATGGGAGATAGGGTCCCCTTGTCTCAAACCTCTTTCCACTTTAAAGAAGCCAAAGATTTTGCCATTAACTTTGGGCGAGTATGAGGGTGTAGGAACGCACTCCACAATCTAATCAATAAATACAACTGGGAAGTGTAGAGCATGTAAGACATTCTTCAAGAATTCCTAAGAGATTGCATCATAGGCTTTTCGAATATCAATCTTGAGGGTAAATTTCGTTTCCTCAAATGTCCTCTCTTGATTTCTTGTGCTAAGTGTATGTTTTCCACCATACTCTTACCTTTCACAAAAGCAGATTGTGCTTTATCAATAATGGTTGGCAAGATTCTGCCCTATCTATCTGCCAAGAGTTTAGTAATAACTTTATAAAAAACATTACAACACGATATAGGTCGAAACTCACCAACAGAAGAGGCTTGCTCACTCTTAGGTATTAGGGAAATAATTGAATGATTAGCCTACCTTAGCAACTGCCCAGATTCAAGAAATTCAGAAACTGCAGCACAAAACTCATCCCCCACAAGATTCCAAGCCTTCTTAAAGAAGTATGATGTGTACCCATCAGGCCTTGGTGATTTATCATTGTCTATGTCTAAGAGAGCAGCTTTAATTTCTTCCCTTGTAAACCTTGTCACCAAAATACTAGGTTGAGTAGGAGAAACCTTCGGTCCAACTTCCAAAACCATAACATCAAAACCGTGGACTTCATGATGAGATCCCAACAACTTAACATATAAGGTAAGCAATTCCCCATTTATCTCCTCCATTGAAGTTGTGAAAGAACCATCTTCATTAGAAGAGAGGCAATTAAGTTCCTCTTAGTATTCCTTTTAACCAACGAGTGAAACAATCTTGAACTCTTATCCCCTTGCAACAAAAACTCTCACTTTACTTTCTGTGCAAAAAATTTTCTTTCCGCATCACAAAGGAATACTGCCCTTTCCTGCAGCTTTATAACTATAGTCTTAAGTTGCTGATCACAAGGTTTTGTCATGAATAGATATTTGTGCCTTCTTAAGTTCTATCCTGGCTGCTTCAGCTTTGGCTGAATATGTGCATAATATTTCCTGTTCAACTCTTTCAAAGACTTCTTCAAAAGCTTAAGCTTGCAGCAAAGAATATATTGCTTTGTCCCCCGAACTGGCACATTCCAACCTCTCTCCACTAGATAGAGGAAACTGTCGTACTCACACCACATATTGAAAAACATGAAACAAGTTCTAGGCTGTTTGGGCATATCAAAGAGAGATACCAAAAAGGAGAGTGTTCCGAGATATAGCCCGAGGGATAGAATCTTGTTGTAGTATTAATTCCATTCACAAACCAGTCTTGATTACACATAGCTCTGTCAATTTTAGACCATGTATCATTGTTGGACCAAGTGAAAGGAGAGCCAGAATAGTTGATGTTAACCAATCCCAAATCCACGCAAGTTTAGAAAATCCCTGACTTCATAAGATGATACTTGTGTCTGGCCCTGCCTATCATCACCCTTAAGGATACTATTGAAATCACCAAGAACAAACTATGGTTGCTTCAACTTATAACTAAACTGGATAAGCGGTGCCATAACGGTCTTCTTTCAACCACTAAGTGTAATCCATAAACAAAGGAAACCCAGAAGTTCTTGAGGAAAATCTTGCAGGTAATAGATGTATAAATAGCTTGTGAGGTAACTTCCGTAACATCCACAGAAGCAAGCCTAGGATTCCAGATAATCACCATTCTCCCAGCAGCATGCATATTAAAATTATACATCACCTTCCATTCTCTAAACTTCCACTTCATAATGTCAAAGAGTTTTCCTTCTTCCAATTTAGTCTCCAAAAGACCAAAACCAACAACATTACTATCTTTCAAAAAACTATACACTTCTTTATGTTTGAGGGCTTTGGAAAACCCTCTCACATTCCACCATCCGATATTCATGGTCATGAAATATGAAAGGAGGACCCTTCCTTCTCTCTAAAGTAGTTGCTTCATTTTTTCCCATGGGCTTGTCTTTGTCTTTAGTTGGAATCCTTTTTGCCCCTTTCTCCACAAGTGTGCGGGTTATCTTCTTTTGTACTCCCTTGTCAGCCCTTTGTACATCCATCTGTATCCCCATATATGGGGTTTTATGCACCACTGAACAGGTCTTGTTTTGGCCTTCCTCCATCTCTTTGCCTTGCTACCCATATGATTCAAAGACATGTACAGAACTTTGTTTCATATGGTGTTCGTGTCCATCTTCAGTTTTGCTCTCAGATAGAGTTTGTTACTTATCATTCTATCCAGGTTTCACACCTGAATCATTGGTTGAACCGTTCCCAGCCTCCTTATCCCTTTACTGTTCCACGGTAGCAGTCACATTTACCTTGCTATTTCTTCCTCTTTTCTTCATGTTAGATTGCCTTTGAGGCCCAACAACCTGTTTGTCTATCAGCTAGTTTTGGGGCTATTCCTTCTTCTTGTACAATTGCATGGAGTGGCCAATAACTTTGCAGGAAAAACAATACTTGGGCAAATTTTCATAGATTATATATTGTTCCCGGAGTTTCCCATTAGGTAGCTTGATAGGCACCTCCTTTACAAGTTCCTTGGCAATATCTACCTCAACAAGCACTCTTGCATAAAAAATTCTTTCCTTCCACCCTATCATGGCATCAGTACATAATGGTTCCGTTATCTTGGAGCATATTTTAGCAAGGACCTGAGTATTCCATAGGTCCACAGGCAGCCCTAGCAAAGTAACCCAAACCGGTACAACGGTATTGGTACAAGCCCCAAATTCAAATAGGGGTGGCATGTTCTTCAAGATAAGGGGTTTGCCATAGATCATATAAGGTCCCCCATCAAGAATTTTCTGTCGCTCTTTCTCATTATCGAACTAGAAGACCAACCATCCCGACTTGTGAACTTGGAATTTATTAGGGATCTTCCAAGAACTTCTCAACCTAGTAATGGCTTCTACTCCCAGAAATCCTCCAGCCACATATCCCTCAAGAACATAACCCTACGTAACAATAACATCATTCACCTCTTGGTAATCAACTTCCACCACATATTCTTTGCTTTTTACTTTAAAAAGAGAAATCCCCTTAGAAGGATTCCTATTAAACTTGAACAGGGAGGCAAAGGACTTCTTAGTCGTTTCATCCAAGACTCTTCCAGTATCTTCATGACTCTTGGAGTTAGAATTGGTGTCTTTAGTACCAAGTGTCTTAGAAACAGATTGGGAGGTTTCAAGCACGACCGAAGTATCCCCTTATTCTTATAATGCCTCTATCACTGGTGGTTTCACCTGAACTTGTGATTGCCCAGCTTGCTTGGTGAACTTCTTCTTTGTCATATCTTCCCTTAGGAAAAAGGGCAGCAGATAGCAGCCACCGTACTAGAGTCCAACATAAACCCAACTAAAAGCTAGCATAGACGATGAATTCCAGCAGTATATATGAGTAGTAATTAGCGAGACCGCCGTGAGAAATATAACAACAGCCAAAACCACAGATAAGAAAGAGGCATAATTCATACCCAGAAGCATCAATCAACCAACATTTGCCATAGGATAGCAACAAGCGGCAAGCAGGACACTAGCAAAAGCAAAACAACCAAAAAAGTATCCAACAGTATAACAGCACCACAACTAGAACCGCAAGCAACCGAGACTTCACTCCAAAACAACCAGCAAAAAATCGACAACAGGCACGCTGAATATCCACAATCACCAAAGAACCCAAGCTACAACCGGCAGTAGGCAAACCCAGCAGTTAACTCCTACGAGCAGAAAATAACACTGTAGCACCAGCCAAGCCAAACAAACACCCGGCAAACTATTAGGAGTTTTGTGTAGCGGAGCTCGAACTCACCAATAGTTCCCAAGTCAATATAAAAGGAACACCAACAACTAGCAATAGAAGAGGAAAACCGCCAAGGTTCATACACCCTGTAAATTACTCACACCCAGCAGCAACAAACAGCAATAGCAAATAAACCCAGCAATAAAACTAACTGCTGAACCGGCAAGGTTCCAACATACAAACAACACCAAGCAATTTTACAGCTACGAAACCGGCAAGGTTTCAACAGCAAATAGATGAACATTTAAAAAATTGCACAGGAACTAGCAAGGTTCCAAACCCAGAAAGCAAGAAATAAATCAGAAACAACTAGAAAATAAAATGAACAACCCTTCAATCTTGCAATACAATGGTTAAGCAGCTACGAAATCACATTCCAGTCAAGAATCGTCTCCAAACTAGAAGCACAACCCAGAAAAACATACCATGGCTTCTTGTAGATGAGAGTTGCAGTAGCAGGAATATACTGAGACGCCAAAGAAAAACCCAGTAGTGAGAAATCAAGCAATGCTTCTTCCTCCAGCCGTCGCTTCAAGCTCAACGGTTAACTCCAATGTCACTCTAACCCTCAGCCAGATAAAACATAGCAATGCCGGAGTCTAGCAGCAGATGACTCCGTTGATAAATGTTCGGCAAATAGTCAAGAAACCCAGTAGAGGTTTGCCTTTGAACTATCGATTGGAGGCTTACAATGAACTTTAAAAGAAACCCACCTTCCACAGCCCAATTTCTGGCCTTTTTTCCTTGCCGAAAATGGCACAATAGTGCTAGTCTTCCTCCAACCTGATGACACAGTCACGATTCTAAAGAGGAAATCGTTCGATTGTTCAACGGATTAAACGAAATAAAATCCCGGAACCAACACTATTACTTCGATTTAGTAATAATGATACAAAATTGAAACTAAAAAGCAGCCAATCCACCAAGAAGCTGATGCACTAGAAGGCCTATGCGTGTAGTGTGTGAAATCGCACACAATCGCACATGGTGCGATGTTTCTCTCCTAACTCCTGACTAAGAGCTCTTTCTTAACTGAGAGATCTTTCTTGATTCTATGGGTGGTGGTGCATGGTCGCTCTTAGTTAGTGGAGCGATTTATTTGGTTAGTTCTGTTAACAAACAAGACCTCAGTCTACTAACTAGCTATGTAAGGGAATCCCTCCATAGCTAGATTCTTAGAGGGACTACGACCCTTTAGGCCATGAAATCTTAAGGCAATAATAGGTCTGTGATGCCCTTAGATGTTCTGGGCAGCACATGCACTACGTTGAAGTATTCGGAGAGCCTATAGCCTTGGCCGACAGGCCTGGGTAATCTTTGAAATTTCATCGTGAAGGGGATATATTACTGCGATTGTGGGTCTTTAACAAGGAATTCCTGGTAAGCGTGAGTAATCAGCTCACATTGACTACATCCCTGCGCTTTGTACACACCACCCTGTCGCTCCTATCTAATAGAATGGTCCAATGAAGTGTTCGGATCACAACGACGTGAGCGGTTCACTGCCCACGACATCGCGAGAAGTCCACTGAGCCTTATCATTTAGAGGAAGGAGAAGTTGTAACAAGGTTTCTATGGTTGAACCTACGGAAGGATCATTGTCAAATCCTGAAAAGCACACGATCGGTGAAATTGTTCTTGACCTGGGCCTCGAGCGAGGGGTCTGTGAAGACTCCCCACCCGTTGTCCCCTCGGCCTGCCAAGTGTCCTCGAGCAACCCGTCGTGCCTAAAAACTAACCCTAGCGTGAAAAGCGCCAAGGACTACTCAAATGGGATTGCCTTCCCTCGGTCAACTCGTTTGTAGTGCTGTTCCTGGGAGCTAAGCCACATGTGTACACCAAAACAACTCTTGGCAACGGATATCTAGGCTCTTGTATCGATGAAAAATGTAGCAAACTGCGATAATTGGGGTGAATTGCAGAATCCCATGAACTATCAAGCTTCTGAATACAAGTTGCGCCTGAATCCATTAGGCTTAGGGCATGTCTGCCTGAGCGTCACGCATCCCGTCGCCCTCCTCTTGCCTTATCTATTTACGGAGGACTAGGCACTTGCAAGAGGACGGAGACCGGCCTCCCGTGCATAGCTCGCAGCCGGCCTACATCTTGGTCCCTTGCTGCAGATGTCACAACAAGTGGGTGGTTTAAATCCTCAACTTGAATTCAAGTCGTGACGAGAACCGCAATCGAGGTGTCCAAACGACCCCTGGTGCCATCCCTTCCCTCTCGAAAGAACAGGAGCGCTTGCCACGATTGCAATCTCAGGTCAGGCGGGACTAACCGCTGAGTTTAAGCATATCAATAAGCGGACCAAAAAAAACTAACTAGGATTCTCTTAGTAACTGTGAGCGAACCGGGAAAAGCCGAAGCTTAGAATCGGGCGGCCCTCCATCCGAACTGTAGCTTGGAGAAACGTCTTCAGCGGCGGATCGAGCACAAGTCCCCTGGATTAGGGTATCAGAGAAGGTGACAGTCCCATTGTGCTCGAACCTTGTCGCACCACGAGATGCTGTTGGCGAGTCAAGTTTGGGAATGCAACCCTAATTGGGCAATAAATTCTGTCCAAGTCTAAATACGGGCGAGAGATCGATAGCAAACAAGTATGGTGAGGGAAAATGAAAAGGACTTTGAAAAGAGAGTCAAAGAGTGCTTGAAATTGCCGAGAGGGAAGCGGATAGGGGCCAGCGATACGCCCCGATCGGGTGTGGGACGTCGTCTAAACGGTCCGCCGATCGGCTCGAGGTGTGGACAAGTGCGGATTAGGGAGGTGCCAAAGCCCAAGATGTAGAAATGCTCACGGAGATGCTATCACCTCGATCGAGGAAGGAAGCGCGTGCCATCGCCGTACTTCAGTATCTGTGTGCTCTCGCTGCTGGCCTGCGGGCTCCCCATTTGACCCGTCTTGAAACACGAACCAAGAAGTTTGACATGTGTTCGAGTCCACGGGTGAGTAAACCCATAAGGCGCAAGGAAACTAATTGGCAGCATCCCTCCAAGGGGTGCACCATCGACCGACCTTGATCTTCTGAGAAGAGTTCAAGTGTGAGTATGCTTGTCGAGACCCGAAAGATGGTGAACTATGCTTGAGTGGGGTGAAGCCAGTGGAAACTCTGGTGGAGGCCT
Source organism: Catharanthus roseus (assembly GCA_028651295.1). Taxonomy (NCBI): domain Eukaryota; kingdom Viridiplantae; phylum Streptophyta; class Magnoliopsida; order Gentianales; family Apocynaceae; genus Catharanthus; species Catharanthus roseus. The sequence continues at coordinate 1,923,515 of JAPQWS010000116.1, forward strand.
ACAGCGATACTACCGTGCAAATCGTTCATCTATCTTAGGTATAAGAGCGAAAGACTAATTGAACCGTCTAGTAGTTGGTTCTCTCTGAAGTTTCCCTCAGATAGCTGGAGCTCACGTATGTGTTCTATCGGGTAAAGTAAATGATTAGAGGCATCGGGGGCGTAACAATCGACCTATTCTCAAACTTTAAAAATTTAGGATGGGACGGCTACTTTGTTGAGCCGTCCCAAGAAATCAAGAGCTCCAAGTGGACAATTTTTGGTAAGCAAAACTGGCGGGATAAACCGAAAGCTGGGTTATGTTGTCATATTGCACGCTAACCTAGATACCACAAAGGGTGTTAGTCGATTAAGACAGCAGGACGGTGGCCACAGAAGTGGAAATCCGCTAAGGAGTGTGTAGCAGCTCACTTGCTGAATCAACTAGTCCCGAAAATGGATGGCACTTAAGCGCGCGACCTATACCCGATCGTCGGGAGAAGTGACAAGGTTTAATGAGTAGGAGGTAACGACGGTCATTGGAAAACTTGGGGCACGAGCCTGGGCAAAGCGACCATCGGTGCATATCCTTGTGGTAGTAGCAAACATTCAAGTGAGAACTTTGAAGGCCGAAGATGGGAAAAGTTTCATGTGAACGGCACTTGTATAGAGGCTAATCCTAAAGGGACTCTGGTTAAAATTCCTTAACCGGGAAGTGGGGGCTGACAGCAATGTTAGGGAGTACAGAGACATCGGTGGGGCCTTGGGAAGAGTTATCTTTTCTTTTTAATAACCTGCCCACCCTAGAAGCGGCTCAATCAGAGGTAAGGCCAAGCGGCTGGAAGAGTTCCGCACGTCCTGTAGTGTCTAGTGCGCCCCCGGCGGCCCTTGAAAATTCGAAGGACCGAGTGTCGTTCACGCCCGGTCGTACTCATAACTGCATAAGATCATCAAGGTGAATAACCTCTGGTTTATGGAATAGTAGGTAAGGAAAGTCGGTAAAATGGATCTGTAACCTCGGGAAAAGGATTTGCTCTAAGGACTGGGTGCGAGGGTCCCAATCCCGAACCCGTTAGCTATCAGAAGACTGCTTAAGCTACTCTTGCAGCAAGAGCAGGTCACCGCATGCCGGCCAGGGGACAAATTGGAACTGCTCCCTCAGGGGCCTTCCCCTGGCATCAAACAGCCAACTCACAACTTGTACAGACAAGGAGAATCCAACATGTTAATCAAACTAAAGCATTGCAATGGTCCCTGTAGATGCTAACGCAATGTGATTTCTGCCAAGTGCTTTGAATATCAAAGTGAAGAAATTCAACCAAGCGCGGTAAACGGCGGGAGTAACTATGACTCTCTTAAGGTAGCCAAATCTCTCGTCATCTAATTAGTGATGTGCGTGAGTAGATTAATGAGATTCCGACTATCCTTGTCTACTATCTAGTGAAACCACAGCTAAGCAAACGAGCTTGGCAGAATCAGCAGGGAAAGAAGACCCTATTGAGCTTGACTCTAGTCCAACTTTGTGAAATGACTTGGGAGATGTAAGATAAGTGGGAGCCCTCGGGCGAAAGTGAAATACCACTACTTTTAACGTTATTTTACTTGTTCCTTGAATCGGAGGTGGGGCTTATGCCCATCTTTCTGGACCTAAGGTCACAACGGAGGCCAATACGGTGGAAGACATTGTTAGGTGAGGAATTTGGTTGGGGCAGCACGTCTAATTAGTGACGCGCATGAATGGCTTAACGAGATTACGACTGTGCGTGTCTACTATCTAGCAAAACCATAGCCCAGGGAATGGGCTTGGTAGAATCAGTAGCGAAAGAAGACCCTATTGCACTTTACTTTAGTCCAACCTTCTGAAATGACTTGCGAGTTGTAGGATAAGTGAAAGCGCTAGGGCGAAAGTGAAATATCACTACTTTTAACGTTATTTTACTAATTCCATGAATTGGATGCCGAATTTACGCCCCTCTTTTTGGACCTAAGGTTGCCTCGGTAGCTGATCCGGGCAGAAGATATTGTCAGATAGGGAGTTTTGTTAGGGCAGCACATCTGCTAAAAGATAACGCAGACATCCTAAGATGAGCTTAATGAGAACATAAATCTTGTGTGGAAAAGAGGTGTAAAAGCTCGTTTGGTTCTGATTTCTAGTACGAATTCGAACCGTGAACGTACCCTAACAATCCTTTAGATCTTTGGAATTTGAAGCTAGAGGTGCAAGAAAAGTTACCACAAGGATAACTGCCTTGTGGCAGCCAACCGTTCATAGGACGTTGCCTTTGGATCCTTCATGTCGGTTCTTCCTATCATTGTGAAGCAGAATTCACCAAGTGTAGGATTGTTCTCCCACCAATAGGGAACGTGTTCTGGGTTTAGACCGTCTTGAGACAGGTTAGTTTTACCCCACTAATGACAGTATTGCAATAGTAATTCAACCTAGTACGAGAGGAACCGTTGATTGGCGCAATTAGTTATCGTGCTTTGTTGAAAAGCCAGTGGCGAAGCTACCGTGTGTTGGATTATGACTGAACGCCTCTAAGTAAGAATCCAGGCTAGAAGCAATGCGTACGCCCACCGTCCATTTGCCAACCAATAGCAGGGGCCTTTCTGCGATAATCAAGAGACTTTACAATATATAGGGTTCTTTTTTTATTCTATAGGTGATGATGCATACATAGTCGTCTTTCTTGATTCTATGGGTGGTGGTGCATGCACGGTCATTCTTGGTGGGTGGAGCAATTTGTCTGGTTAATGTCATTGACATTCTGCACCCACCCAAGTGATTGAAAAAATGTGTATCATAGAGGGTTCTTTCTTGATTCTATGGGTAGTCGTACATGCATGGCCGTTCTTGATGGGTGGAGCAATTTGTCTGGTTAAGCCATTAGCGAAGGAGTACATGGGTTGGAAATTTGGCAAAGTCATTGCCTCGAGTAATGTGGCACCCTATTAATAGACACCAAGTGCAAAAAAAAAAAAAAAAAACCTCTCTATATATGTGTGAGAAAACCTTCCTAAGGGTGGGGTGGGTGAGTATGGGGCACACTTAGGCCACTCACATGCCCATCCGGCACCAAGTGCCGAGAGTGCCTATCTCCAAGGGACACCATTAGGCAACTAGAACCGAGAGTGTCAAGAGTACCAAGATTGCCTAGCATTCTTAGGCTCCAAGAGGCACTAGTGCCTTGAGTGCCCGGCATCTGCGGGTACCCATGGAAATCTGTGAGCACCATCGAGCAGCGAGGCATAGAAAGTGCAAGAAACGCTTGGAACAAATGGGTACTGATGGGACCCTAGGGCCAATGACGGTCGCCAAGTTCGATTAATAATGGCCACTAGTTAAAAAAATTGAGATTCATCGAGTTAGATTTTTACAAACCATTTCTTCTGCTAACACCTTCACTTCGGTTGCCAGTAATGTACTTCCTTGAGAGTATCGATTGAAAGCTCCAATGTCTTCTAAAGGAAAGCCCACACTTTGCTGGTCAATTTCAACTTCTTCCCGTTGCCGAAAAAGGCAAAGTGGTGCCAATCATTTTCAAACCAGCCATGATAATCGTCGGCTGAAGAGACAGAAATCGGTCAAATAAAACCCAAAAATATATGAAATAAAACCCCAAATTCAGCACTAAAACTTTAGAATTAGTAAAAGATCAATAAAATTGAATTTGGAAAGGAGCCGATTGTCCAAAGAGCATCAAAACCAGAAGCCTATGCAGGAACTGTATAGTCGCACCGAATCGCACATAGTGGGAGTGCTCTCACCTAACTTCCTAGATTGACTGAGTTTTTTCTTGACTGAGAACTCTTTTTTTTTTTTCATTTAAACATAAATGTGTATTATAGATCAAAAAGAGAAAGTACAAATACTCGCGGGCATACCCACGGCAGTCACATTGTTACATGGCCCAAACATACATTCACACAAACTGGCTTACTCAAATACATGTAGAGAACCCCAGCATCAGGTCAAAATATGGGGATATGAGGCATAAATAAACTTATATACCTGTATTTTAATCTTGGTAACAATATAGTTCCTATCCGGAATATAAGACTCAAAAACAACTTTGTTTCTATACTCCCATACATAGTAAAAAGTTGCTGTAAAACTAAGTTTTCTAAAATTAAATGTCCAAGAGGTCACTCGGCAGTCTTTGTTCAACCATTTGAGGCAGCTCTGTATCATTTTCATCCTTCTCCATAGCCCAGCCCACTCCCAGACAGTCATTCATATGTCACCTGTGAAAGGGCAAGCAAATAATAAATGTGAAAGTGTCTCCTCATTTTGTATGCACAGGACACACGTTCTGTCTACTTCCAAGAACTTCAGTCTATCCATCGTCGGCAATCTCCCTAAAACAGTAAGCCACATAATAAAAGAGAACTTGGGTGGAAAGGTGGGATTCCAAACAATCTTTACCCAACTCTGTTGCAGCCTTACTGGAGTGAACTATGTATATGTTGTTGCTGTCTGAAAGGTGTCCCTTTTAACCAGTCCGATACGTGGTCCATGGCAGCCTCAACGGTATCCTCGGCTTGAATAATTACATCTCTAATAGCAAGCAAACATTTCACAAGAGGTAGGAAGTCTTTTTTAGGCATGATCTCGCATATTATGCTATCTTTGATGTAATAGTGCTGTATCCACCTACACCAAAGAGTATCCTTCTTGTTGTGAACATCTTTGAAAGCAAAGGATCATTCCATTTCTTAGAGTCCCTTAGACCGAGCCTCCCTTGCTGTTTCTGGTAGCAAAGTGTGTTCCAGGCCACTTTAGCAAAATTTCCACCCCATAGAAATCTTTTGCATAGGCTTGCGATTCTGTCTATAACCGCTGCCGACATAGGAAGTATGCCAAGCCAGAAACACAAAATGCCCTGCACTACTGAGCTGATAACCTCTAGCCTGCCGCATAAGATAGATTTAAACCTGCCCATGTAAGGAGAGTTTTGGTGACCTTATCAAATAATGGAGCATAATCCACCAGTTTAAGATACACTCCCGAGAGGGAAATTCCCAGATAGCGACATAGCAAGTTCCCCACCTGAAACCCATTGTAGTCTATAATTAAACTTTTCTCAAAGTCAGGGATCCCAACTAAATAGATGTTGGACTTGAGAGAGTTAGCTTGTAATCCAGAGGCTAAACCGAAAGCCAGTAGTTCATCAAACATAATTTGGACTGATTTGTAGTCTTCCCTCGTGAACACCATGAGATCATCAGAAAAAGCAAGGTGGAAGATCTGAAGCTTCTCGGATTCAGGGTGGAAGTTGAATTCATCATGAGTGGTGGCTCTATTTAGACTTCCAGACAAGTATTCTATGCAAAGAACAAATAGGAAGGGTGATATGGGATCCCCTTGCCGTAGGCCTTTTCTTCCTTTGAAAAGCCTGAACACTTCCCATTCACCTTTAGAAAGTAGGTTGGAGTGGTAACATACTCCATAATCCAAGCAATGAATCTATCTGGAAACTACAGGGCTTTAAGGACATTCTCTAAGAACTCCCATGAAATAGTATCATATGCTTTCCGGATGTCAACCTTTAGGGTGCATTTAGGAGAGGTGCGCTTCCTTGTATAGCCCCTTATAACTTCCTGTGCCAAATGTATGTTCTCTACCATGCTACGGTCCTTTACAAAAGCCGACTTTGCTTTGTCAATGATATAGGGCAGAATTCCAGCCAACCTAGTTGCAAGAAGATTAGTTATCACTTTATAAAAAACATTACGACAGGAAATTGGCCTAAAGTCAGCCAGGGTTGTAACATGTTGTGTCCTTGGGATGAGGGCATTGATGGATTGATTCATCCATTTGAGCAGCTTGCCTCATTCGGTTGTGCTTTGTCACTGAGAACTCTTTCTTGATTCTATGGGTGGTGGTGTATGGTCTTTCTTAGTTGGTGGAGTGATTTGTCTAGTTAATTCCATTAACAAACGAGACCTCATCTTGCTAACTAGCTATGTTGAGGAATCCCTCCGCAGCTAGCTTTTTAGAGTGACTACGGCTTTTTAGGCCATGGAAGTTTGAGGCAATAATAAGTCTGTGATGTCCTTAGATGTTTCGAGCCGAACGCGGTACACGGATGTATTCAATGAGTCTATAGCCTGGCCAACAGGCCCGGGTAATCTTTGAATTTTATCGTGATGGGGATAGATCATTGCAATTGTTGGTCTTCAATGAGGAATTCCGAGTAAGTGCGAGTCATCAACTCATATTGACTACTTCCTGGCCCTTTATACACATTGTCCATCACTTCTACCAATTGAATGGTCCGATGAAGTGTTTGGATCGCAGCGACGTGAGCGGTTCGCTACTCACGACACCACAAGAAGTCTATTGAACCTTATCATTTAGAGGAAGTAGAAGTCATAACAAGGTTTCCATAGGTGAACCTGCGGAAGGATCATTGTCGAATCCTGAAAAGTAGATGACGGTGAACTTATTCTTGAATAGGGCCTCCAGCGAGGAGTCTATGAAAACTCCCCGCCCGTTGTCCCCTCGGCCTACCGGGCCTACCGAGTGCCCTCGAGCAACCAGTCGTGCCTAATAAAAAACCCAAGCCTGGAAAGCGCCCAAGACTACTCAAGTGGGACTGCCTTCCCCTAGTGGGCCCATTTGCTACTGTCCCTGGGAGCTAAAGTATATATGTAAACCAAAATGACTCCCGCATTGATGAAGAACGTAGCAAACTGCGATACTTGGTGTGAATTGCAGAATCCCGTGAACCATCAAGTTTTTGAGCGAGTTGCATCCGAAACCATTAGGCCGAGGGCACGTCTACCTAGGCATCAGGCATCCCGTCGCCATCCCCTTGCCTCGTCCATTTTCGAAGGACTCGGTGCTTGCGAAAGGATAGAGACTGGCCTCCCGTGCACAACTCACGGCTGGCCTAAATCTTGGTCCCTTGTTGCGGACGTCACGATAAGTGGTGGTTAAAATCCTTAACTATAATGCGAGTCGTAGTGAGAAATGTGGTCAAGGCCTCCGAACTACCCTAGATGCCAGCCTCTCCCTCTCGAAAGAGCAAGAGTGCTTCCCATGACTGCGACCTCGAGTCAAGTGAAACTACCCGCTGAGTTTAAGCATATAAATAAGCAGAGGAAAAGAAACTAACTAGGATTCCCTTAGCAATGGTGAGCGAACCGGGAAAAGCCTAAACTTAGAATCGGGCGGCCCCGTCGTCTGAATTGTAGCATGGAGAAGTGTCCTCAACAGCGGACAAAGCACAAGTCCCCTGGAATGGGACATTAGATAAGGTGACAGTCAGGTCGTGCTCAGACCCTATCGCACCACGAGGCACTATTGGCGAGTCGAGTTGTTCGGGAATGCAGCCCTAATCGAGTAGTAAATTCCATTCGAGGCTAAATATGGGCAAGAAATCGATAGCAAACAAGTAACGCGAGGGAAAGATTAAAAGGACTTTGAAAATAGAGTCAAAGAGTGCTTGAAAATTATCGAGAGGGAAGCGGATATGGGCCAGCGATGCATCCCTGTCAAATGTGGAACATTGTCTAAATATTTTGCTGATTGGCTTGGGGCGTGGACAAGTGCAAATTGAGACAGCGACGAAAGCTCTGGCTGTAGATATGCTCGCGGAGACGTCATCGCCTCGATCTTTGAGGGACAACACACGCTATCGGCATGCTTCGATATCTGTACACTCTCGATGCTTGCCTGCGGGTTTCCTATTCTACTCGTCTTGAAACACAAATCAAGGATTCTAACATGTGTGCAAGTCAATGGGTGAGTAAAACCATAAAGCGCAAGGAAGCTGATTGGTGGGATCCCCACAAGGGGTGCAACATTAACAGACCTTGATCTTCTGAGAAGGCTTCGAGTGTGAGCATACTTGTCGGGACTCGAAAGATGGTGAACTATGCCTGAGCGGGGCAAAGCCAGAGGATACTCTAGTGGAGGCCCACAGCGACACTGACGTGCAGATCGTTCTTCTGACTTTGATATAGGGGCGAAAGACTAATCGAACCGTTTAGTTGCTGGTTCGCTCCAAAGTTTCCCTCAGGATATCTAGAGCTCGCGTGCATGTTCTATCTGGTAAAGCGAATGATTAGAGGCAGCAGGGGCTCAACGCCCTCTATCATTGTCAAACTTAAAATAGGTAGGACGGGACGGCTGCTTTTTTAAGTCGCCCCCTAGAATCAAGAGCTCTAATTGGGCCTTTTTTGGTAAGCAGAACTAGTAATGTGAGATGAACCAGAAGCCAGGTTATGGTGTCCAACTGCACCCTAACCTAGATACCACAAAAGGTATTTGTCGATTAAGACGGCAAGAGATGGTCATGAAAGTCAAAATCCGCTATGGAGTGTGTAACAACTCAGCTACCGAATCAACTAGTCCCAAAAATAGATGTTGCTCAAGCACGCGACTGATACCCAGTCGTCGAGGCAAGTGCCAGGCCCCGATGAGTAGGAGGGCGCGGCGGTCGCTATAAACTTGGGGGCACGAGCCTAGGCAAAGCGACCGTCGGTGCAGATCTTAGTAGTATGAGCAAATATTCAAATGATAACTTTGAAGGATAAAGAGGGGAAAGGTTCCATGTGAACAACACTTAAACATGGGTTAGTCGATCCTATAGGTCGGGGGAAGCCTGACAAATAGGGCGTTCTGCGCGTGCTCCAAGAGGAAATTGGGTTAAAATTGCTGAACCTGGAGTGGCGGCTGACGAAAACATTAGGGAGTCTGAAGATGTTGGCGGAGGCCTCGGGAAGGGTAATCTTTTATGTTTAACAGCCTGCCCACCCTAGAAACAACTCAGCTGGAGGTAGGGTCTAGTGGCTGGCAGAGCACTGCACGTCGCGTAGTGTCCGGTATGCCCACGGCTCTTGAAAATCCAGAGGTCCAATGCCGTTCATGCTCGGTCGTACTCATAACTGCATCAGGTCCCCAAGGTGAACAGCCTCTGGTCGATGGAATAATATAGGCAAAGGAAGTCGGCAAAATGGATCTGTAACCTTGGGAAAATGATTGGCTCTTAGGGCTGGGCATAAGGGTCCCAGTCCCAAACCCGTCGGCAGTCGATGGACTGCTCGAGCAGCTCTCGCGGTGATAGCGGGCCACCGAATACCGACCGGGAGACGGATTGGGAATGACTCTCTCGGGGGCCTTCCCTAGGAGTCGAACAACAAACTCAGAACTGGTAAGGACCAGGGAAATCTGACTGTTTAATTAAAACAAAGCATTACAATGGTCCCTGCGGATGCTAACACAATGTGATTTCTGCCCAGTGCTCTGAATGTGAAAGTGAAGAAATATTAACCAAGAGCGGTATACGACGGGAGTAACTATGACTCTCTTAAGGTAGCCAAATGCCTCGTCATCGAATTAGTGACACGCATGAAAGGATTAACGAGATTCCCACTATCTTTGTTTACTATCTAGTGAAATCACAGCCAAGGGAACGGGCTTGACATAATTAGCAGCGAAAGAAGACCCTGTTGAGCTTGACTCTAGTCTGACTTTGTAAAATGACTTGAGAGGTGTAGGATAAGTGGGAGCCCTTGGGAGAAAGTGAAATATCACTACTTTTAACGTTATTTTACTCATTTTGTAAATTGGAGGCAGGGCCTACGCTCTCTTTTTTGGACCTAAGGTCACCTCAGCGATCGATCCGGGCAGAAGACATTGTCATGTGGGGAGTTTGGTTGGGATGACACATTTGTTAAAAGATAACTAGGTGTCCTAGGATAAGCTTAATGAGAACAGAAATATCGTGTGGAAAAGAAGGGTACAAACTCATTTGATTATAATTTCCAGTACGAATGTGAACCGTGCAAGCGTGGCCTTACGATCCTTTAGATCTTCAGAATTTGAAATACAGGTGTCAGAAAAGTTACCAAAGGGATAACTGGCTTGTGGCATCCAAGCGTTCATTGTGACGTTTCTTTTTGATCCTTTGATGTCTCGTCCTATCATTGTGAAGAAGAATTCAACAAGTGTTGGATTGTTCACCTACCAATGGGGAATGTGAGCTGGGTTTAGACCATCGTGAGACAGATTAGTTTTACCCTACTGATGACAGTGTCGCAATAGCAATTCAACCTAGTAAGAAAGGACCCGTTGATTCACACAATCATTCATCGCGCTTGGTTGAAAAGCCAGTAGTGTGAAGCTACCGTGCATTAGGTTATAACTGAACGCCTCTAAGTCAGAATCCAGGCTAGAAGTGACACGTGCGCCGGCCGTCCATTTATTGACCCATAGTAGGGGCCTTTGGCCCCCAAGGGTACATGTCGTTGGCTAAGCCAGCACGGCAGAAGAGCCATGACGGCTGCCTTGAATTATGACTCCCATCGAGCGGTGAGCAGAATCCTTTGCAGATGACTTAAATACGTGACGGGGTACTATAAGGGGCAGAGTGGCCTTGCTGCCATAATCCTCTGAGATTCACAAATTTTTCATTTTGATTCTTCTCCCCTCTCCCCCATCCCACTCCCAACGCAACCTGCTATATTTCCCCGTGGGTTTTGGAACTCTCATTGCAGCCTTGAGTGCCGGGCACCAACCTAAGTGTCTGAAAAAATGCCTACTATAGAGGATTCTTTCTTGATAATATGAGTGGTGATGCATGCACGACCATTCTTGGTGGGTGGAGCGGTTTGTCTGGTTAATGAAGTTTACATTCTGCAACCACCCAAGTGATTAAAAAAATAGGTATCAGAGAGGGTTCTTTCTTGATCCTATAGGTGGTGGTGAACGCACTGTTGTTCTTGGTGGGTGGAGATGTTTATTTGGTTAATATCGTTAACATTCCGCCACCACCCTAGTGATTGAAAAAATGCGTATCACAGAGGGTTTTTCTTGATTCTATCTGTCGTGGTGCTTGCATGGCTGTTCTTGGTGGGTGGTGCGGTTTGTCCGATTAATGCCATTAACGAAAGGAGTACATGGGTTGGAAATTTTGCAATATATGTGTGCGACAAAACCTCTCTAAGGGTGGGGTGGGTGAGCATGGGGCATACTTAGGCTACTTGTGGGCCCATCGAGTAGCGAGTACCTGTGGAAATCTATGGGCACCATCGAGCAACGAGACACACAAAATGCAAGAAACACCTGGAAAAAATGTCAATGACGGTCGCCAAGTCTAATTAATAACGGCCACTAGTTGTAAAAGTTGAGATTCATCGAGTTGGTTTTTTACAAACCATTTCTTCTACTAACGCCATCACTTCGGTTGACTAACATTTTTCGTCCGACAAAAATATAATGGTGATTTTCCGCACAATATTTTGAGTGGTGGATATGATGTCTAGAAAGTGAAATAAAAAAATCTACTAAAAAATTACTAAAATAATTGTACATGTTCCTCCTATTGTGTTGATTCATTTCACAAAGTTTCGCATGAAATATCACATCCAAAATGAAGGATAAAAGTTTCCCAAAATTTCATTGTACTGCACGCCTCCATATTGGCACCAAGTGCCCCGACTTGAGCACCATAAGAAGACTTGCAAACCCTCCAAAAAAAATTGGCAAGAAATTTATGTTTTACGCAAATTTAAGAAAAAATATATTAAAAAAATAAATTCGATGATACTGGAATTACATGGTCTTATGTTTCGTTTCCCCTACACATGAGTGCTTCATTGCTTGCAAAATTTTTGTTTCAACTAAACAATGATGACGACATGAATATTTTAGCAAGACCATTCTATTGTTTCCTTTCCAACATTTTTAGAAATTTCATGACTAGTCTATGCAAGCTCTCAAATTTGTTTTAGAGAAAATACCCCGTCAGTTACTGCACGCCAATTGGCACCAAGTGCCCCGACTTGAGCATCATAAGATGACTTGCAAACCTGTTGCGCACAAAGTGCCGAGAGTTTCTCGGCATTATTGGGCACCATAAGGTGCCTAGAGTGGAACATGTCTTAGAAAAGTGAACACAACATCGGGCACCATGGGCAAAATCAGAAAATGTGTCTCAGAAAAGTCTAAAAAAAATTGTAGACATACCTTATGTTGTATACATCAATCATGAAAAATTTCATATCAAGATTAAGGATAAAAAATAGATATAAATTTCACAAATTTTTCCCACCTCTTTAGAAAGCCAGTGTCTACTGTTGCCAGGGGGAAAATTTTGCCAAGACTATTATAGAGGGGAACCAATTACCAGTGCCAGATTGGGCACCAGGCTTGCTGTTGGTTTGCTATCAGACATGTCATGTGCTGTGGTTGGAGACTTAGAAACTTGGGCAAGACGACATTGTTGTCTAGCTCCGACGGCACTCTCCAGTCACAATTTTTGGCATGCAGCATAGTATAGTGGTGGCGAGCCCTGATGCTGAAAAAGGTGTCATGCTAGGCTCTCCGTCCCCCCTCATTTTCCCGTGCCTCAAAGCAGGTCTTCTTCTTGGGTTGGCAATGTATGTTTGAGCAAGATGATTTCGAGCTTTGATGTAAATCTCTAGTCTCGACCTAGGCATGCCTACTTACAGTGATTGTTTTCGTGTGCATGCGGCGCGTGGTTAGGGTTGTTGGTTGTTATTGGCATTTGTCGTTCTTTCGAGTTCAATGGATGTCATCATTCAGCTTGCATACTCGATTCATGCAGAACGTTGCACTGCGTGAGTTTTGTTTAGATATGTGGGTAGGTCAGATCTCTGCTTTGAGCAGTGACTTCCTAGCTTGCACGCCTCTTCATTTGTGGGGTAAGAGCATTTGAGCCCTGTCCGATCATGAGTTTTCTGTGTTACGTACTATACGTGAAGGCATTCGGTAGTCCCATCATCCCTTGTTCGTGTTGTGTCTCCCCTTACGGGTCTCAGCACCAAATGCACCCCAAAGCTTACTCTGTGTTCAACCGACGCATTGTGTGTGGATAGTATATGGAGATAAGCTTGAGGTCTCGAATGCAAAATGCCCTGAGAGTATAGGGTTCCTCGACCTCAGTTTTGCCCGAACGAGCGTTTGTCACTAACCAGCACACGACCGCCGTTTTCGTGTTTGTGTTGTCATTCCCTTAGGTACGTTGGCACATGCGACAATGGTGTCATTAAGGAATGCTACCTGGTTGATCTTGCCAGTAGTCATATGCTTCCTTGAAAGAGTAAGCCATGCATGTGTAAGTATGAACTAATTCAGATTGTGAAACTATGAATAGCTCATTAAATCAGTTATAGTTTGTTTCATAGTAAACTTTACTCGGATAACCATAGTAATTCTAGAGCTAATACGTGCAACAAATCCCGACTTTTAGAAAGGATACGTTTATTAGATAAAAAGTCGACGCAAGCTCTGCCCATTGCTGTGATGATTCATGATAACTCGACGAATCGCACGACCCTCATGCCGGCAATATATCATTCAAATTTCTGCCTTATCAACTTTCGATGGTAGGATAGTGGTTTACCATGATTGTGACGGGTGACGGAGAATTAGGGTTCGATTTCAGAGGTGGAGCCTGAGAAACGGCTACCACATCTAAGGAAGGCAACAGACGCGCAAATTACCCAATCCTGACACAGGGAGGTAGTGACAATAAATAACAATACCAGGCTCTTTGAATTTGGTAATTGGAATGAGTACAATCTAAATCCCTTAACGAGGATCCATTGGAGGGCAAGTTTGGTGCCAGCAACCGAGATAATTCCAGCTCCACTAACATATAATTGAGTTGTTGCAGTTAAAAAACTCATAGTTAGACTTTAGGATGGGTCGGCTGGTCTACCAATCGGTGTGCACTAGTCTCTCGTACCTTCTACCGGTGATGTGCTCCTGACCTTAATTGGCCTGGTCGTGCCTTCGGTGCTATTACTTTGAAGAAATTATAATGTTCAAAGCAAGCCTATGCTTTTGATACATTAGCATGGAATAGCAATATAGGATTTCGGTCCTATTCTGTTGGCCTTCGAGATCGGAGTAATGATTAACAAGGACAGTCAAGTGCATTCGTATTTTATAGTCATAAGTGAAATTCTTAGATTTATGAAAGAAGAACTGTGAAAGCATTTGCCAAGGATGTTTTCACTAATCAAGAACGAAAATTAGGGGCTCAAAGACGATCAAATATGGTCCTTGTCTCAACCATAAACGATGTCGACTAGGGATCGGCGAATGGTGCTTTAAGGACTCCGCCGACACCTTATGAGAGATCAAAGTTTTTTGGTTTCGGAGGGAGTATGGTCGCAAGGTTGAAACTTAAAGAGATTGAGAGAAGGACACTACCAAGAGTGGAGCCTGCAGCTTAATTTGATTCAACACGGGGAAACTTACCAGGTCCAAACATAGTAAGGATTGACAGACTGAAAGATCTTTCTTCTTTGATCTATGTAAATAAAATTATAGATCAAAAGAGAGTTTACAAATACTCGCAGGCATTCTTGCGACAATTAATTAATGCGGCTCACAGGCAACCTGTGGCCGGTAAAGTAATAAGCAACTAATCTATCTGGTCAAAATATGGGGATACAAGGCATAAATAACCTTATATACCTATATTTTGATCTTGCTTACAATATAGTCCCTATCAGGAATATAAAGTTCAAAGACTACTTTCTTCCTCACTTCCATAAGTAATACATAGCGGATGCAAAGCATAATCTCTTCCAGCAGAAACTCCAATAAGACCCTTGGCTTTCTTTCATTAGCCATTTAAGGCTATTTTGTACAGTAGACATCCTCCGTTTAAGCCTTGCCCATTCCCTGATCCTTTTCAACACATCCGTAGCAAAGGAGTAGGTAAAATACAAGTGGGAGAAACTCTCCTCCTACTTATTACACAATTTACATGTCCTGTCCGTCTCTAAGAACTACAATCTATCCATGGTTGGCGATCTCTCCAACACTGTCAGCCACATAAGGAGCAAAAATTTTGGTGGGATAATATAGCTCCAAACAATTTTGGAGCAGATGCATTTTTGCCATTGATTTTGAAGAAATCATAAGCCTGAGATGCATGGAAAAAACCCTCCAATGACCCATGAGGACAATCGATCCATAGCAGCAATGGTTGAACCTTCAGCTACCACCAAATTGTCTCTTATTGAGAGGAGCCTTTTGATTAAAATTAGGAACTCCTTTCTGGCAGTAATGTCCCAAATAGAATTGGCTTTGATATAGCAATACTGAATCCATTGGCACCATAAAGTATCTTTTTTGTCATGTACATTCCAAAGAGCTTTCACTAGTAGAGCATCGTTCTATTTCTTGGTATCCTTTAGTCCAAGGCCACCCTACTATTTATGAAGGAACATAGTACTCCATGACACCCTTGCTAATGAGCTACCTCATAAGAATCTCCTACATAGGCAAGTAATTTTGTCCAATACCGTAGCCGAAATTGGTAAGACCCCAAGCCAAAAACTCTGAATTCCTTGCACCACCAAACAAATGACTTCCAATCTCCCAACATAGGATAGGTTAAGCCCTACCTTAAGTGGGGGGCATAATCTGCTACCTTCAAATAGACCCCAGAAAGTGGAAAACCCAAGTATCTAAATGGCATATAACCTATGGAAAACCCAATGAAATCAATGATAAGGTTTCTATCGAAATCATCCATGCCTGCAAGGTAAATACTAGACTTGAGAGAGTTAGCTTTTAGCCCCGGAGCTTCACCAAAATTATCAAAGCATCACAAATAATATGCATAGAAGGTAATCACCTCTAGTAAATATCATCACGTCATCGGCAAAAGCAAGATGAGAAATTTTCAACCTCTCACACTTAGGGTGGAAGTTAATATTGTTACTCAAGGAAGCACAATTTAAGCATCTCGAGAGATATTCCGTACAGACAACAAAGAGGAAAGGAGAAATAGGGTTCCCTTGTCTCAAACCCCATTCACCTTTGAAGAAGCCGAACACTTCGCCATGAACTTTTAAGGAGTAGGAAGGTGTACAAACACATACCATAGCCAAATTGATAAACACTCTTGGGAAATCCAGTGCACATAAAACTTTCCTCAAGAAGCCTAGTATCATAGGCTTTGCGAATATCAATCTTGAGAGTACACTTAGGAGAAGTTCTTTTCCTAGTATACCCTCTCACGATCTCTTGTGCCAAGTGAGTGTTTTCCACCATGCTTCTACCTATTACAAAAGCTGATTGTACCTTTCAATAATCATGGGCAGAATCTCCCCAAATCTTGTTGCCAACAGCTTTGTGATAACCTTTATAGCACACTACAACATGAAATAGGTCTAAAGTCTCCCATTGTAGATGCATGCTCACTCTTAGGTATAAGAGAGATGATAGAGTGGTTAACTTATTTGAGGAGTTGTCCATTTTCAAAAAAATCAGAGACAGCTGTATAGAAATCCTCTTCAATGAGATTCCAAGCCTTCTTAAAGAAGTAAGAAGTGTAACCATCTGGTCCTAGTGATTTATTGTTGCCTACTTCAAACAGGGCTGTCTTGATTTCATCCTTAGAGAATTTTTTCAACTGAAAATTTTGCTTGTGTAGATGTATCCTTGGTCCTAAATTCATAAGCTCAGCAATAAACTCCTGGACTTCCTGGCACATTTCAAGCAGGTTAGCATAGTAGTTGAGTAGCTCAACATGTATTTCCGCCATTGAAGTAGTAGTAGTACCATCAATCTTAGTTAGGGAGGAAATAAATTTTCTTTTAGCATTCTCTTGGTCAAAGAATGAAAAAGTCTAGAGCTTTTGTCCCCTTTTAAGAGGAAGTCACATTTGATTTTCTAAGCAAAGAATTTCCTCTCTGTATCACAAAGAAAGAATGCCTTCTTTTTTAGCTCACTAACCACTGCTTTGAGATCTTCATCAAAGGGGTTGTCATGTAAGGCCAGATGTGCCTATTTTAAATCCCTCCTAGCAGTTTCTGCTTTAGTAGAAATATGGACAAAATGATTCTTATTCAACTCCTTCATGTGCTTCTTCAAAAGTTTAAGTTTTCGGCATAGGATTTATTATTTTGTCCCCATCAACGGCACATTCCAATTCCTTTCAACAATGCTGAGATATTATTCATGCTCACATCACATGTTAAAAAACATAAAGCAAGCTTTGGGTCATTTAGGTGACTTAAAAAGAGACACCACACATGGGGAGTGGTCTGAAGTGCAGCCTGAAGGGTGGAAGTGTGTCGTAGTACTAAGCCCCATATCAAACCAATGTTGATTACACATTGTCAGGTCAATCTTGGACCAAGTGTCCTTGTTAGTGCAAGTAAAGTCAGAGCTTGTAGAGTTAATATCCACCAGTCCCAAGTCTACACAACAATTCATAAAGTCCCTTACTTCATATGAAGATACTTGTGTACAACCTTAATTGTCATTAGTGTTGAGGATACTACTGAAATCCCCAAGGACCAACCATGGAGTATCTTGGTTTGTGCCGAACTAAACAAGAGATTGCCATAAAGGTCTTCTCCCCACAACTGAATGTCAAACATAGACAAAAGAGATCAAAAAAAGTTTGTGAGATATCTAGCAAGTGACAGAGGCATGAATAACTTGTGTAGTAACTTCAATACTCTCCATTGTTGCAAGCTGAGGGTCCCAAAGAATAACTATCCTTCCAGCCTCATGCATACTGAAGTTATGAGTTGCCTTCCACCCTTTAAACTTCCATTGTATTATATCAAAAAGTCTTCCATTATCCAGCTTGGTCTCCATCAAGCCAAAAACAGCAATATCATTGTTTTTCAAAAAACTATGCACTTCCTTATGCTTGAGGGCTTTAGAGAACCCTCTAACATTCCACTAATCTACATTCATGATGAGTAAATATGAAGGGGAAGCCTCTTCCTTCTCTCTAACACTATTGTTTCATATCTTCCCATGGTTACCTTTCCTTTGTCCTTAATTGAAGCTTTTCTTGTCCCTTTATCAACAAGAGTTGGAGTGATTCTCTTATATATCCCTTTCTCTTCCCTTTGTGCATTTCTCTCTTCCAACACATTCAGAGTTTCCTACCCAGTAGGGGACAGTGTATCTGCCCTTCCTCCATTTCACTGCTTTGCTTCCCAGTTTTTCTCATAACCTGCTTAGAGGTATGTTCTAGTTGTGTGCCCTTTCCTTCAACAGATTTCTTCCCAACCTGAGTTAGTTGTGCCTCTTGCTGATCATGATTTAGGCCAGCATCATGGCCTAAAATCATTCTAGTTGTATTTTCAGCCTGCTTGTCCCGCTTAACGGTGGCGTTTTCCTACATATCACCATCCATGCTCTTCAATGTATTTTGTGTACTAAGTTAGTTCCCTTCTTGTTGTTTCCTCAGTTGTTCCTTTTTCTTGCACATCTCAATAGAGTGACCAAGAAGTTGACATAAACTGCAAAATTTCGGTAAGTTCTCATAAATGATAACTTGTTCCCTGAGTTTCCCATTCGGCAGCTTGATTGTCACTCCGTAACCAATTCCTTATCAATATCTACCTCCACTAAAACTCTTGCATAAAAAATTCTGTCTTTCCTTCCAGTCATGGCATCCGTACATAATGGTCACCAATTTTTTAGCAGATTTTTGCCAAGACTTGGGCATTCCATAAGTCTACCGGCAAACCAGGCAAAGTTACCCATATCAGCACAATTGTGTTAGTCCAAGCCCCAAACTCAAACAACGGTGGCATATTCTTCAAGATAAGCGGCCTCCTATATCATATACGGTCCACCATCTAGTATTTTTTGCCTATCTTCTTCCTTATCAAATCTGAACACTAACCAACCCGACTTATGTAGGTGGAATTTGTTTGTGGTATTCCATAAACTTCTCATTCTTGTTATAGCTTCAATACCCGGGAATCCGCCAGCAGCATAACCCACAAGAGAGTGACCCCATGTAACAACAACATCATCCACTTCATCATTGATTTCCTCAACCTCTTCTTGATTATCAACCTTAAAGAGAGAAATCCCTTTGCTAGGATTTCTGTTGTCTTGAAAGAGAAAGGCAAAAGATTTTTCTGGTTGTTCATTGGCACCTTTTCAGTAGCATAACAAACAGAATTTGTGGGTGTATCCTCCGATCGAAGAGTTTTTGAGACCAAGTGAGAGATTTCAGGAACAACCAAGGTTTCACATCTGTCCTCCTCAACAATTTTCTCCATAGCTTGCTATTAATTTTGAACATGGTTATGAACAACCAGTTTAGTGAATTTTTTTTAACCATTATTCCACCCAGAAAAGTAAAGCAGCAACAAGCGAATTAATCAGCAGCACCAGGCCGATTGTTGGCTTCCAACCAGAAAATAAATGACAGCAATACTCTAGAAGCTAGCAAAATTGAGCAGTCCCTGTGCAACAACACCAACCACACCAACCAGCAATGAACCGACAACATGACAATAAACACCAGCGATACCCCAGAAGATAGTAGACTAATGCAGCGGAAATATACAGCCCACCAATACTTTCCCACACACCATAGAACATAGCCGCAAACCAGAACACAGTAGATGAACCGGCAAGGTTCCCAATCAATTAAAACAAATAAGAACAATAAAACACAGTAGCAATGGAGTAATTGAATCGGCAAGGTTCTAAAAGAAAAATGAATGAACACTTAAGTTAACTAAGAACCAAACAGTAGCAGAACTTCAAACAATCAATGGGGTCACAGCCCAGTTGTTAGGAACACAGCAGTAGCATATAATCGAAACAGGCAGGGTTCTCCAGTAAATATGAACACTTGATTACAGAAAGAACCAAATAAGCAACAAGCTATAAGCAATTAAATAGGTCACAGCCTAACCAGTAATCATCCACAAAAAGCTCCCCAATTTCATACCAGGGATTGAAGTAAGGAAGAAGACCGATTGTTGCAGTGGTGGTGGAGTTCTGACACCGAAAATAAAAACCCAGCCAAAAGTCTTGTGGCTTCATTCAATTGACAACCTCCAACAACTTTAAAAGAAAAACCCACCTTCAAAACACCTTCAGAGCACCATCCATAAGCGGTTTCCGTCACCGGACAAGCCGCAGCAGCAGTGGCCTTTCGTTTGCGTATCTGGGTAGTTGTGAACCGAGATGTCACACATCAGTGAAAAGTCGACCAAGTTAAATCAAATAACTCCAGAAATTTTAGTTAAAATCAATGGAACAAGTATTAAAGTGGAATTAAAACCATAACAGTAACTAAAATCATGAACCGAATGGTGAAGAACTAGTGAAATCAGAAGCCTATGCGGTTAGTGTGTGAAATCGTACACAATCGAAAATAGTGGGATGTCTCTTCCTAACTCTTGCCTGAGATCTTTTTCTTGATTCTATAAGTGGTGGTGCATGCCCGTTCTTAGTTGGTGGAGCGATTGACTAGTTAATTCAATTAACGAATGAGACCTCAGCCTGCTAACTAGTTATGTTGAGGAATCTCTCCGCAGCCAGCTTCTTAGAGGGACTACGGCTTTTTAGGCCGCGGAAGTTTCAGACAATAACAGGCCCGTGATACCCTTAGATGTTCTGGGTCGCACGAGCACTATGCTGATGTATTCAACTAGTCTATAGCCTTCACTGACAAGCTTGGGTAATCTTTGAAATTTCATCATAATGGGGATAGATCATTGCAATTGTTGGTCTCCAACGAGAAACTCCTAGTAAGCACGAGTCATCAGTTTGCGTTGACTACATCCTTGCCCTTTGTACACACCACCCGTCACTCTTATCGATTGAATAGTCCAGTAAAGTTTTCGGATCGCGGCGACGTGAGCAGTTCACTGCCTGCAACGTTGCGAGAAGCGCACTGAACCTTATCATTTCGAGAAAGGAGAAGTCATAACAAGGTTTCCGTAGGTGAACCTGCAAAAGGATCATTGTCGAATCTTGAAAAGCAGACGATTGGCGAACTTGTTCTTGATTGGGTCTCGAGCAAGAGGTTTTTGAAGACTCCCTGCCCGTTGTCCCCTAGGCCTGCCAAGTGCCCTCGGGCAACCGGTCATGCCTAACAGCAAACCCCAGTGCGGAAAGCGCCAAGGAATACTTAAGTGGGATTGACTTCCCTAGATCAGCTCGTTCACGGTGTTATCCCTTGGAGCTAAGGTACCTGTGTAAACCAACAAACTGTCGGCAACAGATATCTTGTTGCTAAAAGCTTTGTGATAACTTTTCAAAAGACATTACAACATGATATGGCCTTGAAGTCCCCAACTGTAGATGCATGGTCTTTTTTAGGTATAAGTGAAATGAGTGAATGATTTACTTGCCTAAAGAGCTGCCCTGTTTCAAAAAAATTGAGAAACTACATCACATAGATTGTCTCCCAACAGATTCCAAGTTTTCTTAAAGAAGTAGGAAGTGTACCCATCCGACCCTGGTGATTTATCATTGCCAACATCAAAGAGAGCAGCTTTGATGTCCTCCTAAGAAAACTTCTCCACTAGAAAATCTGCTTGTACTGAGGAAACCTTCGGTCCAGAGTTCATAATCATGGTTTCAAAGCTTTGGACATCCTGGCTAGTTCCCAATATGTTGACATAGCAGTTGAGCAATCCATCATAAATCTCCGCTATAGAAGTAGTAACTGTGTCGTTAATTCTTGTGAGTGAAGAGATGAAGATCCTTTTGGCATTCCTTTTCACCAGGGAGTGGAATAATCTTGAGCTTTTGTCCCCATTTAGTAGAAACTCACACTTCAATTTCTGGCTATAAAATTTCCTCTCTACATCACACAGAAAAGTTGCCTTGCCTAGCAGTTCCCTAACCTCCTCTTTAAGCTATTGATCATTTGGATTATCATGTAGGGAAAGCTATGCCTGTTTGAGCCTCATTCTAGCATCTTCTGCCTTAGTGTGAATAACTTATGGATTAGCTTCCATAACTTCCACAACTACCAATCTAGGGTCCCAAATAATAATCATTCTCCCAGTATTGTGCATGTTAAAATTGTGAGTCACCTTCCATCTTTTAAACTTACATTTCATAATGTCAAATAATCTTTCTTCTTCCAATTCGGTCTCCATCAAAACAAAAACGGCAACATTATTATGCTTTGAAAAATTATTTACTTCCTTATTCTTGAGGGCTTTTGAAAACCCTCTAACATTCCACTATCCAATATTCATGATCACAAAATGTGAAGGGCCAACGCTTCCTTCTCTCTAAAGCAACTGCTTCACTTTTACCCATAGGCATCTTGTCCTTGTGTTTGACTAGAATTCTTTTGCCTCCTTTATCCACAAGAGTGGGAGTAATCCTCTTTTATATACCCTTGTAACCTCCTTGCATATCCATCTATGCCACAACCGTTGGAGTTTTATGTCTCACTATAAGGGTGTTAGTTTGTCCTTTCTCTCTTTCTTTGTCTTGCTGGCCGCATTCTTTCAAAGCCTGCACAGAACTTTGTTTACTATGGGTGGTGGTGCATAAATGCTCTTAGTTCGCGGAGCAATTTATCTGGTTAACGCAAGTTGTGCCCGAAGCCATTAGAAGGACTACGGAGGAATCTCTTCGTAGCTAGCTTCTTAGAAGGAGTACGGGGCCGAGGGCATTGCGATACTTAGTATGAATTGTAGAACCCGTGAACCATCAATTTTTTTAACGCAAGTTGTGCCCGAAGCCATTAGACTGAGGGCACGTCTGACTGGGCGTCACGCATCCCGTCGCCTTCTCCTGGCCGCGTCCATTTATGGAGGACTCGACGCTTACGGAGGCCGGAGACTGGCCTCTCCTGCACAACCCGCGATGGGCCTAAATCTTGTTCCCTTGTTGTAGACATCACGACAAGTGGTGATTGAAATCCTCAACTTGAATATGAGTCGTGAAGAGAACCGCGGTCGAGGCGTCCGAATGACCCCTGGTGCCAGCTCTTTCATCTTGAAAGAGCAGGAGCTTGTCACGATTGTGACCCAGGTCAAGCGAGACTACCCGCTGAGTTTAAGCATATCAATAAGTGAAGAAAAAGAAACTAACTAGGATTCCCTTAGTAACAGTGAGCGAACCGGGAAAAGCCCAAGCTTAAAATCAGGTGACCCCTCCGTTCGAATTTTACCTAGAGAAACATCTCTGGTGGTAGACCGAGCACAAGTCCCCTTGAATGGGGCATAAGAGAGGGTGACAGTCCCGTCGTGCTCGGACCCTGTAGCACCACTAGACGTTGATGAGTCAGGTTATTTGGAATTCAATCCTAATCGAGCTGTAAATTCTGTGCAAGGCTAAATACAGGTGAGAGACCGATAGTAAACAATTACCGCGAGGGAAGGATGAAAAGGACTTTGAAAAGAGAGTCAAAGAGTGCTTGAACTTGTCGAGAGAGGAAAGTGTATGGGGACCGTCGATGCTCCTTGGTCGGATATGGAACATTGTCTAAACGGTCTGTCGATCCGCTCGGGGTGTGGACTAGTGCAGATTGGGGCGGCGGCCAAAGCCCCAGCTGTAGATATGCTCGCAGAGATGTCATCACCTTGATCATAGAGGGAGAGCGCGCCATCAGCGTGCTTCCGTATCTATGTGCTCCCGGTACTGTCCTGCGGGCTCCCGTTTCGACCCTCCTTAAAACACGAACCAAGGAACCTTACATGTGTGCGAGTCAACTGGTGACTAAACCCATAAGGGCAAGGAGGCTGATTTGCGGGATCCCCCCGAAGGGTGCACCGTCGACCGACTTGATCTTTTGAGAAGGGTTCAAGTGTGAGAATACCTGTCGAGACCCGAAAGATGGTGAGCATGCATGAGCGGGGCGAAGCCAGAGGAAACTCTTGTGGAGGCCCGTAGTAAGACTGACGCGCAAATCGTTCGTCTGACGTGGGTGTAGAAGCGAAAGACTAAACGAGTCGCCTTGTAACTGGTTCCTTTTCGAAGTTTCCCTCAGGATAATTGGAGTTCGCATGTGAGTTCTTTTGGGTAAAGCCAGTGATTAAAGGCATCGGGGGTGCAACACAACTAACCTATTATCAATCTTTAAATAGGTAGGACGGGGCGGCTGCTTTGTTGAGCCATCCTACAGAATCAAGAGCTCCAAGTGGGCCCTTTTTTGTAAGAAGAACTGGCAATGCGGGATAAACTGGAAGCTGGGTTACAGTGCCCAGCTGCGCACTAACCTAGTTACCAAAAAGGGTGTTGGTCGATTAAAACAGTACAACGGTGGTCGTGGAAGTCAAAATCTGCTAAGGAGCATTTAACAACTCACCTGCTGAATCAACTAGCCCCAGAAATGATGGTGCTCAAGCACGCAACCTATACCCAGCCGCCAAGGCAAGTGCAAGGCCCCAATGAGTAGGAGGACACGGTAGTCTCTACAAAACTTAGGGCCCGAGCCGTTGTTGCAGATCTTGGAGGCTGTAGCAAATGTTCAAATGAGAAATTTGAAGAACGAAGAGGAGAAAGGTTTTATGTGAATGGCACTTGCACGTGGGTTACTCGATCCTAAGGGTCAGGGGAAGCCCGATAGGTAGCGCGTTCCACGCGTGCTCCAAAAGGGATCGGGTTAAAATTTCTGAATCAGGACGTGGCGATTGACGGCAACGTTAGGGAGTCCGAAGATGTCAGCGAGGGCCTCGAGAAGAGTTATCATTTCTATTTAATAGCTTGCCCATACTGAAATCGGCTCAATTGAAGGTAGGGTCCAGCGACAGGAAAAGCACCACACGTTACATGGTGTCCGATGCGCTGCCAGTGGCCCTTGAAAATCTGAAGGATAAAAAAAGATATAAATTTCACAAAATTTTCCCACCTGCTCAAAAGCCAGTGTCTACTGTTGCCAGGGAGAAAATTTTGCTAAGACTATTATTGGGGGAACCAGTTGCTGGTGCCAGATTGGGCGCTAGGCTTGATGTTACTTTGCTAGGAGGCATGCTATGTTCTATGGTTGGATACTTGGAAACTTGGGCAAGATGACATTATTGTCTAGCTCCAGCGATACTCTCCGGCTACAGTTTCGGCATGCGGCATGGTGTAGTGGTGGCGAGCCTGACGCTGAAAAAGGTTTTGTGCTAGGACTCCCGTCCCTCAAGGTTGGTCTTCTTAGGTTGGCGATGTATGTTGGAGCGAGATGAGTTCGAGCTCTGATATAAATCTCTAGTCTCGATCAAGGCATGCCTATTTTTGGGGATTGTTGTTGTGTGCGTGCGGCACGTGGTTGGGCTTGTTTGTAATTGTTGGCATTTGTCGTTCCTTCTAGTTCAATGGATATCATCGTTCAGGGTGGATGCTCAATTCATGCAGAACGTTACACCACGTGAGTTATGTTCGAACTGTGTCGGTAGGTCGGATCCCTGATTTGGGCAGGGACTTCCTAGCATGCACGCCTCTTCATTTGCAGAGCAAGAGCATTTGAGCCTTTTCAGATCATGAGTTTCATGTGTTGCGTATCATATGTGAAGGCATTCGGTAGTCCCATCATCCCTTATTCGTCTTATATCTCCCCTTACGGGTCTCGACATCGGATGAACCTCGAAGCTTACTTGATGTTCAACCTATGCATTGCGTGTGGATGGTACATGGAGATAAGCTTGAGCTTTCGAATGCAGAATGCCCTAAGGGTATGGGGTCTCTCAACCTCAGTTTTGTCTGAATGAGCGTTCGTTGCTCACCAGGGCATGATTGTCGTTTTCGTGTTTTTGTCCCCGTACCCTCGGGGTGTTGTTGAGGAATGCTACCTTGTTGATCTTGCAAGTAGTTATATGCTTGTCATAAAGCCATGCATGTGTAAATATGAACTAATTTAGAGTGTGAAACTCCAAATAGCTGATTAAATCAGTTATAGTTTGTTTGATGGTATCTTCTACTCGGATAACTCTAGTAATTCTAAAGCTAATATGTGCAAAATACCTCGACTTCTGGAAGGGAGGCATTTATTTGATAAAAGGTCGATGCGGGCTCTACCCGTTGCTTCAATGATTCATGATAACTCAACTGATTGCATGGGTACATCATTCAAATGAACTATCCTATTATCAACTTTCGATGGTAGGATAGTGGCCTATCCTGGTGGTGACAGGTGACGGAGAATTAGGGTTTGATTCTGGAAAGGGAGCCAAAGAAATGGCTACCACATCCAAGGAAGGCAGCAGGCGCACAAATTACTTGACCCTGACACGGAGAGATAGGGACAATAAAGAACAATATCGGGCTCCTTGAGTCTGGTAGTTGGAATGAGTACAATCTAAATCCCTTAACGAGGATCTATTGGAGGGCAAGTTTGGTGCTAGAGTCGTGGTAATTCCAGCTCCAATAGCGTATATTTAAGTTGCTGTAATTAAAAAGCTCATAGTTGGACTTTGGGATGGCGGCCAGTCCGCCAATCGGTGTGCACCAGTCGTCACGTCTTTTCTACCAGCGATGCGCTCCTGGCCTTAGTTGTCCAGGTCGTGCCTCCGGCACCATTACTATGAAGAAATTAGAGTGTTCAAAGCAAGCTTAGGCTCTGGATGCATTAGCATCGAATAACAATATAGGATTTTTGTCCTATTCTGTTGGCTTTCGGGATTGGAGTAATAATTAACAGGGACAGTCGGGGACATTTGTATTTCATAGTCAGAGGTGAAATTCTTGGATTTATGAAAGGCAAACAACTGCAAAAGCATTTGCCAAGGTGGGGGCTCGAAGATGATTAGATACCGTTCTAGTCTCAACCACAAACGATGCCAACCAGGGATCGGCTAATGTTGCTTTAAGGACTCCAGCGGCATCTTATGAGAAATCAAAGTTTTTGGGTTCTAGGAGTATTATGGTCGCAAGGTTGAAACTTAAAGGAATTAACAGAAGGGCAATACCTGGAGTGGAGCTTGCAGCATAATTTGACTCAACACTGGGAAACTTACCAGGTCCAAATATAGTAAGGATTGACAAACTAAGAGCTCTTTCTTAATTCTATGGGTAGTAGTGCATGGTCGTTCTTAGTTGATAGAGCGATTTGTCTGGTTAATTCAGTTAATGAACGTGACCTCAATGAGCTAACTAGCTATGTGGAGGAATCCCTCTGCAACTAGCTTCTTAAAGGGACTACGGCCTTTTAGGCCATGGAAGTTTGAGGCAATAACAGATTTGTGATGCCCTTAGATATTCTATGCCACAAGCGCTACATTGACATTTCCAACAAGTCTATAGTCTTGGCCGACAGGCCCGGGTAATCTTTGAAATTTTATCGTGATGGGGATAGATCATTGCAATTATTGGTCTTCAACGAAGAATTCCTAGTAAGCGCGAGTCATCAACTCGCGTTGACTACGTCCCTGCCCTTTGTACACACCACTCGTCGCTCCTATCGATTGAATGGTCAGATGAAGTGTTAGGATTGTAGCGACATGAGCGATTTGCTGCCACAACGTCGTAAGAAGCCTATTGAACCTTATCATTTAAAGAAAAGAGAAGTCGTAACAAGGTTTTCGTAGGTGAACCTGCGGAAGGATCGTTGCCAAATCCTAAAAAGTAGATGACTGGTGAACTTGTTCTTGGATTAGGCATCGAGCGAGGGGTCTGTGAAGATTCCCTACCCGTTGTCCCCTCTGGCCACCGGTCATGCCTAACAGCAAAACTCGGTGCGGAAAATGCCAAGGACTACATAAGTGGGATGACTTCCCTTGGTTGGCCCGTTCGCAGTGCTATCTCTGGGAGCTAAGGCACCTGTGTAAACAAAAACGACTCTCGGTAGCGGATATCTAGGCTCTCACATCAATGAAGAATGTAGCAAACTGCGATACTTAGTGTGAATTACAGAATCCCGTGAACCATCAAGTTTTTAAACACAAGTTGCGTCCAAAGCCATTGGACAGAGGACACGTCTGCCTGGGCATCATGCATCCCGTCACCCTCCCCTCGCCTCGTCCATCTATGAAGGACTCCGCGCTTGTGAGAAGATTGAGACTAGCTTCCAATGCATAATCCGTGCCCGGCCTAAATCTTGGTCCCTTCCTGTGGACATCTCGACAAGTGGATGTGGAACGTTATCTAAATGGTCCGCTGATTGGGTCGGGGCTTGGACCTGTGTGGATTGGGGCGACAGTAAAGCTCGGGCTATAGATATTCTCCCAGAGACGTCATCGCCTCTATCGTGGAGGAAAAGCACGAGCCATCGACATGCTTCGGCATCTGTGCGTTCCATCGATGTCCCAACTCCAAACCAACTATACATCAAGAGTTTCCCTTTTATTGTTGCTGAAAAAAGAAGAAAAGAGTCCCATTTCTACAAGTATAAGGTCCACTTGCCTTGCACTGTAGCTAACATCAGGTGGTCTCGAAAATGATGGTCTTAGGCCTTCTTTGTACCGTTTGTGCCTTTCTTGCCAAAATCCTTATCAAATCAATCCCTAGTTCCCTTTTTGTGCCTTCATGCGAAGGGTTTTAATCATTTCTTTTCTTTCTTCTTTTAAACTCATAATACATAAAACTTCAATTTGTGGACTTAATGGTTAGTATATCTGTTTAGCCATTTTGAGAGGGAAAATAGATAAGTGTGGGGGTAAGGAGCGAAGAAAGAAAGAAAATTATGTTTATGAAAAAAAAGGGTATTTTGTATTTCAAATGTTTAGTGCTTGGCTATTGAAAAGAGAGAAAAAAATTGATGCTTAAAAGGAAAAAAAGTGAAAAAGAGAAAAAAATGAAAAAGAATTACAGAAAACAAAGAAAAAAATATGAGTGTTTATTTTATCATTAGAGTTAATTCTCGAAAAATATCAAGCATCTCTCTCTTATAGGTGATAATTTTAGAGTAGTCCTAATTTTAACATCAGCGCGCTTGTAGAAATAGGATTGTTAGTGATGTGAAAAGCTACCTAACTATCACAATAGAGAAGAACCAGACGAGTCAGAGGCACTTGAAGATCATAAAGTTATCGGTGAAGCTAGTTTAATTCACACAAGGTCATAGCCATATATCGATATTCCGGTAAGCAGAGGAATGATAAATAGTGTGTTGTCGCTTTGTCCTCTAAGAAATAGGGGAACCTCCCAAAGAAACAAAATAACCGGTAACAAAGCGACGGGTGATAAGGCAACTAGCCCAGTCTGAATCACAATATGCAGTAAGGAGAAAAGGAGAATAAGATCACAACAAGATCCCTTGACCAGAATGGCCCTTAAGATATTAGACAACTCGAAGATTGGCATCCCAATGTCCATTACAAGGGACAAGCATAAATTGGGCCAAAACATGGACCGCATAGGCAAGCTCTGGGCTAGTGAGAGTTAAATATGTCAGCTTTCCAATCAGGCAACAACACAAACCTGATGTGGCAAAAAATGGGCCAGACGCCTTGGCCAAGTTTTAGCTCGGTTCAAGAGGAGTGGAAGGGGACTTAGCCCCCATCATGCGAGTTTCAGAGATTACCTCCAAAGTGTAATCTATAAAAATACATGACACAAAAATATTCCACTTGAATTTCGGGCGATCTCAATCCCTAAGAAATACGTGAAAGGACCCAAGTCTTTTATATGAAATCAAGAGCTCAAATATTCTTTAAATTTCATAATAAAGGATGAAGAGTTTTCAGTGATTAATAGGCCATCCACATAAATAAGCACACATGAAAATATGTCACGTTTGCGGTAAGTGAAGAGTGAGTATTTAGTATAAGAGTCATTGTGTACGTCCATCTGATGAACCGGCTAATTTCTTGGTCAAGTAATAGAAAGAAAAGTGCATACTGTGACCATCTTTGCTACAAGAGCAAAATTCTGGGCGAAAACTAGACCTTCTGTTTGGGTGTTGCCTAGAATAACTGATGTGTTTTAAAATAAAACAGGAATGTTAAATCCTAATTACTACAATGCAAGGCAAGTGGACCTAACAAAGTAGAGATGAGTTTCAACCCGAGTGTCGAATCTCTCAAGGAACGGATGAAGGTTCAAGTACTAATCGTGTTTCTAATGTCCAGTCAGAAAAAGAAAGATGATGTTGTTGATGAAAAATAAAAACTTAAAAGCAAAAAAGAAAGCATTACTAAAATGACTTTCAAAAGAATTATAAAGACAAGAGTTTGGGTTGGTGGAATCCCTCTAATACTTGTTACTAATTCAATTGGAAAAACTTTAATGAAAACGATGTTGAATTACTTAAGTTGGGTCATCACTCAAAATCAGGCAATCCTTATCTCTCGGACGAAAGCAACCCTACTCACTAACCCTTAAAGGAAAAAATCTCTTTTCTCCCTAATAAATTATAAGTGCAATAAACTTAGGTGATTTAAAAGACCTAAAAGTGCAAAATCGTATCTCTAGTCAATTGCCTCAATTAACCCCCAATTGGTTGCCCTAGATTATTCTTCCTTTTTTCAATTCCAAACAATCTTGCGAATAATCTAATCTGGCGATAATTAAATTATAAACAAACACAAATGGAATACAGCGTAAATTAAAACAGGCATTTAAATCGAACCAAGAACTTCATAATCAAGAATTAGGGTTCAACCCTAAAACAAACAATAAAAACTACTCAGTATTCATATTAATAAAAACTTAAATTAATAAAAGAATTCAATAACAAGAAAAGGAAAAGAAAGCTTAGGCCGCAATTGAATCTCGAACGTCTTCTAAAATCGTATCTCGAGTCACCAAGTCGAAGATCGAAATCTTGATTCAAAGTCTTCAATTCTTGAATCCAAGAAAATAAACCTTGCAGAAATCTTGAAATTCTATTAACTAAAGAAAATATAAAAGCTTGAATTCTAAAGAGTGTTTAACTAATCTAACCTAATTAATCTACTACTAATCTAAACTAATCTAAACTTTATCTATTTATCTAATTACATCTACAAAACTTGTTGTTCGAATAGCTGCAAATAAACCCCCTTATATAGAGGTGAAAAACACAAGAAAACCAAATCAAAATTGGAGAAGAAATCAAGAAAATCGAGTTTGAATTGGACTTGAACAGCCCTTGCCAGCAGGCCTACCGTCTACAGTAGGTCTCTATCTAGCCAATACCCTTGAATCCTCGGTAGCTATCAGTGATGGTAGGTCAGCCTACCTCATGCGGTAGGTACTGCATTTTTGCCTACGGCTTCGTTTTTTTGTCATTTTCGCTCCGTTTTTGTTTCTTTTTCATCATTTCCACGTCCGGAGGGCACCTAAGATAGTAATAAGAGATAATTAGCTAAAAAATATACTTTTACATATTAAAAACATCGAAAACAATGAAATTAACATATAGAAAAATATGCACTTATCAATAACCAACCTTGCTTGTATCTTTCAACTGTCCCATTGGCTTTATATTTGA
Organism: Catharanthus roseus; assembly: GCA_028651295.1. Classification (NCBI taxonomy): domain Eukaryota; kingdom Viridiplantae; phylum Streptophyta; class Magnoliopsida; order Gentianales; family Apocynaceae; genus Catharanthus; species Catharanthus roseus. The sequence continues at coordinate 1,954,566 of JAPQWS010000116.1, forward strand.
TGCGGAAAACTCGTTTGCTAGCTAAGGCCCGTTTCTCAAGAGGCAAATAAGTTAAGGTCCAAGTGCCATTTTTCTCGAGGATGCCAATCTCTTGCTTCATAGCCAAGTGTCATTTGGGATTAGATATAGCTTTAGAAAACCTGGTAGGTTCAGTTTTTGCAGTAACAGAGGCTAAAAACTACCAAAGGGAATCAAAGAATTTATCATACCCTACAAAATATGTTAAAGGATAAAGGGACTTACCTGAAAGATCCGATGAATTAGAGTGAGCAGGGGACGAATGGGATTTTTGTGATGAGTTCCAAATAGTGTTACACATATAATATTTTAATTTTGCACGAGCTTGTCTTGTTCGAGTGCTTGTTTGGAGCTGTGTTGCAGCCTTAGCGACTAAGTTGGGACATGCTTTACTGGAATTTAAACTGGAAGAAGAAAAAGATAGGTTAAAGTGTCTCGGCCTTGCTTCACATTTGGTTCTCCATCCGGGCTGACGACACTAGGCCCTAGTGTAGTCGTTGGGCCAAGTGTTGTGGAATCCAAATGGCGCATGCCAGCTGCTGGAGAATCTTGCAAACAACTGGAGAAAAGTCCATCTGTGTGTGGGTCTAGCCCAATAGCAGGTGGGCTTGCATCAATTTCCAGATTCGTGCCTAAAGGGGGTCCAATATCAATGGATTGTGGACCAAGCTGGCTCCCTCTCACTTGTGTGGGTCACTTCTGTCTAACTGATAGTATACTACCTTGTATCTCCCCAAAATTGACCAGATCTCGAAAATTACTTGATGCGGAATGATCTTCAAGAGCATAAAATTTCATCCAATAAGTGAGGGAGAAAACAAACAAAACAAGTGTAACAAGTAGAAGAGAGAAAGTGCCTTTGAAAGGACTTGAAATTGTTAAACTTCTAGTAACCTTGGATATATTAAATCCAAGACTTCAAGAAGGTTTAAACAAAATCTTTTCTTCAAAGTGCAAGCAACCTAAGGTATTTTGAACCTTAGACCTCAATGAAACAAGAAGAAGACCTCAAGACTAGTTTTCTACAAGAGTGTAGTAACTAGTATGAAGGAATTTTGATGACTAACCTTGAAGCTCTTGGAACTTTCAACAAGTGTTCAAAGTGATTTTTCTTTCAAGGAAGTTCACCCTTGTAGAAGATAGAAAAACTAAGATAAGAACTAAGAATACTAAGAGAAGAACCTTTGTCTTTGAAAAGTTTTCTTGATTAGCTTCTTCAAAATAGAAGACTACATATTTATAGAGACTTGAGGGAGAAAGTAGGAATTTTTCCCTCTCATATTTTCAGCCTAAAGGATAGATATAACCTATACATACACTTGATAAGACAATAGAGGTGTTTTAATTGCATTTGGGCTATTCTAGAGCACTAGTCAACACATTGCCAAAATAGGAGTCAATTTTCCAGCTTGGGCAAAAGGGCTTCCAACCATCTATCAAGGTGAAATTTCAATTTCTAACTTATTCAAAACTTTAGGATATTGCCCCATAAAGTATTGGACATCAAAATTTAAGCCTTGAAACTTCTCTTGCTCAATTTGATCCTTGTGACTCTTTAGTTGTTTTACCTTGGCTCTTGTCACAACTCCTTGATTTTCTTGCATGTCTAACCGATACACATCATTATTGCAAATCTTTGTTTTCTTTGTTGAACCAGAAAAACTAAGGAAACTTGCTTTCATAAAAAATAACAATCCGGGACAAGATTATTTTCTTGGGTTTCCAAGCCATAAAACTGCCTACCTTTTTTCCCAAAAGGATATCCAATAAAAACACGAACATGACTTTGGGCATGCAACTTATCTTTCGGTAAATCGTGATCATGTACAGAAGCCAAACAACTAAAACTCCTAATATGAGAGTAAAGAGGTAACTTTCCAAGTAGCAATTCATAACGAGCTTTCCCTTTTAGTAGATTAGATGGTGTACGATTGATTAAGTAGATTGTTGTAAGCACACATTCTCTCCAAAACCTTTTAGGCAAATTCCCTTGAGAACGTAAGGCACGAGCCATATTGCTACTTGGAAATTCATAACGAGCTTTCCCTTTTAGTAGATTAGATGGTGTACGATTGATTAAGTAGATTGGTGTACGAGTAGCAATTCATAACGAGCTTTCCCTTTTAGTAGATTAGATGGTGTACGATTGATTAAGTAGATTGTTGTAAGCACACATTCTCTCCAAAACATTTTAGGCAAATTCCCTTGAGAACGTAAGGCACGAGCCATATTGAGGATGTGGCGATGCTTGCGTTCCATTCTCCCATTTTGTTTAGGAGTTCAATCTATAGTTGTATGATGCAAAATACCATGTTCAGAAATAAGTTTTCAAGCATGTAAATTCTGTCCCATTATCAGTATGAACAATTTTAACCGTTTCATGAAATTGATTCTTCACCATAGCAAAAAATTCTTTCAAAACCCTAGCAACTTCGGATTTTCAGCAATCAAATAAATCCAAAAGGCTCTAGCATAATCATCTAAAATGTTCAGAAAGTACGAGGCCCCACATGTAGTACAGTTTTATATCATCCCTAAAGATCATAGTGAATTAACCTAAAAAGTTTTGATGCATTATTTGAACTTAAAGGAAAAACATCCCTTGTTTGCTTAGCACGTAAAAAAATATCACAAAGGCAATGACTAGTATTATTAGAATCATCCAAAGAGTTATTTCTCAAAAACTGATTGACCATAAAATCCGACGGGTGCCACAATCGAACATGCCACAAATCACTTGAGTTTAGCCAAGTAGATGAAAAAGCAACCAAAGACGGTAACTGCAACATTCGGTTGAAGAAAATCACACTCCTCTGCTTACCCACTCTAATTGGTCTCATCGAGGTACGGTCATGTATAACACAAAGGTCATAAAAAAAAAAAAACAACAATTAATTAGACCCCCAAAGTATTTTTGCCATGGATATCAAATTACACTTAAGCTTAGGTATGAATAACATATTATAAATTTTAAAATTGGGACTTAAACAAGCACAACCACCCTTTAAGGCAACAGCCTCGGCACCATTCAGCAAACAAATTGTAAATTCCTCATAAATGTTTCCTACCAGTTATGTGATGGGAACATCCCGAATCTAAAATCCATAAATCACGCATCTTACCAGAAAGTTTGTTCGCACTAGAGGATGAATTATTCAACAATTTCAACAAGTTAGACCACCGTTTGCTGCTCAATCTCAAAAAACCCAGCTGGAGTTGTGTTGCCATGATTTGCATGACGGTGTGTTCATCTTTGTTGGTGGCAACGTTTGCCCATCCACTGCCCTATTAATTTGCTGCGTCAGTGCTCCAGATGGCCCCCCAGCACCTCCATGGCCAACTGGATTGAACGACCTCTCCCACGACCTCGACTTTGATTCCCTCGACCTTTGCCAGGAGTAGCACTCTCGGTAAGACCTTTGGCCTACTAGACAGAGTAGCCAACCAACTGATACCAGTTGGTAGCTTCATGTCTGGGTTTTTGACAGGGGCTACATGTCGGCCTTCTTTTTTGTTGCTGGCCAGTTTTAATGGCTGAAAAAGCCACTCCGGCGCCACCATGTTCATCCTCGGTGTTTTTCTAGCCAAACTGCGATATTGCTCCTCTTTGTATATCCAAGCAAGTACTTTCTTAACCTTTGGAATTGGCTCTTCTTGGATTATATTGGATCTTACAATTCTCGAAGTTTCATCATTCAAACTCATAGGAATTGATATACTATTTCTTCTTACTTTTTCTTTGTAAGAATGGCTGAAATTTTGGCATGACTGCAATAGAGGGTAATTGTGCCCGAACAATTTGTCAAACAATGAATTGTCAGTGTAAAGTATGACTTTAGATAAGATAAGGTAGAGGCAAAAATTTGTTATACGCGAAAACTATTGCAAGTAACTCCTTCTTTGTGCTTGTGTAGTTCGCCTGAGAAACCGTGAGAGTCTTACTTGCATAGTAAATTAGTTGAAAATAACTTACCCTTCCTCTTGCCTAAAACAACACCTATTGCAAAGTCACTAGCATCATACATCAGTTCAAGAGGAAGTGACCAATCTAGAGCACCTAAGATAGGAGAATTCATTAGCTTTTTTTAAGAAATGAAAAAGTATGCAACCAAGTATTATAAAAATTAAAAGGAGAATCTTTCTCAAGCAATGCAGTAAGAGATTTTGTAATTTTTTAAAAAAACTTTTATAAAGACCTATAAACCCCTGCATGCCCCAAAAAACTTCTCACTGCCTGCACAAAAGAATAGAAAAATCATCCATGAAAACATCTACTATTTCCCCCACTAAACCCTCAAATATAGTCATCATGCAACGCAAAAAAGTAGCAAGAGCATTGCATAAACCAAAAGGCATACGCCTATAAGTAAATGTACCATAAGGGCAGGTGAAAGTGGTTTTCTCCTGGTCTTTGCAAGCGATGGGAATCTGGAAGTAGCCTGAGAAACCGTCCAGGAAGCAGTAGTAAGAATGGCCCGCTAATCACTATAACCGTGCCTCTAAGATTTAAATGAAATAAGATATACAAAGGGGGTTTTTAACTAAGAGGAACAAATGAAAAGTAGAATTAAATATTAGGAATAAAAGCTTAGTTTTGGAAAGAGTTTATTGGAAAAGAATTGAATGATGGAATCCCCTTAGATTCGTCAACTACTCCAATTTGAATAAACATGAAAAGGATGATTTTGAAATATCATAGTTGTGTCTATGAGCTCGAGAAACCCCTATCTCTAGGCGAAGTCCACTCTATTCACTAACGTTTAGAGAAAAATCTCTTCTCTTTCTAACCGATTATGAATGTATTACAAATACAAGTGAATTAAGGACCTAAGAATTGTAATTAGTATCTCTACTCAATACCCACTCCTATTGTTCAATTAATTGCCCTAAATTGATTTTCCTTTTCATTTCCATTCAATCTTGCAAATTTAACGATTCTGTAAAAATCAAATAAGCAAAAACACAATTGAACAACAACCAATTGAAAACAAGCATTCAATTTCATAAAAATCCTAATTAAAGAACATATCATCCCCATTCAACAAATTAAAACCTATACACTAATCATTGTCAATAAGCATAAATTCATAACAAAAAAATCCATGAAAAAATAAGTGAAAACAACGCTTAGGTCTAAGCTTGAGGATTCTACAGTTCTGTCTCGTCTCTCGATTTCGCCCAAAAAACTCGAAATTACTCCATTTCTTATATTCAAACTCTTCTACATATAATTTTCAATTCTAATCTATGAAATATAAACACTATGAGAGGTTTGGGGATAATTTGTAAGAGGAAAATCGCCCAAAAAGTAAATCCTCTCTGCCCTAACTGAAGAATGATCTGAAAACACCCAAAAAGTACACTTAAGAAACCCAAATTAGAGTAAAACAAGGCTGACCGGGGCCTACCCTGAGCGGACGGGTGAGGCCTAATGCCTACAGTAGGATTTTGTCCTAATTTGTGCAAAAATTTCCATGACCTACCACTCCTCAACACCTACCGACCAGATGGTAGGCTGCTGACCAAGGAGTGCCAAATTTTCGTCTTCTCCATTTGCATCTGGTTTTCTCCCATTTCAGCTTGTATTCATCTATAACTCCTTTGTGAAGTACCAAAGCCAAGAAAAGACAAAAATGGGGGTAAATCACTTGTTTTATACACTATAAACATAAAAAACCAACACAATTAACATATGAAAACAACGATAATTACACATATTTCAATTACCAACCAAGAAACATACTTTAAGATCCACCCACTGTTCGTCGGCTCGCTTGGAATAATTTATGGAGGACTTAGGACTAGGTTCTATGGAATTTAGAATCCACGAACCAACCAAGGTGTTGACTTCCCACTATTCTTTCTCTTTCTTCGAGTCATCGGTATCGGGATCAAACCATTAATGAATCCCAATATTTTTCTTTGATCATAAAGCCAAATGCATAGCCTTTGCCCATTCGACATAATTATTATCCTTAAGGTTCGCTTTGAGTTGAACCTAGGTAATAATTAATCTGGATCCATCAAATGATGCAACGTAATATGCATCCTTTTTAACAGCCTTTCGTTTGACATGGGTTTCTTCCTCTATGTTGGAAGAAACGCTTCCCTCTTCCATGTCTTTACTCATTGTGAGAAAAAGACAGAGACTCTAATACAATATAAGTTTTCTGTGGGAAAACTTAACGGTGTGTTTTGTTTTCATTTCAAAGTTCTAGCTCCCTTGCTTATTTTGTTGTTTAGATGGCCTTTGAATTTTAATTGTTTAAATCTTAGCAATGTTTATATTGTTGAATCATTTCTATTGTTGCCCGCATTTATAGATATTTGAAGTAAAAGATTCAAGGACGAATCATGTTAAGAGAGGAGGTATGATATGAATCGACAAAGGATTGTTCACCAATTTTGTGATTTCTCTGTTGTAGGTTCCTTTCGACTAGTTTATGCCCCATTGCCAATAGGGTGAATTTATTGAGTACGATTCGAAAATCGAGAAAATGTTGTGGAACCCGCCAGCTATCAATTTCAATACAATGGATAGAATGGCATTGGTAGTTATAGATAAGGCGAAAAAAGAGGAGGACCCAAGGGATCCACCTCTGCCACTATCAATGGCAGCACGTACTATGGCAAACTATGCTAGACTGTCCATTACTGGGACGAGGCCAACCATAACAATACTGACGGAGGACGCTAATAATTTCAAAATTAAGCCCAACATCATATAGATGGTACAAAACAATGTTCAATTAGATGGGCTACAAGACGAAGATCCCAACGCACACATTGCAAATTTCTTGGAGGTGTGTGATACTTTCAAGATCAACAGAGCATTAGAGGATGCAATTAAACTTTGCCTATTCACATTCTCCTTAAGGGATAAAGTGAAACCGTTGCTAAAACCATTACCTACGAGTTCTATCATAACTTGGGAGTCTTTGGCGGAAAAATTTCTTGGAAGGTACTTTCTCGCGAGCCGTTCTACAAAATTGAGGAATGAAATCCTCTCATTTTAACAAGCCAATGAGGAAAGTCTCTACTAAACTTGGGAAAGGTAGAAGGAGTTAATAAGGAAGTGCCCTCATCATGATTTGGATTTGGGAATTCGAATCCAATCCTTTATCAACAGTGTTAGCTTTGAAGCTAGACAACTCATAGACGCTTCCATCAGTGGCTCTACTGATAGCAAGGCGCCCAACAAGTATATGATTTAATCAAGGAAATTGCTCTAACTAGTTATACTTAGGGGGCCCAAGACTAAGGGCAAAAAGAGCAAGAGTACATAGCATAGATAAGCTAACATATTTGGAGTCAAGGTTGCCGCCATAATAGATAAAAAGTTTTAAGAAATTAAATATGGCATCAACGAGCCCACAACAAGTAATATTTTTCGACTTTCGTAATGGAGGGCACCCAAATCATGAGTGCCCAAGTATGAATACTTTTGTGGCGCAAGTTGATTATATCCAAGGAAATAGGCAAGGGAATAATCCTTATTCCAATACCTAAAACCCTGGATGGCGCAACCACCCAAATTTCTCTTGGAGCAATCAAGGGCAATAAGACCTCAAAAATCCTCTAGGATTTCAAGCTCGCAGAACGACACAATCGTTGCCCAACAATGCATCTTCTTTGAATTAACCACCAAAGTCAAATCTCAATGACATGCTTATCAAATTCATGAGTGTAACTAAGGCAAGAATGCAAAATCAAGATGCCTCCATTCGGTATTTGGAAACCCAGATTGGTCAAATTGCTAAGCTAGTCTCTAAAAGACCTCAAGGAACTCTTCCGAGCAACACAGAGGTAAACCTGAGAGAGCATGTAAATGCTATCTTGGTAATCTATAATGAAGAAGTTCCTAAACAGGAGACAATGGTGGTGACTAAAGAAACAAACTCCAAGGAAGAAGAGATTATGGCACTTGATAATTCAACATCCCAATAAGGCCAAGAAAAGATTACTAAGGGGCCAGAAATTGAAGCAAAAAATATTCCCAAGATCCCTTATCCTACGACCCTTAATCGGGATAGAAGCAAAGACGAGATGAGGAAGTTTGTTGAGATCTTTAAGCAATTAAAACTTAGCTTACCTCTTTGTGAATTGCTTCTATAGGTACGAAATACGCAATGTATCTTAAGATGATTTCAACGAAAAGAAGATTAGATAAAGCATCGACATACACTTTGGGTAAAGAATGTTCGGCAATACTAATCAACAAGGAAAAGTTGCCACGAAATCAAAAGATGAAGGGAGTTTTTCTTTCCCTTGCATGATAGGCAATTATCCTGTTGATAAAGCATTAGCCCACCTAGGAGCTAGCATAAATGTTATGTCATATAATATGTGTAAAAAGTTAGTTCTAGGAAAATCTACACCCACTAGGATATCCGTAAATCTAGCGGATAAAAGTACAAGACATCCTAAAGGGGTCATTGAGGATGTTTTGGTTAAAGTTAAAGACCTTGTTTTTTCCGTAGACTTTGTGATCCTCGATATGGAAGAGGATGTTGATTTTCCTTTAATTTGAGGAAGACCTTTCGTATATACCTCGAAAGCTTTAATCAATATAAATAAAAGAAAATTAAACATGAGAGTTGGAGAGAGTAAAATGGTTTTTAAATTTCCATTAACTCCAACCCACTCTTCTAATAATAAAGACACATTATTTCTTATATTTTCTATATGTTAATTTCATCGTTTTCGGTGTTTTTAATATGTAGAAGTATATATTTTAGCTTTAGGTACCCTCTAGAAGTAGAAACGATGAAAAGGAAATAAAAATAGACGAAAATAGAGCAAAAACGACAAAAATGAAAGCCGTTGGCAAATAGGCAGCACTATCGCGGATCGCAGGGTAACCTACCATCAACGGTAGGTGCCAAGGATGGCTAGGAGAATTGTAACCCGAGACCTACCACGGACGGTATGCCTCACCCTACCGTCGGCGGTAGGTAGGCTAGCAAGGGTGATTCTAATCATTTTCAAACTCGATTTTCTTGATTTCTACACAAACTCTAGCTTGGATTTCTTATATTTTTACCTCTATATAAAGGGATTTTATGCAGCCATTGTAGAGGAGAAAAAAAGATAGAATTAGATATAATTTAGAGTAGCTTAGATAGATTAGATACATAGTTTTAGGTTAAATTTTAGGTTAGGAGTAGATTAATTAGATTAGATCAACACTTTTAAATTCTAGCTTTTATATTCTTTGCTATAGAATTTCAAGTTTTGTACAAGGTTTACTTTCTTGGATTCAAGAATTGAAGACTTTGATTCAAGATTTCAATCTCCAACTTGGTGACTCGAAAGATGATCTTAGAAGACGTTTGGGATTCAATTTCGGCTTCCAGACAAAAATCCTAAGCTTTCTTTTCCTTTTCTTGTTATTAAACTTTTTTTAATTAAATTTCAGTTTTATTAATATGAAAAGTGAGTAGTTTTTATTATTTGGATTTGGGATTGAACCCTAATTCTTAATTATAAAGTTCTCGGTTTGATTTCTCGATTGCGATGCTTGTTTTAATTTAAGTTGTCTTCCAATTGCGTTTGTTTGTAATTTAATTGTCGCGAGCTTAGATTATTCGCAAGGTTGTTTGGAATTGAAAAAGGAAGAACAATCTAGGGCAACCAATTGGGGGTTAATTACGTTAATTGACTAGAGATACGATATTGCACTTTTAGGTCTTTAAATCACCTAATTTTATTGCACTCATAATTTGTTAGGGAGAAAAGAGATTTTCCTCTAAGGGTTAGTGAGTAGGGTGACTTTCGTCCTAAAGATAGTGATTGCCCAATTTTTGAGTGATGACCCAACTTAATTAATTCAACATTGTTTTCATTAAAGTCTTTTCCCACTGAGCTAATAACAAGGATTAGGGGGATTCCACCAAACCAAACTCTTGTTTCTATTAGTCTTTTAAGACTTGTTTTTATTATTGATTTTTTAATTGTTTTTATTGCTTTTAAGTTTTTCTCAACGATCACCTTTTCATTCGACTAAACATTAGAAACACAATTAGTACTTGAACCTTTGTCGGTCCCTGAGAAATTCGATACTTGGGTTGAAACTCATCTCTACCTTGTTAGGTCTGCTTGCCTTCCATCATAGTAATTAGGATCACATCCCGTTTTAAGATTTTAAACATCAAGTTTTTGGCACCGTTGCCAGGGACAGAAAGTTTAAGGAATGCCATTCTTTTTTAATGCTTTATTCATAGTTCTTTCTCTTTTCCTTCCTCCCTTTTTGCAACCTTGTTAAGACTTTCGTGGCATGAACTTTGGAAAATTTTCATTAGCTTTTGAAACTTATGTTAAATATTTTGATTACTCGTTTCAGGTTTTGGACTATAAGTGATGTGGAATGATCTTCAAGAGCATAAAATTTCAACCAAGAAGTGAGAGAGACAGAACGAACAAAACAAGTGTAACAAGTAGAAAAGAGAAAGTGCCTTTGATAGGACTTGAAAATGTTTAACTTCTAGCAACCTTGGATATATTAAATCCAAGACCTCAAGAAGGTTTTAAACAAAATCTTTTCTTCAAAGTTCAAGCAACCTAAGGTATTTTGAACCTTAGACCTCAATGAAACAAGAAGAAGACCTCAAGACTAGTTTTCTACAAGAGTGTAGTAACTAGTATGAAGGAATTTTGATAATCAACCTTGAAGCTCTTGGAATTTTCAACAAGTCTTCAAAGTGATTTTTCTTTCAAGGAAGTTCACCCTTGAGAATATAGAAAAAAAAAACTAAGCTAAAAACTAAGAATACTAAGAGAAGAACCTTTGTCTTGAAATATTTCTTGATTAGCCTTTGCAAAATGGAAGACTACATATTTATAGAGACTTGAGGGAAAAAGGATTATGAATGTTTCCCTCTCATATTTTCATCCCAAAAATTAAGAACCATAAATTTAAATCCCAAAATGAAGCCCCAAATTTAAGCCCTAAATTTAAGCTCCAAATTGAAGCCCCAAATTTAATGCATATTCCAACCATCTATCAAGGTAAATTTCCAATTTCTAACTTATTTAAAACTCTAGTGTATTGCCCCATAAAGTCTTGGACATCAAAATTTAGCCCTTGAAACTTCTCTTGCTCAATTTGGTCCTTGTGACTCTTTAGTTGTTTTGCTTTGGCTCTTGTCACAACTCCTTGATGTTCTTGCATGTCTAACCGGTTCCATCATCTTCCCCCTCTTTAATAGGATTCATCCTAGAATCTCCATCACCTATATCAAATAAAGAGAGATCGGATACAGTAAAAGTAGCACTAAAATTATAATGTCCCGGAAGATCAACTTTATAGGCATTGTCATTAATTTTCTCAAGGATTTTAAATGGCCCATCTCCCCTATCATCAAGCTTAGACTTTCTTTGTTGGGGAAATCTTTCATTTCTAAAATGCATCCAAACATAATCACCGGGTTTGAATACCACTTTTCTTCTTCCCACATTTCTTTTCTTTACAAGCTTTTTGTTTGACTTGACAATAACTTCATGGACCTTTGCATGAGTTGCTTTCACAAAATCAGCCTTCTTGTTGGCATCCTTACGTAATGCTTGATCTATAGGCAAAGGAACCAAATCAAAGGGAGTTAGAGGGTTAAAACCATAAACAACTTGAAATGGAGAATGAGAAGTAGTAGAGTGACGTGCCCTATTATAGGCAAATTCAATGCGTGGCAAATACTCCTCCCATTGTCGCAAGTTCTTCTTCAAAATAGCCCTTAGAAGTTGGCCAATTGTTTTATTTACCACTTCGGTTTGTCCATCCGTTTGTGGATGTCAAACTATAGAATAAAGGAAGGTACTTTACCAAGTTTCTTCCAAAGAACTCTCCAAAAATGGCTCAAGAATTTGGTATCTCTATCTGACATAATAGACCTTAGAATTCCATGGAATCTAACTATCAAAGTAAAGAACAAGCTAGCTACATGACTAGCACCACCGGATTTCCTACAAGGAATAAAGTATACCATTTTAGAAAACCTATCCACAATAACAAAAATAGAATCCATACCTCTAGAGGTCCTAGGTAAACCAAGAATAAAATCCATAGAAATATCAACCCAAGGTTCTTTAGGAACTTCTAATGGTGTGTAAAGTCCATGTGGAAAAGTTCTAGATTTAGCTTTCTTGCATTCAATACAACTTCCTAAGAATCTTTCTATATCTCTTTTTAAATGTGGCCAAAAAAAATGTTCATGAAGAATTTCATAGGTTTTAGTGACACCAAAATGTCCCATTAAACCCCCCACAATGTGCTTCTTTGACAAGTAGAATTCTAGAACAATATGGTATGTATAATCTACCTTCAGAATAAAGAAATTCTTCATGCAAAAAATATTATCCAAAAGGTACTAACAAGTATTTCTCAAAAATTTCCTTAAATTCATGATCACTAGAATACATTTTTTTAAGCATTTCAAAACCCAAAATTTTTGTTTGAAGGGTAGATAAGAGAATATACCTTCTACATAGAGCATCGGCCACCACATTCTCCTTACCTTTCTTATAACGGATGACATGTGGAAATGTTTCAATGAACTTCATCCATCTTGCATGTCTCTTACTGAGTTTATATTGGACCTTGAGAAGCTTCAAAGCAACATGATCGGTGTGCACAACAAACTCCTTTGGCCATAGGTAGTGTTGCCAATGCTTTAATGTTCTTATTAAAGTATAAAGCTCCTTGTCATAAGTTAAGTACCTCACGGATGCCCCATTATGTTTTTCACTTAACTAGGCCAAGAGCTTTCCATCTTGCATAAGTACACCACCTATACTAATGCCAGATGCATCACACTCCACCTCAAAAGTTTTCTCAAAGTTTGGTAGTGATAAAAGGGGTGTACTACACAACTTTTCCTTCAACAATTGAAATGCTAGTTCTTGCTTTGTTTCCCACTTAAATCCTTTGGTTTTCTTGATCACATCAGTCAAAGGGCTAGCAAGTGTGCTGAAATTTTTGATGAACCGCCTATAGAAACTTGCTAGGCCATGGAAACTCCTCACTTCCGATGCATTTCTTGGTGTTGGCCATTCCTTAATTGCTGGACCTTACCTTCATCTATTTGAAGTCCTTGTGAGCTCACCACATAACCTAGAAATGTAACTTTCTCCAAACAAAACTCACATTTGTCAAGGTTAGCAAAAAGTTTTTTCAATTCTCAAGACATTTAGTACTTCTCTAAGATGCTGAACATGCATTTCATATGTCTTGCTATAGACCAAAATGTCATCAAAGTATACAACAACAAATTTTCCAATAAAATTCCTCAACACATGATTCATTAATCTCATAAATGCACTAGGAGCATTAGTTAATCCAAAGGGCATAACCATCCATTCATACATACCAAAGTTAGTCTTAAAAGTAGTTTTCCACTTCTCCCCTTCTCTCATCCTAATTTGATGGTATCCGGATTTCAAGTCAATTTTAGAGAAAAGATTAGAACCATGCAACTCATCAAGTAAATCATCAAGTCTAGGTATGGGATGCCTATACTTGATAGTAATATTGTTTATGGCTCTACAATCTATACACATTCTCCATGTACCATCTTTTTTTGGAACAAGTAAAACTGAACCGCACAAGGACTCATGGACTCACGCACATACCCTTTTGAAATTAAATCCTCAACTTGCCTTTTTAGCTCCTTAGTCTCTTCCGGTGGACTCCTATAGGCCGGCCGGTTTGGCAAGGCCACCCCGTGGACAAAATCGATTTGGTGTTCGATTCTTCTAATTGGTGGGAGACCTCCGGGCATCTCATCAGGAAATATGTCTTTGTAATCTTCAATAACCTTCAAAATTTCACTTGAACAAGAGGGTGAGTGTTCTTTAGATGAAGTAAAAGATTCCCTAAAATGCAAGAGCAACACCACTTCTTTTCTTTCAATTGCTCCAATCACCTCACTAGGTTTTGCAAAGAAACAATTCTTTTCTTTCATTCCACTCTCTTTTTTTTTGTCACTCTTTTTCTTTTCACTCTTGTTTTTCATCATTCTTTCTTCACTCTTTTCTTTGTCCTCAGCTCTCTTTCCTTCCTCCATTTTTTTCTTTTGAGCTCATTTTCGGTCTCTCTTTCTCACTCATCTTTTTTTGTTCATCTCTCACTTGTTGAGGTGTAAGAGGATTCATTGTAAATGTTCTTCCATCCTTCACAAAAGAATAAGTATTTTTCTCCCCATTATGGAGGGACTTTCTATCAAATTGCCAAGTTCTTCCCAAGAGGAAATGTCGTGCTTGCATAGGCACCACATCACATAGTATCTCATCTTTGTAAGCTCCCATTTCTATTGGTACCAGAACTTGTCTCAACACTTTAATTTCTCCACTATCATTTAGCCAATGGAGTTTGTAGGGTTTATCATGTTTTGTAGTGGTAGTTTCAACTTCTCAACAAGATAAGCACTAGGTACATTTACACAACTACCACTATCAATGATAAGGTTGGCGATCCTTCCCTCAACTTTACATTTAGAATGGAAGATGTTTTCTCTTTGTTCAAACATGTTATCATCAAAAGCTTGAGCACTTAGTGCTCTTATGGTAACTAAGCTCAAGACATCATCATCACTTTCTAAAGGGTTCAAATCAACATGTTCATCATCCTCACCATTTTCTTCACTCTCAACATATTCACTACTTTCATCCTCCTCCTTCTCAATCCAATCATTCAAATCCTCCCTAAAGATCAAAGCTCTCTTTGTCGGACAACTACTTAGTGTCCTGCACCATTACAAGCACTTTGGAGAGTTAGAAATGATTTTACCTCTCTCTTCCATCTTTGGTTTGGTTGGAGGTTGGAAAGTACCTCTAGGAGCCTCCTCCTTTTTTGGCCATGGCTTGAAGTTGGAAGTAGGTGATTTTATTGTTGTAACTTGTCTTTGGTTGGGAAATGAGGATTGCATCATCCCACTTCTTTTCCTTTGGGATTCGATCTTGTAGGCAAGGTGGCACATGTCTTCATAAGTTGTATGTGGATACAACTCAAGTTGGTTGGCTATCTCCCTATTGAGACCACTAAGGAACTTAGCCATTGAAGCATCCTTGTCTTCTTCCAAGTTCAACCCCAAGATGTAGAGCTCGAGCTCTTGTCTATACTCTTCTACACTTTTTGCACCTTGTTTTAAAGTCATAAGCTTATAATAAAGCTCTCTATAGTAGTGCTCGAGCACAAATCTTTCTCTCGTCAAAACTTTTAACTCTCTCCAAGTATCAACCAGTGGTCTACCACTTCTAACTCTTTGGTTTACTACCCTTTCCCACCAATGTAAAGCATAGCCAGAAATTTCGGCTAGTACAAGTCTAGCTTTTAAGAACTCATTACAATTTTTCAACATAAACATATTTTCTACTTGCCTCTCCCAATCTAAAAAAATGTTAGGGTCATTCTCACCTTTAACACTAGGGAGCTTCCACTTCATTCGGTCCAAGGTTTGGTCACCTTGGTCTCTTCCATGGTTGGCAACAAATGGAACATGTTTATGATCATCATATAATGGCTCTCCATGCCTAGCTTGTGGTCTTGGGACTTCTTCAAATTGTCTAGGCATGCCTATACCTGCAAAACCACCTCTTCCACCACCTTAAGGAGGTGGATGAAGTTCTTCATCAAAATGTGGAGGTTGGTGGAACTTGGTTGTCCTAGAGCAATTGAAGGGTCCATTGCTCCTTAGGGTAGTAACATTGAGACTACCATGAGGACTAACCTCCCTTTGTTGATTAGAGAGATTAGTGACATCCCTTGTAATATCCCTCATCTCATCTCACATTGGGAGTTGCTAGACTCTTCTCCAAAAGGAGTTGGTGCTTGAGCTTGGGTTGACATCTTGATAGTGTTTACCTCACAAAATCTCTTATTTAACTCTCTTTGGCTTTTTCTGAGGATATTCTCACAACTCTTGCCTTTTTCTAAGGTTCAAGTCTCAAAGAGTTCTATGAGTTCTTAACAAAGATTTAAAACCTCTACTCAGGTTTAAAACAACCAAAATAAAAAAAATCACAAACAAAAACTAGTTGAGAAATATGAGAAGCAAGGAAAATGATATTGAGTCATCCATTCATTTTAAGGAAGTTCAACAACATTTCTAGGAGCATTTGAGTCAATAATGGTAGATTGACCAAATGAAGAAATAAGTACTGAAAAAAGGAAAGAAATTCGACCACAAATACAAACACAAAGCTAGGATACTTCAAGAACACAAAAGAATACAAAACAAATGTTCCCAGCAAGCAAAGTAGATAACATACTCGGCTTGTTTTGAAAACTGGTATTGAACCACAAGTATTAATTGAATGAGAATTATCTATAAAGAATCCTCACTCAAAATTCCTAAGTTTAGGCTCAAGAATCAAAGAAAAAGGATTAGTAAAACAGAAGATGTGCTCAGATCATTTAAGCACTTTTTGTCTGCGGAAAAGCCAGGTGCACCTTCAAGTTTTTTACTATTATGAGATATCAAATGAAGTGAAAATTAGATGATACTTGTTTCATTTGTTTCCCAGGTCAATGTAGTATAACTCCATGTAAAAATATTGCAATGTTCTAGCCATATTCCAGGTCGTTCAAGCACTCTATTTTTGTGATGCCATTTTCCAGCAATCTTGTCTTTTTTCTCTTTTTTTTTTTTTTTGTATGTAAGATATCTCAAAAACACTTACTTGAAAGTGGCTCTGGTACCAAATGATGTGGAATGATCTTCAAGAGCATAAAATTTCAACCAAGAAGTGAGAGAGACAGAACGAACAAAATAAGTGTAACAAGTAGAAAAGAGAAAGTGCCTTTGATAGGACTTGAAAATGTTTAACTTCTAGCAACCTTGGATATATTAAATCCAAGAACTCAAGAAGGTTTTAAATAAAATATTTTCTTAAAAGTTCAAGCAACCTAAGGTATTTTGAACCTTAGACCTCAATGAAACAAGAAGAAGACCTCAAGACTAGTTTTCTACAAGAGTGTAGTAACTAGTATGAAGGAATTTTGATGATCAACCTTGAAGCTCTTGGAACTTTCAACAAGTCTTCAAAGTTATTTTTCTTTCAAGGAAGTTCACCCTTGAGAAGATAGAAAAAAAACAACAACTAAGCTAAAAACTAAGAATACTAAGAGAAGAACCTTTGTCTTGAAATATTTCTTGATTAGCCTTTGCAAAATGGAAGACTACATATTTATAGAGACTTGAGGAAAAAAGGATTAGGAATGTTTCCCTCTCATATTTTCGGCCCAAAAATTAAGCACCATAAATTTAAACCCCAAAATGAAGCCCCAAATTTAAGCTCCAAATTGAAGCCCCAAATTTAAGGTATATTCCAACCATCTATCAAGGTAAATTTCCAATTTCTAACTTATTTAAAACTTTAGCATATTGCCCCATAAAGTCTTGGACATCAAAATTTATCCCTTGAAACTTCTCTTGCTCAATTTAGTCCTTGTAACTCTTTAGTTGTTTTGCCTTGGCTCTTGTCACGACTCCTTGATGTTCTTGCATGTCTAACCGATTCACATCAATAAGACATGGACGTTAACGATGCTATTGAAGCCCGACTAGTGGTAATATTAGAACAAAGGATAGAGAACATGGCTGTTGGACCTCAAAACTCAAATCATCGACAGGCTATGTTCCAATGAAATTGGAAAGGATACAATACGTATCCAAATCAAATAATTTGAGTTGGAGAAATCAATCGGAAGTTGATTGGAGTGGCGATAATCAAAGAAGACAACAACCACCCCCAGTTTTTAAATAGAAGTCTAGATCAAAATCTATTATCTCAATCACCTAGTATGTAAATTTAGCAAATAATGCGGTAAAAAATATAAGAGGTTCAATAGAGCAAAAATGCCTCTCTCCATAACATGGAAAATCAAATTGGAAATTTGACAACGATGATCTTGGAAAGTCCTCCCATTAATAAGCCAACCGAAGCTGAACGGCGCTCCCTCCACCATATAGACCTACTATCCCATTCCTAAGAAGGCTGTTAAAGGCCAAACAAGATGAACAATATGGTAAGTTTCTAGAAATCTTTAAACAATTACATACCAACTTACCTTTGGTGGATGTTTTAATACAGATGCCTAAATACGCAAAGTTTCTAAAGGAAGTCGTCTCTGGAAAGAACAGTTTGAAGGACATCTCTTCGGTAATTCTAAATCCTAAAAAAAGCTTCCCGAAAAACTAAAGGATCCAAGAAGTTTTACTATTCCTTGCACTTTAGGAGATATAATTGTTTCTAAAGCTATAGCTGATTTAGTTGCTAGCATAAATCTCATGCCTTATAATTTCTTTAAAAAATTGGGAGTGGGGGAGCCTAAACCTACTAGGTTGAGTATTCAACTAGCAGATAGATCTACGAAGTATCCTAGAGGTATTATAGAAGATGTGTTAGTAAAGGTAGAGGACTTAGTGTTCCTGGCAAATTTCGTGATTATGGATATGAGTAAGGACATTGAAGTCCCGCTCATCTTAGGTAACCCTTTCCTAGCCATTTCTAAGGCTCTCATAGATGTAGGGGAAGGAAATTTGACCCTTAGATTAGGGGAAGAAAAAGTGGTTTTAAAACTTCCCGATGCCATGCATAGAATGGGAGATCATAACGATACTTGCTTTATGGTAGATTTTATGGATCCTTACATCTCTATTCATGTGCAAGAATTTTTCAATGATAACCTATTATTGATAGCTTTACATCAAGATTCCCAAATCGAAGTGGATTCTGAGGAGGTTCGGGCCATAACTGAGAAACTAGATAAATCAAAGGAGGAAAAGGCTGCTACTATACAAGAAAAATTAAGCTACCTCCAAAACATTCTCTTAAGACTTCTTTCGAAGAACCTCCGGAATCAGAGCTTAAGCCATTGGCGGATCACTTGGAATACACTTTTCTGGGGGAAAAGTTAACTCTCCCAGTCATTATTTCTTCCAAGTTGACCCGGCCTCAAAAAAGAGTTCTATTGCAGACGTTACAACAACATAAGAAAGCTATCACTTGGAAGATAGCAGATATTCAAGGACTTAGTCCGTCCTTCTGTACTCATAAGATTGGATTATAAGAGGATTCTAAGCCTGTGATTCAACCTCAAGGGCGATTGAATCCAAACATACAAGTGGTAAAAAAGAAAGTTATTAAACTCCTAAATGCTGGAATCATATATCCCATCTCAGACAACATCTGGGTAAAGTCCAGTCCAAGTCATACCAAAGAAAGGTGAGATGACTGTGGTGGCAAATGAGAAAAATGAGCTTGAAAAACCTTAGAGGGGGGGTGAATAAGGTTTTTGGCTAATTTAAAAAATCTTTTGTTTGATTAGAAAGATAAACCTCCAATTTGTTTGTGAAAGATTTCTAAAACTCTTTTTAGTAAGAATTCACACAAAGCATAATCTTATAGAATTGGCAATTAAGAAATGAGCAAAGAATTTAAGAGCATGCACAACAATTTATAGTGGTTCACTCTCTCCAAGAGCTACATCCACTACCTTGAGCCTCAACCCAAAGATTTCACAAATCCACTAACTTCAAGTTGATTACACAACTACACAATGAGGTTCACCCTTCAAGGGTTTTACACTATAACCTCAAACACAACAACACAACTACACAATGAGGTTCACCCTTCAAGGGTTTTACACCAAAACCTCAATCACAACAATACAACTAGTTAATCAAAGGATCAGCCAAAGGGTTTTCCACAAACCTTTGATCACAATAATAGAATAGAGAGAGTTAGGAACAATGTTACCAATTTAGCTTGAGAAGAGGAAGATTACAACTCAATGGTATACTTCTACAAGCACCTCTTTTCTTCTTCTTTGATGGATGATCAATAATGAAGCTCAAGAAGATTTTGTTTGGGTTCAAAAATGATTTGTAATAAAAATGTATTTTTGAAGCTCTTGAAATGTATTAAATGTTCTCAATGAATAATTCCCAAACTTCTTGAATTTATGGCTGATAATTGAGTGTATATATAGGGTTTTTTAAGCTTAAGACCGTTGCCCTGAGAAATAGGTCGTCAAATTTCGAAATGACCGTTGCTTCAGTGCAACGGTAATATTTTTTATACTCGATGACTAAAAACGGACGATCGGTTTTAAAAATCGGATCTACTGAATTTCCGGGACGGGAAAGATTCGGACTTGGTTTTCGAAAAACGGATTTGCCGAATTGTAAAAACGGACGATCGATTTTAGAAAACGGACTATCGGTTTTAAAAACGGACTATCGGTTTTAAAAAAACGGACTATCGGTTTTTAAAAACGGACTCCCCCTTTTAAAAACGGACTCCCCCTTTTAAAAAACGGACTTCCGAATTTTTTCTGTTTTTTCCTCACCAAGTTTTTTTTTCTCGAACAAAACTTTCTTCCAAGTTTCAAAGGCATTCTTGACAATTTTTTAAAGAGGAGAAAAACTATTCAAAACATCTTAAAGTCAAGAATACTTGGATTTTATCAAAGGATTATATTTTAGAAAAACATGAGAAGAGCTTCATGTATGATCAATGAATCAAAGACTAAGACTAGAGAGTTTTACAAGATAGTACCTAGTTCACAAATACAATGTCTTCAATGTCTTCAATTGATTTGATCTTGGTATGGCTTGATCTCTTCTTCTCTATTTTGCCCTCATCAACAAGATCTTTTGCTTGAGACTTTGAGACTTCATATGTTCTTCTTTTGTTCTATGAAGGGTTAGCTAACATACTCACACAAGCACATGTTAATCATAATCAAAACACAAGTAATAATGCCCTTAGGGCTAACAGAGCTAATTCCAACAAAGGTAATCACTAGATGGGGGGTATGTATAGATTATGGAAAGTTGAACGAGGCAACTCAAAAGGATCACTTCCCTCTTCTGTTCATTGATCAATTGCTAGAAAGGTTAGCCGGCCTTCCATTTTATTGTTTCCTAGAGAGATTCTCGGATACTTCCAAATTTCCATCGCCTAGAAAGATTAGGAGAAAACTACTTTCACATGCCTATACGATACTTTTGGATACTGATGTATGTCTTTCGGTTTGTGTAATACTCCTGCTACTTATCAACGTTGCATGATTGCCATTTTTGAAGGGTTAGTGGGGGATATTATGGAAGTCTTTATGCATGATTTTTCTATGTTTGGGTAATTCTTTTGATGCTTGCTTATCTAATCTAGAAAGAGTTTTAAAAATATGTGAGGAAAATCACCTTGTTTTAAATTGGGAAAAATGTCATTTTATA
Source organism: Catharanthus roseus (assembly GCA_028651295.1). Lineage (NCBI taxonomy): Eukaryota > Viridiplantae > Streptophyta > Magnoliopsida > Gentianales > Apocynaceae > Catharanthus > Catharanthus roseus. Next base: position 1,975,817 of record JAPQWS010000116.1, read on the forward strand.
GTTCAAGAAGAAATAGTCTTAGGATATAAAATTTATAAAAATGGTATTGAGATAGATAGAGCTAAAATAGAGACAATTAAAAGATTGCCTCCATCTTCCTCTGTGAAAGCAATTAGAAGTTTCTCGGGGCATGCAGGGTTTTATAGAAGATTTATAAAATATTTTTCAAAAATTACTAAACCTCTCACTTCTTTTCTTGAGAAAGATATGCATTTCAATTTTGATGATAACTGTTTAGCTGCTCTTAATCTTCTTAAAGAAAAGCTAGCAAACTCTCTGATTTTAGTCTCTCCAGATTGGTCTCTTTCGTTTGAATTGATGTGTGATACTAGTAACTATGCTATAGGCACCTTTTTAGGCCAAAGACGAGGTAAGTTTTTCCAACTAATATACTATGCAAGCAAGACTCTACCAAATCCCCAAGCAAATTACATAGCAACAGAGAAGGAGTTACTTGCAATAGTATTTGCATTTGACAAATTCCGCCCTTATTTAATACTTTCTAAAGTCATAGTCCATACTGACCACTCTGTTTTGAAGTATCTCCTTTCTAAGAATGATGCAAACCTAGACGTTTATATGGGTACTTCTTTTACATGAATTTAACTTGGAGATTAAAGACAAATACAGAGCTAAGAATCTGGTAGTCGATCATCTCTCTAGACTAGAAAATCCTGGTTTAGAACAATTAGATGAAGAGAAAATCGACGAAACATTCCTCGAGGAATAACTTCTTTTCTCTAAAACTATTAATGATGATTCACCTTGGTATGCTGACATAGCTAATTACTTAGTTTCAAATGTTATACCTGCAGGTAATACACAACAAAGGAAGAAGTTCTTTTGCAGACTTAAAGTACTACTTTTGGGAGGAACCATACCTTTTCCGCCACTATTCAGACCAAATAATTCAACGATGTGTAGCCTTCCCTGAAACAGAGTAAATCCTAAACCATTGTTATAAAGGCCCAGCCAGCATCAAGTCAAAGGAACCACCCAAAAGGTACTCGAATCAGGCTTCTATTGGCCGACCCTATTCAAGGATGCAAAAATGTATATAATGGAATGTGACAATTGCCATTCCGTAGGCAAAAAACAAAATAAAATAAAACTACGGAAATCCACCAACAAGATCTGCACATACTAGAAAAACCGATTGGATAGAAATTACCTCAATGTTTTTATTGTTCGTTGTGGAGGCGCTGCTTTGTACGCTTCGCCCTCTACTGGTATCCACGCGACGAACTCCTCTGCAAGCGATCGGGATGCTAGCCTCTTCTGTGTTCCGAAAACTGTTCAGAACTGATCCTGACTATCTGGTAATTGGTCATATTTCGGAGAGAGGAGGCTAGATACTATATCGCCGTTCTAGGGTTTAGGGTTTTGTTTTTCTTTAATCAGATAAAGGACGGCCACCAAGAAAAAGTTAACATAACCTTTTATAGCTGTCAATATAAAAACTCTAACTGTCATCTAATGACAGTTTAATCTCGTCCGTCTATTCCTATAATCATCCAACGGTTGGATGAGTAATATTAAGTAATTAATTTCATTTATTCGATTAAATAAAATTAATTACTTATTAACTTACAAGAAAATACAATATAGAATCTGATTCCCCTTTTGTATATGTTCAACGAATCTAGACACAATCCAGATTCATTGAACGTGGACATTATGCTCACAAGATCGTCTATGCGTGTGACCCTATAGATTCATTTTAACGTTGGCAGTGAATGAAAAATGTCCTAGACAGTTATTCACAAAATATAAGCGGCTTCTAGCAAGACATTATGCTTACCCAATTTAAGTAAATGTAATAATAATCTGGCATCAGATTTAATATTTAGTCCTTTTGTCACACGATATCCTAATTAAGTATAAGGCATGGATCAAGTCATCCTTATAAAACTTAATTAACCATTTACTTGATCACCAGGCAGACTGTTCCAACAAATAATATTAATAACACCTTATTAATACTTATTTGAGCATGGCCACGCATATTTTCCAGTCTTCCTTATCAAGGGGCCCATGGATATCTCTCTCTAAAAAGAGAGGGACAAATCCCTTTAACTATCTCCAATATTCAAGCTATGACGAGAAAATAAGCCAACCAATAGTCATAATAATCACCTAATTAAAAGTGATGTTTGACTATGTCAAAACATATTTTCTCCCCATGCAAGAAACATTAAAAACATTAGGTCAAAGGACACCAAATATAAAACTAAGAAGAAATACTTATAACTTAAATCCATGCAATATTTCTTCTTCACTTTGGGTCATGTCCAATACAATATTCTCAATATGTATTTATGAATTGATTTTATATCTCATATTCATGATCAGTAAAACTTGACCATCAATCAACTTCACACTAGTTTACAAGATGTAATAAACTAGGGACAAATAAGAATAGTATTTTATTAGCTATAAGGGTTTTACTATCAAGTCACATACTTGATGACCAAGAGCATAAAATACAATTCAAAAAATACATGCTTCATAAATCATAAATGTGAGTCAATTGGTCTTAAGGCATATACTAACAACAATTGCCAACGCGCAGGTAATATCTCAAAATGCAATGCTATGCCTATGAATACTTTCCAAGTGTGTGAGGTGTTGGACTTTTGGGGTATCGATTTTATAGGTCCTTTCCCTAATTCTTTTGGTAATCATTACATTTTAGTCGATGTCAAATATGTATCTAGGTGGGTTGAGGCTCAAGCCTTACCTATAAACGATGCTAGAGTTGTGGTTAACTTCTTAGAAAAGTTACTCTCTCGTTTTGGTGTCCCTAGAGTCATAATAAGCTATAGGGGTACTCAATTTTGTAACCAATAACTAGAAAAAGTGCTCAAGACAGTAGGAATAACTCATAAGCTAGCTACTCCATATCATCCTCAAACTAGCAACCAAGTAGAAGTAGTGAATAAGGAGATAAAGAGGATCTTTGAAAAGGTCATAGATAGTACTCGAAAGGATTGGAGTATTAAGTTAGACAATGCTCTTTAGGCTTATAGAACTACTTTTAAAACACCAATCGGTTGCACTCCTTTCCGTTTACTTTATGGGAAATCATGTCATCTACCTGTCAAAATCGAGCATAAAGCCCATTGAGCAATTCAACTAGTTAACATTGACTATATCCATGCAGGTAAACAAAGGCTACTCCAGCTAAATGAGCTTGACTAATGGAGATTACATGCATACGAGAATTCTAACATCTATAAGGAAAAGACAAAGCGATGGCACGATAGGCATTTGGTCAAAAAGGAATTCAAAGAAAGAGATATTGTGCTCCTCCACAACTCATGCCTTCGCCTGTTTCCTGGAAGCTCCAATCACGATAGTCTGTGCCATTCACAGTAACACAAAGTTTTTCCTTATGGCACAATAGAGGTAACACGTCCTACTCAAGGGATGTTTACGGTAAATGGCCATCGCCTGAAGCCATATTTTGGTGAACACGTAAGAACCCTTCAAAGGAATCCCTCGTTTCGCAAGACGAGTAAGATTCGTCGTTCTACAATGTTTTAAATCATGTCTACATCTTTACTTTCCCTGATTTACACTTTATTTTGTTTAATTCATGTTAACCATTTGTTTTTAGTGATACACTAGTCTTTCAGGAGAGTTCTTAATGTGCTAAGACCTCCTTAGACATCACAAGTGTTTGGAGATCGGCTAAAAGCAAACCAGGAGGCTAAATTGAACCCAACAAAATGCATACCACAGGTAGGACAAAAGCCTACCGCGGATGGTAGGTCTACCCTACCATCGGTGGTAGGTCCCCAATTCGTGGCAGATAGTGCAAACTTTTCTCCAGGAGCCAAAAAGGGTTGTTTGCTTAAACAACTACAAGATAACCTCTCTAAACACTCTTTAAACTCTCCCTTCCCTTATCTCTAATTATTATCCTTTAAATTTTTTTTTAGTTTATTATGTTATTTTTTGTGCGGGGATGGCTTCTTGTTATATTTTATCGCTTTATATCTGCGGGATGGCTTCTCATGTATATGTTTGTTTTCTTGTTTCTTTTAGTATAACCACCACATTGAGAACAATTGGATTTCAAGTATAGGGTGTGTTTTCGTTCTTTCAAGTTTTTTTCTGTTAGTCTCTTTTATTCTTTTTCTTTGTTCAAGTTTTTTTTTTTTTTTTTGTTAGTCTCTCTTTCATTTTCGTTTTTGTATATGTTTTTTCTTTTATTCTCTTATTCTAAAATTTTCAAAAAAATCAGAAAATCTAAAAATCCTAAAAATATTTTATTTTCTTTTCTTTTTACTCCCTTATTTTAAAATCCTAAAATATTTTATTTTCATCACTTTTGATAGACTTTACAACTGAAAAATTCCTTAGATTTTTTTGAAAAAGGCAAAATATTTAATTACTATGAAAACCATATTGACTAAATTTCTTACTTGATCAATGGTTTTTATGCACTTGTGAATGTTCTTGAGTATAGAAACTTAAGAATCTTGAGTAATTAGCATTATAATAATAATTTTTTAGTTTTGCCTGCAATTTTATAAATTTTTCTATCTTTAAAAGCAAAGAAGTCTAGTCTAGGATGGTCCCAGAGATGATAATCTTAGGCTTTCTTTGAACCGATTGAGCCTTTCTTATCTTTTGTCCCATGAAATTAATCCCTAGTTCCCTTTTTGTGCCTTCATGCCAAGGGTTATACTCCCTTCTTTTATTTGTTCTTTTAACCTTACTATATAGAACCTCGATTCTGAGCTAATGGTTAGTATAGACTTTTGGCCGTTTTGACTTAACCTCGATTCGTGAGCTAATGGTTAGTATAGACTTTTGCTTTTTGGGTGAAAGAAACGAATAAGTGTGGGGGAAAAGTGGTAAAGAAAGAAAGAAAGAAAGAAAGAAAAGCCCTATTTTATAAAGAAAAAAGGGTATTTTTGGGTATTTTCATGTATTTGGTATTTTTTACTTAAAAAGAGAGAAACAAAAAAGGAAAAATATTGATACTAGAAAAGAAAAACAATTGGAAAAAAGGGAAAAAGCCAAAAAGATAAAAAAAAAAAAATGGCAGAAAAATGAAGAAAAATATATGTATCTTATTTTATAGAAAAATCTTGAAAAACTCAAGCATCATCTCTCTTTTAATTTACTATTGAAAATATTGAGAAAAGCATGTTGTTTTATAGGGTTGTTATCAAAGAAGAATGAAATAAGTTGTACAATGATAAGTGAGAAAAGTGAAAATGGCGGCTAGAAAGTGTTCTTTTCTTTCATTATTTTATCATTTTCGGTTGCGTTAGCTCTATCTCATTTATTTTTGTCTCATTTTACCTTCGTGTATAACCTACTTATGTCTCTATCCTGACATTATAAGCCAAAAAGTCCTACCTAATCCGAGAACGACCTAAAATAGACTTTAAAATGGATAAGTGATAGATGAAGTATGAGTTGTGTGCATTGTTTTAAAGAATATTTCATTATGTTAATCACTTGACATTCGTCTTTTTTATTGAAGAACGGCATAAGAAAAATCACTCTTACACACCCTTGATTGGTAATGATATTGGCGGTTTGTGGTTAACTTAGTAATTTTGTCATCTGACTATTTCTGATGTATCTTTGGAATTTGATATTGATGTACTCTATTGAAGTGGTATTATTCTTTTTTTTTTTTTTTTAATTTTAGTTTTTATTTTGTTTTAGTTTCTTTTTGAAAAGCTTGTTTTGGAGTATAAATGCTTGAAATCGTTTTTTTAAGTTAAATATATTATCCGGCTTACATTGTTTTCATTTTTAGCATAAAAAGTCTTTATATCCTTCGTTTGTCTGTTTAGTTTGTGTTGCTTGAGGGCAAGCAACAGATAAATGTGGAGGTATGTGATAAGTGCATAATTGTCTATATTTTCTATATTTTAAGTTCATTATTTTTGGTGTTTTTAATATGTAAAAGTATATATTTTAGCTAAATATCTCTTAGTCATGTCTTAGGTACCTTCTGGAAGTAGAAACAATGAAAAGGAAACAAAAACTAACGAAAACAGAGCGAAAATGACGAAAACGGAAGCCATCAACAAATAGGCAGCACCTACCACGGATGGCAGGATAACCTACCATCGACAGTAGGTGCCGAGGATGACTGGACGAATTATAACCCAAGGGCTACCACGGACGGTAAGACTCACCCTACCGTCGGTAGTAGGTAGGCTGGCAAGGGTGGTTCCAATCCTTTTCAAACTCAGTTTTCTTGATTTCTACTCTAACCCTAGCTTGGATTTCTAGTATTTTTACCTCTATATATAGGGCTTTTATACAGCCATTTTAGAGGAGAAAAAAAAGATAGATTATATATAATTTAGAGTAGCTTAGATAGATTAGATATATAGTTTTAGGTTAGATTTTAGGTTAGGAGTAGATTAATTAGATTAGATAAATACTCTTTTAAATTCCAGCTTTTATATTCTTTGGCTATAGAATTTCAAGTTTTGTGCAAGATTTACTTTCTTAGATTCATGAATTGAAGACTTTGATTCAAGATTTCGATCTTTGACTTGGTGACTCGAAGGACAATCTTAGAAGACGTTCGGGATTCAATTTCGGCTTCAAGACTAAAATCCTAAGCTTTCTTTTCCTATTCTTGATATTGAATTTTGTAATTATATTTCAGTTTTATTAATAGGAATAGTGAGTAGTTTTTCTTGTTTGGATTTGGGGTTGAATACTAATTCTTGATTATGAAGTTCTTGGTTTGATTTCTTGATTTCGATACTTGTTTTAATTTAAGTTGCCATCCAATTGCATTTGTTTGTAATTTAATTATCGTGAGATTAGATTATTCGCAAGGTTGTTTGGAATTGAAAAAGGAAGAACAATCTAGGGCAACCAATTGGGTGTTTAATATACGATATTGCACTTTTAGGTTTTTTAAATCACCTAATTTTATTGCACTCATAATTTGTTAGGAAGAAAAGAAATTTTCCTCTAAAGGTTAGTGAGTAGGGTGGCTTTCGTCCTAGAGATAGAGATTGTCCGATTTTTGAGTGATGACCTAACTTAATTAATTCAACATCATTTCATTAAAGTCTTTTCCAATTGAGCTAGTAACAAGGATTAGGAGGATTCCACTAAACCAAACTCTTGTTTTTATTAATCTTTAAGAATTGTGCTTATTATTGATTTCTTTTAATTGCTTTTATTGTTTTTCTCAACGACCACTTTTTCATTCGACTAAACATTAGAAACACGATTAATACTTGAACCTCCGTCCATCCCTGAGAGATTCGACACTCGGATTGAAACTCATCTCTACCTAGTTAGGTCCGCTTTCCTTTCATCGTAGTAATTAGGATCACATCCCATTTTAAGATTTTAAATATCATGTCTCGTTCGTTGTAGTAAAACAAGTCTACCCCATTCAAAATCCCTAAGAACTCAAAAGACGAGGAGAAGAATACTTCTCCTAAAAGAAGGTTTAATGACGTGAGTGCCAATTCGGCAAAAAGTAAATGGAGAGCCAAAATGTCGCCGGATTCTTAGGATCTAGGAGGTGCCGGCGACACCTATGAGGGAGTATCTAACTCTTTTGTAAATTTGTACCTTTCTTTTTGTAACATAGTTTTGTTTTTGTTGTTTGTTCATTTAATTTTTTGTTTTTGTTAAAGTCGTAAAAGTGAGTAGGAGAGTTATTTCCTAAAAATATGTTTAACAAGATTTTTATTCTGTGAGCAAGTCAAATATTGAAAAACCTGGACGAAGATGGCCGAAATGTAGAGAATTTCAGCCCAGAGCAGAACTTCCCGGAACCGGAAAGCATAACCAACAACAAATAAAAATTTCCAAAAGGCTTTCCGAAACCAGAAAGCATCACGAGCAATTAAACGATGTATCCATGAGGCTTCTAGATCCAGAAAGCAGAATTCTTGTGTGCATCATAGTTTTCGGATAGATCCGGGTCAAGCCGATTACGGGTCGACCAAAATTTTAGCCATTTTTTTCCAATTTCAACTAAATTAATCCCCCTTTTCACCCTTATTCCCCCAATTAAAAGTCCTAAAAGCCCTAATTTCCTCTAAACCCCTCCTCTCCCTCACGTTTATTTCCCCCTGTGCCTCCCCCCTCCTCTGTCTGATCTCCTTCTACTCCGGCCACCATACACCACCACTACCTCCTTACCCATCTTCCATCTTTATCTCTTGTTTTCCTTCTTCTTCTCCTTTCCCTTCTCCTCACCTGTTCTTCCCTGTTTGTTTCTCTTCTCTCCTTCCCCTCTCTCTCTTTGTTATTCCCCATGCCACTACTCTCCCAGTCGTCCTTCTCCTCTCTCATTCTCTACTCTTTTCCTCTCTTCTCTTTCTTTTATCTATAATCACCAGTATCTCTCTCACCCTCCCTATTATTCTTCTCCCTTTTCCAGTAGCACCCCACCTCCACCTACCACCCCTCTTTCCTTAATTTATTTTCCTTCTCACCATTTTTCTCTGGACTTTTACTTTCTTTTTTCACAGTGCAACCATAGCAATAAGAGCAAAAAGGATCAATAGCAGCAGACATCACTTTTACAGCTCCGAAATCCGGTAGGAAGGTTCGTATTAAACGAATCAGGATTAGTTTTCTTTAACCCTCATCTTATTTATTTACTTGTCATTTTTTATTGTCAGGGGTGCAGCCTGAGTCATCTAACTGCGTTTCATTCTCTGTTTTTGTGCTATAATTTTCTCTGTCATGTTTGCTAAATTCTCTGTTTTGGGAGGGCAGCCTTTTTGTGTTTAAATTAACTATCTGCTACGCATAGACGGGCTACAATATTTTGTTGTGCTTACTAGTTTTGGCTTGACTTTTTATTGGCCTCACAATTCCTCGAAAAGCCAACATTTCCTCCTCTTCCAAACGGGAGTCCGATAACCAAGCCTGAATCTCCTGAGAATTCACATTCTATTCCACCCTTTCCTGAGAGAATCACAAACAAAGCTTCTAAAGCCTGGCATGAGAAAAGGAAAACGAACCTGAACAAACCGTAGAAACTGTGTTTGATGGCCAATTAGAGATTGCTCCTCTATTCCATGGGTTGGGTTGGGTTGGGACACCATGATCTGTAGATGCGAAATTTATTACCTCAACCTCATTAGAGAATTTTACATAAACATGACCTTAAAGACCAATAAAAATGCCATCTTTGTTACCACTACTGTAAAAGGAGTTAGGATTCACTTTTATAAAGGCCATCTCTCATAAATTGCACACATTGCAAATGCGAGCCCTAGCATCACCTTCGATTCTACCTCTAGGATTATTTATAGGATGATGAGTGGAACCATAACTCTACTTTTGATAGGATAGGCATTCATCACAGACCTAATTTTGGAACCATGCATACCATTTGGAATTCTATGGACCTAATACCTCATTTAAAGGTTGTGACACACCTCATTGGGTCTAATCTTGCCAATAGGTGTAGAAAGAGTTTCAATGAACTTCGAGCCATTGATACCTTTACCATCGATAAATTACTCTTAGCCTCCCCCTTCTCCTTAGCATTTGGTCATCATTCATGTTATGCGTGATATCGTCTCTACAAACAAGAGCAATCGCGTGCTTGGTTATCCCTTACTTATAACTGAAATTTTACACCATTTTGAGTTGGACTTTTAAGGGAAACAAGTGGAGCGTAAGAATAATGGTGACATCATCTCCAGATCCACTCTTTCATGAGCAGGATTTGAAGATGATGAAAAAGAGAAAAAAATGGTTGTCAATGGCAGAGTTAAGGAAAAGAAGGGTCCAAAGAAGACCTTCGGATTTAAAAAGAAAAAACGTTCGAAGGACCCCAAGGCTTCTTCGCAACTGGAAAAGAGGTCATGGAAGAAGAGGATGAGGAAGAGGAAAGTGATGAAGAGGATCAAGAGTCAGATCCCTTCCTTCCGGAATCCATAGAAGAAATACAAGTTGGACTCTCTAACATTCTATTGCACTTGGATTGACAGAATGATATGCTCGCCCAACAACAACTATTGTTATCATAAATTTAGGGGAAGCCTTCTCCTGGAGAAGGCAAGCGCGGTAGTGGAGGTGGAGAGGGTAGATCGGCCGTCTAGGGAGTTCCCTTTCCCTACTCACTTGTTTCTTCATTTTTATTTATATTTGTGTTATTGTTTTTTATGGGTTTAGTGTGTTTCCTTTTATTTATGTTTGTTAGTTTAGTTTTCTTTTCTCTCTTTGCTTTAGTTTTGCTCTGTCCACATTGAGGACAATATAATTCTAAGTCTGGAGGTAGTTTTAGTTATTTTTAGTTGTAGTTTTTACTTTGTTTATGCTTTAAAGTGTTTTTTTTATAAAAATACCAAAAACATTGAAAAATCTCAAAAACTCCAAAAACATTGAAAAATCTCAAAAATTGTTTCATTTAAAGAAAGTTTTTGTTTTTATCATTCTTAAGAAAAAACTAAAAGATTTTCCTTTTTCCTTTTTTCACTAGAAAAGCATTAAAAGAGGTGAGATTAACTTGTTGGAACTTTGAATAGGCATAATACGTAGTTTAACTTCATATCCCTCTTTTGTTTATGCCTTGTGAATTGATAGTTTTTATACACAATGTTTTGTTTTAAGAGTATAAATATGCTTTAAGAATCTTGTAAACTCTCTTATATGATTTATTTTAATGCATCATTCTAGAACTTATTTTTCCACACCTTGAAATAAAGAGCCCAGTTTTTGTTAACCCCGGAGATAATAGTCATAGGCCGTCTTTGATCCATTTGAGCCTTTCTTGCCTAGCCCGTTCACGCTAAATCCTTAGTACCCTTTTTGAAGTTTCATTCCAAGGGATTTGCTCCCTTCTTTACTTTGTCTTTAAACTCACATTTAAAAATAAACTCTCAATCGACGAGCTAATGATTCTATACCTTTCAGTCGGTTCGATTGAGCTTCACAAATAAGTGTGCGGGAAAAAGTGACAAAAGAAAATTATGAGAGAAAGGGTACTGGGAAAAAATTATGTGAAAAGAAATCAAACAAGAAGAAAAAGTCTCAAGGCAATAAGATTTTTAAATGAAACATGTGAGAAACCCTTTTGTGAGAAAGCTTATATTCATTCAATCATTTGTGGAAAAAGAGAAAAAAAATCAAGAAAGTTGAAAAAATTAGTGAAAGATAAAAAGGGAATGAAAAGAAAGAAAAGAAAAGAAAAAGAGACAGAAAAAGTATGAGTTGAAAGGAAGATTTATTACCATTTTATCTCTTGATGTCTTATATTCCCTTCTTCTCACATATATACTTCCTTGACTTTTGAGTGATTATGAGAGTTATATAGTTTTATGGGGTTGTAAGCATTGTACGGAAGATAGAAAGTATTTTGGGAGATTTAAGTAAAAGCGGCTTAAAGGTTATAGATAACTTTGAAATTATTCTCCTTTTTCGTTGCATTAGCTCGTGTTTCCATTCTTTTTCTTTCCCTTTACCTTCGTTTGATAACCACATATGTCCCTAGCCTAACATTACATGCGTGAAAGTTCTATCTAATCCGGGGATGACTTTAGCTAGAACTTGGAGCAGAAAGGTGTTGGAAAAGTCAAGTGTATAGAGTATAACTTGATAAAGTAAATCATATAGTTAATTTCTTGAAATTCTTTTTGTATATTTTTTAAACTAAACATAAGTTATGCACACACACAATTGATTCTCATGTGCTAAAATGGAATGCTGAATATGTTAGTTAGCTTTTAAGTTGTGTCTTGATGAGTTTTAGCAGTTGTTGTAACACTTGGTTATATTTTGAGAGTATCGTATCTTTGTTCTTTTATAATTTTGGTTTTTGTTAAGTTTAGTTGTTTTTAGTGTTTGTTTGTGTGATTTTGTGGGTGAATCGTCTGCAAACCCTCACGAGATCTTACTCGTCCTTTTTGGTAGTTTAAAGGGCTTGTTGCACGTGCTAAGTGCAATCGTGAGTCCTACGTTAGTTTTTATTTTCTTTTTCTTGTTTGCTTTTAGCCCTTTGTTCGAGGATGATCAAAGCTTAAGTGTCGGGGAGTTTGATAAATCTATTTTTACCCTCTTAAGCATTGTCATTTTTATCAATTTGTGTTGCTTAAATGGTTATAAAATAAAGTTTATTGATCTCGTTTCTTCTCTTATTGAGTATAGGTACACTCAAATGAAGAAATATTGAAAACAAGCTAAAACAGAGAACTTAGGAGAGAAAAACAAAGAAAAAGGGAGAAGAAACACAAAATCAAGAGATGAAGGAATAGAGCACTATCCGGATCCGAAAAGTGTAGATAAGTTTCAAGAAAGTCTTGCAGAGAGTTTCCAAATCCGGAAAGCTCAGCTTTCCTCATCCGAAAAGTCATGCAGAGGGGATTTAATTCAATTTTTGTAACTTTCCTTTTGTATCTAGATTTTATTTCCCATTTGTATTTTGATTCTAAATCTTTTTATAAAGGTATTAGATTTTAGAGTAGGATTTGGAGATTTTTCTCCTATATAAACCAATTAAACACATTAATTCAATAGCTTAGGTTTTTAGTTCAGATCTATATTCTTGTAAGAAGACTCAATTCGGGAGTTTATTCAAGTAAATTGGAAGATAAGCTTGGACTATCACCAAGACCGTGGATCTTCAATTTCTTCTCCTAAACTCCCTAAACTTATTCTTTTATATGTATTTGTCTATGAGTTTATATTTTATAATAATGTTTAGCGACTAAGTCTTTTTGTGTTTAAATGAGGATAAACCCTAGACTTCTTATTTAAGTTTTTATATGATTTTCTTGTTTTGATTATTTAATTCTTGTTTGGTTGTTATTCAATTGTTGTGTTTGTTTATCGATTTTCGTGAGATTGATAGTTTCGTAAGGTTAACCCTAGGGCGTCATTGAATAATAGGAATTGGTAGTAGGAATACTAATTACGGTTCTTAGATCATTAATTAATTAGTCACCATAGTCCATATTCATTCATAATCAAGTTAAGGTTAGAAGGAATTCTTCTCTAAACAATTAAGTTGAATAGGAGGACCTTCGCCTAGGAGTAAGATTATCCGATATTTGAGTGAGAACCAAGGGGGTTTTAATAATTAACTACACGATTTTTTAATTAAAATTAACTTAAAGTTCCAGGGGGATTCTATTATTTACACACTCTTTTCTAAACTTTCTTTAAAAACCTTTAATTGTTTTCTTAATTTAATTATTTTGAAATTGTTTCTTTATTTTATAAAAATATCTTCAAATCGTTTTATTTAATTAAACAGTGGAGACGTAGTAAGTACTAGTGATTGGTCGTCCTGAGAGTTCAACAATCCGAGGACTTTCCTCACCTAATTATACCAATAGTTATATTTGCCTTTAAAGTGAAATTTTATTAAGATAGAAACCACAAAAAAATATATATTATTTACATACACATATATGTTTATATATATATAGAGGGTTTCTTACATGTTTCCTTAGGACACCTGTTAATACGAATAAATTTATTTTTTGTAATTTAAATGTAACAAAAATCCTATCCTATCGGCTCGAGAAAAAAGAATTGGATTTGAAGTTTTATCTATGGTATGGAATTCTAATAAATGACAAAAAGTTCCCTAAGATCATCAAATCAATTAGACTATGATTTAAGTCTTTTTTTTTTCTTCTTCGTTCTAGAAAATGAAAAAGAAACCATTCGTACTCATAACGCAAGTTAAATAACTCTCAAATAATTCAAAAAAATATCGGTAGGTAATTTCATTTATTGAGTAGTCTTTACCCCCTTTTTGTTTGTCTCGGTTAAAATCTATTTAGATTCTTAAGTCTGGCCCAATTAGTGAGACAATTAAAACGGTGTTTCCTTGTTCTGGGATCCTTTATCTTTGTTTTAAATCATTGGGTTTAGGCGTTACTTCGGTGCTTTTTAATCCTTTCAAAATGGCAGCAACATACCCCTTTTTGGAATTTCCTTCTACCAAAGAATACTACGGACGATTGATTCCCACGTGATACACTTTGGATCGGAAAGTGTTTGAGTAATTCCAAGAAATTTTCCTTTGGAATTGGAAACTTGCTCAAATGGGATCCCTTCGATTTCTATATCGAAGATATATTCACGAAGTTGTTCCAATTTATTGATTTGCATTAACCCTAGATTCTTGTCCTGAGAAATGAATTAATACTTTCTACTCGAGCTCCATCGTTGACGATTTATATTACCAACTGATGTCGAGCCAAGAGCACCTTACATAGTCTTTAACATCTCTTATAACAACACTCTTTGTAATGTTTCTAATTTGATATATTTAATAGAACATACTAAATAAAAAATAAACTCTAAGAAGAAAAAACAGACCCTAAGAGAATATATAATAAAAGGAAATATTTTGGGGTGGGGAAGAGGAGTGGGAAGGGCGTAGGGGTGGAGGGAATATTAAAGATAACAGTGTCAAACGGGCCTGACTGGCCAGACTCGGACCGAACCGCGCATCTAGCCCGCGCTCAAACGATCCGGTCCTATCTAAGCTGATTTTGGCGAGCCGGAAATACCATTAACTATATTCATCCACAACTAGTTCGCGAATAAATGGGCCAGTTTGTGAGCTTTTAAATTTTTTAATAACTTTTTTTGTTGAATAAAAATGATTTTTTAACCTTAAAAATATTAAAAATTAATTTTCTTTAAAAATATTCAACTAATTATAAAATTACACTAACATCTAAATAAGAAACAAAATCATTACACATAAATAACACCTAAATAATGTCTAAATTTTTAAAAATATAAAAAATTAATATATAAAATAAAAAAATTAAAAAAGGGCCAGTGTGCAAACCGAACTACAAAAACCCGTGCCCAAAACGGGTGGTGCAGGTACGGTCTGATTTTTGACGAGCCTATTTTTGAAAATTCATTTCCGTCCATTTCGCGGACGGTCTAGACCAACCTTTAAGCCTAGATCCGTTTTGACCATGCTAATTAAAAATTGTGATTGGTACAATCAAAGTAATTAAATAAATATAAATGATTATTAACTAGTACAAAATTTTCATATGTGATTTAATAAAATTTTTTATTATATTAAAATTTAAAAAACTACAAGTTTATCCGTATTAATATGTGCTTTTAAAGTACACATTAGATAAATCTATATATGTGTATGTATGTACCCGCACGCTTGCGTGTGTATTCTTTTATGTTCATGAGAGATGCATGTCTAATATTTAAGGTTTGAGAGTTTCGAATAATTTAGACTTACTTTTATATAATTTGATTCTTATTTTTTATTAGAATTTAATTTTAAATATTTTATTACATTATGAAGAGACATCAAATCTTTACATTCTATTTATGTATTTATATTGCGCTGATCCCATTACATGAAGCCACCAAATTAAAAGGGCAAATATAATGCTTTCCCAAATTTCAGCCAACAGCTCCATAAAGTCGGATATCACTGCGAAACTACACATCGACAAATTACAAGAAATGCTGCTGGTTTTTCTTTGCCATCCGGGCCCCGGGGCCATGTTAGTTATACTCGGAATTCATTCGTTTTTTCTTTTTCTTTTTATTTTTATTTTTTTTTGGAAACATAAATTCATTCAGGCTTATAAAAGTCTATATAGCGGTGTAATTATTGGCGGCATGCATCTAAATGGTCTATGGCCTAACTTACAAACGTCTCTTGAATTCAACCCGTGATTAACGGTGATAATCCTAACTTATTGGAACTGCTGAAATGACCAAAGCCTAGAGGAGAAACTGAGAGAAATCGTCCAACTCTTTTATTTTTCTCCGAAAGGCTTTAATTGGATTAATTTTTTTAAAAATTAACTAAAAATAATCGTGAACTATTTTAATTTTTTATTTATAATTATAAATATTTTATTTTTTTAACTATGAACTATTTTATATTTTCGATTTTATAATCATAAATTTTTATTTATCTTTTTCTAACCATGAACTATTTGTGTTCTTCTAAAAATAGTCGTGAACCATTTTTTATCTCTCAGCTTATTTTTAAAAGGACAAAAGTAGTTCATGGTTAGAAAAATAAAATAAAAGTTCATTGTTAGAAAATGATAAAATAAAAAATTTCATAATTATATATAGAAAAATTGACATAGTTCATGGTTATTTTTAACTAATTTTTTTTTTTAGATTAAAAAGAAAACAATTATTTTTATTTTAAAATTTATATCTTCAATTAAAAATAATTTTTTTTACAAGAAATATTGTGTTACTCTTGCCACTCAAATAACACCTCATTCATTAACAAATAACCGACTTCATTGAACCTAAAGTATTTTTGACTTTTTTACTATAAATTTTATATTTTGTCCTACAAATAATTTAATTTTAAAAAATTTGAAAAATTCGCTTTCACAAGAAAAAATATCCAAGTGATATACCTGTGCACATTGAAGTTGGGTGATCTAGAATTCCAATCTTGGTCTTCACGGACAAAGAAGAAACTACTGAAGACCGTTCCAACGTTGTTGGACGGTGACCGGTAAGTAAGACTCTTAATAGCATACCTGCAAGAAATCGACCTACTTTTATTTTATTTTTTTTTTCTAATAACAAGTTTTAATTCAATAATTCAAATTTTCAATTTGTGTTCAAATTTCATTTATTTTAGAAATCGGCCTATGCAACTGTAGACTCATTTACATAACATAATCTCTTATAATTGCTAATTGAGTGATCATTCTTGAAAAAATACTCATTATGTACGTAGTAATCGTAGACAATTGAAGTGGAGAGTATTTTGCTTTTTAAAAAAAAATTGTACTATATATATATATATATATGAAAGGAAAATCTGGAGATATCATAAATTTAGAGAAATTTTCATATAATATAAGTCAATTTTGAGTACTTTTTGTTGAGGGACTTAGGGTGTGTTTGCTTCCATGGAATTGGAGGCTTAATTTTTTTATTTGGTTACACAATTAATTAATTCTAATTTCAATTGACAAAATTCACTTATTCTAATTTCAAATCAAAATTTAAAAATTATAATTTCAATTCTACAAAATTTATATATATATATATCACATCCAATATTATTAATCATACAATTTTATTATATTCATATTTTCTCACACACGCACACTTTCTCTCTCTAAAAGTTACGACACTAATTGTGTTGAGTCACATCTTTGTTTGTATGTTGCGCGCATATATATATACATATATTCATATATATAAATATATGTATATATATACATATATGTATACATATACATATATAATCTCTTATATATAACCATTTACATTACATAATCTTTTATGATATATATACATACATATGTATATATGTATATATGTGCATATAGATATGTATATATATATCTCCACCTTTTGAAAAGAAATTTACAACATTTTCTCTCTCTAAAATTCACGACACTTTCTCTCATTAAAATTCACGATACTTTCTCTCACTAAAATTTACGATACTGTCTCTCATTAAAATTCACGACACTTTCTCTCTTTAAAATTCACGATATTTTTTTCTTTAGAATTCACGACACTTTCTCTTTCTAAAACTTACGGCACTCTATCTCTCTAAAACTTAAACACTTTCTTTCTCTAAAATTCACGAAACTTTTTCTCTTTAGAATTCGAGCTCACTTTCTCTTTCTAATATTCACGCTTACTTTCTCTCTCTAAAAATCATAAACATGCTCATACCCTTGTTTTTCTTTCAATCTTATACAAATACATATTTTGTGTAAGTATATATTTACATTTTGAATTCTAATTCCACAATTGTTTTTGGACTTCCAAACATATGAATAAAAATTAGAAAATAAATTTTATAACAATTTTATCGAACAAAGGTATTAGAATTACAAATTTTAGAATTTTATAGAATTCTAATTCTAGGAACTAAACACGATCTTAAAGTAAATTTTTAAATTTAAAATCTAAATATCATTTACAAACAATTCAAAAATTAGTGACAAAAAATTCTAACATAAATTCTATCAAATCCGAACACCAATATTCATCTCGGTTTTGTGGAGGAGTGAATTGGCAAACAATTTTCGACTCCTAATTAAATTCCGTTAGAAAGGCAATAATATTCCTTTTAAATAATTATGTTAGTTTGCAGTTGGTAGTGTAAAATGATTGTAGCCGAGTGTGGAATATTAATTGAGCAACTTCAAAGCGTTCAAGCGTACGATTATACTTGGATAAGATTTAGTTTTGAGATTTTTATTGTGAGTCTCTTTAAAATTGAATTGTTTATGAGAGGAAATATGAATTTAAAATTGAAATTTAAGATTTGAAACAATGTTATAACTAGAAAATATTTTTCTTTTACTCATCACATTTATAAATTATATTTTTTTTTTAAGAATACAGAATTTTAAATATTTTTTTTGTATGGACTAAAATACTCTTCAAACCAATATGATCTCATCTAATTATTATTTATACAAGTATCCGTATTATAAGAATTAATTATAAAAGAGATTAAAATTTATTTTTATTAGAAGGTACATTAATGGACAAAAGTTTATTAAATATTATATATTACTTTCATAATGGGGCAAATAAAAAATGCAGAAATGAATAAAATATGACAAGTGAATAGAGGTGAATTATTTGTGAGAAAATTTATAAATCTTAAAATAAAAAATAAAAAAAGATGAAAAGTTTTCATTTTAAAATAGTGTGCCAGTGGTTTTTTTTCTTAAAAAAGCTTTTTTTTTTTTAAAAGGTTACTAAAGTGGTCCTAAAATTTTTTTTATCCGTAGTTTGGCCATAACGCACAACCAGCATGCTTTTTTTTAAAAAAAAGTCTTGTAACAGGATTTGAACCCTTAATCTAATAAAAAAAAACATATAAAACTTACCAATAAACCACCATTGGATCTTATTTAAAAAGTGCATGGGATTTTATTTAATAATAACTTACTTACGTATTCCAATATTTAACAAAACAAAAAGAAGACTGTTCCTCTGTTTAATTTTCAAATTGGTGCCGTAATTTTTTAGTTTTTAAGAGAGAAAGTATTAAACATTACAAAAACGTAAATTAAAATAAAAATAGGAGGTTTTTGTGGGAACGGTTGGTGGAAAGGCGGTTTTCGACGCATAGGTCTCGAAAAAATACCCGAAATGCCCACAAAAATCGCCTCAATCAGATGTCCGAGCGCAAAATTATGCCCCGTCAAAGTTTTTTACTATACGAAACAATTTTTTTGTCCCGAAACGCGTTCGGATCACTTTTTCGACAATGTCGTTGCGTTCTTCTTTACAAGAACCATCAAAACGAGTGGTCATACGCGTGAAACGAACATACAATCGCAGAGTATTCATGTTTAAAGTTTTCTAAATACCTATAAAAATTATTTCTTTCTAATCAACATAAACACGATAATGCACAATCATTGTGCGTTATCATCCAGATAACACACAGCTATTGTGCGTTATCATCCACCTCACCACCAAACCCCACCACCTCTTCGCCACGTCTGTGCCATGTCATTAAAAATGCAATTTAACGTGGATTAAGCTGGTGATTAGCTATAACGCACAATCATTGTGCGTTATCTAATTTAATAACGCACAATAATTGTGCGTTATGGGCTCTTCAGAATTTAAAAAAAGAACTGAGCCTATTTAATACGTATGTTTTTAAAATGTGCTAAATAAAGAAAAAAATCTGTGACAGTTGAGACAAAGATCTGTATCCATGAAAATGAATATGAGAAGACGAATGTTTGCGGTTCCGCCATTAATTATGACCGGCAACTGAGGCGTCTTCTGGGCTGAGAGAGGATGGTCAAATGTCCACAAGTCTAATTTAATTTGGTCCGAAGCCTTGACAATATTCTCAAGAAAGAAAGTAGGGTTTTGTTGCTTTCACAGTACTGTGGAAAAAAAAAAAAATTACTTGGGGGACATGTTTCATATATATTCAATATTTTTACTAGTTTTAAACTAGTGAATTTGAACTATATTTTCTTTTAATATATTAAAAAAAGAAAAAATGTATTCAACATTGTCGTTAGAGCCCTATAAATATATTTCCCCCACGAAGGATTTATGCATCAATCCCAAACCACAAAAAGAAACTTTGATTATTTTGAGCCTTCTCTTCTTCTCCGAAGAGCTCAAGTAGTTTCCGCAATATTCTACCGCTAACTATATCATGGCTTCAACTCATCACAACGGCATCAAAACTTGGACGCCCATTATTGTTCTTGCATTTGCCCTTTGCTTACACTCCGCTCAAGGTTAGTTACTAAAAAGTTCTTCACTATTTCATATTACAGAAATTTTTGTTATTCATGCTCATAAATCAGTTTACTTTTACACTTTTTACCCCCGAAAAAATTCTTGTATGTTATTTTAATTGTTTTTTACATTGAATTTTTTACACTTTAATCAATTTGTGATAAGTTAATTGATAGAAGCATTTTCTTTAAATATTTTGAATTAAATGACATCCTTATCTTAATATAATATATATGAAAAGAAAAGTAAAAGATTGTGGGATTTTGTTCATTTTAAGTGACAAATCATGGTTAAAAATTAATCCTCTAGATATAATAATTGTATTTGTGCAGGTAATAATATTAATATTATTTCATGCGAGAATTTGAACAAAGATTCATGCGCGTTTGCGGTATCATCATCTGGGAAGAGATGCGTATTGGAGAAGAAGATTCGCAGAAGCGACGGAGAAGAAGCGTATGCATGTCGGACGTCTGATATCGAAGCAGATAGATTGAAAGATTGGATCGAAAGCGATGAGTGCATTCAATCATGCGGACTCGATAGGCATTCCCTTGGAATTTCTTCTGATTCTCTATTGGAATCTTCATTCACCCATAAACTCTGCTCTCCATCTTGCTATTCCACCTGCCCTAATATTCTCGATCTCTACTTCAATCTTGCTGCTGCCGAAGGTACACACTATAACTCGATTGGTGCACTTCTCCTAATCTGACTTCTCTCACTATTAAAAAGTCTTGATTTTAAACATTAATGCAATAAATATTATCCATCATTATAATAGAAAATTCTAATATTATAGAGGAAAATCTTATTAGAGAAGTCAATTTTTATAAGAAGTCAAACTGGATTAATTGGGCTTTTGCCCCAAACACCAATTCTACAAAAAAATTAAAAATTTACGGACAAAGCAGACTGATATTTGTAGAAAGAAAACAAAATTAGTAATCTTCTTGACACAGGCTTCCTCGATTCAGAATCATCATTTTCTTTAATGCTACACATAATATTATTTTTTTCTTTTTATTTTTCTCCATGGTATATCTATTCCGATGTATATTAATCTTTATTTCCTTTTTACAGGTGTGTATCTTCCAAAGTTATGTGAAGTACAAGGAGCAAATGCACGCCGTGGAATGACGGAGATTAAGAGCTCCGGTATGGTGGCACCAGGACCTGAATCAGCAGCACAAGGGGTGGAAGCTTTGTCTTTGAGCATGCCTCCTTCTATGCCCCCTATGTAATCTTCATCACTAGTACCCACACCCATCGATATTTTTCTTTTCTTAAAATTAAAAAATAATTATAATAAAATACTACATGCTAAAATACGTTATGTTGTTCCGTAACTTTTGAGATTGTAGCCCACTGTACCATCCAGCGACATTTTAGTAAAAGAATAAATCCACTTATTGAATTCTATTGTAGTATTAATTGAGTTTTTTTAAATACGTACAAATGGATTATTTATTCGATTGTTTTTTTGGGGGATTTTTACTGAGATTTCTAATTTAACACTCAAAAATATGGTTGGAATTATTTAGCATATATTTTAATACATTATCTAACGTAATATTTTGTGTTTTTTTAATAGAAATAGTAAATTTTTTAAAAAAAGTCACTAAAGTGGCCAGAAAATTTATTTTATTCATATTTTGGCCATAACGCATATTATTTGTGCGTTATTATTAAGGATAACGCACATAACATGTACGGTATTACAGAATTAAAAGTATGGCGGCTAAGAGAGTTATGTGGCAAACAATGCATATAATTTGTGCATTATATTACGTGATAAAGCATAACCAATGTGCGTTATTTGCCACATCAGTTTTTTTTTTTTTTTTTTTGTGGCAAAATTGAAATTTTTTCGGGGCAAAATTTATAAGATGTCATTTTTTTTGGAAATATTGTATTCTTTTATTTAACTTATTTGATGTATATTTTATGATAATAATTATAACCATTTTAAAAGAAAATATGCTAACTTACAACTATTTTATTAAAAAAATATGAAGAAGTAATTTAAAGTATTTTAAATTTTTATTACTTGTTGTAAATTTTACTATAATAATTTATAATCGATTTAAGTAAGAGAGTTATGAAGAAGTACTTAGAAGAAATTCAAAGAAGAAATATCATTAATAGAAACCCTAAAATATTACAACACTTTGAAAAAATAAAACTTATACATTGCTTGAACTGAGATTATTACAATTTTTTCTATTATGTCCTGCCATTCGGCATCTGCTACATCTTGGGGGAGAATTTGAATTTCGGTAATCCATTTCCGCTCGAAACCTTGTGCCCTGTTTTCTACCTCATTGATTATTCATGTTTGGAGGATAGAATGTTAAATTATAAGGAGCATCTCTCCAAAAGTCCTTATGCCCAACTTGATAAAAATTGGATTGATATGTTCGTTTGTTAGTTTCCCGCCAGTATATATCCAGCACATAAACATCTGATCTTATACCGCTTTCTCTACATACTACAAGAGCATGAGAATAAGGCAATGTATATTCTCGTCATTCACCACAACTACATGATTTTTTATTCATTCTTAAAGTATAAACGTTGTTGTCGGTACTGTCAAGGCGTATCGGTGATTTGACCATGTAAATTCCTTCTCGTGGATTGAAGGTTGTAACTGTGTGTTCTCTTGATTTTAATATATTCGAAGGAACTTGTCAAAAACTCTCGTTGGGAACGGATGCACACAGTTTTGGGCCTCTTCACGGTGTTGGTTAAAATACTTAACAAGTTTGTTAAATATTAATTCAACTAGGGCTCTTAAAAGTAATACCCTAACTTTTTTCAACATATTGTTAAGTGCTTCTGAAATATTAGTTCTCATCAGTCCGTGCCTGTGCCCACCATCATACAAGAGTGTTCATTTCTCCAATTCTATCTTTGCTAAATAAATATAAGCATCAATATTTCTTTTTTGGATTTCACTCACAACACATTCAAATTTCCACTGCTTAGCTTCCGTTACAGCCTGCCATATTAAGCTTTTTAATTCACTATTCTTGAATGTCTTCATGAATTTTTCCTGAATGTGGCATAGAGATATGTTAAAGAAATAATTTAAAAAACATAATAAAGTGACATAATGATATACTAAACCCTAGCACCAATTAGATGGCATAAATCTAGTAGTCTTTTTACCAACACGATGACCAAACCCAAGTTGCTGTGCTGGTGTAACGTCATCCGTCCGCTCGTCATCATTCTCCTCTATATTGGATGAAGATGCATAAGATATAGGCATATGCGGCATAGATGAACCAGCTGTGCCCGGAGGGGGAGGTGCATGAAATGAAGAACCCACTACACTAGGAGGTGAAGGTGCATATGATGTACTACCTGTACTCGGAAGTGGGACTGTGATATGCCTGATCCACTCGGATGTAACTGAGCAGGAGGTGTCAAGCCCGAACTGAAAGTCGGAATATCTAGGTTGAGATGTCGAACGGGTCACCGGGAATATCAAACTCGACATCTCTACGTCCCGTCCTCCAAATCCTCTACCTCTCTCTCCTCCACATCCGGGGTATGCATATCATTGTCCGTCCGGATGTGGAGGGACAAGAGCTCATCCTCTACAAGTCCCGCCTCCAGGAAATCTACGAGCACCCTTCTTAACTCCACGAGCACCATGCTCCGGTACAGGCTCCCGAGGATAACTACGCGATGGCTGCACTGGAAATATCTGCTAAAAATGTCATACTGAGAGGGTGTACAACCCAAGGTACCACTAATAGAAACCATGCACCTACGAATGATGGTCTGGACTTTCTTTGGAAAACTAACATACTGTGTTGGAGATGATGGTGGTCCCTCCAACACCCCTGTAGCCATATCATCTATCTCCTGCAACATGGATATCTAAAAAAAATTAGTTAGATGTCAATAAAGAAATGAAATGCATAAAAATAAATAAACATTTTTTTTACCATCATCCGTCTGTTGACCATAGTAGGATGGTATCCAATAGTCCGAGTATCATGACGTACTGAATTGCCAATGTAGACTCGCGTGATATCCCGATACCATCTAATGTGATCATCTCGTGGTGATGATAAATCCTCAACAGGCAAAACAAGGCCATCACTAATATGCTGTCTGCACTGATGCCAGTCCTCCACATGACTAGCATGCTACGTCGCTCAACATGTGTGATCATTTTCTCTTAGTTGTAGTCAATGTAGCTCAAGCCGAGTATCACATGGAGTCGGTATAGGCTGATCACGTCCAAACTGTCGCATCACGCGTCGGGGACGGTGATACTCTACTATCTCGTAACATATGAGTGGCACCTCTGCCCGCCACAAGTCAGATCGAACTAGACCAGGGTCAAGATAGGGTAGCCATACAAACTGTTCAGCAAATTAAAATATTTAAATAACAATCATATAAAAAATATAATAAGAAAGTAAACCAAATTATTTTAAAGTCAAACCTGATCGGATGGTATAAAATCTAATTTATCTCTATACGTAAGCAGGACGTGCGTAGGCAGTTGGCTGAGATCAAATGATGTGCACCACATAGCAAGTGGAGCAAGAGGGTCTGGATGAACATACCGATGTAGCTAAAGCCGCAATAAAGGAATACGTGACCAAGCCTAAATCTAAAGTAAGACTAAGACTCTCCCTATCTATTGTGCACCTCCTTAAGCTGCCGCACACAAGTGCCTATATAAAAACCTTAGTCTACAACTACCCCAACTGTAAGTGTCGATGGCCTCAAAATCCTCCAACAAACTGATGTACCGAAAGTGAATCAAGTTGCTCGAGAAATTAGGGAGCATATGACCTCCAAAAAGTAAGAAAATAAATCCAAGAGCACGCAAGATAAGGTCATCATCACTCTTTAATCCGGTGAACTCTCTCAAGATCCAAGCCTCTAGAGGTTCCTTCTTAACCTTGTATCCAGAAAAGTAAGTAAAGGACAATCGCACCCCAATAAGTCTCTCAATCATCTCAATCTAATACTACTTTTGATGTATACTCCAACTGGGACCTGTTACAGGCAACCACTCTATCCGTAAACCCCATAACATGTGCACATCCTATAGAGTGAGTGTCACCTCACTACAAGTCATGTAACGCTCAACTAATGCAGTAATAAGTATGTGGTCGAGACCAATGTAACCACATCTAAAAACTCCCCATAAACCTGTCCTGTCAATAATATTAACCAACCTATGGAGAGTTGTACTGTAGGCCCGAAATACATTGCGACCAAAACGTCTACGCTGAAGATCAGTAATACACGTCTTATGATCCCCACTCCATATCAACCCAGACCTATGTTCATGTTACCTCATCAATACATCAGGGACAATGGGACTCGGGTGCACATATGGTGGGACTTCTTCCATCTACATTATATCACAAAGTTTTAGGGTTTCTTATGTATAATGATATACACCTTTTAAATTTATCAATAAAGGTTTAGAATTAAAAGTAGAATATTTATAGTAAAGTATTATTACACACTTTTTAAGGTTTAGGTTTTGAGGGTTCAATGTTACGGTTTTAGGGTTTTAGGGTTTTCAGTTGTACACTTTCTAAATTTAAATGTTTACGGGTTTAGGGTTTTAAATTTTCAGTAAAGTATTATTCCAATGTTTCTGAGGTTTATTGTTTATGGTTTTAGAATTTTTAGGGTTTACGATTTTAAGGTTTTAGGGTTTTATCATATATGGTTTAGTGTTTAATAGATCAAGGTTATGGTTAAGGGTTCAATGTTAGGTTTTATATTTAGTATTACACACTTTTTAAATTTAAACTTTACGGGTTTAGAATTTAAAGTAAAATATTTAGAGTGAACTATAATTATCCACTTAGTAAGGTTTATGGTTTAGGGTTTTAGAGTTTCAATGTTAGGGTTTTAGGTTTTCCATGTTAGGGTTTTAGGGTTTCACGGTTTAAATTTAAATCCTCACGGGTTTAGAACTTCAAAGAAAACATTTAAAGTAAAGTATTATTATACACTTTCTAAGTTTTATGGTTTAGGGTTTAGGCTAAAAAAGTTTAGGGTTTTAGGCTTCTAGGGTTTAGTGTTTAAATAGATAAAGTTAGGGTTTAGGGTTTACGGTTTAATAGATAACTTATATCAAATCACCCATTTCATCAAATCACATTTCCAATAGAAAACAAAATTAGATTAATGAAATGATCAAACATGCACAAATTTATCAATAAAAACAAGTTTAAACATAATCATAAAAACCACATCTATAAAAATAAATTACAAAAAATTGAGAAATAATCCAAATAAAATTCATAAAAATAATTCACAAACTACAATAAACAACAATTTTCATATAAACAATAATAGAAATTAACACATAGTGTACAAAAATTTAAAATAATTATAGACATAAGAAAATTTGAATAAATTGAAATCAACGTTATTCAGTGGAGCTTTCTTTACCGTTCTCTACCCCCAAAACTCTAAAAATATTTGTACTCCAAGGGGAGGTGCTGACGACCTAAACTGAAATTTTAGAAATCGAACAAAGGAGAAGAAGAATAATTTGACTATAAATTTCGAAATAGAAGGAAGGAGAAGAAGAGGAAGAGAAGAAGAGAAAGAGGGAAGAAGGAGGAGCGATGTGGCGGAAATGCAAAAGAGCAGCAGTGCTGAGGGAGAAAGAAAAAAAGAACAGAAAAACGGCAGTTGTGGCTAGGATAGAAGCTTTTTATTAACATGATAACACACAATGTGCTTTATCTATCAAAATAACGCGTTCTTGTTGTGTGTTATGAGTGATGATAATGCACACGTGTTGTTCGTTATTTTCTACCTCAACACCCAGGACTACCACGTCATCACCACGTCACTAAACAAGATTATTCTCCGAATTTGATTACTAATTAAGGATAACGCACATACATTGTGCGTTATCATTAAGAATAACGCACATCTATTGTGCGTTTTGGCCCGTTTAAGGATAAAAAAAGTATTGACCACTTTAGTGAAATTTCTTAAAAAATTGGCCAAAGCTGGAAAAAAACCTACTATTTTGTAAAGAATATGCATTAGGATTCAAAAGTAGGAAATTAAAAATGATAGAGAGGCTTCTAAGAAAAAAAATAGAGATAGGCCATGCGCCAAGATATGTACGACATAAACTTATTCGGGGTACATAGATCAATATTTGGTTATATATATATATATATATGTATATGGGTTATTTACTGTAGCCTAAGCATACTTTTTCGTTTCAAAATATCTGTCACTCTACTAAATCAATAGAGTATTATATAAAAGTTTACACATATATCCTTATTAGTATTATGAAATGGTACAATATAATGGCCCATTTACTATTGCTTCAAAAAAGCTTTTTTAGCTTATTTTAATGTATAAACTATTTTTGAGTTGTTCGATTGCTTGTTAGATCTACTTTCAGCTTAAAATAATTTGAATGAAGTTATTTTTGAAAAATTACAATAGGGATGCTATTTTAAACTATTCCTACCTATTGATGCTATTAAAATTAAAAATGATAGAATAATTTTTTTAATACAACTTTTTAAAAGAACTTTTTTTAACTACTTTTTAAAAAAAAGCATAAGTAATTGAGAACAGACCCAATAAATGCTTAGAATAGGGATGGCAATGAAGAGGGTCTAACCTTGGTACCTACCCTCCTCCAACCCATCTATACTCGTTTGACCCCAGTTTGATTGGAGACCCATGTAGAGATGGGATGGATTTTGTAACCACGCTTAGAAATGGGTTACGTTGTGTGGTTACTATTTTATTAAAATTTCACTTTTAGACAATTGTACCTATCAGTGTAATATGGCAAGGAAAGTCCCCAGATTGTCGAACTATTGGGATGGCTAAGCACTAGTAGTACTAATTACGTCTCTACTGTTTAAGTGAATAAAAGTTATGAAAAATGTTTTAAAACTACGAAATAATTGAAAAGACAATTAAGAACTAAAAAAATAATTAAAAGAGTTTTAAAGCAAGTTCGGGAAAAAGTGTTTAAATAGAATAATCTCCCAAGAACCTTAAGGCCTGTTTGTTTCAAGGATTTTGGTGTGGAAAAGAAAACAGTTTTCTTCATAAAAGGTTTTCCTCTATTTTGGTAATGAGAGAAAACAGTGAGGAAAATTAAATGAGGAAAATGGTTAGAAAAAGTTATTTATTAAATGTGGAAAATCATATTCCTAACAAATGTGTGAGGAAAAAGAAAATGAAAAGAAAAAGGTAAACCTTATTTTTATATTTCTTACTTTCACATTCTTCAAAATACATGCTCACTTTCTCTCTAGAATTCACGACACTTTCTCTCTTTAAAATTCATGCTCACATTCTTTCTAGAATCTAGCATTTCTCTCTCTAAAATTCACGCTCACTTTCTTTCTCTAAAATTCACGCTCACTTTCTTTCTCTAAAATTCACGACAATTTCTCTCTTTAAAATTCACACTCACTTTCTTTCTATAAAACTTACGACACTTTCTTTATCAAAAATTCATGCTCATTTTCTCTCTCTAGAACTCACGCTCACTTTCTCTCTCTAGAATTCACGATATTTCCTCTCTCTAAAATTCCCGACAATTTCTCTCTCTAAACTTACGACAATTTTTCTCTCTAAAATTCACGATACTTTTTCTCTCTAAAACTCACTCTCACTTTCTTTCTCTAGAATTCACAACACTTTCTCTCTCTAAAATTTACAACACTTACTCTCTCTAGAATTCACAACACTTTCTCTCTCTAAAATTCACGACACTTTCTCTCTCTAAAATTCACAAATATTTCTCTCTCTAAAATTCATGATATTTTCTCTCTAAAATTTACGATACTTTTTCTCTCTCTAAAACTCACACTCGCTTTCTCTCTCTAAAATTCACGTTCACTTTCTCTCTAATAACATTACTTTATAATATAAAATTAATATCGTGAAGTACTAATGATGTTTTTTTAATATTAGAAATTATTCTAAACATTATGTATATATTTTTTGTAGTTTTGTCCTTCTTTTTTCTTAATTTTTCTCTTTCCATTTCCTTGTTGAAATCCACAAACCAAACAAGAGAAATTGTATTTCCTTAATATTTTCCTTACCTTACCAAACAACATACGGATTTTAGTTTTCTAAGAATTTTATTTTCCTTTTCTCTCTTTTCCTTTTCCACACCAAAATCCTTGAACCAAACAGGGCCTAAGTTAATTTTATTTTAAAAAGCGTTGTAATTAATTATTAAAACCCCTTGGTCGGATTTCACTCAAACATCAGATTAACCCTATTCCTAGGCGAAAACTCTCCTATTCAACTTAACTGTTAGAGAGGACTTCCTTCTCATCGATTATGAACGAATATAGATTATAGTGATTAATTAATGATCTAAAAATCGTAATTAGTATTCCTATTCAATTATCAATTCCTATTATTCAATTAAGCCCTAGGTTAACCTTCCTTTGTGAAAGTCCAATAAACTTTGTGAAATTACCAATCTACGAAAAATCGATAAACAATCACTACAATTGAATAACAACCAAACAAGAATTAGATAATTAAAATAAGAATTTTATATAAAATATTAAAAAAGAATTTTAGGGTTCATCCCTGTTCAAACACAAGAAGAAATAGTCGTTAAACATAAACTCATAGACAAGTTTATGAAATAGAAAGAGTTTACGGGAGCTTAGGGGAAGTCTTGATAATTTTGCGGTTTTGGTGAATGTCCGATCGTCTTAAAAGTCTTCTTAGAACTCCCGAAATTCGAGTCTTCAAAGTCTTCTTACAAAATATGGAATTGAATCTAGAACCATAACTCAAGATTAATGTTGTTGACAAGAGGCCTGTAGTCCAATGGCTTGACCCCCTCACTTAGGATCCTCCACATAGTATGCCATGTGAGAGGTCCTGAGTTCGATTCAATTAGAGAGCGGTTTAATACCGCATGCTAGCCTAGTACTGCTGTTTGGAACCCTTGTGCCCTCCGATCCCTCTCGAGTTAGTCGATGACTCTTGGATATCGGGTTACCAAAAAGAAAAGATTAATGTTACTAATGAGATGTTTAAATAGAGAAATGTTTAGCTAATATCGTCCTAAACCTATCCTAGAAAGGTTTGGAATCAAATTACAAAAGGGGAAGGAATGAAAGTCTAAATAGGAAACAAAAAATTGCATATTAGTCCCTCTACTCGACTTTCCGAATTTAGGAAAGCTATTGCCTAAAAGTTTCTTTATTTGTCCAATTTTTCAGATTAGGTACATACCCTGCGCTTCTTGAGTCTTTTTGAGACCCTTTAATGGACGCTTCAGGTTTTGGAGTCTTCATATTGATTGGAGTAGTATATCTCTAGTTATAATCGTTTTACCGAAAGGTATCAAACTGCAACGTTATGTGAGAAACCGAATCTTTGCACAATACTTTGAATGACGAAATGAACTCCAATTGAGACAAAATTAGCTTTCTGGAAACCTCAAGAATTACAAATCTTCAATTAAGATCATTAAAGAGGTCAAAAATCTACTATAGCTCTGCATGAACATTGTTTTTGGCAGCTTATTATTTCTTCTCTTTTTTTGCTTCGTTTTGGCTCATTTTCAACATATCTTCATTCCGAAGGTACTTATAACAATAAGAAAAGAAACGAGATTCGATTAGTCCATTTTATAAACAATTAAACTAAAAAACTAATGAAAACAATAACTCTCAAAGAGGTTAAAAAAAGACATATCAGGTTAGGGACAGGGATGAAGTTCTCCCCATCCCCACCTGCCTATCCCCAACTATCCCCACTCATCCTTATAATATATATATATATATTTGAGTAAATTACTAAACTAAATACTATAGAGTAGGAAAAAAAATTAAAAACTAGCTTATGAATTTTTTAACTGTTGCACATGTTCAGAAATTTTTTTTTTTTTTTTTTTTTTGAGGATTATTACTTGTGTTAACATTTTGGAGTTTTAATTCGCTTGATTTTGAAGGATGCGTATTATTATTTTATGTTTAATAATATTATTAAAAATAAGACATATAGTTTCCTGCTTGGGTCCCCAATTTCCCAATAGGTTTGGTGGAATGGGTTAGGGATGGGGCTAGATTTCATCCCCAAGTGGAGGGATAGGTTGGGGATGGAAATTAATTAGGGGTTTTTTTCTCGTTGTGGCCCAATTTCAAGAAATGGGTACTAAATAGGCCCAGACGTTTTTTTAAATTTGGAAGTGGCCATAACACACAATGGTTGTGCGTTATCCATAATGATAACGCACAACGGTTGTGAGTTATCACCTAATTACGCATTTTCCACTAATCAGCTGATGTGGCTGATAACGCACAACCATTTTGCGTTATGATTAGGCAATAACGCATACTCGTTGTGCGTTATCAGCCACGTATTTTTAATGAATTTTTTTTTAATGAAAATTTCTTTCGGGAAAACTTATAATGTTTTTTTTTAATGAAAATTTCTTTTGGGAAAACTTATAATTGTATAATTTTTTTAAAAAGATTGTATTTATTATATTTAATTTATTTTAAGTGTATTTGTGATGATAATATTTATATCATTTTTTTGGAAAATATATTTTACTTTTAACCATTTCATCTCAAATCATTCGAAGAAGTAATACTAAAGATATTGTAAAAATTTAGAGTAATGATGTAGTAATTAGAAGAAATTGAAAGAAAATTTTCATTAATAGAAACCTGTTTTATTACAACAATTTCAAGAAAATGTCAAACTTATACATTGCTTGGTCCGGGTTATTACAATTTTTTCTATTATGTCCTGGCATGCGACATCTGCCACATCTTGGGGGGGGAATCCGGATTTCTATAATCCATTTCCCCCTGAAATCACTTACCTTGTTTCCTACCCGTTCATTTTTCATATTTGGAGGATAAAATATTAAACTAAAAGGAACATCCCTCAAAAAGTTCTCACTCAAGACCGGATGAAAATTCGCTTGGTAAATTCTTTTGTACATTTGTCGCGAATATATCTCTGGTACATAAGTATCTGTTCTTGACCCATTTTCTCTACATACTGCAAGAACATAAGAACAAGGCAATGTATATATTTGCCATTTTCCGCAACGACATAATTTATTATTTATCTGCAATATATAGACGTTGTTGCCCGTACTAGAAACCTGGATTGGAGATTTGACCATGTATATTCCCTCTCGCAGATTGTAAGTTGTAACTTTGTGTTCTCTTGATTTCATTTCAATCCGTAAGAACTTGTCAAAAATTCATGTTGGAATACAATTTTCAGCCTCTTCCCGGTATTGGTGAAAATACTTAACTAGTTTGTTGAATATTAGTTCAACCAGGGCTTTTAAAGGTAGAACCCTATCTTTCTTCAACACACTGTTAAGTGCTTCAGAAATGTTGGTTGTCATGATACCTGTCTGTGACCACCATCATGCAACAGTGTAAATTTCTTTGGGTCCAACTTCATCAAATAAATGTAAGTATCAACATTTCTTTCTTGAATTTCTTTCATTACATGGTCAAATTTCCATTGTTTGGATTCTGTTCCGGCCTGCCACATCAAGCTTTTTAATTATGTGTTCTTGAAGGTCTTCTTGAAATTTGCTCGAATGTGGCGTAAACAAAACAGATGAACTGCAAATAGTGGTTGCCTTAAAGGTTGACTTTGAATAGCAGACAAAATACCTTTGTGGCGATCAGAAATGAGGCATACGTGACGATCTTTAACAATGTATTCTCACAAGTTTTTAAGGAACCAATTCCAACTCTCGGAGGATTCCTTATCAACAATTACAAAAGCAAGTGGGAACAAGTGATTATGTCCTGATATATGTCCTGATAGCATCAATATCCTCTAATAAACTGAGGTAGCGCACATGAAACAAATTCCCAGAGAAGTCAAGAAGCATATGTCCGCCAATGAGTAAGAAAATAAATCCACATCACCGCCACATCGGTTTTTAACGCATGAAGCGCGGCTTAACGCGGCTTAAACTGCGTGATTAGAGATAACGCATAATTATTGTGCGATATGGCCACTTTCGGATTTAAAAAAAAAAAAGCTCGGCCTATTTAGTACCCATTTCTTGAAATTGGGCCACAGCAAGAAAAAAACCTTAATTAGGGAAGCTTGTGTTGGGGATGAGGTTGATTTTCATATCTAAATACAGGGATGGGTTGGGAATAGGGATAAGATAAGGGAGTGGAGATGAGACCGAGGGTTGGGGTCCCCATCCCTATTGCCATCCATACTTAAAAAAGAATTCAAATAAACTTATATTCCCAAATAAAGACAATTCAGTCTGTTTAACTTCAAATTAAGGTAACCCAATCATTTTTTTAATACTTGTATTATGTTTTAGTGTGACAAATAATATAAAATGGAGAGAATATTATATAGAAGAGATGACAGACAAGTGGTATGTGGTCCGATATCACAGTCTCCTCACTTAGGTATATTCAGCTGACATGTCAAGTGAAGATTTTAAATTAGAATCACTCAAAAGAGCAATTTAATACGATATGTTAATTTTATACTTCTATTTCTAGTCTTATATTTTTTATTTCTTTTTGAATTTATTGATAACTCCCAAATATTAAATTAACTAAATATGGATGAGATGAGGCCAATCCAGCCCAGTACATGGGCCTAGTATCATAAGATGTTTCCAAGTGCGTGATATGTGGGAATGAAACCCACATGCTTCTTTTAAAAAAATAAAAAAAATCATTTAAAGAGATTTTTTTTTTTTTTGGAATGAAAGAGAGAAATTATTAAACAATAGGGGAAGAGCCAAATGACCAAATTGAATACCAATGGCTGGCTTTCCAAGAAAGACCTTCTGGTGTTCTTAGCTAAAAGTCAAAACACAAATTGCAGCAGAAAGCGAAATGGAAGTTGGGTTTCCCTGACTCACCCTGATCTTCCCGCCAACCAATGATCACAAGCCAAAATAAAGGTCCCCATTTGCGTCACTCACCGCCACTCACCTTGGAAAGCTCAACCTTAAACTTTACCGGTGTTTTCTAATTTTATCCAACTTTACCAGTATTAAAGTTCAAAATTAATGTTTCATGAAATAAAGTGAATATTTAAATTAACAACCGTGTACCCCCGCTCCCTCTTTGCTCCCTCTTTCTCTAAGTATTTTTATTTCCCTTGTCAAGATATTGTGTATTTATGATTATTTTGAAGGTGATTTTATGTTAAATTTTTTAATTGTGTTTCGTAAATTTTATACGAAATAATCGAATAATTTCAAACATTAAATAAAAAAATTTAGAGATACATTGTAATATAAAATTCACTTATCATATATATATATATATGATATATTTCAGTTACATATAATATATTCTATTCATATTAATGTGTTAATGATAGTCCTTAAAAAAAGAAGAAAGTTTCTTACCAAATGTTTTGAGAAAAAAAGGAAGATGAGTTACTTGTAGATTTTTTGTTTCTCTAATTGCGAGGGAGAAAGAGATATGGATCCAAATGAGTCGATAAATAATTATAATAGGATGATATTCATTTTTTATCAGTGAGATAATATTAATTAATTTATTAGTGTGGATGGGGTGGCATGAGGTCGATTAATGTTCTTTTTATACTTTAAAAAAAGTACCTAATAAGTAACAACACATTATATATCGAGATGATGACGCGTATAAAAATCAATAAAACGACGACATAAAATTGAATTGTATCGAATCATGTCATTATCGAAAGTAGAAATTACCAGAAAATTTGAAAAAATAAACAATAATTGCGACCGAACCAAACTGCAACAAACTGTGAAAGTCTGAAATATTTGCGATTCAGATGGCAACCAAATACTAAATTGGTGGCAATTTTACAAAAGTTTGCAACTGAATTACGACAGAATGTTTTGGTCCACTATGAACGAACTTGATCTGAGGCTTCAAGTAACTAGTATTTGTTGGTGGTTTTTTTTTTTTTTTTTTTTTTTACTGTTTTTGTTTTCTGGGATTTTTAATCTTGAGAATACGCAACGCAAATGATGACAAAATAGAAGGCAGCCTATGAAGTAGAAGTACAACTATTACACACGCATGCCCACGTGTCATACCTTCACCGAGTCCTACCTTCCCCTGATCTCACAAACATTACATATCCTCCTGATGAACATTACCCATTCATTCGTATCAAATCAAAATCCCTTTTATATTTTGTTTCCTTCCTATACTTTGCATGCCTAAATAATCAACAAATATCTCTTTTTTTCCAACGCCATTCAATTCAATTCATTTCATTTTCTGTAACGCTGTGTATTTTTTAATCGTTTTTCTCTTAGTTATTGTAATCTCTGTGAATGGCCAATTCGACGCTCACCGGATCGTTAAAGCACGTCGCCGGTTTATTTCCTTCCCGCCGTGCCATCTCCGTTTCCGGTAAATTCCATCTTACTCATTCAAAGCTTGATGAGCTCATCGATCGAACTGCTTCTCGTCTCGTTGCCGCCGGTGTTGAACCAGGCGACGTCGTTGCTCTCACCTTCCCTAATTCCGTCGAGGTTAATTTCTTCTCTGCCGGTGGATATTTCTTCATATTTTACTTTTCCTATATTGAAAAAAAAAAAAAAAAAATCTTTTATTAGTTGAAATTGAAGAATTTTTTTAGCAGAGCATATTTGGCGTAATTGTCTTATCTTTTATAGAATTTGGTTAGGTTACCTTGAGAATTTCTCGTCAATTTTAAAATTATAATAAACAATAATATAATTTAACGGATTTTGTGGTTTGTTGCAGTTCGTGGTTTCGTTCTTGGCAGTGATTCGAGCACGTGCCACTGCGGCTCCACTGAATCCGGCTTACACAGTTGACGAGTTCGAATTCTATTTGTCAGACTCAGAGTCAAAGCTTCTATTGACGTCAAAAGAAGGCAACCAGCCGGCTCAAGCCGCAGCTTCTAAGCTCAGCATTTCCCATGTAACTGCAACGCTCTCCGATGCCGACTCCGACTTCGTTTTGTCCTACGATGGTCAATCGGAGTCGAATTCTTTGACGGACATTTCCAAATTGGTCAATGACCCCAACGACGTTTCTCTCTTTCTCCATACCTCCGGCACCACTAGTCGTCCAAAAGGAGTGCCATTGACTCAGCTTAACCTGGCTTCCTCCGTAAATAACATCAAATCGGTGTACAAACTCACCGAGTCCGACTCGACGGTGATTGTTTTGCCCCTTTTCCATGTCCACGGGTTATTAGCTGGGTTATTGAGTTCTCTCGTCGCAGGTGGAGCCGTGACACTTCCTGCGGCTGGTAGATTCTCTGCTTCAACGTTCTGGGCAGATATGAACAAATATAATGCCACGTGGTACACTGCCGTGCCCACCATACACCAAATTATTTTGGATCGCCATATGAATAGCCCCGAACCCGTTTATCCTAAGCTCCGGTTCATTCGAAGCTGCAGCGCAGCGTTGGCTCCGAGCATTTTAGCTCGACTTGAGGAATCATTCGGGGCTCCAGTGTTGGAGGCTTATGCAATGACTGAGGCGACCCATTTGATGGCATCCAACCCGCTACCCGAGGATGGTCCCCACGTTCCCGGGTCAGTTGGGAAACCAGTGGGTCAAGAGATGGCCATATTAGATGAAAATGGAAAACAGCAAGAGGCTAATGCCAAGGGGGAAGTTTGTATTAGGGGACCAAATGTAACAAAAGGTTATAAGAACAACCCTGAGGCAAACAAATCTGCTTTCCTATTCGGTTGGTTCCATACTGGTGATATCGGCTTCTTCGATTCTGATGGTTATTTACATCTTGTTGGACGGATTAAGGAGTTAATTAACCGTGGAGGTAACTATTTTTTCCTTTTACAATTTATTTTCACCGGAGAGAATGTGAAAATTGCATTGACTTTATCTTGATATGTCAATTGCAAAAACTAGCTTTGGATTTTTTATACCAATCCTGTGTAACCTGAGGTATGGTGTTATAAATATAACTATAGTCTTAAGGATTCCCCTTCCACTTAACTACAAGTCTAGTACAACTTTGTATTAACTGAAATTTTTCTCAGTTTAAGAGATTGCTAATTAACTCTTAAACTATGCTAAATGGTAACTATAATAGGTTCTGTCATTTCCAAAATGTAGTATGGTGCTTCTAAATAATCAACTTTGTTATTACTTCTGTCGCTAAAGTACTAGGTCCCAAATATCAAGTTCATTGAACGATGTTGAAGCAATTGATGGGGGCATGCTTCAATAATTAAACACCTTTTCTTTTATTTGCTTTTGGCCATAAAGTTGTGTTAATGTTAATCAATTTTGCTGCAGGATAAAAAAATTTATTCACAAAATTATCTACTCCGTTAATTGTCCTCATGGAGACAATAAAATTAATTAGCTGGGTATGATGTGGCATATCTTGTATTTTATGGGATAAGTCAAATTTCAAGTTAGCTTGGAGTGTCAAGTTCATGGACATCCAAGTGTCCTTGTCAAACATTTTTCACTGTTATTGTAGTTTCATTGATAAGTGTGTACACCAGATTAAGTGGCACTTGCACGTATGAAGTAATTACTTGTATTTTAGAAGGGTTATAACTGCATGAACTTTGAAGGTCATGATCACGTCATGTACCCTAGTGATCGAGAAAATTAATTATACAAAGAATGCCTTCACCAGAGACTGCCCTTTGATTCTCGTAGTATGCAGGTGGCGGTTTCGATTTATCTTGCCAATTGTCCTGATATACCATTTCAAACATGGAGCTTCCTCTTTGCTTATTACTGTTTAGTTCATTATATGCATCCTATAATGGTTGCCCTATAGCTTCTATTATGACCAGTTGATGTTAAAGGTATATTGGAGAACTTTAGGCTTTCCTGAAAATTTAAGTGATGGACCTGTTACAACTTCAAGGGAGAAAATATCTCTTGTTGAAGTGGATGTTGTCCTGTTAAACAAGCTTAACTGTGAAACTGTCTTCATGTACCATGTCAAATATGGCTTCTCACTTTGCTTGTTACCATTTAGTTGTATCGTATAATGATTGTCGTACTGATTCTATTATGACCAGTACAATGTTTAAGATGTACTGGAGAACTTTAATTTTGGTTTTTCTGAACCTCTAAGTGATGGACCTGTTATGATTTTAGGGGAGAAAATATCTCCAATTGAAGTGGATGCTGTCCTTTTATCTCATCCTGACATTTCCCAAGCTGTTGCTTTTGGAGTCCCTGATGACAAATATGGGGAAGAGGTAAGAAGCTTATTTCATATTTTCATATATAAATTTCTCATATTTGGCAAAAGTTACTTCTGGAGGTTGCTTCACAAAGTCGCCTAAGAAAAACATGCAGTTTTCTCTTACCATGTTGGTTTTGTCCATCTTGTCACCAAATGTTTCTTGGGAACTGTTATAATTGACTTTTTCTGATCTCTTACAAGTGAAGGGCGAGTATTCTCTAAAGCTAATGATAAAATTGGAGGATTACATATTTCTTTTGTATATATTTTTATGAGGGAGTGTGTGTAATGCTTAATACCCTTCTGGTGTCAATATAGGATGCTTGCCAGGCCTCAGCCTACTCCTTAGAGCGTGCGAGTGGTGTCAAATTCAGTCTGCTAATTGTCATTTCTTGAATATATGATGTTTCCTATAATACTCTGTCATAAAGAGACTCTGAATGTTCTTTAGGTGGGGAGCAATATAGGGTGGTAGACTGTGAATTAGTTTAACTCTGCACGGTGTCTGCATTAGCCGTGGTTGCACCATTTGAAATGGAAGACAAATCAAAAGCTTAAACTGCATGGTTTTATTTCCTGAATTATGTTTATTGTGAGAAAACATGAAGCTAGTAGATTTCTATCTTAAGCTGCAGGTAGAATTTCTAAAACTGATTTTGCTTTTCGAAATGATAGTTTTTCCCTGCAGCAGTGTTTTCATTCAATCCAGTATTTCGCAATTTCCCTCTCCTTATTCGTCCCTTTATGCTTAGGTAGGTATATGGACAGATGACAATCCCCTTGTTGTTGCAGATAAATTGCGCAGTCATACCCGGAGAAGGCTCAAATCTTGATGAAGCCGAGGTCCTGAGACACTGTAAGAAAAATCTAGCTGGCTTCAAGGTTCCAAAGAAGGTTTTTATCACGGACTCTGTCCCTAAAACAGCGACAGGAAAAATCCAAAGGCGAATTGTAGCAGAGCATTTCCTGGCGCAAATGTCTACTGCTAAAGTCCCCAAGTTTGGAGCCTAAACAAACCGGATATGCATAGTGTATGCAATCAAAATAAACAAACTGACCAGAGCCACCTTTAACTTTTTAGAGAAGGTAGTCGTTCAAAAATAAAGAAGACCAGTGCACCCTATGTCCGGCAAGCCATGAAAACACCGCCGGAGCAGCAGCTTCCACCTCCTGCTACATACATGATGGTCTAGAAATTAAAACAAGAAATTGTTTCTTTGTTGCAATTGGTTGTCATTGATGATGATTGATGTTACTGGTATGGTAGCACTTAACTAGTGTGTAAGGTTTTTGTTTAGGGTTAGAGAACTCTCATGCATGTGTACGTTTTCAAACATTTGTCTGAGGCAAATCATTTTCAGTTCAATTGCCTGATAATGACCTAAAGTTGTTGCAAGATCAAGTAATTATAACATGGAATAACCTATTTTAAAACTTCCTACTTTAGGTACTTCTACCTGACTTATAAGTGAAAGATCTTGAGTTCAAACTACTTTGTAAACTGTTTTATGTCGTATTTTTAATCTTGTATTGTAGTTGGTTTTATATCCCATAGGAAAGATAAATTCTAAAGAAAAATATATTATAAACGTGAAGTGATATATAAAGTGCTACACAAAGTAGTGTTGAAATTCTTTATTTTTTTTAAGTGATTTACTTGATGATAAAACATGGTATGAAAGGGGTAAGAATCTTGTAATAATTTAATGATTGAAAGACATGCTTAATATGATTCAAGCAAAAGCTTTAGGAAATTCCTTCCTGATTTCGAGGGTGTAACACTTAAAAAGATTCGAATGGTGCATTTAACTTTTTTTTTCCTTCTTTAATTATGAAATTCTCTTAAAATCTCATGTTTAAATTTTTAAATTGGAAGTATTATATAATAAATCTTTCCAAAACGGGATTGATATAAATTTTTTTATCGATTTAAAATTTCAAAACCGAACTCAAATGGTCCTAGATCTAAAAAAAATTATATGTCTAATTTTGCACCCCACAAAGGACATCCTTACCACTTGATTAGGGGAGTTGCGGCTCAACCCTAGCCACTGACCAGGCGCAGCTGTGCAGATGTCCCTAGCCAGAGTGACCAGGGGTGAGGCGCGGCTCGCTTAGTCCCACGCCAAAACCGAGCCGAGGCAGCTTTAATTTTTTCTTAACTAATCAATTTTATTTTTTTTTTTTGTTTTTTTAAGTTTTGTTTTGTTTTATGTTTTTACTTATTTATTTATTTAGTTTTATTTAATATATATATATATATATTGTGTCGCAAATAATGTTTTATTTGTTTAATTTATTTTAACTTATTATAGTTTGTATTTCTTATGTTTAAGTTATTTAATAAATTATGTTACTTTGTAAATAGCAAAAGAAAATCGGATTGGTCCTTGCAATTCACAAGGGGGGCTTGTTTACAGTGCCCCTAATTGGTTACAAGCGAAATGGTTAGCGGTCTGCTTGTAACCAACAAAGGACACCGTGAATAAGTCCTTTATGAATTACAAGTGTCAACCTTTGGAATTTAAAAAAAAAAAAAAACATAAATTTTCTTATTTTGAAATAAAATTTTCAAAATCGATCTTTTCTAAAACTCATGCATCGATTATGTCTACGTCTTCATC
Organism: Catharanthus roseus; assembly: GCA_028651295.1. Taxonomy (NCBI): domain Eukaryota; kingdom Viridiplantae; phylum Streptophyta; class Magnoliopsida; order Gentianales; family Apocynaceae; genus Catharanthus; species Catharanthus roseus. The sequence goes on from JAPQWS010000116.1 coordinate 2,016,865, forward strand.
TATATTCACTCAAAAATAATTAAAATTATCACAAAATTATGAAATTTAGTCTTAGTATTTTGAAGAAAAGGAGAAAAGCTCCAGTAATATTTCAAGAATAAATTAAACCATTTGAACTTTTAGATGTTATATTAAATATCTAATATTTGAAGAAAAAGAGGGTTACATTGAACAACCGATTGAAATTTAGTCTTAGTATTTGTATTAAAGGAAAAAAGTTCCAATAATATTTAAAAAAGAATTAAACCGTTAAAACTTTTAGATATTAATTACACCTTTAATAAAATAAGTATTGCATTAAACATTATCCCTTATAATAATATGTTCGTGTCAGTATATTCTTTTCTTCGGGTAAGAGTCCAGATGTGTCAAGGCTTGTAAAAGGTGACGGCTCGAATGGAATTTCAACTGCAGAATCAGTTGAAGCACATGTTCATGTACATAGAAAGAACCTCACATGGACAAATGCTACTTTAAACCCAACAAGATCTGCTAATGCCACATGAAGGCTCCATTGACATTTACGACTTCTGTATAAAGTTGGAACTTGCATTTTAAAAGCAAATCCACATAAAAACAATAAATAAATTGTACTGTTACAAGTTTACAACAGCTATTCTCTGAAGAGAATTTTAAAAGAAAATAAGACCAACACAACAAATGCAGAAGGTGAAACGTCACTGGTAAAGCAATTTGTTAAAAAATGGGCTTGTGCATAACCCCAGAATGTACCACACACAAAGATGAATTGTTCAAACCTTGTAAGACTAATTATTGTTAAAAAATTAGCAACATTTGTGTTTCTTAATATTGGTTTTAAGTGGCAAATGTGTGCCGTCATCCAAAAAGCAGTAGGTTACTGTTACTTTTTGGAGACCTTATACTCTCTGATCTCTTTCAAATACCGAATTATCAAAATATTAATTTTATAAGACCTTAAAATATCAAATTATCAAAATATTAGTTTTACGTGGCTATGCTCAAAATTGCTCAAGCCTATAACAATTCTTTTATGTCCCTCTTGGAAGTAATAATACAAGTAGAACCAGAGGTGTCAGTAATCTTACATTGATTCATGGACTGAACGAACCCAAATTGGCATGTAGAGTAATATTGAAAGGGCCTGCAGCGCTTACTCTAATTATAAGTAGAACTAATGAACCCGAAAACTTTCACTGCCTGGGATTTGGTGTTATTTTAGATAGATACATTTTTGTCAGTATTTGAAAAGAATTGGCACCATAATCACCACAACCACATCATCATTCATTTTTTACACAAATAACCAACATAACTTCTCTCTTCGGATGATCAGTTTTTATAATATGTAACCTAGCAATCATTGACATTTAAAAGTAAACAAGCTCAACAGTAGTCTCTAGCTACAATCTCCACACCAATCACATAATGTTCCACAATAGTGGCAACATGGCAACGATCCAAACCAAGTATTGATGATCAAAGGAACAGAAACTTCCCAAACACAAACATAAACATAACAGACTAACAACTATATCACAAAACCATATTATACGAGTTTATGCTTCCTGAGCTTCATCCTCTTCGTCTTCGTAGTCATAGCCTTCCTCATCAGCTGTTGCATCTTGGTATTGTTGGTATTCAGAAACCAAATCGTTCATGTTGCTTTCAGCCTCAGTGAACTCCATCTCGTCCATTCCTTCTCCAGTATACCAGTGCAAGAAAGCCTTTCTGCGGAACATAGCTGTGAACTGCTCGCTCACTCTTCTGAACATTTCCTGGATCGAAGTTGAGTTTCCAATGAAAGTTGAAGCCATCTTCAAACCAGTGGGAGGAATGTCACAGACTGTAGACTTCACATTGTTTGGAATCCACTCAACAAAGTATGATGAGTTCTTGTTTTGTACATTAATCATCTGCTCATCCACCTCCTTTGTGCTCATCTTTCCACGGAACATTGCTGATGCTGTCAAATATCTGCCATGGCGAGGATCTGCAGCACACATCATGTTCTTGGCATCCCACATTTGCTGAGTGAGCTCAGGAACTGTAAGAGCCCGGTATTGCTGTGACCCACGAGATGTGAGTGGAGCAAATCCAACCATGAAGAAATGCAATCGGGGGAACGGGATAAGATTTACAGCCAATTTGCGAAGATCAGAATTGAGTTGACCAGGAAAGCGAAGACAGCAAGTCACACCACTCATGGTGGCAGAGATCAGGTGGTTCAGATCTCCAACTGCTCACAAGCAAACATCAAATATTACTTGTCTATTCAGCGATTAACAATTTAATATTGAACTATTTTAGAGCACATAGATTAATCAGTTGAACATGTGAGTGACCACCTCATCTAGCTGAACTCAGAAGCTTAACATGAAAATGAATAAAAATAATCCAAAGAAATTGTCTATACTGCAAATTGATGTACAATTGAATAGGGTGGAAGAAATTCACTTACAGCTTGGAGTTGTGAGCTTAAGAGTGCGGAAGCAGATATCATACAGTGCTTCATTGTCTAGAACCATACACTCATCAGCATTCTCAACAAGCTGGTGGACAGAGAGTGTAGCATTATAGGGTTCTACAACTGTATCAGACACCTTAGGGGAAGGGAACACTGAGAAAGTGAGCATCATTCTGTCAGGATACTCCTCTCGGATCTTAGAAATAAGAAGGGTGCCCATTCCTGATCCTGTCCCACCTCCCAAAGAATGACAGACCTGAAAGCCTGATTTCAACATGAAGAATTCCAGATTCAGTGAACGGGATTCAGCTTAAACGCACCAGTACATACACATAATCTTCATCATTATACAATATTTTTACATTAGAAATGGTTGTTGAGTGATTATAGAAATAGGCTGTCTAGTAGAAGGTTGATAAATCACAAGCGTAGTTGTGAAAGAATGAGCAGCAAGTATTTCAAACAACGCATTCAAATCTCATAGCAAAAAATGGACTACTTTCCGGCAGAAAATAAGACATTCAGGATCGTGAAAAAACAGAGGAAGTAGAAAACAAATACGTCAAGAGAATGAAGTTGGAACAAATGCTCTCAGACGAGAATTTTGCTGTGGAGCGGAAGTGAAATTTCATTAGCTGAATTCATCAAGGCAAACTTTGAAATCAGATATAATATCAAATAAAACATGTCAATCAAATATCTGAATAATAATAATCGTAAAAAATACACGCTAAATGAAGAGATCGGTAAACTTTATTTAAACACATGTATAACTTCTGAGAAATTGGAACGGCCTTACTTTCAATAGAAACAAAAACAAGTAAACTGCGTCCAAACATCCAGCAGATCTACTAAAACAATCTAGCAGCACAAAGTTGAGCTAAACCTCACTCGGTTGGACACCATAGCAAAAGTTAACACTGAAAAGATTTCCAAAAAAAAAAAAAAAAAAGAAGCTTATAATAGGCAGGAAAAGTACCTTGAAGGCAATCACAGTTTTCAGCCTCTTTTCTAACTACATCAAGCACAGAATCGATGAGCTCAGCCCCCTCAGTGTAATGACCTTTGGCCCAATTGTTTCCTGCACCAGACTGTCCAAAAACGAAGTTATCCGGTCGAAAGATCTGTCCATAAGGACCAGATCTGACACTGTCCATGGTCCCTGGTTCGAGGTCCATAAGGACAGCGCGGGGTACAAATCTCCCGCAGCTAGCCTCGTTGTAGTAAACATTAACACGCTCCAACTGCAAATCGTTGTCTCCTCTGTACCTACCGGTGGAATCGATTCCGTGCTCTGCACATACCACTTCCCAGAACTTGGCACCGATCTGGTTGCCGCATTGGCCTCCTTGAATGTGCAAAATCTCACGCATTTTGTTGATTTTTGTTTAAGAGAGAAGGAGTGGATCTAAGGTGAGGTACAGAGAGAGAGGGGGGGAGGGAGAGGGAGAAATGTAGGGTTTGAGAGAATTGGGAAACACTGGGAGAGAGTGAAAGGGGGGAAGAGTGAAGGGGAGGGTTTATATTATGGGTTTGAAGACTGAGGGAGGAAGAAGGAATGTGGTGTGGGTGGACTGGGGAGTGTTTGTTTGTTTCAAATCTTTTGAATTTTGAAAATTTTCAGAGAACGTTTTTAATTCAATTCCCTGCTGATGCTGAATATTTGAGCTTCAGGGCCATTGATAGTAGCAGTAGTAAGCAAAGGAAACTGCCTGTGTATATATTCTCTTACGCGATTAGATAGAGCGTGAAATGCAGACGATGTGTGGGGTAATTAATTGCTTAAGGTTTGATGATCTCAATTGAATTGATGCATCCATTGCTTCTGTTTACTGCCAACACTATTTCTATAAAATTCCACCACGCCTCCTCCTAACCCCTTACCTTTCTTTCTTTCAGGAACCGGACCGGACCCACTTCTATCTGTAAGCTTTCCTTTTCAATTTTGAGTGAGAACCACGTTACTTTTAATGTATGTACGCCCAATAAGTCAAGTCCTATCTCAAACTCTCATCACCCAACACTCCCTTGTTTTAATCTTCCTTTTCTCTCTTTTTTATTTTTATCTTCTTTTTTGCACTAAAATTAATATATTTAAATTAAAATTTTATATTTAGAGAATGTGTAGAATAGTATAAAGTCCAATGTCAAAAGTAAAAGAATTTAAATTTTTAAATACAATCCAAATGCATTAAAGTGATAGTATTTTCATCCCAAATTTCTCATTCATAAAAAAAAAATTAGATTTCCCAACTAAACATACAATCATTAATTAATTTAAAGGTTGAAAGGTGGTGATTTTTTCAAGCCTCGATAATGAAATTACAACTAATGCAATACTATGGTTTGCTCACATCTTTAATTGTTCTTCTCTTCTTTTCTATTTATTTTGAATATTTTTTAAACAATATTTCCCATAGAATGAATTATTTTTGTTGTTCACGTCAAAAATAATAAAATTAACTCCTTAAAGAAACAAATAATACAGTTAAATATGTGTTTAGATTAATTAAAATAGAAAAAAAATCACTTCCTTTGAAACTTCTTATAAAAACTAAATTCACACATCACAAATAATATTATTAACAATGTGTTTAGATTAAAATTCTAACTAAATAGAAAAAAATTAATTCTTTTTTCCACTTATTTTTAATATTTTAAATAATATATCCTGTGAAATGAATTAGTCTTCTTTTTGTTAGCATTACAAACAATACAATCAAGAATGTCTTTAGATAACAATTGTAAAATAGTATAGAAAAGAGTTCAACTGCTACTCGACCATAGGCAAGCTTCGACCTTGGCCGAAACTTCGGTTATGGGTGAAAATTTTGTCCTTTTCTTGCTATCTAATTATCTTTCATTCTTTTATCTTCAAACTTTAGTAACTTCTTCCGTTAAAGTTTTGCAATTTTTCTACTTCATTAGTAGCTTGTGTTCTTAATCTTTTCATATCTAGAAATTCCTCTCCTTATTCAAGAAGAGTCTTTCATACCCGAACCAAATTTGAGCCCTTTTGCTAAGTTTCATCTTGATTTTACTATTTTCAAGACAACTAATTCGCTCAATGTTTTGTAAATGGTTGCCTATGGATCTAGATGTTACTGAGCTTGTCTTGCTGATGAAATTTAAGAAGAGATGTAATGACAAAGATGGAGTAGTTATTATCAGTTTATTTTATTTGTTTCTTGTCTTGTGTACTAAACCCATTTAATATGTTTAAGTGTGGTTTATTTTCTGTTACCATGGATAGTGTATTTTTTACACTATTATCCTTACTAGTCAGGGATAGAATTTTATAATAAATAATTATCATTATTTTTTAAACAAATTTACTTTCCATTTAAAAGAAATAATTTTCTAGTTTTGTTAAGCAAAACTAAATTAAAAATGCTAAATATTATTTAAAAACAAAGACTAATACTTCTTCTTCGTTATTTTTGAAAAGTTTGTTAAAAAGAATAAAAGTTAAAAAAAAAGGCATATCATTTTTAAAAGGTTGCCTTAAAATGATGGAAGTTTAAAAAAAATCATGATCTAACGAGACTAAAAGCACATGTCGTACCATTGAATTTTATTTCTTTCTATTGCCCATAATTAATATAATTATACAACATAAATAAAGAGGGGGAAAATTAATATTAATGAAAAGAAGTATAAAAATAAAATCAAAAAAAATTGAACAGTTAAAAAAAATATATGAATTCATAATAATTATTTTTATATTCATAATAATTCATGATAATTCATAGTTAGAACTGTTATCCAAAGATATTCTTGATCGCATTATTTGTAATGCTAATAAAAAGAGTAATTCATTTTACAGAAAATATTATTTAAAAATATTAGAAATAAGTGGAAATAAAAGAATTAATTTTTTTCTATTTAGTTAGAATTTTAATCTAAACACATTCTTAATAATATTATTCGTGACGTGTGAATTTAACTTTTATAAGAAGTTTCAAAGGAAGTGATTTTTTCTATTTTAATTAATCTAAACACATTCTTAACTGTAATTATTTATTTTTCTAAAGGACTTAATTATATTATTTTTGACGTGAACAACAAAAAATAATTCATGCCATGGGAAATATTGTTTCAAAAATATTCAAAAGAAGAGAAGAACAATTAAAAATGTAACGATGTTATTGCATTAGTTGTGATTTCATTATCAAGGCTTGGAAAATTCACCACCTTTCAACCTTTAACTTGATTAATGATTGTATATTTAGCTGAGAAATCTACTATTTTTGTTTTTTTTTTTTTTTATGAATGAGAAATTTGGGATGAAAATACTATTACTTCTAATGCATTTTGATTGGATTTAACAATAAAAATTCTTTTACATTTTACATTGGACCTTAGACTACTCTACACATTCTCTCACATAAAATTTACATGTTATAAAAATCGAAAAAAAAAAATATCAATTGTTTTCATTCTTATTTTCAATCCAAATAGATTAGCTTTGGTGCCAAAAGCAGATAAAGATAAAAATGAGGGAAAAGGAAGATTAAAATTGGGAGTAAATACAGACTGGCCTATTAGAGTTGTGGATAGCAGCATGCAAATGAGTTTAGAACTTTGGGATAAGACTTGGCCTATTGGCCAAGGCCCATACCAAATGTGGTTCTCACTCTAAAGTGAAAAATGAAAGCTTACAGAAGTGGGACCCGAAAGAAAGTTGAAAAACAACTAAAAAGAAGGGGTGGGGTGGTGGAATTTTAAGTTGTTTGATTGATGAAATACTATGTTGGCACTAATCAGAAACAATGGATGCATCAATTGAGAGTTGAATAACCGTCATTGAAACCTTTCATATCAAGCAATTAATTACCCCTCCCCTTTCCCAGTCGACAATAGCGAATCTAGTAACACTTTTATATCACATGAGATAATTAGTATAATATATTTATATGATATATAGGATGAGATTGTATAAGAGCTCAAATCTCAAATTTCAGTTTTACTTCATAACTGGCAGAAAATAAGTTTAAAATTTATTTTTTATGTTTAAACTCAAATGTGAGATAGTTTGGACATTTGAGTTATCTTAAAAAATCCTGTTTGGGATAGAATAGAAAACAAAATGCCCAAGGGCTCTTTTTTATTTCATTTAGAAACCAAACTAGTAAGAAATACTATCTAAGAGCGGCTATAGAATTGAATAGGATATTAAATCTCAATTTCATTTCAAAATTGGAAGGAAATAAGTATAAGATCCATTTTTCATGTTTAAAACCCAGATGTGAGATGGTTTGGATAGCCTCACATTTGGGTTATCTTAAGAAACCCGACTTAGGATGAGATGGAAAAAAAAGATCCAAAGGGCTATTTTTTTGTTTCATTTAGAAACCAAACTATTTAGAAGTATTATCCAAGAGCAGTCATAAGCCTGACCCAAAATTTAAACCCCCTCCCAAAAAAAAGCATGATCATAAATACTCGTGATGACTTTGAGATATCTATTTTAGACATAATGAAAATATCTGTCAAGTAGGAACCGTGAGTGATGCTAAATCCAAATGTCTTGCTTCGAAATGTTGTTATGCTCATGAAAAGTGAAACGTTTGTGAGAGAAAATAAGAGTCTTTAAGACAAGATGTGTGTGGTTCGATGGTGCGTCTCCCTTCACTTAGGTACATTCACCTGGTATGCTAAGTGAGAGGTCTTGAGTTCAAATCATTCAAAGAGCGATTTAATATCACATGCCAACCTTGTATTGATGTTAGTCGATAACTCTCACATATGGGATTACAAAAAATATAAGTCTTTTTTGGGTTAAAGAGGGATTTTATTAATGAATAAAACAATAAATAGGTATAAAAGTACAATCAAATGTTAAACTCACCATTCTCACGTCTACTTATCCGTTTCAAAACTCTTTTGTGAAATGTATATTTCCAATCCTTAACCTAGGACAAAATCAAATGCAATACCAAGAATAAGTATGTATCTCTTCCTCGGAACCATGCAACTCAGCATTTCGCTAAAATCAAATAGAACTAATCACCTTTCTGAAGACATGCTTCCACTCCATACCACAAAGTTTCTGCCCAAGCTCTCCCTTAATATTTCTATCAACCCAAGCAGCCACCCCTTGATTCCTAAAGAAATCATCCCATTGATAGGGAGGAAGTAAATTTCGCCATACTACTTGAGCATGAGTACAGTCACAGATCGTGTGAAGACTGTCTTCCATAACTGCATCGCGAATTAAATAGCTAGGAAGCTCCTACTGTCACACAATAATACCGTTGTAAGTAGCTGCCCACGTCTGAGTTGCCAAAGTAACAGATTCAACCTTTGAGGTCCTGGTATTTCCATAGCTCCGTCCATGTCGCATTCTCTGAATTTGCCGCCACCTGAACAGAGCCCACATAGGCCGACTTAATAGAGAATAAACCATTACTGGTGTGCCTCCAAAGAAATCCCGAGCCAACTGTATCTACTCTTGACTCCCTATCAATTCCTTCCTTCAAAATACTACTACCAGCCAAGATACCTCTCTAGACTTGAGAGACATTCCCAGGCTTCTGAATGGCCGTTGTTGGATACCCATAGTTACTTCAAAGTATCTTCACCCAAAGTTGGGTCGGGTTCTTCATCATATACCAACAAAGTTTGGCTAATAAAGCTAAATATCACTTGAAGCCTCTTGATACCCAACCCACCTTTTTCCTTTTCTTTGCGAATTTGATCCCAAGCAACAGTATGAATCTTTCGTTCATCGTTGCTTTTCCCAAAAGAACCGACGATTTTGTCTTTCAATGTCCTCGATCATGTGCTTGGGCAACTTGATCATTTACATACAATACAAAGGAACAGTCATTGTAACCGTCCTAATAAGCAAGCTGTGGTTTGCCTGAGAGAGCATCCTCTCCTTCCAGGCTAATAACTTTTTGGCGCACCTTAATCTCTACATCTTGTTATGTGCACTTTGTAACTCTTCCATGGATCACAAAGAACCCCAAGTACTTACCTAAATCAGATGTAAGTAGGATACCCATTTAGTACTAATGCACAATTCGATAGTTTTATAAGTATTCTGGGATACATAAAGCTTCGATTTTTGCACGTTCTCCTTCTGTCCAGGAATCCCACAAAACTTCTTTAGGATATCCTCCACAATCGATGCTTGTCCCTCCGAAGCCTCTCCAAATAGAAACAAATCGTCCGTAAAAAACAAATGAGAAATCATTATCCCCCACGAGAAAATTTCATGCCTTCCATTCCTTTAACCCAACAACCCTAAGGATTTGTTATCCTAAAACTTCCATACACAGAACAAACAATTATGGAGATAAAGGATCCCCTTTGTCTGAGCCGCCGCTCTGGTGAAAAAATTGGTAATTTTTCACCATTCTAGAGTACCGATAAAAAGTGCTAGTCCCATAAAACATTATTATTTCTATCATTTCATGCTCAATCCCCACTACTACCAACACTTCTAGCAGGAAATTCCAACTAATGCTGTCATAAGCCTTTTCAAGATCAAGCTTAACTGCCATCCAGTCCCCCTTATTTGTCTTCTTTCTCATGCTATGCACCATCTGCTACACAATGACCACATTATCAATCCCTTGCCTTCCCGGGATGAAAGTACATTGTTGCTCTCCAACGAATTTAGGCATTAAGGCTTTCAATCTGTTTGTAATAATCTTTGTTATCCCTTTAACCACTGCATTACAAAGTGCAATTGGGCGGAAGTGAGATATCAACTCCTGATGGTCATACTTTTGAATCAAAGCTATTGAGGTTTCATTTATCTTTCAGGGAAAAGAGCCCTTTCTAAAAGCTTTTGTAACAAAATGGCACACTGCAGATCCGACAACATTCCAATTAGCTTGGAAAAAGAAGGGTGGCAAACCATCAGGTCCAGGCGCCTTTTTGCTCCTATTTGAAGGAAAGCCGGGTGTATTTCTTCTAGACAAACCATTTGGTGTATCACTGCCATGTCAGTTGCTGGAAGTTGTGGGAAAGAAAATTAAGAAGCACTACCCGAGAGGGTGGTCTCAACTGAATATAACTAGACATAAAATCTCCTCACCATATCACACAGCACTTCCTGTTCATTCCTTCAAACACCACGGTCATTCTTCAATTAGTGTACCATTTGATTTTTCCTTCGCGTAAAAGCTTGAGAGTGAAAGTATCTTGTATTGTTTTCACCCTCAACCCACCACTCCTTTCTTAATTTTTTCCACCAAAACCACTCTTCATGTTCAAGTATCGGTGTATTCCAGCACCAATTCCTCCTCCAACCGTCCTTGATTCCTTATGTGCTAATGCATTTGGAATACCACCAATCTTGCTAAGCACCTTTTTTTTCCTTTTCCCAATATGGCCAAAGACCTCACGGTTCCAGCAGCTTGCTTGGCAACCAAAAGAAGCAATAATAGTAGCCAAAGTCTACTCCATGTGAAACCCATGCGGTTTTCAAAAAATCTTCAAATTGAGGGTGTTGCAGCCAAGTGGCCAAGAACAATAAACGATTATTTCTTATCGGCTGAGAGATTTTCTTGCACACATGACACAAGGATGGGATGGTGATCTGAATGAACCGTAGAAAAGTGATGAACAATTGTCGTCTCATACATATTCTGCCATGTTATGTTCGCCCATACTCTGGCAATTCGTTCTCGAACTTTTGTCCTACCTTGTCGAGAATTAGACCAAGTAAATTAAGGGCTAGTGTACCCCAAATCAACCATATCACAATTTTCCAATGCCTCTCTTAGCCATCTAGCTGGCTGGATTCTGAATTTTGCACCCTCCCTCTTATCATCATGGTTGGGAATTTGGTTAAATCCCCAAGTAACAGCCAACGCATAGAAATAAGCCACCCCAGTCTCTTCAATAGACGTCCAGATATCGTCTTGATGAGCCAATACCATTGATGCATAGATGTCAGTCATACACCATAGAACACTTTCCCTTTGCAACAATAAGTGTTTATGAATACCATGTCATGGAATTGTAGAGGAGCGGGAACCTCAAAATTTTTTTCCAACTTGAAGGAATTGATATGTACTCACAAACCTGTTGTGTTATTTATTAGTGTTCTGAGTCTCAAAGCTCGTCGTATTTTGCGACAATTTTATTTTACTCACTTGTTAGCTATTAAAGCTTGGGGCTTCTCGGGAGATATATGGTATTTCTGGGACTCAGCCCTTATCCAATTATCTCATATTAAAAATATGAGTCTTTAAAATACAAAGTATGAAAACATTTTTATTTTTAAAACAAGTTTGAATATACCCTTTATTTTTTCTATATTTTCTTTATCATCGTTACTTTTTATTAGTAATTAGCTTTTATAGGTAATAAAGTAATAATTCAATCTATTAAACAACATTTTATGAAATAATTTCTTTTTGATCTGAAACTCGGATCATATTTCATTAGGAAAGAAGCATTTATAAGTGTAAAGAAAAGGCTCAAGGCCATCCAAAACACTGCCTAGAACAGAGGTAATTCGGGTTATATGGCATGAAGCACTACTGCTCAAGCTATACACATCTACCAAAATATTGTTAGCACGATACGAAGTATCCTTAATTAGAGCAAAGAGAGGGGGAGACTAAAATCCTCATAATACAACTACTGATTCCTCCCATACCAAATCCTATTTATAGCTTCTCTGAAGATGATACTCCATTCAAGGCCATTCTCTGTTCTTCCTCTACTATTTTGAAGATTAAAGTCTACCCATTCCGATGTTTTATGAAATTGGCAAAAGTCCATCCAAGATTCCCTTGGAACCAACCATTTCCAAATTTTGGAGCACCAAACACATTCTCGGACAGTATGCAGTGCCGTTTCAGCGACCTTTCCACAAATCTTGCACAGAGGGTTTGACAGACATTTTCTCCAAAATAGGAGGTCTGTTGTTGGGAGTTTATCCTTCCTTAGGAACCATAAGGAGAGATTCAAGCGACCAAGTCCTTTTTTAGTTTCTATAAATGCTTCCATTTCTCTGCCTCATTACTTTGGCCTGTCTTATTGAAAGTCTTGTAAATCTCATAATCACCTATCGCAAGTAGCAGCCAAGAGGCATTGCTATCAATTGCACTCAAAATTTCTCAAAATCCAGTCTTAATTTCTCTCTAACTTTGTGAGATATCCATTCATCTTGCACCAACACTAATTGGTGACCCGTATTTACCTCATAAGATGCAAGCCTACGAACGATAAGATTCAGTAAGGTACCTCCAACATAGTTTGGCCAAGACGCTGAATTCATATGATTTAAGTTTGTGATCCCCAAACCTCCTTCCTCTTTCCCTTTGCATATATCAGACCAAGTAATATAGTATGGTGTCTTTATGATTGTCATCATCTCCCCAAAAAAATTAGCGATTTATGATTGTCATCATCTCCCCAAATAAACCCATCAAAAATCTCTAATTACTGAGACTTTGAGAGCTCTCGAACTAGAAACTTTTGCTTCTAAAAGTATTAAAATATCTAGTTTATAATCTATTAGCATACTTCGTAAATTTCTTAAAAACTTTTTTGAGCCAGCCTCCCGACAATACTAAGAGACAAAATCATAAATTAAGCTTTCATAGCGTCCTGGTCAACCAGGACATTGTTTTAATCAAGGAGTTCAAGGCGTACCTCCAAAGGAGTAGAGCCATCCATCATGATGCAGTCAGAATCAGAGTTTACTTTTCCCTTGGTGGCTGATTCCACTGCCTCAGCCTGCATGGAATCTGGTAGGCGGGACTTGATATTTGTGGGGAGAGCTGAAGACGAGACAATAGAGTTGTCCTATAAATTTTGGATGGTGATTGAATTAGGTTTCTAAGCCTGTATTGGTGTTTCTGGGACCCCTCTATAGCCTATTTTTGTTGAGCCATAGCCACTTTTATTCCAGACTTAAGTTGGTCCACATCAGGTAGACTTGGGCTATCACAAATCTGGGACTTTTGTCTCTTCTTTAGAGGCTTCCTTTGGGGATTGAGTTGCCTTGACTTGGGCTGGAAAACCACTTTATTCTTGACTTTCGTATTAACTTGGGGCTTATCACCATCCCTTTAGATTTGGTCTTACTGGTATTCTTTGGGGTGCGCTGTGGCCCAAGTATGGCCAGAATTAATTCCTTGAGCTTTTGGACCTACCCATTTTGATTTTCCTATTGGACTTCTAATGAGCCAAGCAATTGGAACCTAGAGCCTAAACCCCCAGAACTAAAGACAAACTTACTTTTGCCCATAGGTTCATGTGAGGGACTAGCTTTGTCTGTCATTTTGTCAGGCAGAAAGGATGAGATAGCAGCATGAGTCATCTTAGGCACATCAAAGTCCTATCCTTTTTCCTTTGGGCTTGTGCCACCACTACTATCTATTTTCAATCGTTTAGTGTACTTCGCAGAACTATTCCGACACTTATTCTGGACAACCAGCATCCAATGCCTATACGGGCAGTCTTTGATTTCGTCCTTCTCAAGCAATTGTGCCGAGGTAGCTACAGGTACCGGGAGATGGTCAGGGTGGTGATCTAAATTGAATTTCCTTGGGCATGTATCTACACAGTGGCCATATTGGCCACAATCAAAGCATATAGAATGCAAGCCCTCATATTCAATTAGTTACTTATGCCCATTTATAAAGACAACCAGAATCAACGGTTTCTTGAGGTCAATCTCAATATAGATGCGGGAAATTTGCCCCTAGTAGCTTCAGTAGTAGCATTATCAATTTTAATGGCTTTGCTAAGGCAGTGCCCAACTCTCATTAATAAATTGATATTGAAGAACTCTAGCGGAAGTTTCAACAGTCTCGCCCACACCATAGTAGACTGAATTTCCTCCACTGATGGCCTAAAATTAGGTCTCCACTTACTCATTGTTAAGTATAACGATCCATGGTCCATCCTCTAGAACTCGTAGGTAGTCCTTTTTACATCGGAATCGCACCACATAAGCCACCTTGCACATCTAACATCTCAAAATCGAACTTGAGCTTCCAAAGGTCCGTCACATGTTGATGTAGGAACTTGTAGGAGATGTTTGTCCCCAGCAATTTCAAGACCAACGCCTTTCTCCAAGGTTGGCACCACCTGATGCACTCTTCCAGTGGTATTTGGATATGGGGCCACAAAGAAGTGTTGGTTGCATCCTGTTGAAATCATCTGTTTCTTCCTCGCCTTCGCTAGTGTAAATCGGTGGTGTGATCTCATGTTCTTGCAAGATCTCCGAAAAGAGCCTCTATCCCTATATATTTCAATATATATTTCAATAGGTGCACCGATGTCCATTGGTTGGCAAGGAACTCTTGACTGGTCACCTGCAGTGTTGTTTAGGCCGCTGTGCATACTGCTCTGTAACTATGGCTTGTTTAGAGAGTATTTTCTAAAAAGAGAGGGAACTCTCTAAATTTTCTAAAAATTCATCTTTCATTTTTATGAAATAATTAATATACGATGATCATTAAAATCCATAGAAATGCTCGTCTTTCTCCCAAATATGGAAAGAAAGAAAAAAAAAAAAAAAAGAAAGGGAAGTCATCTCTCCTCAGTACTCCACATCAGTATGGGAGGTGAGTGATATTTTTAAGAGCGAAAGTATTCAACTACAATTATCTCAAACTTCATGAAAGGTTCTCCATTTAGTCATTTTTAAACATATTTTATTATTTTTTATTTTTTTTAATTCTCTAGAAATTCTCCAAATTTCCAATTTCAGCTGCCATCTTACTTGCAAATGACATAAGACAATTATTGTTATTTATTAGTAGTAGTAGTTATTATTTTTGGGGAGGAAAGCCATGTGGAATGTTGAAGGTGTGGTAACTTCGATTAAATTTCTTTTCTTTTTGCTATGTATATTTCAATTGAATTTCTTCTGGCATTATCCCAAACAAACATAGTTAATGTACCCGGAAAACGAAAGAAAGTTCTAATGGGGATGAGAAAAGGAAAAACAAATGAAAAAGTGGACTATTATTTTTTTTTTTTTACATGAAGAAATCGATGATTATTATTATTATTATTATTGTTATTATTATTATTGCTGAATAAATAGAATTTCAAAGTAAAAAAATTACACCTAAAAATAATAATGTAAGAACCCATTATTCAAGGTAACAAAAAAAATAAACGACACTTAAAGGAGTTAAAGTGAATTTAATATACAAAATAAGAAATAAAACAAACTAATAATAACTTCTCCATTTTCATAGTCGTAGTCTTTTTTAAACTTCATTGACAAGACAAGTTCAATACCATCTATATCCATAAACAATCAACCATTTACAAAATTTTGGATCAATCAGCTGTTTTAAAAATGTTCTAAAATCAACATGATACTTAAAAAAAATATTTAAATCTGGTCTGAGAATATTCTAGATCTAAAAAGACCAAAAACACAAATCACCAATAAATTAGAAAAGTTGTGAAAAAACTTACTAAAGTTTGAGGACAAAAGCAATAAAAAATACAAGCAAAAAACAAGAAAAAGGAAAAAAATTCAGCTATAATTGAAGCTCCAGCTAAGGCCGAAGCTCAGCTATGGTCATAACAGCAAAACGATTTGGAGACACAGAGAGGAAGACGCGAGAGAGAGGAAAGGAAAAGGAAAAAGTTATTGCGAAATGTGTTTTAGGTGTGAGAAGTTTGGAATGAAGAAATCGATTATTAATATTTTATTTTGTTGAGGTATTAAAAATATTTTAATGGCTTTGTAATAAGTATCAGAAGATGAGGTTTTCATTTTGTATATGTGGACCTGAGACACATAAGGATACGCCTTTTCTTTCTGCTTGATCAAATGTTTAGCAATTTAGTTGAAATTTTTATTTAAATAATTTCTTATGTTTAGTGAAAGTTAGTTTTGTTTGTGGGGGGAGGATGTGAGATTATTTGAATTGTTGGTTATATATATAGAGCTTCATGAATTGATAAAATGGTTGGTTTATTTGCTAAATCTTATGCGTCATATTTTAACAAGTTAATGAGATTTTTTTTTTTTTTTTGGGTGACAATTAACAAGTTAATGAAACGAACGCATTAAATCTGGAAAAAAAAAATAAAAATTAACTGCATAATAACGCGCACACGCTGAGCCTTGTATAAAAACACAGCCAAACAGTTGAAAAAACCCTTCGCTTGATTATTCCTTCTGCGCCGAAGTACCTTGTTCTTGTTGCACCGTGAAATCTCGCCATCTACACACTTCAGAGTTGAAGTTCAGGAACTAATGGTTAGCAAGCGGCAGAAATTGGCTCGTCAACGTTTCAAGGAAGCAAATCCCGAGTTATTCCCTAAACCAGAACCAACGCCGCCCAAAGACCCCGACAAGAAGAAGAAAAAACAGGCCAAGTTTAAGAGGAAAAAAGCGATTGCTAAAGACTCAAAGGATCCGAATAATCCAAAGAAATTGATACATAGAAAGAAGCATCCGCTCAGAGTCCCTGGGATGAAGCCTGGGGAGAGCTGTTATATATGTAAAGCTCCTGAGCATATTGCCAAGAACTGCCCCGAGAAAGCTCAATGGGAAAGGAATAAGGTTGGAATCTACTACTTTGCAGCTCTCTTAATTTGCTTGATATACTACTGCATTCTGTAGGCATAACTGGGGCAACCCGTTTTCTGTTTTTCACTCGACTTGTGTTAGGGCCATTTAATGGTTAATAGAGTATTAACTCGATTATCTTAAATAGAGGTCCAGTTTTCTGCTAATTTGTTGGTCATGGAATTTGAGCTCAATTTCCTTTCAGTTGTAACTGAGTGTACATGATTTGATAATGGCAAATTTAGAGGAGAGGGGATTGCAATGGCTTACTCTTTAGTTAGTGTGACTTTAGAACTTGAATGGTGGTTTTATCACCGAATGCAGTCTAATTATGATGAAGAAAGTGCAGTGTGTTGGAATAAGATGCTTTAGTTTTGTCAGGTTTGAATATGTTAAGGTTGAGTATATCAACTGCTAGCAAAGTTCCTTGGTAAACAAAGGTCATGCGTTTTTTTGCTTCCAATCCCTGTAGATATGTTTATTTTGTCGACAACGCGGACACAGTCTTCAGAATTGCCCGAAGAAGACGGATGATTCCATTGACAAGAAGTTCTGCTATAATTGTGGGGAGAATGGCCATTCTCTTGCTAAATGTCCACAGCCTCTTCAAGATGGTAATCAACCCTTCCTTCATAAAGTTTAAGCCTTTCTTAATTCCTACTTTTCCAGTGACTTTGTTTGGTTTTCTAATTGCCTTGAATTACTGTGCATGTTGTAGCTTTCTCTAAGTCTCATGTGTATAACTATTAGGGTCACTGCCAGTTGGCTGAAGAAATCTGGTGCCATTTCTACTTCTTGTTAGAGCTAGAACGTAAATTTATCAATTACAACCTGGAATGAGAAACTGCTGAAATGTAATGTTCTGGATTGCATCTAACCTAGTTTACTAATATCCTTCTCTAAAATTGAGAGGAGAACAACTTTTCTGAGGAATTACGTTGAAGTTGATATATCTAAGATGTGGAAGTTTCACTCTCTTCTATTCTAATGTTGAAGAGGAATCATATTTTCATTTTGAACTAATGAAATTATGTGGACAAATATGTTGTAGGTTCATAGAACTTGTAAGGTTAAAATTCTCTAGTGACACTGGACATGATCTAACTAGTTAGATTTGGTAACCCTAACAATGGAAGTGTCTTTTACCTGTTAAACCATCAATGTGCTTCAGAGAATCTCATGTTTCTTTCTAGAAATATACTTTTGTATCCTATCTTTTCTATAAAGCTTTTTTATTCATTCCCATTCGACAATGCAGGAGGAACAAGATTTGCCAAATGCTTTATTTGTAATGAATCTGGGCACTTGAGTAAGAATTGTCCTAAAAATACTCATGGGATTTATCCAAAGGTACACATATATATTCTTACCATTTCGTTTACTCTTTAGTGGAGGGCGCCAGCATTCTGAGTTACTTTCCTCTGTAGGGTGGCTGTTGTAAAGTTTGTGGTGGGGTTACGCATTTGGCCAGAGATTGTCCTAATAAAGGCAGCAGAGCTTCTAATGCCATTAGAATTGCTGATAAAGCCTGTAAGTTATCTAAGTGCCTCAAGTGTGCACCTTAATCTTTTATTTGACATGGCTTTTGAGGAAACCTATAGAAAATTTTGTGATGGTCAATATGTCAATCTCTCAGTCCTGTCTCTGAAGGAAGCATGCCGTGCTGACGATTCCTCTTTAGCCATTTGGCGTTAACTAGTTTGGCAATTTCTGAATGTTATGCTAGCTCTTCTTGTTAAGTATGTCAATTATATGGACCTAGTACCATTTAAAGAGGAGTCATTTGACAAGGCTCCTGCCATCTTGAAGGTCTTAGAAAGACAGGATTTATGTGACCCTAGTACACTGAGACTAAGGACATAAGCTAGCTTTTGTTCCCTTGTTCCTCTGAATCATCTGATACGTCACTTTAAATTTTTTATTCCCACCTTCTGCCGCTTTATGCTGTGTTTCTTTCCTTGGTTGCATGTGTTTCTTGAGAGGATAGTTTCTTTTTTCCCCCATTTTATTTTCACCTTCTTCTTCTTCTTTTATTGGGATTGGAGATTGGTTGTCTGGCCATTTGGTTATTCTCTTGAATTGGATAGATTCTGTGTCTATGAGGCTGCAGCTAGAAAGCTATCTGTTATAATAATGGAATATAGAAAGGTCTTGAGTGCACTGTTAAGTTACTGATATCGCTGTATGATTTTAATATGTATTAACTAAACTCAAAACTGCTTAACAATTATTCAGGTATATGCTTTTTAAAAGAATCTTTACATTAGTATATGTAATATTGTCTCATATTCGTGTGCTTCTGATGTACAAGGCCTGTTTACTATGTCATTGCTAAATAACATGATCAAATTTGGACTGAGCTACTTGATAAATGTCTATGTGATGGGGCACATCTTGAGAACTTAGACCTAAAACAAATGTCGCTCTGTTGTATGCTTCTGTTCTGAGGAATTAATAGTCAGGGCCATTCGTTTGAGTAATTTCCTTTTTCCTTTTTCCGGTTACTTAATGTTAAATGAGTATTAATTTTATTATATGACCTCATTCTTGTACAGCTGAAATTCAAGAAAGGCCTACAGGACAACATACCAAATTTATGAGTGGGGATGATCTTGAAGATGACTTCCTCTCAGGGGATGCATTTAGCAACAGCATCATAGATAAGTCCTCTGTGCCAAAGGATTCAAATGAAAAAAATGTAAAATTAAAGAAGAAAAATGGCCCCAAGGTTGTGAATTTTGTAGGTTGAGAATAGTATCACAATCACAATCAGATGCATATTGTATTAGCCATGCAGAGAAATGATTCATTCTGCAATGACTTATTAGATTGTACTAATTCTGATTCTGAGAGCAGAGGAAGTTTTCTTGATGAGGCAGGCAGCATTCTAAGTATAATTCATGGTGGCTTTATAATTTTTCAGAGATGGAATTTGATGTTCGACAATCAAAATTGTGTAAAATTTGAGAATGTGAGAAGTATTCTTTGGCAAAAAATCAGATTGTTTTTCAATTGGTTGCCTAAATTGAATTGTTGCCACGTTTTGGCAAGATTTAGAAGTTTTGTATGTAACTCAGAAATATATATATATATATATGCATGTGATGCGACTTAAACGTTAATGTTTAGGAGATGGAATATTCAAATATTTCCTTTATATAGTGAGTTTAAAGTCAGATAGACTTAGCTATCTTTGCTTGCACAAATTAGGATTCTATTTTTGCCAATTTTAAGAAAGAAAAAAAAAAAAAAAAAGGTGGCTTGGTTAGTAGATATCATTTTAATTTCCTTTTTAAGGATTAGAAGGGAGTAATGAGGGAAACGAAAAGAGAGTTAGTTGTGGACATGATGAGAAGACAATTCTCAACCCTTATTTTGTTCCTCAAATTTCTATTCGTCCCCGCAAAATTCTCTTCCTTTAAAGCTTTCAATATCTGATGATTTCAAGATTCAAGGATCTCTCCCTTTCTTTCTTTCTTTCCCCTCTCTCCCTTCTTTCTTTCTTTGTTTCATTTTGCAGGCCTAATTAGCCTTACTCTACCCTTTCCTTAAGGAAGCACAAAATGGTAATAATCTGAATCTGCTTTTTATTTATTTTACAAGATCTATGATGATGATGATTTATTTTCTGGGATGTTTGTTCTTGTTTAATGAATAATATGAATGAAATGTGTGGTTGTTGGCATGGCATTTCAGGCGAACGCAACGTCAGGAATGGCAGTAGATGATGAATGTAAGCTGAAATTTCTGGAATTGAAAGCGAAGAGGAGCTTCCGATTCATAATATTCAGAATTGATGGACAGCAAGTTGTTGTTGAAAAGCTAGGGAAAGCCGAAGAAAGTTACGATGATTTCACAGCTTCTCTTCCTGCTAATGAATGCCGCTATGCTGTCTATGATTTTGATTTCACCACAGAAGAGAACTGCCAGAAAAGCAAGATTTTCTTCATTGCTTGGTATTCATATTCATATTCATATTCATTCCTCCCCTCTCCTCTCCTCTCCTCTCCTCTCCACCACCATTCCTCGATCGAATGCACAAATCTAAAATTGGTTTTGGTTTACTGGACAATCTACGTACGTTCCTTCCATTTCATATTATCTATTGTCTTAGGTGATATGATGGTTTGTAATGTGGTTTGTTGCAGGTCACCAGATTCATCAAAGGTGAGGATGAAGATGGTGTATGCAAGTTCAAAGGACAGATTCAAGAGGGAATTGGATGGAATTCAAGTTGAGCTTCAGGCAACTGATCCAAGTGAAATGAGCTTTGACATTATTAAAGCCAGAGCTCTCTAAATCAACAACTCCCACTCCACGCCTCATCCATCACCGCTCATCCTTCCTTCATTCTTTTATATCATCCCTCCATGATCTCAGCCAGCCAGCCTCAGACCAGCAGTTTTTTCAAATTTGCTCTTTTTCTTTTTTTTTTTTTTTTTTGAAAGTCATCATATATTATTAATTAATTACCAATGAAACTTTTACATATTTAGTGTGTAATGTAATCTATTATTAATATTATTATTATTATTGCACATTTCTGTAATTTTTTGACATCTAAAACACCGTTAGCGTCAATTTACTACAGTGGGTTGAGAAAACCTTGTTAGTATCAAATTGCATTCAATCTTTGCTTTGTTGTAATTTGGATGAATCTTATGTACAACTTGTCTAATTTGATTAAGTTGACTTCTTCCCATTCTAGCTAATTATTGAAAATTTTTTCAATGTTTTAGAAAATGGTATTCCAAAAGTTTAACATAAAATATTTATTTTTAATAACATCAATAATCAATATAAGTAAAAAAAAATTTCAAAAATATCTTTTTTTTTTTATTTTTATAAAAATTAGACGGACTTCTCATGAAAATATCTAATTAGATTTAACACACTCAATATATCAATATATGTTCGACATTTGTTAGGGACAAAATAATTTTACACAATCTTTTTCACTTGTATTAGATGTGCCAAATATGAAAACATTCAATCATGAAAAGTAATGAAACGGTACGAAAAAAGGTACAAAATTATTTAATGTCATAAAAAAGTGAATTAAAATTTAATGGTAGAAAAAGAAACAATGCCTTTCTTTAATGGCATTTTAAATAAATTTTCTCCTTAAATTATAAAAGAGTCGAGAAAAGTTAAAAGATAGTTTGTCCTTAAAATAATCTAGGACTAATTTATTTTTAAGCATTGAAAATATGACCATAATAGAATGAACTCAAGATATATAAAATTGTATATTTATTCATATTGAGAAGAAGAAAGGAAAAAAAAAAAAAAAATACCGTTCCATGCATGCTAACTCCGCTTATTTTGAGTATCCCAATATTGTTTTTCCCATGTCTCTACTTGCTTTATTGAATTTTCTTTTCTTTTAAGAATGGAAAGAAGAGTTGGAGGATCATACGGTGGAGGCATCTCACATTGGGTTGTAATGCTGGGACCTTTAACAGTAGAATCCATCATAAAATTCTTCTCCAAACCTTTAGCTTGGCAAGCCATTAACTCTGAACATAGTTCGAATGCTTTTGGAGGAACAGTTGGCTTGTATTTTAGAAGCTTTGAATATTGGCTTAATAAATGAAACATATAATCGTACACATTATTCATTGCTAGTTCATCTTGAATGAAGCTGCTAGCTGCTTTGCCAATGCTTTGTGCCTGCACCAATACACAACTAATATTGTTAAGAATCTTCTGACTACTTACTTGTATGAAATTTCGATTAAACAATTATTAAGTCTTTCAGATGCCTAAAAAAACAAAAAAGTATCGAAAAAACGTATGTCAAAAATTTATGAAGCATATAATTAGTTCCGTCAATCAGGTTCTTTTAAAAAAGCTCAGTAAAACCAACCCTTCTTCCAATATGTTCCATGGCGGAAAAGCCATGTAATTTGTTTTTAATTTTTTGGTTTCAGGTTATATTAACTGAATAAACTAGGTATGTCTTTATTTAAGTACACATGTACTTTGTGCATGTTTTAATTGGCTGGATTCGCTATCTTAAGTAGTCAAAGGACTTTATTGATGAATTAAAAGCTTAACGGGGATCTAAAGAATTAAAATTTATCATCTAATCTAAATAATGGTAAATGTAGAGATTAGGGGATGATTACCTCATCCATATGGGTATTGCCCCATTCAACAGCATACTTAATAGACCTGCACTTATCATTATCTTTTAGTGGCCAATAGTGTTGTAATGGCATCAAGCTTCTTGTGAAGAAATCGTAATATCTTGGCTTTACTATCAATGTAAGTGAATCACAGGCAAGAATGTACTTCTCACTAACAGACCATGCTGATCCCTCTATATATATTTTGTATCTGCATTTCCATAAACAGAAACTTCACTTCAGCTAAACACCCCCAGCACATATAAACAACAAGCCAAATTTCAAGATGCATGCATGCAATAAGGAAAAGAAAAAAGAGGAGCAAAAGTCATGTAAATGTGAATCCCTGTCCCATATAGGATATGTGTGAAGTGTTCAAATGATATATAAGCATGGGGTTAATTATCCACAGTCCTCTTGGAAATCCATTTTGGCATGCTAGGACGATTGTCAAGTAAAGCAAGCAGGTGTCACCAAACTCATGAGTTGCTTTGATTCTGGACACGCGGTCACAGGGATTATTAGCTTAAAGAGATTAAATACTACTACTATAAATTAGCTTAATTGATCACATACCGGTGGATGCATTGGCTTGCCAAATCAGATTGCTTATAACCATCCTTTTGCTCTTTAAGCCAGTCCTGTCAAAATGCATCCGAATTTGTTCATCATAACTCAAATTTGTTCTGCCATCCAAATATATTACATAAATTGTCCTGCAATGCAACGAATTAAGGTTTTACCTGAGCGTAAACACGTGCATTCCAGTCCTGCTTTTCCGAAACATTGCACTTTAGCAAATCCATCCTTGTTTTAGCTACTATTGGGTTTCCCTTCCAGTAAGCATACGGTTCTCTGTCCACCCATTTTGTCCTCTCATTCCCTTCTTTCAAGTCCTTGGACAATCCCACCCAAGGCTTTATATTAATTTCAGGCCTAAATCCCAAAAAAGAAAACAATAAAATGAAAAGGTTCATTTCTCAATAGCAGAAAGAAAAAGGAAAAAAAAAGAAAAATTAGTTATGAATATACGTAAACTATCTGTTTTATTGCACATTATATGCAGAAATTTTATTTTTTCCTAATTAGGGAAATGGCCAAAATGGTATCTAAAGGTAGAGCCTCGACATAGTTTGATACTTAATAACTTTTTTAAAATCTCTTAAATACTTGACATTTTTATAGATATTTTAGATCAAAATAGCTCACTTAGACATCACTTGAGCTATTGTAAGGGAAAAATGGTCTTCACCATTGACCTTAAATAGCTCACGTGAGGCCAAATGAGCTATTTTGATTTTTAAAAAAAAATTTCCGAGAAGTGACCGAATATTTCATCCAAAAGGCTCAAAAGTCCCCTAAAATTATTAGGAATCATAATAAAGACAATCCAAATTTTAGAGATCATGATGACCATTTTCTTTACTAATTATATACATAATTATATGCATGAATCATTTTCGAACATTTGGCGAGATATTTTTAAATGTTAAAAAATTATTCATTTATATAATTAGAGAAAAATAATGTATATAACAGTAAATATATAGTTGATGTATATTCATGTCAAAATTCCCGAAAACAAAAATTAAGAAAAAAAAAAAAATACTGTAAAAAAGGAGATCAGAGTCTGGTTTCGTACCATCCCCAGAACGACCAATCTGGAAAAACAATGTCCAATGTTGTATCATCTCCACAATAGCGGAACAACGGTGGAGGAGCGGTGGCATTGGGGCCGACGTAAGCTTCCTTCTTAACAACAGGCCAGTCAACGCAGTCAAACATCAGGTCCAAATCAGGAACCTGGCCTGGGTACCTCCTTAACAATTGTAGAATCCCCCACAGTGTAAAAGTATCTCTACTCTGGAAAGACTTCCTGTACCTCTCCACGTAAGCTTTCCCGTCCAAAACGACCAATCGGAAATTAGCCGTCCGATGAGCACTCTCCACCATTTCTCTGGTAATTCCGGTCTCCCGCCACGGCCACAGATCTTCATGGATCCAACGGAAGTAATCGGGACACGCAGCAGGCTGCGGCGTTGATGAAGGGTTCGGATTCGGTATCGAGAATTTAGATGGGTAGTAATTAGGTGGGCAAGTCCTGGCGCCACCGAGGGAACAATTCAGTGGGACCTCAATTTCAATCGTCGAGGTATTTTCCGAGATTTTAGGAGCGTCATGAGGGTAGTTCTTGTATGATATTGTATTAAATATTGATTTTTGCGGTAAATATCCCGTAATTGACTGCCATTTGAGCAAGAAGTAGAAATAATTAGCAGTCTTGTACTTAAAAAAAAAAGATTTTGAATTGAATGAAATTTAGTTTGAAAAACCAGATTTTTTTCATTTAAATTTTATAAAAGTAAATTAATTGTAATAAAGATATAGATTTAAAATTTTAAAGTAAACTGTTTTTACTCTTTAACTTTGTCCAAACGGACCTTATTATTCATGTAAATTTAATCTAAAAATACTAATTCCCTTATTTTTTTATTTATCACATCTTATTAATTCTTATTTTTTAATTGTTGCATTGTATAAATAATATAATATATTTATAAATTTTTTCTTAATATAAGTGTCCAATCAAAGACAAATTTAACCAATTTTAATCTTCTAACCTAAACCTTTTATAAATAATAATGAAGATAGATAAAAATTTGAAGAACATTACTTTTTTAACATAAAAATTTGTTCAGAATGAATTTATTTTCTAAACTCAATGAAAAATTCAGTTTTAAGACTCACTTTACCTCACACAACTATTGCAATTTAACGAATGTAAAAAAAAAAAAATTCAAACCTAACTTTATCTAAATAAATTTTCATATTTTCTTAAGGATAGTGATGAGTAAAGCTACAACTAACTATACAACTAGTAAAAAATAAAAAAGAGTACTAAATAAAGTTTCCTAATGTTTAACCAAAAATAAGGTACAATTTTACAATATAATATATTTTATACTTTTTGAATATGTATAATTTTACTTAAAATTTTCAAATAAAGAATAGGGGAGCTGAATTTCATCATATCATCAATGTTTTGAAAAGGGGGAAGAAAAATCATAAGAGGGGAATATTTTTTAAAAAAAGAAATTAGAAAGAGAATGATGATTCGGGCTAAACTTTTTTTTTTCCTTAGTAATGATTAAGGATCAACTTGAATTGTTGTTTAAGATAGAAAAATTTTTATTTATTTATTTTAGTTTTGAAATCTCTATCTTTTTTCACAAAAATTATTTTTTCTGAACTCAAAAAGAAAACATTTATCAAATAAAAAACAATTAGGCTCAATTTAAATTACATGTCAAAATAAAAATCCTTTTCATTTTTTAAGTTGTTTAATACTAATATATATTTTTTCACAAATAATCTATTTTTTACGATTGTTTTTATTTGTTTTTAAAAAAAAACCTTCCTGTCAATTAAAATCCAATCTAAGTTGAGCCTAAATTCACTCATTAGCTAAAGTATATTATCTTTCCTAGGAATTACCTAAAAGAATGAAGTGATCATAATAATGTAAAAATAAATGAAGAAAAACGAAAACAAAAATTTGTTTCTTATTCAAAGTCCGCGGTAAGTATACGACTAAAGCCAACCGACACCCGCGCCAATCATCTTATAATGTCACTGATAATAATTTTAACTTTTAGAATATTATTTTATAATAAGTTTCTGCTGTTTACCAACCCTCACTACTCACTACAGAATGAAAAAATTATATAAAAAATATTTTAAGAATATTTTGTTTGTTTTTCCGTTTTTGGTGTTTGGTTGCAGGATGATGATCGAGTGTCAGATGGAACTCTGAAGAAGCAGAAGATAAGATACGAGGTTTGGTTTAATAACATACATACCGTGACTGAAGGATCCAGCAAACGCGTGGAGATGAACGCGCCGACGCAAAGAACGACCGAGAAGAATACTGCCATAGGAGACTTTGCCAGAATCTTCTTCGCTAAACATGGAAAGCGGATGATCTTCTCCGTTGAATGTCTATTATTAATTCCTGATCCTCCTCCTCCTTGCTCTAATTCCTTTCTCATCTTCTGTCCGAATAGCAGCTTTAATTAATTTCTTCAAGGTTTGTCGATTCGGCCAGTTGTTCTGTAGTCTGTGAAAATTGACGGCGTTTCTGGTGAAGCGTTTTTTTGCATGGTTTGTGGATCTAAGAAGAGAAATTAAACCT
Source organism: Catharanthus roseus (assembly GCA_028651295.1). Taxonomy (NCBI): domain Eukaryota; kingdom Viridiplantae; phylum Streptophyta; class Magnoliopsida; order Gentianales; family Apocynaceae; genus Catharanthus; species Catharanthus roseus. The sequence goes on from JAPQWS010000116.1 coordinate 2,044,152, forward strand.
AGTTTCTGAGTTTGGTAAATTGAACAAGGAAGGAAGAAAGAGACAGAGATACCGCTAGCATAGCAGCAGGTCCCTCCCTCAGCTTATTAGCTATGCACAGGCACAGGCACAGCACAAACTGGAGAAAAAACCGGTTTTAGGAAGGGAGCACAAGGACCATATATAATATTATATACACAATAGAAAATGGACCAGCTGCCTACATACTTTGACTTCCCACTCCCCTTCTAAACATTTTATTTTAGGTAACACTCCCTTAAATATTTCAATTACATATTCAAGTTAAAAATTTTATTAAAAATTATTATAATTTGAACATTTTTCATAAAGTATTATACTTTTAAATTAAAAAATATTATGAAAAGAACTCTTACAATTTGTTAATCAATTTACATAGACTTAATTAGTAATTAGTTGAAATACAACTGATATAACATATAATTGAAAATATTAAAAATTTATTATTTTTTTGTAATTTGTATAACTTGAATGATATTAATATGATATTATTTAAAAATTGTGTCTCCTTTAGAGATAAATCTACTTAAAATATGTCATGATTAGATAAACAAATTCACTGCTCTAAAGTTTTTTTTTTCTTTTGATTTTGAAATTAGGTCGGAAAGAGTTCTTCAAGTCATGAAAAAGACAGGAGTAAGAAAATGAAGGACTCGTGAGGAAGAAAAGAGAAATGGAGGGGGAAAAAATGTGATGGCGTTGGGAACATTCTTCAAGTTAATAAAATAAAATAAAATAAAAAAAGGAAAAACAATAGTTAGGTGCATAGCGTGAGGACGCGTGATTTGTTAAGGGTCGGGGGGGCGGGGGATATGGTAACGAGTCATGAGCTTGGTACGAGAAAAAATAATGCTGACATGAGAAGAGAGAAAGAAGAGAGAAAATGAAAAGAAAATGGAGGGTGGGTTTGATGGGGGGCAAGTACAGGCAGCAGTAGAGTAGAGTGAGTGGTACTGATTGAAAATGAAGCTACGTGAATGAGCAAAAGCCAAAAAGTTGACGGATGGCGAGGCCTTCTACACACATACCAAAAAGTCAATGGACTACTTTTCAAGCTATTGCATTACATTATTAACCTTTACTTACTACTAATCCTAATTTTGTTAATATTAATCCAATTTCCATTATCAGACACACAGATAAAATCAATGCCATCACAAATACACAAATCAAGATCAATAATCACTAGTACTAGCATTACTAAATAATGTCCTCCTTTCTTTATGTCTTATAAATGAAGATATTGACTCCGTGTTTTTATTATTTAAAATTATTTTCAATTGCTTATTATGTTGGTTCTAGAAAAAAGTAAAAAAAATTAAATTTTTGTTTATTAATACTTGTTAAAAAAAATATATTTTATTCATTTTTTTAAAAGTATTTTTTAATTGGTTAGAAAAAAGCACAAATTGATATGCTACATTTTTTTTTCTAAATAATTGATGGGTTATAATGTATATTCTTGTGAAGTATATTATATATTATATTCAAATTTTATTAATATATAAAAATTAATAAAAATTATTACTTTAAAAAATTTATATTTTAAATTAAAAAATTAATTCATATTAACATATGTTTTAGAGATATACGTTAGACAAATTTATAACTCAAATTTATAACTGATATAGTAAATTAATTTTATATTAGTGAACATTTTGTCACTATTTTCATCTTTTTTTTTTCTCTTAATATTTTGTTGATGTATACTATTATTTAGAAAAAATAAGTTTTATAAGCATAAATGGCTAAGCTACTTTTAAAAATGGTTACAAGTTACAATTTATCAATTTCCTAAATCAATATAATTTGTTTACTGTTCTTGTCAGACTTTTTTGGTAATCCTATTCTTGTCACTTTTTTTTTTTTATTTTTATAATTTTATTTTTTTATTTTTCTTATGCTGCTACCATTCTCTTCTAACAGAAAAAACTAGCATGAATATGTTATGCCCGCATTACATTCCAAAACTTACAAAGCATCTTTATTCTACCTACCTCTTGTTAGTGAGATTATAGTTAATTTTTTTTAATCAGAAATTCTTATTCTTTCTGAAGTATGATTAGGCTCAAATCAGATTGGTTTTTAATTTACGAAGGGTGTATATATTTTCAACTCGTTATCATTCATTTTCCTTTTATAATCTAGCTTTTTTTTTTTTTTTTTTTTTTTTTTTTTTTTTTTTAATTTTCAAAATAAATTCTAATCGAAATAAAACAATGTATTCGGAAAAATTTGCAAGAAGCAATCCAATTCAAAAGTAAAAAGAAAATTTTACGTCTCAAAAGAAAAAAGAAAGGTTGTTGATTTAAAAAACACCTATGTACTTTAAGATAATTATCAATTAAGTATAATCTTAACACAGTGTAAAACGTTCAGCAAGGAATTCCAAGTGAGAATCCTTAAATTTGGAACAAAAAGTTTGTAATTGAATGTAAATAATAATCTCCCCTCAACAATGAAAAGGTGGTTATTTATAGTTTAGCCAAAGCCCTAATGACTCAAATAAGTAAAAGACAAAAGTGCCCACAACTAATAAAATAAATAGTTAAAAGTTGAAAAAAATTAAATAAAACACCCAAAACAGAAGAGAACAAGATCACTGACACGTTCAGCAGTGACTGTGTTACTGATCATGTTGCTGGTCATGTTGCTGCCCGTGTTCTTCACTGTTTCTTCATTCTTCTTTTCTTCTTCTCCCAATTGGTCATAAACTCTTTCGCAACAACTTTTACATCATTCCCTCTCACCTGAGAAAACTTGCCCGCGAGCTTTTTGGATACAGAGGCTCATCATCGGGATAAAATGGGAAAATATCCGCCACATTAAATGTCTTGGATATCCCCACAATCTCTGGCAAACTAACAACATAGACATTACCATTAATTTTCTTCACAATCGAATATGGTCCATATTTCTTGGATTGTCACTTGCAATACTGGCCAACTGGGTATCTCTCCCTTTGGAAGAACACCATAACCTGATCACTAATAGCAAAAAGATTCTCCTTGCGATGCTTGTCAACTGCTTGTTTGTACTTTGCATTGGACTCTTCAATTTTCTTACGAACAACTTCTGTAGTAGATTGCCAATTCTCTGCCATATGCTTAGCTGCTACACTGTTATCTTGCACCTTAGGCAGCTTAAGCAAATCCAAAGCATGTGCATTCCGATATACAACCGAAAAAGGCATCATACCTGTAGTATGATGGACAGAACTGTTATATGCAAACTCAGCCTGTGCCAAAACATCATCCCACTTCCTTGGTTGATCACCAACAATGCTGCGAATCAAATTGTCTAATGATCTGTTGGTAATCTCCGTCTGTCCATCAGTCTGTGGATGAGCTGTACTGCTGTAATTCAAAGAAGAATCAAATCTATGCCAAAGTGATCTCCAGAAGTGACTGAGAAGCTTGCCATCACGATATGATGTAATAGACTTTGGCATCCCATGCAAACGAACCACCTGGTCAAAATACAGCTTGACAATACTCCGTGCATCATGCACTTTCCTGCAAGGAATAAAATGGACCATTTTTGAAAAACGGTCATCAACAACAAAAATAGAATCTGAACGCCACTGAGTACGAGGTAAGCCAAGAACAAAATCTATCAACACATCCTCCCAAATATCCTGTGGCACTGGTAAAGGTGTGTATAGAGCAGTATTCTACGAATGTCCCTTAGCTATCTAACAGACGTAACATCTCTGCACAATCTTGTCACTTCCCTACGTAAATGTGGCCAATAAAAACGTTCCATCAAAACAGCAATAGTTTTATCTTTACCCAAATGACTAGCTAATCCTCCGCCATGCAAATTACGAATCACCTTCTCTCTCAAATAAGAAATAGGAATACAAAACTATTACCCTTCATCAAAAACCCATCATGAATATGAAAATCATCACAAAGATGCCTTTCATTACACTTCTCCTAAATCTGTCCAAACTCTGCATTGCCAAAGTATAACTCTTTTAAACACTTGAAACCCACAATCTCATTACTCAAAGTGACCAGTAAAGTAACCCTTCTACTCAAAGCATCAACTTAAAAGGAAACTTCTGCAAAAATTGAATCTACTTAGCATGCATATCTTTACTAATTCAACTATGACTATTTAGATATCTTAGCGCATCACAATCAGAATACATAACAAATTCCTGCCCAACCAGATAATGTTACCAATTCTGTAAAGCCACAACAGAATAAAATTCTTTATCATAAGTACTCCACTTAAGTCTAGCATCACTAAGCTTCTCACTAAAGAATGCTACTGGTCATTTTTCCTGCGACAAAACTGCACCAATTCCAACTCCACTCGCATCACAATCCACATCAAACAGCCCAGTAAAATCTGGCAAAGCTAAAACAGGGGTTGTACATAACTTCTCTTTCAACAGAGCAAATGCTGACTCAGTTTTGTCACTCCACTCAAACTTGCCCTTCTTCAGGCACTCCGTTAAAGGGGCTGCAATACTACTAAAGTGCTTAATAAAATGCCTATAGAAACTAGTCAAACCCAAGAAACTCCTCAACTCAGATGTTGTTCTTGGGGTTGACCGGTCTCTAATTGCCTGAACTTTCTCATCATCTACCTGAATATCATCTGCACTAACAACAAACCCAAGAAACAACAACTTCCTAGCCATAAAACTATATTTCTTCAGGTTCACATACAATTTATTTTCATGCAAGCCAGTCAACACACTCCTCAAATGATCTAAATGCTCCTCCTTTGAACTACTATAAATCAGGATATCATCAAAATAAACAACCACAAATTTACCACTAAATGGCTTAAGTACCTGATTTATAAGTCGCATAAAAGTGCTATTAGATAATCCGAAAGGCATTACCAGCCAGTTATAAAGACCATCCTTTGTCTTGAAAGCTGTCTTCCATTCATCTCCTATCCTAATACGAATTTGATGGTATCTACTCCACAAACCGATCTTTGTAAATACTTTAGCTCCACTCAGTCTATCCAGCATATCTTCAAACGAGGAATGGGAAATTTGTACCCAATTGTAATCTTGTTGATTGCTCTACTATCAACACATATCATGTAGCTTCCATCCTTCTTAGGTGTCAATAAAGCAAGAACAGCACATGGACTCATGCTCTCCCTAATATGCCCTTTCTCCAGGAATTCCTGCACCTTCTCCTGGACTCATCCTGTAATGTGGAAAGTTTGGCAAGCTAGCTCCAGGGATCAGATCAATGTAATGTTGAATGTCTCTCATAGGAGGTAATTCAGCATGAAGCTCCTCTGGCATAATCTCAGCAAATTCCTCTAGTAATGGCTTGACCTGTTCTGGTACTTCATCAATCTGCTTCTTCTCATCAGCTGCAAAGACTTTTCTTACCAAAGCATGCACCACTTGTGACTCCTTAACAGCCTCCTCCATTTCATGCCCAAATTATGTAATTGTTAGGAAAGACCCTTCCTCCACTTTAGAAGCTTTGGCATAGTTACTTGTCTTCATGGGACATAGATTAATCTTCACCCCATCTTTTTCTAGCATGTATACATTATCTCTACCCGCATGCTGTTCGTTAATATCAAACTGCCAAGGTCGCCCAAACAACAGATGACACGCATCCATATCCACAACATCACAATACACTTCATCTTTGTAAGTACCTATAGAGAATGGTACCTTATATCGTTCTGTCACATGAATTTTCTTTCTCTATTTCCTTAATCCAACCTATGGAGTATGGACTGGGATGCTGCTTCATCTTCAGTTTCAATGACTCAGTCGCATCTCTGCCAATGATGTTTTCACTTCTCCCACTATCTATGATCAACTCAAATACCCGACCATTGATAGTACACCTAGTCCGAACAGCTTGTGTCTCTGGCTTCCATTTTCTATTTTAGGAGTTAATATCAACCTCCGTATCACACAGTTCTGCTCTTCCTCTTCTGCATATGCCTCATAGTCATCATCTTCTCCATTAAGATCGCAAAACACCTCTTCTTCGTCCCGCTCAACTCTATTAACAAGTTTTCTAGTAGGACATTCATTTGATCTGTAACCGAGTTGTCCACAAAGAAAACACTTGCCTAAAATAGGTTTTGCATAAGGATTAGTGGCTACCTTTTGTCCCTCCTTTGATTCGGCAACCTTTTTCCCAGACCCCTTATCTTCTTTCCGTTCAGTACCCTGATTCCATCCCTGTGCAACTTTACTCCTATATGCAAAACTCCTCGATGTATCTTCACCACTATTACTCCTCTAAAAATTATCATTGCCATATGTTCGCCTATTACCTTTAATCCTACTTCCACCTCTATCTCGGATCATTAACTCAGCTTTAATCGCTAAGTTTTTCGCCTCCATCACGCTCTTTACAACCTGTAACCTAATTCTATCTCGAATCTGCGGTTCATATCCAAGTAGCGACTGACCTGATGCACCTAACTCTCCCGCAAATCATTCCTCTTTGCCAACCTCATAAAGTCTACTATATATTCCTGTACAGTTCTTTGATTCTGCTGACAGTGTTGATACTACTGAAATAGGATCTGTTCATTGTCTGGAGACAGAAATTCACTCTGCAGCAACTGTTTCATTCTAAACCACGTTCGAACAGGCTGTTTACCCTCTCTCTGTCGTCTATGTAGCAGCCTCTCCTACCAGGCAGACGCTCCACCCTTCAATCCACATGCCATTAACTTCACTCTCTTCTTAAGTGGAATATCCATATATTCAAAAAATGATCAATTTCGGCAATCCAGTCAACAAAGTCCTCTATGCCTAGATTACCATAAAAACTAAGAATATTCACCTTCAATCTAAAATCACCACCATAATAGTCATTATTATGCCGAATGTTATAATTATTATTATACCTGCCACCGCTTCTTCTAGCAGGTCTATTTTGATCTTCAGCCGAAATTAGATCTTCCTCCTCGTCACTAGAATTATAACTAGCAACCTAGGTTTGGACATTAGCAGCTACAAGTACGTCGTCAACACCGCTTCGAGCAAGTTGATCTCTTGGTCGTTGTCCTCCATCATTCCTGTTTCTGTTGGTATTCACCACAAGAGCGTCAAATTTGTTAATCATCTCATCAAAGCGTTGATCTAAATGTCGGAATCGTTGATCTAGATTTACTTCCAAGGTTCTGACTGCCGCCTCTTGAACATCCATCCTATCTCGTAAGGCTTCAATATCTTGAACGATGTTCTGGATATCACCGTTTCCACCGGACATCGTTAGTACGAATGGAATTCAAGCTTTGATACCAACTAACGCAGCGTAAAACGTTCAGCAAGGAATTCCAAGTGAGGATTCTTAAATTTGGAACAAAAAGTCTGTAATTGAATATAAATAATAATCTCCCTTCAACAATGAAAATGTGGTTATTTATAGTTTAGCCAAAGCCCTAATGACCCAAATAAGTAAAAGACAAAAGTGCCCACAATTAATAAAATAAATAAATAATTAAAAGCTGAAAAAAATTAAATAAAACGTTCAAAACAGAAGAGCACATGATCACTGACACATTCAGCAATGACCGTGTTACTGATTATGTTGCTGGTCATGTTGTGCTCGTGTTCTTCACTGTTTCTTCATTCGTCTTTTCTTCTTTTCCCAATTGGTCATAAACTCTTCCCCAATAACTTCTACACCAAATCTATATTTTTAATTTGACAATCAAATATCCAAATTTAGATTCCATAAAAAAAAAATGAAGATTGATAAACTTTTAATTTAAAAAAATGAGTGCTCAAATTAAAATTCAACTAATCGTTATTTTTTTATGAAACTCTAATTTAAGTACTTAGTTTTCAACATTAAAAATTCACATTTTCAATTGACAATTAACTAAAAATATAATGGTATTTTTAAATTAACTCCAAAAGAAATATGTAAAATGATTATCATAAAAAAAATAAAAAATTACATAATTAAAAAGGAAGAAACATGAGTTCAGAGTTGAATTTACAAATAAGTGGAAAAAAATCTAACCATAAACTATAAAAAATGTGACCTACATCTAGAGAAGATGAGGTTAAAGAAAGAAGCATATCTGGAGTCCGAAACCGAAACTACTAGTGTTTTTGCTTGCCTCCTTGACTTTCCCAGTACTTCTGCTCAAACAATTCTACATTCATTATTGAATTTGCCTTTCTTCTAAGAAATGAGGCAAGTGTTGGAGCATCAAAGGGTGGGGGCAAAGCGCAAGGACTTGAATATTCTGGGCCTTTTGCCATTGATTCAATCATAAACTTCTTCTCTGCACCTTCTGCAGGGCAAGCCATGGCCTCAGAACACAGTTCCACGGCTTGTTCAGGTATGGTTGGCTTGTAATTCAATAGCTTAGCATATTCATTTAATAGATGAAACATGTAATCATATACGTAATCCATCTTAAGATCCCTTATTATGAAGTTGCTTGCTGCTTTCCCCATTGCCTGTGCCTGATCATCATCATAGACAGAAACCAAATCTTTAACTTTCAGGGACGAGAAATGACTAATGACAAGTTATAAAAGGAAAATTTTTCTAAGTGTTGAGAGAAAATTGAAGAAAAAATGTCTACAGTCTAAAGGAAATGTATCCCTGCCCCCTTTTGGTTCGCTCCTTGCTGATCACTACATGGTTTTTGGTTTTATCAGGACCAGGAACTAGCAAGGTTTTCTCTGAATATGGGAAAACTGACCTTTCTCTCATGGATGTTGCCCCAGACAACTGCAAACTTAATGTCTCGGCATTTTTCTTCTTCCCTAATGGGCCAGTAATGGTGAAGAGGCATCAAACTTCTCGTGAAGAAATCATAATAGTGAGGCTTCACTAGTAAAGAAACCGAATCACACGCAAGAATATACTTTTCACTGACTGACCATGCAGATCCTTCAATATAAATTTTATATCTGTGTAATAGAACAAGATCAGCCATAACATGAATGTGAAGAAAACAAAATAGACCACAGGAAGAGAAATGTAGAGAAAAATTCACCTATGGATGCATTGATCCGCCAAATTGGATTGTTGGTAGCCTTGCTGTGATTCCTTTCCCCAGTCCTGTCCAAATGAAGTAAGTTTTCATCCCGAAACTCAAGACAGAAATATCAAAACCAAACTAATGGCGCCCTTGATTGATGGCAGTGATCTTTTTCTATGTACATGGCCAACAACAAGGGGGGCAGACAAAATGTGGAAGGCAATAGGAAAAGGTAATCAAATCAAGTAGGACTAGTTGACCTCAACAACAAAGAAGAGCCAAAAGGGACATAAATGGACGAAAGAGGAGCTTACCTGGGCATATACCCGGGCATACCATTCCTGGTGGTCAGTGACATTACATTTGAGGAGGTCCATCCTTTTCTCAGCAACATCTGGATTGCCTTTCCAGAAAGCATAAGGCTCCCTATCTTGCCAACTTACTTTCTTATTCCCTTCCTTTAGTTCCATTCTCAGTAGTTCCCATGGCTTTATATTGATTTCAGGCCTAACAGAAAAAGAAACTTATTTCAGAGAAATGAATATTCCTTTTTGTGTTCTTGTAATGAAAAAAAAACTCAGTACAAGCATTGATATAAGATTTAAAGTCTTACCAACCCCAGAAGGACCAATCAGGGAAAACAATATCAAGTGTTTCATGATCTCCACAATATCGAAACAAAGGTGGTGGAGAAGTTGCATTAGGACCTTGATAATCAATTTTCCTTATGACTGGCCAATCAACACAATCAAACATCATATCTAGATCAGGCACCTTCCCAGGGTACCTTCTCAGTAACTGCAGAATACCCCACAATGTAAAATTGTCTCTTGTTTGGAAGGCCTTTTCGTAAGTCTCAACATAAGCCCTACCATTCAAGATTACCAGTCTGAAGTTAGCAGTCTTATTGGCTCTCGCAACCATTTCTCTTGTTATCCCAGTTTCCCTCCATGGCCCTAAATCTTCATGAATCCAGTGGAAGTAATGTGGACATGAAGTTGCCGAAAAAGGATCTTGGTTGATTCTTTGGAAGTTGGGTGGATAATAATTACTTGGGCATGTTCTTGTGAGGTTGCTGAATGATGAGCAATTCAGCGGAAATTCCTCTTCTATAATTCGCCACGCACTGTTGATCTGGACAAGGGAAGACAAATTATGTTAGCAAGAGTTGCAAGGAACAGAACAAGTTTAGAATGCAAGAATCACTCTGTGAGCTATTTGGCACACTAATGCATTATTCAGCTATAAAATTGAACCCTTGAAGAATTTAGTTCTGCAACTTCATCAAAATATAAGGAGAATTTTAGTAAATTCAATCAACTTAGAAATAATATTGCCATGATGGTCACAATTTCTTGACCGATTTCCCGTTAAAATTTGACAATATAGTATAGTACAAAGCCAAGAGAACTTACTCCAACACCGGATTCTTGAAACAATGAGGAAAGATAAGCAAAAAGTGAGAGGAGGGAAACACAAAGGAGAATACTGAATCTGGTACATGGTTTATTCGCAACATGTACAAGCCAAGATGATTCAGGGAACTGTTTGTGACCTCCAGGCCTTTGATTTCCTTGCATGCTCTTCTTTAATTGAGCTTCCAATCCTTCTGTACCACGGATTCTTTCAAATCCCTCCTTTGCCCACCTCTAAAAGTTATTTCTTTTGAGTTTAGACTGTAATAAACAGAAAAGGTTAAACTTTTAACCTAGTCAATCATTCTATTCCAACATGAACTAAATCGAAGTGGGTTTTCTTGGTATCAGACAGAAAAAATGTAGATATAAAAACAAACAAATTTGCAGCGGAGATGGAAAATTGTGGTGATTTGAGTACCATTTTAAGTTTATTCTGATTGGGTTCAGTTTTTCTTGAGGTCTTCTCTTCCTTTTCTTCAGTCGTCTTCCTTGCTGCTTGTGAGTATGAAGAAATAAGTTGGTCTTCTGGTGGGTCTGTGCCATTTCAGAACGAATAGGGAAAACCATTAATATGATTCGCAGAAACGAATTGAAAATAAAAAAACAGTTTGGTATTCTTTACTTTTTAGTAGTCTCATTAATCGGGACAGTAATGCATTTCTAGCTTCTTACTGGGTCAAGAGATTTTAGAGTCAGATGGCACGGACACCAACTGCGAGAGAGTCCATCGGAATGGAAAAGCCCTGTTCTTGAGGCCATGTCTCGGTAAAATGCATAACTAACCAAAAGGAGGCAAACATATATTTTTTTTTGGCTGAATTAGAAGGCAAATATTCATTAAAAAAATGTTTTATTTCTCCCCAAATAATTTAGATTTGAGTGTTTTGGTCTTTCAATTTTTAAATCCCGAAATAATTTAAATTCATCTATTTTAGTCATTTTGAACAAATTTACTCTTCTTAAAAATTCAAAGTATTTGTATCATAAGATTAGGAGGATAAATTTGAAATTCACATATAATATTTTACAAAAAATTCAAATACCACTTTCCCTAACTTCCCCCTCCCCCTCCTTCTTCTTCTCCCCTCCGCCCGGCGACACCACCCATCCTCTCCCCCCTTCCTCCTTCTTTTTTCTCCCTCTTTCCCTTTTTTTCTGGATATTCGTTTGAAATAGAAATAATTGCAAAGCGTGAGGAAGTAATGAATCTGAGTGCCTTTATGCTGTGCTATGTGTACTGATGCACTAAAACTAACCTAACATGTGTACTAATTCAATTGTAATATATCAATGCCTATCACACAAGAATTTGTACTCAAATACCATTTTTACTATTCTATCTAATCCAAACTGATAAATCTTGGTGTCGTGAATACTCAAAACTAATAAATTATGAAGTAACAATTAATGGGTGAAACTTAACTAGGATTAACGCTTCGACTAGTGTTCTACTAATATAGCAATGTATTTTTTCTCACTAAATTGATTTTATCCTCAATTAATAGCAAAATTTCCTTAATTATTATAACTAAGCTCAATCTCTCGGCACAAAGTCCTTATCTCTATGTAGATTAGTTAACTAAAAATGGATTACACTCTGTGGAATATGAATTTTCACAATTTCCATAAATTAATGACTCACATAAACCGCACCAAGAAATTGCTACAATCTCTTGCCAATTTTTACTAGATGTTCTTATTACTTAGTTCCTACTTGATTTATCTCTGCTAAGTCTCAACCAAGTATTATTTATCATGCGAGAGATTGCCAGTAAATCACAAGGATTAAGATCAAGTAATAAGGATTAATCGTAAGAAATATCGATAAAGCAAGAAAATCCACACAATCACGTCAATAATAACACATCGTATTAACCAAGTTAAAAAGGGTTTTTGCCACTAAAATTCATCGAACCAATAAACTTCTCAAAGAACATCTTCGAATGACAAAGCAAAACAAAAGAAGTAAAGAAAACGAGCCTTAGACTTGACTTCGTGTTCTTTGTCTTCTTCTCCTTCGTAGCCGTCTTCGAGAGTTGAAATCAGAAAATTACTCAATGGAATAATGCCCTAATGGCTGAGAACTATAAATATAAATATCTTAAACCTAGGAGTCTTAAAGTTCAAAGCCTAATAGGAAAGTAATGTTTAATTGACTTAAAAACATGTAAAATATGAAAATTCTATCCAGAAAATTCTTGGAAAATCTCCAAATAAAGTTCGGCGCTGGTGTTTTGCAATGTCGGGAACCTCGGTGCCCCCAACCCCTTTGCTAGGTTAACTGCGGCTGAGTAAAGTATTACCATGCCTCTTAGAACTAAGAAGTACAAACACACCTGACCTGCTAGAATTTTGAACACATGTGAAGTGGAGGAAACTTGTATATACATCAATAGATCTATAGGTTAGGTTACAAAAGCCCAAAACCAGAACAATCCAAGAAATTTTACAATTTAAACTACTCTTAGAATGTATTGTGTAAAACTACCAGACTTGTTCCTATAGTTAACTTTACATGTAACATAGAAGACCCTCGAATTCCATAAAACAGGCTCATAAAGCCCACTATCACCCCTCCTGGTTCAGATAATCTGAGAAAACATGACATACCAAAAGAATGAGCTAGAAAGCTCATTGAGTCTACGTAGGTGTATGCTATTATGTATTATTCAATCATGCACGGGCTTAAGCGAAGTAAAATATTTGTTTTTCTCATAATTTCAAAAGAACAAATGCATAAACACATATGAAGGTTTAGAGCCCAACTGAAAAGTCTAAGCGAATCAAGATGGTTTTTTTCTAAGCTTAGCTTTTTTTTTTTTTTTTTTTTTGTGTAAAAAGGCCCCTAAAGTGGCCAAAAATTTTTTTTTTACTCGGAATCATGCCATAACGCACAATAGCTGTGCGTTATTAATAAGGATAACACATAACTGCTGTGTGCGTTATCACTTAATACTAACTTTTCCACTTAATCCGCCGATGTGGCGGATAACGCACAATATGCGTTTGTTATTACCCAGCAATAACGCATAATATATGTGCGTTATCAACCACATCATATTTTTTTTTCCTTTCAAAAACTCAAAATTTCTTTGTTCTTTTTTTTTTAAAACTTATAGTTATATAATTTTCTTAAAAAGACTGTATTATGTTATTTAACCTATTTTGATGAATTTTTCATGATAATATTTATAACCGTTTAAAAAAAATATGTTTAACTTATCACCATTCTATTTAAAAAAATATGAAGAAGTAATTTAAAGTATTGTAACTTTACTATCAAATTTAGAGCAATGAAGAAGTAGTTAGAAGAAATTCAAAGAAAAATTTCATTAATAGAAATCTTAAAATATTACAACACTTTTAAGAAAACAAACTTATACATTGCTTGAACTGGAGTTATTACAATTTTTTTATTATGTCTCGGCATGCGAAATCTGCCACATCTTGGGAGAGAATCTGGATTTCGATAATCCATTTCCCCCTGAAATCTTGTGCTTTGTTTCCGACCCCGTTCATTGTTCATGTTCGGAGGATGAAATGTTAAATTATAAGGAACATCCCTCCAAAAGTTCTCATTCAAGAACGGATGAAAATTCGATTGGTACGTTCTTCTGTACATTTCTCGGGAATATATATCTGGCACATAAGTATCTATTCTCATACCATTTTCTCTACAAACTACAAGAACATGAGAACAAGGTAATGTATATGCTTGCCATTTAATGCAACTACATGATTTATTATTCAATCGTAATGTATAGATGATGTGAACCGGTTAGACATGCAAGAACATCAAGGAGTTGTAACAAGAGCCAAGGCAAAACAACTAAGGAGTCACAAGGATCAAATTGAGCAAGAGAAGTTTCAAGGCTTAAATTTTGATGTCCAAGACTTTATGGGGCAATATCCTAAAGTTTTGAATAAGTTAGAAATTGAAAATTCGCCTTGGTAAATGAGTGGAAGCCCTTTTGTCCAAGCTGGAAAATTGCCTCCTATTTTTGGCAATCTGTTAACTAGTGCTCTAGAATAGTCCAAATGCAATTAAAACATCTCTATTGTCTTATTAACTGTATGTATAGGTTATATCTATCCTTTAGGTTGAAAATATAAGAGGAAAAAATTCCTATTTTCTCCCTCAAGTCTCTATAAATATGTAGTCTTCCATTTTGAAGAAGCTAATCAAGAAAATTTTCAAGACAAAGGTTCTTCTCTTAGTATTCTTAGTTTTTAACTTACTTTTTCTCTCTTCTTCAAGGGTGAACTTCCTTGAAAGAAAAATCACTTTGAAGACTTGTTGAAAGTTCCAAGAGCTTCAAGGTTGATCATCAAAATTCCTTCATATTTAGTTATTACACTCTTGTAGAAAACTAGTCTTGAGGTCTTCTTCTTGTTTCATTGAGGTCTAAGGTTCAAAATACCTTAGGTTGCTTGAACTTTGAAGAAAAGATTTTATTTAAACCTTCTTGAGGTCTTGGATTTAATATAGCCAAGGTTGCTAAAAGTTTAACATTTTCAAGTCCTCTCAAAGGCACTTTCTCTCTTCTACTTGTTACACTTGTTTTGTTTGTTCTCTCCCTGATAGAATTGATTTTTTATACAAATAAATACCTTAAGTTTTAATTATTAACGTTTAAAAATATTTTATTAAGCTTAATTATTATATTTAATTTATATAAAGGTATGGGCCTGGTAATTGAAGAAAAGAAGCCCACAATTGTGAGAAGAAAAGAAGCAGCCCATGACACAAAGAAGGAGAGCTGAGGGGAGTCGTGGGAGAAAACAAATAAAAAGAGCAGCTGCGCAAAGGAGAGAAAAAAAAAAAGAAAAGAAAAACAGAAAAAAGGAAGGACTCAAAGCTGCAGCTGAAACCAAAAGCAGCAGAAATTCTAAGTAGCTGCGCAGCAGCTGAAGCAGAGACGAGCTGTTGCATGAAGACAAACCAGAGAGGCGGCTGAAGCGGCAGAAATTGAAGAAACAACAGCCGCAGCTTGAGGATTTGAAAGTAGCTGTGCAACAGTAGCAAATTGAAGCTGCTGCAGCAGAAAAATTCCAGCAGAAGCAGCAGAAAAATTCCAGCAGCAACGAAATTAATTGAGGAAAAGGCTATGATTTTCTCTAATAATTGGGTTTCTTCTTTCTCTTTTTCCATGAACTAAATTTATTTTTAGAATCTTGATGAAACCCTAGATATGTGACTTTGATTTATTTTATTTTGGGAGATTTTATTTTGGTTATTTATGTGATTGCATGTCTTTAGAAATTTCTTGGTATAATGCAATTAATTCTTTGTGATTTTTCTTGTAGAATAATTATTTGAGTTAATTAATATTTTTATACATGCTTAATTCTTGTAGTCTTGAGTATGAGAGATTTGTGATTTTTGCATGCATATTGTGGGTTTTAGAATTGAATAGTTCATGCTAATTTTAGATTATCTATATCATAGGAATGAATAAGTCATGCTAATGGTTAGATGGATTAAGTCATGCATTTAAGCACAATATAGTTCTTTAGTTAATCGAAGCTTGTAGCCTAGATCACCACATAAAGGTATAATCTTTTCTCCTAAATAAAATAAAATCATTGTTATATAGGTTAGTGGTGGATTCAAGGTTCTAAATAATCTCTTTGGTTAAGCTCTCATTATTTTAGTTATTTTATTTATTTATTTTATTTTATTTAGTAATAAATTTTAGATAATATACTGTGATTCTTCTCATTGTATGAAATTAATTTAGGAAGATAGTAATTTAAGTAATTAAGCCTTTCTCTGTGGTTCGATATCCTGATACTTCCATACTACATTGATCTTGTGCATTGGCAAGTATTAAGTTAAAACTTTGTTATAAAAATCTTGATCAAATTTTTGGCGCCATTGCCAGGGAGAGGTTAAATTACTTGTTTTTGTTATTGTATCCTAAATTTGTTAGTATTTTTTATTTTATTTTACTTTTATTATTCTTAAAAAAAGAAAAAGATTGTTTGATCTCTTAGTTGTCTTCATTTTTATTATTATTATTAATTTTATTTTATTTAGTAATTTATTCTTCATTATTATTTGTAGTAATTTTCTTTCTCTTTCTTGAATTTGTTTATTAATGCATGATCGTCGTTTTCTCTCTGTTGATTTAAAAGAATTTAATTCTGAGATAGAGCGTGTACTTAAGATACTTAGAGCACAAGGAAAAATCATTAACACTTGTGAGATTAAAATGGCTGAAAATCGGTCTTCGGTAAAAAGTCGATGTTCTTGTGCGACAGATGCTGGATTCTGAGCATTAAGGGAGTATTTGACTCCCAACACTTGTAACTCACCAATAGGTAATAGACTACCTGAAATTGAGGCTAATCACTTTGAAATCAAAGCTTCTACTATTCAAATGTTACTATCTTTTTACGTCCTTGATTCTGAAGATCTTATAAGCATATTGATAAGGTTTTCGAAATTTGCTTTACTTTTAAACTGCCTAATATAAGTGATGATCTATTAGATTACACCTTTTTCCTTTTTCTTTGAAGGATAAGGCTAAACATTGGTTACACACACGTGAGAGAATAGGTACATGGACTGAGATATCTAGGGAATTTCTTAAAAAATATTTTCCTATGGGTAAACTTACAAAGTTAAGG
Source organism: Catharanthus roseus (assembly GCA_028651295.1). Classification (NCBI taxonomy): domain Eukaryota; kingdom Viridiplantae; phylum Streptophyta; class Magnoliopsida; order Gentianales; family Apocynaceae; genus Catharanthus; species Catharanthus roseus. The sequence goes on from JAPQWS010000116.1 coordinate 2,061,185, forward strand.
AGAGAAATCACTACTTTTTCCCAACAAAATAATGAACAATTTCACGAGAGTTGGGAGAGATTTAAAGAACTTCTTCGTAGTTGCCCTCACTATGAAGTTCCTAAATGACAGTAAATCGAAAGTTTTTATTCAGGACTAGATGAGAGAAATCACCAAATGGTTGATTCCTCTTGTGGTGGTACCTTTCTACATAAAACTACAGATGAGGCGTGGGATTTATTTGAAAATTTGAGTAATAATTCAAAACAACACGCCATATCCTCACGTGTAGGCACAGTTAAGCAAATAAAAAATAAAGTAGGAATGTATGAAGTTTCTTAAAATGTTGATCTTTCTCTTAAAGTTGATGCCTTATCTAAAAAGTTTGATCAATTATTAGCTTTGAATACATTACCTACTAATTCTCCTAATGTGCAAAGTGTTTGTGCAATTTGCTCTAGTCTTTCTCATGTTATTTATGACTGTCCTAGTGTTTCACTATTTCCAGAATTTGTGCAAGAACAAGTCAATTCAGCCCAAGGATTTCACAGACAGAACGACCCATATTAAAAAACATACAATCCAGGCTGGAGAAAATCATCCTAATTTCTCTTAGAGGCAACAAGGAGGGGAAAGTCAACTGGGCCAGCAACAATATCAACAAAACAAACAATCTGGTATGACTGCTCCCCCTGGTTTTCAATATCAAAGGTATGTACCCCCTCACCCTTCTCAAAGTGGAAACTCTATGTTTGAAGAAAAAGTCTTATCTGCTTTGAAAGGTTTAGAAGCTATGACACAAATTGTAGACTCACACACTCAATCTATTGTTAGGTTAGAAACTCAAATAGGGCAGCTAGCTAATTCAATAAGTAGAAGAGATGAGGGTAAGCTTCCTACTCATCCAATAGAAAACCCTAGAGCTAATCATCATGAGCAAGTTAAAGCCATAATCACTCTTAGAAATGGGAAATTGATAGATAATAAAGTAGGGGAACCTATTAAAGATGGTAAGTTAAATGAAAATGAAACTGATGGAATTGATATAAAGACTAAAATTGAAAGGAAAATAGAGAAGGAACTAGCTTCTTCCTCTAATTCTAAGACTCTAGAATCATCTCCTACGGCTTCATATAAGCCAAATGTTCTTTATCCACAAGCTTTATTGCCACCCCCATATCTTAAAAAGGATAATAAAAGGGAAGATATTTTAGAAACTCTCAAACAAGTTAAAATTAATCTTCCACTTTTAGAGGTTATTAAGCAAGTTCCATCCTATGCAAAATTTCTTAAAGACATGTGTAATTTTAAAAGAAAATCTAAAAGCAATGTTTCTAAGAAAACCTTCCCAATTGAACAGGTGAGCTCCGTTTTGCAATATAACACTGCATCTAAATATAAAGATCTTGGTGTCCCTACTATCTCATGTCTTATTGGTAATCATAAAATAGATAAGGCACTCTTAGATTTAGGTTCTAGTGTTAATTTGATTCCGTACTCTATTTATGAAGAGTTAGGATTGGGGGAATTGCAACCAATTGATATGACCTTACAGTTAGCTGATAGATCAATCAAAGTACCTAGGGGGAAGATAGATGACGTCCTAGTTCAAATTGATAAAGGTGTCTTCCCTGTAAACTTTGTAGTCCTAGATGTGGAACCTGGTAGATCTTATCAAAATCATATCCCTATTATTCTAGGCTGTCCTTTCTTAGCTACTATTGATGCCACTATTAATTGTAGAACTGGGGTCATTGATGTCTCTATGATGAATATGAGGGTTAGATTAAATATCTTTAAAACTTCTTCACAACCTTCTATAGAAGATAATTTTCATTGCTATTTGGTAAATGTAAATGATGAATTTAATTGAAGAAACTCTACCTCTAATATGTTCAAAAAATTATCTCTATTGAGAAAGAAAATCTAATGTACGATGAGGATGTTAATTCTAACTTTGCTTGCACTGCTCCATTAGAAAATTCTTCGCACGTTGTGAATCATGAACCTAATATGAGAGAATTAGATCCTGGCTGAATGCAACAGAATTAGGAAGTCTGGCTGAAGACTTTAAATTTAGCACTTTTGGAAGGCAACCCAAATTTTATTGTTTTATTTTTTTATTTTTATCTCACTTGATTGGTAAAAAGGTACAAGTGCTTGTTTTGTAGGATAATCAGACAATATATCATGGAGGCTACAGAGAGAATCCATTACTCTTCTGAACATGCACTAATATTGCCTTTTCTACCAGGTTGTGTTGTTCTTTTCTTTGTCTCTTCTTTACTCCTGTCATTCTTTTATCACATTGTGGACAATGTAGGGTCTAAGTGTGGGGGAGAAGGTGCTTTTTGTTCTGATGTCTATTATTTTTTTATTTTTTTCTCGTCTTTCTTGTTCAATTTTTTTTACATTATTTTGAAAAAAAAAAAAAGAGAAAGAAATATGATTTCACTTAAAAAATGATTTTTTTGAGTTCCTTTATAAAATGTTTTGAATGAGTTAAGAAAAATACTTGTTTTCTTATTTTTAATTAGGGTGATGGACTATGTTCTATATCTGTTATAACTTTTGCATGACTTACACTTGAGCACATGGGTATTCTTAGTATTTAATAAATCCTTTACATTATTTTTGAGCTACATAAAATTGATGAATCTCTTCCTTACATTCTAGAACTTACTTGAGTACCTCTTGAGGCGAAATAGAAAAGTTTTTCTTATTTGACTCAGAGACGACGGTCATAGGCCTTCTTTGAATAGTTCGTGCCTTTCAAACTTACCAAATTTCATGATTTTTACCTTAGTACCCTTTTAAGCCTTGAATATTATTTTCTTTCTTTGAAGTACTTAAATATTAACCCTTAATCTTGTAGAGAGCTTAATGCAAACTTCTAACTTGTCCTTACATGATGGGTTATTATTTTTTATTAGTATTATGGAAAGAGAATGAGTTATTTTGACAAAAAGGAGCAGAAAAAGGAAAAAAATATATGACTTGTTGTGCAAAAAAAAAAAAGTATTGAGCTAAAAAAAAAAGAAAAGAAAGAAAAGTTCATACATGATTGTTACAAGTCGTAAGGTGCAAAGAAAAAAAATTTCAAAAGGCCCGAATTTGTGAATGTAAGAAAAAAAATGGCCTTAAATGATGGAATTTTGAGAAAAAGAATATGGTAGTTGGTGAACCGGTTAGACCTGTAAGAACATCAAGGAGTTGCGGCAAGAGCCAAGACAAAATAACTAAAGAGTCACAAAGATCAAATTGAGCAAGAGAAGTTTTAAGGCTTAAATTTTGATGTCCAAGACCTTGTCGGGCTTAAATTTTGATGTCCAAGACTTTATGGGGCAGTATCCTAAAGCTTTGAATAAGTTAGAAATTGAAAATTCACCTTTGGTAGATGGTTGGAAGCCCTTTTACCGAAGCTAAAAAGTTGCCTCCTGTTTTTGGCAATGTGTTGACTAGTTCTCTAAAATAGTCCAAATGCAATTAAAACACCTCTATTGTCTCATGAAGTGTATGTATAGGTTATATCTATACTTTGGGCTTAAATTATGAGAGGGAAAAATTCCTATTTTCTCCCTCAAGTCTCTATAAATATGTAGTCTTCCATTTTGAAGAAGCTAATCAAGAAAATTTTCAATACAAAAGTTCTTCTCTTACTATTCTTAGTTCTTAGCTTAGTTTTTCTATCTTCTTCAATGGTGAAATTCCTTGAAAGAAAAATCACTTTGAAGACTTGTTGAAAGTTCCAAAAGCTTCAAGGGTGATCATCAAAATTCTTCATACTAGTTACTACACTCTTGTAGAAAACTAGTCTTGAGGTCTTCTTCTTGTTTCATTGAGGTCTTAGGTTCAAAATACCTTAGGTTGCTTGAAATTTGAAGAAATAATTTTATTTAAACCTTCTTGCGGTCTTGGATTTAATATATCCAAGGTGGCTAGAAGTTTAACATTTTCAAGTCCTTTCAAAGGCACTCTCTCTCTCTCTCTTCTACTTGTTACACATGTTTTGTTTGTTCTCTCCCTCACTTCTTGGATGAAATTTTATGCTCTTGAAGATCATTCCGCATCAATAGACGTTATTGTCGGTATCAGCAACCCGGATCGAAGATCTGACCATGTATATTCTTTCTCGCGGATTGTAAGTTGTAACTTTGTGGTCTCTTGATTTTAATTTAATCTGCTGGAACTTGTGAAACATTCGGGTTGGAAATAGATGCACACAATTTTGGGCATCTTCACGGTGTTGGTGAAACTACTTGACAAGTTTGTTGAATATTAATTCAACTAGGGCTTTTAAAGGTAAGACCCTAACTTTCTTCAACACACCGTTAAGTACTTCCAAAATATTAGTTATCATGATTCCGTGTATGTGTCCGCCATCATGCAACAATGTCCATTTCTCTAGGTCTATCTTTAACAAATAAATGTAAGCATCTACATTTCTGACTTGGATCTCACTCATAACACGGTCAAATTTCCACTGCTTCTATTCTATTCCAACCTGCCATATTAAGCTTTTTAATTATGTGTTCTAGAAGGTCTTGTTGAAATTTGCTCGAATATGGCGTAAACAAAACCTGTGAACTGTGAATGGAGGTTGCCACAAAGATTGATTTTGAATAGCAGATAAAATACTATTGTTGTATTCTATGCAGATCAAGTCTAGTATCACACGTAGCCGGTATAGGCTGATGACGTTCAAATTGGCGCATCACACGCCTGGATGGTGATATTCCACTATCTCGTATCATATGAGTGGGACCTCTGCCCGCCACAGGGTGGATGGAACCAGACCACGGTCATGATAGAGAAACCAAACAAATTGTTTAACAAATTAAGATATTTAAAAAATCATTTAAAACATTTAATAATCACGAACCACAAAAGATTTTAAAGCCAAACCTGATCGAATGACATAACGTCTAACTGGTCTCTGTACGTAAGAAGGACGTGAGTGGGCAGCTGACTAAAGTCAAATGCTGTGCACCATATCGCGCCAAGTGGAGCAAGAGGGTCTTGTGAACATGCCAAAGTAGCTGAGACTGCAATACAGGAATACGCGACCAAGCCCAAATCTGAAGTGGGACTGGGGCTTCCCCTATCTGTCATGCACCCCCTAAAGCTGCCGTGTACAGATGCCTATATAAAAACCCTAACACACAACTACCCCAACTATAAGTACTGATATCCTCAAAATCCTCCAACAAAATGAGGTAGCGGACGTGAATTAAGCTGTCCGAGAAATCAGGGAGTATATGACCTCCAAGAAGTAAGAAAATAAATCTACTGGCACGCAAGATTAGGTCATCATCGGGTTCTGAACCGGTAAACTCTCTCAAGATCCAGGTCTCAAGAGGTTCCTTCCTAACCTTGTATCCAGAAAAGTGAGTGAGGGACAACCGTACCCCAATAAGTCTTCTCAATCATCTCAATCCAATACTGCTTTTGATCAACATTCCAACTAGGACCTGTAACAAGAAACCCCCCATAAACCCCATAACATGTGTACATCCTGTAGAGTGACTGTGACCTCACCATAAGTCATGTGAAATGTGTGAGTCTCAGGCCTCCAATGCTCAACTAACGTAGTAATAAGTGCGCGGTCGAGAACAATGTAACCACATCTAAAAACTCTCGCTAAACCTGTCCTATCAATAATATCAATGAGCTGTACTGTAAGCCTGAAATGGATTGCGACCGAAGCGTCTACACTAAAGATCAGTAATACATGTCTCATGGTCCCCACTCCATATCAACCCAGACCTATGCTCATGCTGCCTCGTCAATACATCAGGGACTATGGGACCCGGATGCACGTGTGCTGGGACTTCTTCCATCTACATTATTTATAGTTTTAGTTAACACTAAATTTACCAATAAGGTTTTAAAATTAAAATTAGAATCTTTGCAGTAAATTAAAATTATCATTGCACACCCTTTGTGGAATTTAGGGTTTTTCAAGGTTTCAATTTTATGGTTTGAGAGTTTTAGGGTTTTCGGTGATAGTACATATCTAAATTTAAATGTTTACGGTATTAAAATTTAAAGTAAAAAATTTTGAATAAAGTATACTTCCAAACTTTCTAAAGTTTGTTGTTTATGGATCAATTATTTTAGGGTTTGCGGTTTCATAGTTTAGGGTTGTAGGGTTTTTAGAATTCCAAGGTTATAGTGTTAAATTATCACACTCTCAAAGTTTAAATCTTCACGGGTTTAGAATTGTACGTACAATATTTAAAGTAAATTATTATTATACAATTTCTAATGTTCATGGTTTGGGATTTTAGGGTTTAGTCTTAAAAGTTTAGAGTTTTAGGGTTTAATGTTTAATATATCAAGTTTAGGGTTTTTAAGGTTTTTATGATTTATGGTTTAGGAATTTAATATTAGGATTTTAGGGTTTTAATCATATGAATGCTATATCTCATAGTTTAGGGTTTTACAATTTGGTAAATTACATATTAGAGTTTTAGGGTTTAGTCTATATTTTTCTTTTTCTTTTTTTAAAATAAAATTTTCATAAACTTAAATGCTAATAACATAAAATTATATAAATGCTAACAATACAAGATTATATGGAATTCATGGAACAATTTACACATGCTAACAATATTTTACAAACATTAAATAATCACAATTTATTACAAAAGCAAAAATAGATTACATAATCTATATCAAATCACCCAATTCAACATATTTACAATAAAGGCAACTAGATTAATAGCATAATCAAATATGCATAAATTTACTAATAGCAACTCTAACATAATCATAAAAACCCTAACTAGAAAAATAAAGTACAAAAAATTGTAGATCAGTAAATCAAATAAAATTCATAAAAATTATTCACAAACCACAGAAAACAACAATTTTCATACAAACAACAATAAAAATTAACACATAATGTACAAAAAATTAAAATAATTATGGACAATGAGAAGCTTACTGAAATAAGAAAAGGAGGAGAAACTGACATTAGCGGCGGCAAACAGCAGCGGCGGAATAGAGGCGGTAGCAGCGGGAAAAACCAAAGAAAAAAGAAAAAGAGGACTGAGAAGAAGATGTCGGAGTAGAAGAGGAGGCAGGGAAGGAGAAGATAGATACTGAAGCAGGGCAGAAACAACGCAGTGAGGAGGGAGAAAAAAAAAAAACAGGAGGCGGCGGTGGGATTCCAGAAAAAGAAGAAGAGAAGAGAAGAGGAGGCGGGTAGGGTAAGGTTTTATAAATTGATATACAGTGATTGTGTGTTATATGTCAAAATAACGCATCTCCTGTACAATAACGCACAACCACTGTGCGTTATCATCCAACTCAACCACCCCTGCCACACGAACGCCACGTCAGTTAATGAAGCTCCACGTCATTTAATGAAGGTTAACTTGGGGAGTTAACTGATGCTTACGAACAATGCACAGCGAATGTGCGTTATCAAATGGGATAACGCACAACCATTTTGCGTAATGACCCCAATCAGAATTAAAAAAAAAAAAAAAAAAAACAAAAAGGCTGGCAAGTTTAGTAATTTTTTTTACAAAAAGGAACAATTATGTAAAAAAAAAAACAAACAAGACACTTCAATGCATCCTCCAAAACTGAATTTCAAATCATGCTAGAAGTTGGACTCAACGGACATACATTCAAAACCCATAACGGGGTCATCAGAACCAAATTCTGGCATCTGGCCGTCAATACCAGCCCAAGCACCACCTGTACGAACGTTTGATTTCACAAATATCGCACTCTCCAAACAGATCAGACTACACCAAAAACTAGGGAACCTACCTATCTTCACCTGATCACCACCCAATTTCGGGATCCTCCTGACTCTCTTTTCAGTGTCAAACCAACGCAACACCGGTTAGACCGAACCCTCAATGATGCTATGCCTCTTATATAGTGGATCCATATCAAGAGTGTAGACTGTCCATGCATCGGAAGAGGTCCTAGTACGAAGATTAGCCACGTACACTGAAATCCTTTGATGTTTTCGACACAAAATTAGGTTCATATCAAATTTGATCGGAACGAGATTTTCACGTATATTTGCAAATCCAACCCTTAACAAGCCATCCAAACAAATTCAGTATATATCTGTATTTTATAATCAAAAGACCACTTAAATGGTCATTCGAACATTTCTGATTCATAACAATTCAGAATAAAAAAAAGTCACCCGTCCGTTACTCCAAATCATGCTTATGCAGATTTTATAAATATGCCATGTAGCACATGTATCTTATCGAATCTTATAATATTTGTATAATATATGAATCATTTTACAATCATATATTTCTTCCTGAAACCTGCAAGAAATAGGAGAGTATTTCTCACACAATACACCTACACGAATCACCGTTTTTATACTTCTCTAACGCAAAAATAAAATAAAATAAAATAAAATTTAAGAGACCACCTCTAATTTAAAAAAAAAACTTAAAAAAGTTAATTTATTTCAAAAAAATAGTAAAGTGAAATATTTAAAAAATTTACGTCAAATATATTTGTTTAAGAAAATATTATTAACACTATTAAATAATTAGGTTGGATTGATGGTCGTAATATCCATTCTTAAATACGAACTTCTTAAACCTAGGTAGTTTGATTCGAAATAAAATCTCATTATCTCCAACAGAGATTAAAGTCTCTAGCATTCGGCTTCATGAAATTCATAGAAAACGTGGAGAAATTTCTTGTAGCAATCAAGAAATAAGGGAGAGTAAAGAAAGGAGAGATAGAATTGAATCCGGACATACAAAGAGTGGCTCGAGCACCGCCTGACCAAATATAGTAACATATATTTATAAGAAATGCCAGTCACAAGGATTCTAATATGAGATTGTAAAGACAAAATAAATTAAAGAAAATGGAAATGGAGAGAGAGATAGAGTCGGTTAGCGAAGAAAAGAAAATGTAGTGGCAGGAGGATTAGATCAAAATTGATTAGGGTATTTGGTATCCACATGGCGCAATAAGGGAGAGAGAGTGACAAACATATTAATGATAAAGGTAGAAGAAATGAGATCGATATAATACGTCAAAAAAATGTCAAAGATAGGTGCGAAATACTTTTTTCTCTTTCATTTTTTTTCTCTATCCAATTCCCTCTCTGCTCTATCTAGAAATTCAAAAGTATTTTTAAATTCTTGAAGAAATTCAAGTAAAACACGAATGATTTTGAAGATTTTATTTAAAAAAATATTAATTTATTAATAAAAATCAATCAAATTGTTGAAAAAATTACAAATTCCTAATTTCGGTCCAGATTTCAACTCAACCCCAGCTAACTGAAATTAAGGGGTTTCAAAAAAAATTTTTTTTTATTGTTATGAATTTGTAGTTTTTGTTAGAGATTGGTATCATATTTTGACATATTTAGTGTGTTTTGTATGTATCAATCAAATCTCATATTGATTTTTCATTGTAATTAATTGATATAGTATAATATAGTTAGTTTCCTTATGTTGATTTTTGGCACTGTATTTGTATCAATCAAATTACATATTGATTCTCATTGTAATTAAATGTCATATTATTGTTTAGTTAGTTTCCTTATAAACTCAATTTCTAACAAAAATTTATAACATTCATAAAAAAAAATTGAAAATAAAGACTTTCAACCAGATGGGCAAAATCTCCAATAATTTCGGCCCAGCCAACTAAAATTATTGGAGATTTTCGGCCCACCTAGTCGAATGTCGCTATTTTCTAATTTTTCACCAATTTATGAGATTCTTACATCAAAATTGATATTTTTTTAAAATAAAATCTTCAAAATGATCCATGTTTCTTCAAGAACTTCAAGAATATTCAAGAAATTTTTAGAGAGGAGAAAAAGAGAGTTGGGTAGAGAGAGAAAGAGAGGGAGAAAAATCTTTTTAAATTTTTTGTACGTATCTTTTATGTTTCCGCACGCACCTTGTCGTCCCCGAAGAAATCTCTTATATCTTATCCAGTTGTGTTATGGTACAATGTTAAAATATCCTATTTCTACTTAAGATTATATAATGTTATTATTATTATCTAATCTATATTATTAGATAATTACGCACTTAAATTTTATATTATTAACTCAAAATATATTCTAAACATTCAATAAACAAATCTTTTTTTTCCTCTTGGTTTCGACTTTAAAATATTCTTAGTGTTATACTTATAACACAAATTTCTGTCTTGATTTCCTTTATTAAGTGTTCAAAGTTCGGCGCTGGTCTTTTGCATGTCCAGCGCCAGTCTTCTTCTTTTCAATCTTGATATATTGTTTTGCTCTTTTTACCATGTAAAATGTCCATCATATCCACGCAATTAACTAATGCATCACAAAAAGTTTCCTCTTCCACTTTAGACCAAAAAATGTGCACATCTAACAAAAATCACGAGTAAAACTATGAAAATATAGGTAAATCTATGATATATCAACTACTCCCCACTTAGACTTTGCTCGTCCTCAAGAAAACCTCAAAGAAATATCAAAACGATAGGGTCCGCTTCAACCATACTCCAAATCACAAAGTACATCAACCAATTTAATGTGGCTATCAAGAAATTCAATCCAAACATACTCAAGATCGAGTTTCAAAACTCTAGTTTCTAGATTCAAGTAAACTCGAAAGTTCAACCAATCAAACTTTTCACTCGGTAAAGTCATTCAGAAACACTAACAAGAGACTAAACAAACTAAGCACCCTTTCATAAATAAAAAAGTTAATCAAAATGCAGCCATAGGCTTGTAACCATGCATTCTCTCTACTAATGAGGCTTAGTTAATCGACTCGAGTCAAATAGGATTTTTTGACTTGTAACGTTAGGCTAGGAATATAGCTATCAAATGAAAGGAAAGGATTAAAAGACGCATCACACCTTACCTCCTCCTTTCACTCTCAGATATTTCCTTTACAACTTTCCCAACTCAAACACACAACTCTCCACTTAGAATGTCAATGTTTCCATGGGAGAAATCATGTGACATAATAATTATCATATTTGCCTTCGTTGTGAGCTGGTTATTTTTTTCAAACATTTTCTTAACAATTCTTTTTCAGCTCATTTTTCATGCAACTCATTTGTTCGTTTCAAGAACTATTTCATCTTTCCTCAATCACTTCAATAACATCAATCTCTCGCTCCCCCTTTTTAAAGTCTCTTCATTTCTCTTTTGACCTCAAAATGATCTCATTCCCACAAAAAGTGTTCGTGATTCACTCTCTTGAAAGGGACAAGATAAAAAATTCTCTTTTGCTAAAGGTAGGTAATTTAGGCTTTAAAAAAATAATTTTACAAATAGTGACTTCAACCATTCTTTTCATTTATGATCAAAAAGAGAACCAGAGATAACAATGTATCATGGGATTAAGTTAGAAAAGCTCAAACTGTTCAAAGATAGCCTTATGTCATCCCCGAGTAAATCAACCAAGCCTTAAATTTTGCTTCAAGAATGCAAAGGGACAAGTTCAGGAAGGATCCAAAGTTGATGAAATAACAAAGTGAGTGCAAACAAATTCCATGCCAATTTAAAAACAAGAAGATTAAAATCATTTGAATCCTCAAGTCTAGACAACACAAGTCAAGACAACATTTTACATGAGTATGTGCTTTTCTCTTTTCAAAATAGCCATAAAAATCAAAGTTCCAACTCATGGTTTCAAGTAAAGCCTCAGGAGAACAGAAACAAACCATATGCGTGGAAAGAAAACTCTACAATAGAAAAGAACAACATGATGCAAATTAATAGAACAAAAACAGAAACAAACCACAAGCAACAAAGTAAACCCCACTCCCCACTTAAAAATCAATATTGTTCTCAATGATGCATAAACTACACAAGAGTAAAAAGAAGTGATATTCCCCTGGTTTGATGCACCATATAGAAGGTGAGATGGGGCGGCCAGCTTTTACGACTCGGAGTCATCAAAGTGGAGAGCTTGCCACAAACCATGGAGTTTTTTATCGTGTGCATCAAGGCGCTTGCTAATCTCTTGTTGCCCTGTCAGCAAGAATTGCTGAGCTTGTTCGATCCTTCTAAGAGATACAATGATCTCGTGCAACAGAAGTTTTTCTGTGATTCACGGCGGCCTTAGAGACGGGCCAGCTTCATGACTAGGTTACAGTTGCACAGTAGGGCCTCCAACTGCAAATTCCTCTACTTCTTCTTCTTTTGTGCTATCCTCCTCCTTTTGTCTCTAATTGCCCTCGTCATCACGAAGAAACCCCATGTTGGTAAATTTAGTGTTATTGATGATACGCCCATCATCTGTATGCTCTTCTTCTTCCCCATCAAAAGAAATGGAATATCGACAGAGGATCCTAGAAATCAGAATAGGGAAAACAAGGTTCTTGTTTTTACGTGTAGTTTGGATGACTAGGCGAATGCTTTCCAAAATAATTGAGGATAAAAGTATACTAGACATCCTACCACGACCATGCATCTACTTATTATTGTCAAATTTACAGGTCCACAAATATCAAGCAAGTAATATAATGATGAGAAAAGTTCGTCCCAAAAGGATTTCTATCTAACTGGAGAAATTGCCTACTTATAACCAGACTTAAACTGAAAATAAAGTTGATAGATTTGAACTAATGAAAACTAATAATAAAAAAGTAACGAAAACTATTAATGAAAACTAACCATAAATGAAAACTTTTTAAGAAAAGTTTGTGATTAAAAACGAACTAAGACACCTCTAATTTAGTCTACTCCTTTTATGCTTATGGTTGATTTACTCTTGATTAATTTAATTCTTAATCTGGTTAACAATGGAATTTCCAAATACAAGCAAGACCTAGTCTCTTGTTGAAAAGCTCTTAATCTCGCTAATAAACCAATCGTATCTTTACGTAATTTTAACGATCGAAACCACATACACATCTGTGGACTTTCCCTAGTTTTCGTTTCCTACTCATCAGAAACCACACAAAGAAACTGAATCTATCTCTAGACAGTTTTACAATGTCTTGTTATTACCATGATCCAATTAAACCTAGTACTTCTCAGTATCTAGATTACAATTTATGAACATACAATAGTTGATCAGAAAATCGCAAGCATTAAGAATAAGTAATAACAATTAACCAAAATCAAGTTTAAAGATAGAATCTTTTAAATAAAAACAATCATGGAATAAAAGGTGCGACCTTCACCGAAGGCCTTAGTAACAAAAGATTTAGCTTCTCATACTAAAGTTTGAAATCATAACAAATTCATAAAACGATAAAAGAAATAGAGTTAAGAAGAAACCTGAAAAGCCTCCCCCAAATCTGTCTTCCGAGTCTTCGTATAAAGATTTGTTATAAACTAAACCCTAAGCTCCAATCCTAAAAGAAAAAGATTACAAAACCAGAAAAGGAATAGGAAATTACTTAAAACTAAAATTATATGCAAAATAGGAAATTCCAAGCTACAACAATTTCGGTGCTGGCTTGGATAGATTCAACGCCGGGTTTAATTAGTACACATCCTTGGCAAAGATCTGCAACAATGTTCTTGTCGTGAAACCCTCCGGAAAGATTTTTCTGCCTCTTCAATTAAATCCTATGTCAGTTTTGATGGATCTTGCCTAGTTATTCAGGTTAATGCACGCCTTTAGAAAGAACTTGCAAATTTTCATTTTTGTCCTTCTAATTCCAATTGATCTTCACTGTAGTCCTAAAATTTCACAAAAGTGCAAACATAAGTCATATGTTCCAAATTAAGCCTAAATTACAATAGAATTTACATAAAATCATCAATAATCACACCCTAAAACTAGTGTAAAAAAAGCAATATAACACTTATACATAAAGTACACTACACCTAACCTGCTCTCCCCTTTAGCCCGAGGTTTGGCATTCGTACCTAAGAGGGTTGCGATGACATGCTCACATATAGGGAGACCTTTGCTAAGGAGATGATTCTTGGCAGGGTTTGTTTTCCATGTGTAGTCTCAGAGGTGGAGTTTAGCAAGTGTATTGGTAAAAGAGAATGTGTTATCAGAAACTACATGGTCCTGACATATGTTGAAAATGGGGTCGATGTCAAGAATGTTTAGGGCAATAGAGATTATGGTGCGTGAGACAGTGATTTCAACACCTTTAACAAATAACTAATGGGAGTATAGGGGTTGGCTTCTTTGTCTTCCATATTAGCATAGAAATCACACACTAAGCGGGGGGATAAAAGACGCTATTGAGAGTAATGACAGGGGCCCAGTTAAGAATATTAAACTTATGGAAACCTTAAAGCTCATGGTCCAGTTATAGGTCTAGAGTGTGTTCAACCACAAAAGGATTGTTCTTATGGGTGGCATACTACATAGAGTTTTTTGGGGAGGAAAAACATTCAATGGGGGCTGGAGTTGCAGACAAAGATTCTGGGGCTTTGTCTCTAGTTTTTTAGGGGTTTCTAGGAGTCATTTTGGATTCAATAAGAGGAACGTTAGGCTGAACACAGAAATGGACAAAAAATGTAGCATTCACAGGCTAACTAAGCAACGGTAAGACCGAAAACTGACTCAGAGACTCACTGATCTGAGGATGAGAAGCACAAAGCAACCCTGAATAACATACAAAATGGACTAAGTAAAAAATGACACCAGAACAAACAGAAAAACAGAAAGGTTTCAGAGATTAATCTAACAACTTCAAGGGAGCCCAAATATTTTTTAGCACAACACCCCAAATTTGCACCTAGAAAAAATTGAATAAGGCAACAAAACCTCTAAGATACGGATAACAAACCAACAAGGCATGCAGTCCTAGCAAGGGATAAAACAAAAGTAAACGTGCAACCTCGACAAGGGAAAATCAAAGAAAAAGTAGTCCCAACAAGGAAAAAATAATAAATAAACGAAATAAAGAAAAACCAATGTAACCCAGACATAATATAGCAAAAAACACTACAGAGTTAAAATAACTTGATCAAAATACACCTTACTAGAGAAACAACCAAAAAGACATAGTAAACAACAAGGAAAAAGGTGGAACGGAAGAGGAGAAACCACAAAGACCATAAATGGCTAAAACACCACCTAATATTGGTGTACTCTATGCAACTGAGGTTGTCTCAGTGTCCAATACTTTGCTATTTCTTTGAGTAAACCTGCAATAGTAAAAAAGAAAAGGGTGAGAATGAGTAGGTTGTAGAGAAACAACCAAAAAGACATAGTAAACAACAAGGAAAAAGGTGGAACGGAAGAGGAGAAACCACAAAGACCATAAATGGCTAAAACACCACCTAATATTGGTGTACTCTATGCAACTGAGTTGTCTCAGTGTCCAATACTTTGCTATTTCTTTGAGTAAACCTGCAATAGTAAAAAAGAAAAGGGTGAGAATGAGTAGGTTGTAGGAATTTTCAAGAAATTTCAAAGGATAAGGGTAGAATTTTTTTAGGAAGAAGAAGAATAAATAGGGAGAGGCGCAGTCACTACCTTCTAGGGGTGTTTGAATGGGATAGAAAAGAAAGGGTGGAAGGGTTTTGATGTTAAAAAATGGGTATACTCTAAAAATACTCAACAGGCAAGTGTACCTATTAATGTTACAAAAGAGATTTTCTCGGGTTATTGAACTTAGGGAATGGAGAAGATAAAATATTAACCGTTCTCCTAAGGTCTACTCCAAAAGATTAGTTTCATTTTGGAAGAAAAGATTAACAATAAAACAATAAAGAGAAAAGAATAAACTATTAAAAACAAGGCAAACTTGAATTGAGAAACAAACGTATGAAGAAGGAGTTTGAACGATGGAATCCCCCTAGATTTTTGTCAACTATTCCAATTGGTGAAAGTATAAAATGGATGTTTGAAAGGCGAAAGTGGGTCATCACAGTTAAATCAGGTAATCTCTATCTGTAAGTGAAAACCTCTCTATTCACTCTAACCTTTTGAGAAGAGATTCTGAATGCTTTAAGAATTAGTGATTTAAAGGACCTAAGAGTGCAATTAATATCTCTATATAATTGCCAACCCCTAATGTTCAGTTAGTTGCCATAAATTGATATTCCTTTCTCAATTCCAATCAATTTTATGAATTAAGTTTATTCTGGCACAAATAAAACAACATAAAAGCATAATTAAACATCAACCCAATTTAGAACAAACATCAATTTCGTAAAACCAATAAAACCCTAGGGTTCAACCCTCATTCAAACAAACAAAATTAGCCACTAAACATTGTTCATAACCTCAAATTCATAGTAAAATTCATAAATAGAAAAGGAAGAGAAAAGCTTAGGATTGAGAAAGTCAATTCCACAGTTCTGGATTGCCCCCAAGCTCGCCTCTCGAGTTGTCTAATGAACTCCAAAATTGCTCCTTGGAATAGCTTTCAATCTCTTCTCCAAACTCCCAATCTTTCATCTAATCTATAGATTCTCACTAATTAAAGAAGAATTGGGAAGAGTTTTATTCAATATTTTAGCCCCCAAATCTCTCAAAGCCCTCCAACTAAGAATGTATGAAAAGGGGTGAAGAATTACATTAAAATACCCCAAAAACGCATTAAATCAGTTGCAGACGGGACCTACCATCCTTGATAGGTTTCTACCCAAAATTCACAAAAATCCTCAGGACCTACCGCATGTGGTAGGATAAGCTATGACCTGCGGTAACATAACTTGCCATTGACGGTAGGTTGCTGTCCACTAATTGCCAACTTTCTATCTTCTCTAATTTTGCTCCGTTTTCGACTATTTTACTCCCATTTCAACTTGTATTCGTTAAGCTCTTCTTTGGGATGCACCTAAGTCAAAAGGAGAAGGAAATGAGAGTAGTTATATGTTTAATATAATCAAAACGTCGAAAAAAGACATAATTAACATATAATAACAAAGGCAATTAAACACATATAAAATTCCTCCACACTTATCGATTACTTTCCCTCAAGCAACACAAAATTAAACCATCTCAAAAATGGAGAATCACATAGCAACTAGACTCAATGAAGAATGAAACAATAGATGGAAAAACGCAAAGACTAAGAACTCTAACTTAACAAAATACACAAAAACAAAAAACGACAAAACTTCACTTCCAGCATGGATATTATCACTTAACCACATAAGAAACTATCGAATAACGAATCACAAGAATCAAACATCTCACCAACTTCTTACTTATAAACTTACGAATCATCAGTGTATGTGTGTGATTTGCTTATGTCACCCTTCAAAGAAAACAGGGAATTTCAAGTGATTAACAAAAATGATCCACTTTAATTGCTAATGCCCTAACAACTTATCCTATCCACACCTATCCGCTCTTAGTTCTATCCTAAGTGGTTCCTGGATTAGGTAGGATTTTCAAGTTTGTAATGTTAGGCTCGGGACATAAAGGTTACCAAACGAAGAGAAAGGAAAAACAAAAGAAATAGAAGTTGAGCTAATACAACCGAAAGGGAAACAAATCAAAGATTATCAAAAACCTTCTAACCACTTCACTCACTTAACATTTTCCCCGGGGATATTTTATCTTATTTGTATTATGCACAACCTATCTAACATTTTCTATATATCACCAATCATGTATACTCAAGGAAGTTTGTACATAAGAGAAGGAAGCTCAAGAATTAAAGAGACAAAGGTTTATAAACTCTTAAGTAACCACACTCTTTTTCTTTCTTTTCTTTTACTTCTCTTCTTTTTCACAACTTTGTTTTTCTCCCTCAATTTTTTTCTTTTTCTTTCACAATGATTCAGGATATTCACTTTTTTTTTTTCATAGAGAGCATATTTTCAAGGATTTTTCACTACACTTTGCTTCCACTCTTTCAACATCCGAATGAGACATTTCTCACACAAATATACCAAAATACCCCTTTACTCAATATTCCTCTTTTTCAGTTAAACTCCCCCACACTTATCTTTTGAACTCACTCAAAGCGGCTAAAAGGAGTTAAAGATCATTAGCTCAAGCGAATTGAGGGTTGTATATAGTGTGAGTTTAAATGGAAAAGAAAGGAAAGGACTGAATCCCTTAGCATAAAAGCACAAAAAGGGTACGAAGGATTCACTTTAAAAGGTTAGGCAAGAAAAGCATAAACAGTCCAATGAATGCCTAAGACTATCATCTCTGGGACCAACATAGACTAGACCTTTTCACTTCAAAGCAAGAAAAAGACAAGTGTATTGGCAAAAATTTGAAAAGCAATCATTGTGCTAATCTCTTAAGATTCCAAAGAGTTCTAGTATTAACCGATACTTGCAAGTGCATAAAAACCATTATTGTCATAAGAATATCAAGCAAGTAGGGTTTCCAGTTCTATCAAGCCAAACACATTTTCAAGTTCCTAAGGGTCTTGCACTTAAAATCCCCACCGGTTTTATGACAAAGAAAAATCTTTATGGGTTTTTAAGGTTTTACAAAGAAAGTAAGAACAAAAAAACGAAAATCTTTTTGTATTTTTCCTTAAAAGCGACAAATTAAAATACTTGAAAGTCTTTTTTTTTTTTAAGACCTTAAAAGAAACATTTTAATAAAAGAACGAAACACCTGAAAGAAAAACGACACTCTTTTTCTCTTTTTGAATAATGAAAAATAAAAGGTTAAACGAAAACGAAAATGTTTTTGGGATTTTTAAAGTTTTTCTTTTGGAGTAAAATATCCTAATAACAACTAACTAAAAATTAGAAATTTCACTAACTAAAAGAAGAAAAATCTAAAGTAAAAAGATGCCCCTACACTTTAAACCATATTGTCCTTGATGTGGGGGCTAAGACCAAACAAACAAAACGAGACGACAAAAGATAGCAAACAAAGGGAGCAAATAACCACAAGGCATGCATGCGAAGCAATCTCGAAAAAGGACATGCAAACAAAAGGGAAGCAATCACACAACAGAACAAAACATGAAAACACATAAAAACCAACAATAAAACCAAATAGAACAAAAATGGGAAGCAATCCCGAAAACAATAAAATAGCAAATAAACATATAACAAAAACAGAAAACGACAAAGAATGTAGAGAGGAGTAAAAGGAAACGAGAAGAAGAGAAAGGGTTTTACCAACTAATGAAACTCACAACTCAACCTAACGCACGGCAACAACAGCACACAAGAATGACGCAACAAGCAAACCAAAACAATAGAACAAAACACAAAAGGGAAAAAAGAGTAACAAAAATTGGATCCGAAGAATTACTCAGAATTCCCTTGACAAGAGAATAGAAATAACCACAATACGAATGATGTCCACAATACGAAATAGAAAAACAAAGAGTAACAAACGAATAGAAGAAAATGTAGCTTGTGGGTGTGGCGTGTGACCAAAGGAATAGTAATATGCAATGAGCAAGAAAAACAATTCAACAGTCACTAATGGCAGTCCGAACGTAGAAAAGACACAATTTCCTCAAAATAGACACACGTTAAGAAAAAAAATGGCCAAGAAACTTAGCCTTGTTTC
Organism: Catharanthus roseus; assembly: GCA_028651295.1. Lineage (NCBI taxonomy): Eukaryota > Viridiplantae > Streptophyta > Magnoliopsida > Gentianales > Apocynaceae > Catharanthus > Catharanthus roseus. The sequence continues at coordinate 2,080,543 of JAPQWS010000116.1, forward strand.
CTTTGAAAAAAATTAACCACTGCTGCTACATTAAGGAGGAGCTTGCGACTTGGATTGTGTGCCGCCGAAGTTCTCGTCAGAATGCTACCGAAATCGTTGTTGGAATGTCTCGTGAATAATATCCTAATTCGATTACCCGATCCGACCTGACCTGCGAGCGCTGATGCACCCTACAGCAGGCAGTAGTCGAGGCCTACCATCTGCGGTAGGCTTCTGTCTTGATCCCACAGATGACTTTCGCCCTATCGCCAATGGTAGGGTAGCCTATGGTCCGCGGTAGGCTGTCCAAACTGCGAATTTCTTTCATTTCATGCAACTTCATCCTCGTTTCATACTCGGTTAAACCTTGGACACTCGTCAACCTCCAAAATCAATTTAGTAAGGAAATCGAGCTCCCAAAAAAACACCTAAACACCACCAAAAACAATAGAAAAGATAAAAAACAAAGGGTAATGCCATTAAGTACAAAACGAAAATAAAGACAACTAAACAAAAAAAAAATGAAGCATGCGAAGCCGAAATTCATACATAGAAAATAAGCATGCACTAATGATACAATAAGTTTACAAATGAGGTATGAAATACTTCCTTCCTAGGTGCCAAAAGCACCTCTCGGATCATGAGAATCCGAGTTTGTCTTGATCTTTCTCTTCTCTTTATGTCGAATAGGCATCCATTCCATCAAACCTTCCTTGAACTTGTGGGAAAATGTTATCCCCCTTTTCCTTAACTTCTTTGATGACTGAGTTTCCTGCAAAGACAAAGACACTTCATGAGTTGTATAATTAATAAAGAATAATATATCTTGACATTTGAAGAGAGGGTTGGGATTAGAGAAAACTTAAACACTATTTCATTTCTCTAACCCTTAAAAGTAGCTTTCCTTTCTCCATATCTATTAAGGCCCTAGAAGTGCGCAGAAATGGGCTCCCTTGAATTATAGGAAATTCTGCATCCTCCTCTAAGTCGAGGATAGCGAAATATACAGGAAAAACAAGGTCCTTGACCTTGATTAAGATATCTTCAACAATTCCCTTAGGATCTCTAACACTTTTATTCGCTGGACTAATGGACATTCTAACCAATTTTGGATTCCCTAGGCCTAGTTTATGACACATAGCATTAGACATACATTGATACTAGTGCCTAGATCGGCTAATGCCCTATCAATTCGAGAGCTACCAATAGTGCAGGAAAAAGAGAAACTCCTTGGTCTTCTAACTTCTGGGGTAACTTCTGCTTGTTGATAAGAATGGCCGAGCATTCTTCACCCAAGATATATGTTGATGTATCATCAATCCTCTTCTTCTTTGTAAGCATCTCTTTCAAGTATTTCGCATACTTGGGTACCTGCATGAGCAAATCACAAAGAGGTAAGTTTATTTTAAGCTATTTAAAGATCTCTATGAATTTTCTCATCTAATCTTGGCTACGATCACGAACAAGAATCGCCGGATAAGGAATTTTTTGCTTGTAGTCTGCAATTGTCTACTTTTCGTTCTTTTCCTCTTATCTTTGCTCTACTGCTATAGGGTCAAGAGTGTCGGATAATTTCCTTTCCATTCCAACATAGCTCTTCTCTTGTGTGATTATCACCTTATTTTCTTTAGGAATCTTCTTATCGAATCTCACTGTGATAGCATTGACATGCTCTCTCAGATTTACTTTAGTATTGCTCGGGGGAGTCCTTGGAGTCCTTTCTGATACCAATTTGACTAAATGCCAAATCTGTTTCTCTAGATTTCGAATTGAGGTCTCTTAGTTCCATCGGGCAGCCTCTATACTGTTTATTCTAGTATCTGTGGCACTCATGAGCTTGTCCATGAGTTCTTCCAAATTGGCTTTTATTGGTGGGGAATTCTAAGGAGCTGCATCATAGGGTAATGGCTGAGCAGGACCTCTATGCTGGAATCTTGGGGGTTGTTGTGGCATTTGCTTTCCTGTCCTCCCTAAGAAAAATTAGGGTAATTCCTTCAACCCGGATTATAAGTATTAGAATAGGTTTCCGTGCTGGTTCTCTTGAACAAATTCCACGTGCTCCATAGGACTACCCATGCTAGAGCACTCATGATTGGGATGCCCTCCACTAAAGAAATCATAGAGCATGACTTGCTGAGGATTTTTATTTCAAAGTGCAAGAGTCATGTTCCCCATTTTCTGATCTATTATTACCGCCAATCTAGCATCTATAGCCGTAATAGTATCCACATTATGTACCCCAGCAGGCTTGGGTTTGGATCTCTATCCTCCCCCATGTGTAGCTATTCATAGCTATATGCTCTATTAGATCATGCACATGTTGAGGAGTCTTTTGATCTGTGGACCCACCAGTAAAAGCATCAATAAACTATCTTGCCCTAAATGTTACTCCACTATAGAACGATTGAATCTGAATATCCAAATCTAGACTATGATGTGGGCACTTTCTGAGCAGCTCCTTCTGTGTCTCCCAAGCTTCATATAAACTCTCTCCATCAATTTGTTGGAATGACAAGATCTTATTCTGAAGCTTGGCAATGCAACCGTCAGGAAAGTACCTTCCTAAAAACTTATCGGCTAAGGAATCCCAGATATAATCGAGCCGGAAGGTAGTGACTTTAACCAAGATTTTGCCTTGCCCTTCAAAGAAAATGAGAAAAGGCAAAGTCTGATGGCATCATCAGAAACTCCATTGATCTTAAATATATTACACACCTCCAAAAATTTGGCGACGTGCGCATTCGGGTCTTCCTCTTGGAGTCCATCAAATTGTACATTATTCTGCACCATTTGGATCACATTTGGCTTGACCTCGAAATTGTGTGCTTGTACCAGTGGTCTGACTATGCTTGACTGCGCCCCAGCAATAGACGGTCGGTGGTCTTTAAATGTTTTTGTCTTTAAAATACTCCAGAGAAAGAATAGCGTTAGATTTTACAAGGACAACTGCCGACTTTCTAGTATTTATAAAAGCAAAAACAAAAAGAAACAAGATAAAAAAAATAAATTTATTCGAAACCTGATGTGTGTTTAATTGCATTGGTTTTATATGTTAATTATGTCATTTTCCGATGTTTTGAGTATATTAAACATATAACTTACCCTAACTTCCTTTTCCTTTTGATTTAAGTGCATCCCGAAGAAGATCTTAATGAATACAACTTGAAACGGAAGCAAAATAGTTGAAAATGGAGAAAAAATGGATAAGACAACAAGTTGGCAACCAGTAACCACAAGCAGTAGGTCTCAAGGATTTTTGTGAATTTTGGACAGCCTGACTGCAACTGATTTAACATGTTTTGGGGGTCTTTTAATGTAATTTTTCACCCATATTTCATACATTCTCCGTTGGAGGGTTTAGAGAGAGAGAGAGAGTAGGGGACCAAAATACTAAATAGAACTCTTCCCAATTCTTTTTCAATTAGTGAGAATCCATAGTTTAGATAGAAGATTGAGAGTTTGGAGAAGAAATTGAAGGCTATTCCAAGGAGCAATTTCGGAGTTCATTCGGTAACTCGAGAGGCGAGCTCGAGGGCAATCAACAGGGGAATTGACTTCCTTAATCCTAAGATTTTCTCTTATCTATTTATGAATTTTACTATGAATTTGATTTTAGGAACAATATTTAGTAGCTAATTTCATTGGTTTGAATGAGAGTTGAACCCCAGTTTTTTGGATGATATGACTTTTTGATTGGTTTTATGAAATTTATGTTTGTTTCTAAATTGGGTTGTTGTTCAATTATGCTTTTATGTTGTTTTATTTGCACAAAATCAACTTCATTCATAAAATTGATTGGAATTGAGAAAGGAAAATCAATTTAGGGAAACTAATTGAACATTAGGGGTTGGCAATTTTATAGAGATATTAATTGCATACTTAGGTCCTTTAAATCACTAATTCTTAAATCATTCATAATTGATTAGAGAGAGAAGAGATTCTTCTCTAAAGGTTAGAGTGAAAATAGAGATTTTCGCCTAGAGATAAAGATTACCTTATTTAAGTGTGATTACCCACCTTCGCCTTTCAAACATCCGTTTTATATTTTCACCAATCGGAATAGTTGACAAAAATCTAGGGGGATCCCATTGTTCAAAATCCTTCTCTATAAATTCGTTTCCAAACTCAAGTTTGACTTGTTTTTAATAGTTTATTCTTTTTCTCTTTATTGTTTTATTGTTAATCTTTCCTTCCAAAATGAAAATCATCTTTTGACTAGACCTTAGAAAAAAGATTAGTATTTTAGCTTCTCCGTTCTCCGAGTTCGATAACCCGAGAAAATCTTTTTTACTATATTGATAGGTACACTTGCTTGTTGAGTATTTTTAAAGTAAGTTTAGCTCAGTGGGCCTCTTTTTGTTAGTGCCTCAGGGGATTCTTATTGTTTCAGTCGCCTTTCCTATTTGGTAGTCCGCCATAGTTCTTTCTGCCATTTGAGGTGGTGGAAACGAAGAATTTATAGGTGGTGGATCTTGATATTCCTCCTCTATCTCATCTACAAAGACAATAGCGTTAATGTTCCCCATCTTGAACTTCAAAGTGCGGCAGGCACTCCACAACGTTCCCTCAGTCTCAAGGTCGTAAGCAACTAATTCACCCCGTTGAATTCGGGGTATAAACTAGTTGACAAAAACTTGAAAAAGGCAAACAAAAGTCACTATCCACAAACAGCCCTAACACAACTTGTACAGTCCTATTCTTTTGTTACCACCACCGCTAGTCTTTGGAATTTTTCTTGGTTTTCTAATTTTTTTTTTCAAAATAAAGAACACAATTTCATAACAGTAACAACCAACAATTCTAAAATAAAACTAGAAAAACAAATGAAGTGCATAAGAAAATAAAATAAGGGAAAAACAAGAAGTTCTTGTTTATAGTCTTGCGCTTGACTTCCTTCGGATTCTCTTGTGATGTTGAGAGATCGTGAAGTAGATAAACTTCTTCACAGAGAGTCATTGGCCCTTCGAAATATGGCTTTAAACATTGGCCATTAACCTTGAAAGTTCCGAGCTTTCCACCCTTCAATTCGATGGCTCTCGATAGGTAGATTTGAGCAATTTTGTGTGGATTAAACTATCCTAACTGCAACTTTCCTGGAAAAAGTCTCAAATGAGAGTTGAAAAGAAAAACTTTTTATCCAACGTAAAAGTTATAAACCTTGAGATGCTTATCATGGATTGCTTTAGTCCTCTCTTTATAAATCTTGACATTCTCATATGCATCTAATCTCAACTCATCCAGTTCACTATGTTGGAGCAATCTTTGCTCCCCTACGGCTTGCTTGTCAAAGTGATTTAAGATATTTAAGAGCCCAAAGTGCTTTAAATTCTAGCTCGGTAGGTAAATGACAGGCTTTACCATAAACTAGTCTGTAAGGCATCATCTCAATGTGTATCTTAAATTCAATTCTATATGCCCATAATGCATCATCAAACTTTAGTGACCAATACTTTCTAGATATACTCACTAGTTTTTCAAGGATAAGTTTCAACTCCCTATTGGAAACCTCTAATTGCCCACTGGTTTGGGGATGATAGGGAGTGGCAATATTATGAGTTACACTATACTTAGCTAGTAAAGTCTCTAGGTTCTTATTACAAAAATGAGTACCATCATCGCTAATCAATGCCCTAGGGGTTCCAAAAAGAGAAAAAAATGTTTTCTTTAGAAACTTCACCACAACTCTAGCATCATTAGTTAGACTAGCAATGGCTTCAACCCATTTGGAAACATAATCCACAACAACTGAGATGTATTTATGACTCAAGGAAAAGGGAAAAGGACCCATGAAATCAATGCACCAAACATCAAACAAGACACACACAAGAATGTTATTTAAAGGCATTTCATTCTTATTAGATACATTCCCTGTTCTTGTCATGCATTGCAGTTTTTTTTTACATACTCATAAGGTTATTTAAACAATGAAGGCTATTAAAAACTATGTACAAGTACTTTTGAGCAGATTGTTTAGCTCCAAAATGCCCCCCAACAATGCTATCATGATAATGAGCAAGAATATAATTAAAATCACAGTTTAGCAGACACTTCCTTGAATATTAATCCCCATAAACCTTGTACACATAAGGAGCATCCACACATAATACTTTGAATTGCTAAAGAACCTTTTCTTTTGCTGATAAGAAAAAGTGCAGGAAGGTACTTACATGCTAAGTAGTTTACAAATGTTGCAAACCAAGGATCTTTACCTTCAACGATTTCCTTTAGTCCCTTTGGAGCACATGAAAGTGTGAAAGGCTTTGAACAACAATGAGAAATAATTGTTCTTCAGGGAACTCTTCATTGATCTCCATGTCCTCGTGCTTGTCAATCTCTAATGGCAACCTTGAAAGGTGATCTGTAATGACATTCTCCGATGCCTTATTATCTTTGATAGTAATATCAAATTCTTGAAGGAGGAGAATCCATCTCAAGGGTTGAGGCTTTGAATTTTGTTTAATCGTAAGATACTTCAAGGCAGCATGATCAGTATAAGCAATTACTTTAGTGCCAATCATATATGACCTAAACTTATCAAAATAAAAAGTCATAACCAACAACTCCTTTTCAGCGGTTGTATAATTAACTTGTGTAGGATTCAAAGTACAACTAGCATAATAAATGGATTGAAAATACTTATCCCTCTTTTGCTCGAGCAAAACTCCTACTGCGGTGTCACTTGCATTGTATATCAACTCAAATAGTAATGTCCAATCTGAGGCCACTATGATGGGGGTTGTCACCAACTTCTCCTTCAAGATATTAAAAGCCTGCAAACAATCATAAGAGAAGTTATAAGGAGTATCCTTTAGCAAGAGACTGGTGAGAGGTTTAGAGATTTTAGAAAAATCCTTTATAAACAGTCTATAAAACCCGACATAGGGCTAAGAATCCTCTTAGATTCTTGAGATTCGTTGGAGGATGTAGTTTTTAATTGGTATCAACTTTGGCCTTGTCTACCTCAATTCCAACTTCAAAAAACTTATGATCTAGAATAATTCCTTCATGCACCATTAAATGGAACTTTTCCAAACTAAGCGCACAAGGTTAGTCTCTTCATATCTCTGTAAAACTCTTTTAAGGTTAGATAAACAGTTATTGAAAGAAGAGCCAAAAAAAGGAAGTCATCTATAAAGATTTCCATAAAACTTTCCACCATGTCATGACAAATAGTGATCATGCATCTTTGAAAAGTGGCTAGACTATTACATAAATGAAAAAGAAGTCTCCTATATGTAAAAGTGCCATAAGGGCATGTGAATGTGGTTTCTTCTTTATCCTCAGGACTAATGGCAATTTGATAATATCCAGGATAACCATCTAGAAAACAGTAATATGCATGGCCACCAAGTCTTTCTAGCATTTGATCAATGAAGGGTAAGGGAAAGTGATCTTTCCTAGTGGCATCTTTTAACTTACGGTAGTCAATGCAACTCTCCAACCCGTTATAAGTCTAGTAGGAATTAATTCATTAAAATCATTTTAAACAACAATAATTCCCCCTTTCTTAGGAACAACTTGTATGAACTTACCCACTTACTGCTTGAGATAGGACAGATGATCACCATATCTAGGAGCTTGATTACCTCTTTTCTTACCACATCTTGCATGATGGGACTTAACCGCCTTTGAGGTTATGCCAATGGCTTGTGCTCTTCGACCATGAGAATCTTGTGCATGCAAATAGATTAGTTGATTCCATTGATGTCCGCTATTTGCCATCCGATGGCTCTTTTATGCTCCCTTAGGACTCTAAGTAGCTTCTCCTCTTACTGCGCTATTCGAAAAGATGAAATGATTAGTGGCAATTTATCATTATCAACTAGAAAAATGTATTTCAAATAAGAAGGGAGAGGTTTCAATTCAAGATTTTTATATAAATGGCTCCTCTACACTCGGTTTAGGCCTCATTCCATTCAGCTCCAATTCTAGAAATTTTGAAGGTTTGAGCCTTGTATCGACCTAATTTGCTTCCAAGAAGTTTGTAACGTATTGTTCATCTTCCATATTTGCTCACTACAAAAAAAAAACTAAAATAACGATCAATGAATCTGTTGCAAATCATCGCTATTAGGTATTTTGCAACTGCTTTGCGATTTTGATAACTTCGGTCACTAAAAGATGGTTGCAAACTGCAAGTTCGTGATCAACGATGGTCACTAAACAACTTTCCGAAAATCGGTTACTGACTTGTAGGTCAACGATGTTTGCGACGGAATGCCAACTGACATTGTCGGTTGCAAAGTTTTGGCACTAAATGGGATTTTCACCAAATATGTGACTAGCTGTCAATCGCAATATTTTTTAAAATTTTGTTTGCAACCGCCTGTCTGTCACGAGGTTCATTTTTTTAAATAATAATTATGAAAATAGAAAAAACCCTCTAAAAATAAAAAAAAAATCCCAAACAAACAATAATATACAACCATAAATATCCCGTCACATTCACATAAACAAAATGTAACATATAATAGTCATAATAAAAAACAATAAGAACATAAATACGAGTACCACAATGAAATATAAAATTAAACTATCTAATTAGGAAGAGCATAATCGTCGCCCTCCTTGTCCTCCTGTTCATCCTCTTCTCTCGGCTCTGAGGTGTGGTTACTATCCTATTAAAATTTCATTTTTAGACAAGCATACATATCGGTATAATATGACAAAGAAAGTCCTCAGATTATCGAACTCTCGGAATGGCCAAGCACTAGTACTAATTATGTCTCTACTGTTTAATCAAATAAAACTTTTGGAAAAGATTCTTAAAAGGTAAAATAACAATTAAAAGACAATTAAACTAGAAAGCAAATAAAGGTTTTTAAATGAATTTGGAAACGAGCGTTTAAATGGTAGAATCCCCCAAAACCCTTAGATGAATTTTATTTAGAAAATTATTGTAATTAATTATTAAAACTCATTGGTTGGATCTCGCTAAAAAATCTGATAAACCCTATGTCTAGGTGAATATCCTCCTAAACTTAACCATTTAGAGAAGAATGTCTTATAACCCTAACCTGATTATGAACGAATTATAGGTTATAGTGATTAACAATTAATTATCTAGGAACCGTAACAAATATGTCTACTCAATTACTAGTTCCTATTATTCAATTAATGCCTAAATTAACCTTTCTTTGTCAATTCCAATTAATCTTACGAAATTACCAATCTTGCAAAAATCAGTAAACAAACACAACAATTGAATAAAAACCAAACAAGAATTAAATAATTAAAACAAGAAATTCATATGAAACATTAACCAAGAATTCTAGGGTTCATCCCCATTTAAACACAAAATGAATTAGCCGCTAAACATAATTCTAAAACATAAACTCATAGACAAATTTATTAAATAAAAATAGTTTAGGAGAGCTTAGGGGAAATCTTGAAGATTCTGTGGCTCTGGTGAACATCTGAGCTAGTCTCTTGAGTTGCCCAAAGAACTCTCAAAATTCGGATCTTCAAAGTCTTCTTACAAAATATGAAATTGAATCTAAAACCTAAGCTACTGAATTGATATGTTTAATGAGGTTTACATAGGAGAAAAATCTCCAAATCCTATTCTAAAATTACTCTAATCCTTTTCTAAAAAGATTTGGACTTAAATTACAAAAAGGAAAAGGAATCAAAGTGCAAAAAGGAAAAGTTACAAAAATTTTCAAATCAGCCCCTGCGTGATAATCCGGATCAAGATAGTGGGACTATCTGGATTTGGGTAGCTTTTGCCCAAAAATTTCTTTATTTGTTCTGTTTTCCAATCAAGTACGTATATTGTGCTTCTTAAGTTTTTTTGAGCCCCTTAATGGACGATTCAAGTTTTGGGATCTCACATGATTTGTATAAATTCTCTTAGTTTTCCAAAACATCTTTAATCATATAGATTGGAGTTTTATATCTATAGTCATGGTCGTTTTACCAAAATGTGTCAAACTGGAACGTCATGTGAGAAAGCTAATTTTTACACAATACTTTGGATAACCAAATGAACTCCGATTAAGACCATATTTAGCTTTTTGAAAACCTCATGAAGTCTCTAAAATCTCTAAAAAGTATACTTCTCCAATTAAGGTCATTAAGGGGGTACAAAATCTACCAGACTCTGCATTGCTTGGGCATGGACCCTATTTTTGGACAGCTTGTTATTTCTTCTCCTTTTCTTGCTTCCTTTTCGCTCCAAAGTCCTTCATTATTGCTCGTTTTCAAAAAATCTTAATTTTGAAGGTACTTAGAACACTAATAGAAGAAACGGATCAATAACCTCTATTTTATAAACATTTAAGCACCAAAAATCAATAAAAATCTCAATGCTTAAGAGAGTAAAAATAGACTTATCAGGCTCACCGGGCATCTGCTATTCTGAAGGCAGCTGAAGATTGGTAAGTGGCATGTCCTTAGGCCGATAGCTAAAATCGGCAATATGTCGAGCGACCCACTCATTGATGACATGCGCTTCGTATGCAATCTTCCGCTCCCACTCTTGACTTGCATCTTGCATCTTCTCGGAAACGATGTGGCCAGTGACCTCTGTAGCTTGCGACTAGATATCGTATGAAGGGAGCGGCCAAGCTGCAGCTACATCTAAGGCCTCAACCCTCATTTAGGCTGAATCTACAGCCGTAAACCCATAGGTTACCCCTTCTTCATCCCCATCTCAACTTCAAGCATCAGTGGGCATAGGGACGCCAGTCCAAGAATGCTCCTCCTCCTCTTTCTTCTTTAAGTCCATGTACTTTTGCTGATAATTAAGAAAACATGTTAAGTAAAAAATTTTTAAGTAAACAATCAGTTTATTATGATATTCATAATAATTGAAATGAAAAACTTCCTAAAATCGGTAGGGCGCTCGTCGACGAACTGCTCAGCTTTCTTGTGGCCGTCACGATATGCATGAATAATAAGCATCACCAAACTTCTTACGCTAGAACATTATATAAAGTTAATTAAAAATATTATAATTTATAAAGAAAACATAAAAAACATAAATATGTTAATCCATTACCTCGTGAGCATACCACTCAATAACCGATAGGGAACCGCATGTATGCTTCCTGGGACCTTGGCTGCTTCACCCCTCTTTCTTGTTCCTCTGTGCTGCTTTTGTCTTGTATTTATGCTTAGGCTTCTCCCAACTGCTCATCCAGGCATCATATACGGGAACCGGTATCCAAGATCGCCACCGAGGGGCAGGCGAACTCAGTACAACATGTCTCTGTACCGCTTAACGCCAGTCCACTCAAACCCCTCTCTTGCCAACTCATTGGGTGCTAGGTTCCATTGAAAGTACCTCTGTGCATTCACACACAAGTTAAATGACAATACAAAATGAAAACGCTAGAATTATAAATGTTTAAAAAATTATATTTACTAAGAACTCCTTGAACCACATATCTCAAACGCAATACATGATCGTACTCCAGGTCTTATATGGCTTGTCAATACGAGACTGTACAATGAAGATCCATCTAACTGCCACCTCTGACGAGTCCTTAAAACTGAAAGTTAAAAATTTATCAAATTTATGTTAAACTTAAAGTTATTAAAGTTAAAGTTATGAAAGTTAGAGTTACGGTTTTGAAAGTTATGAAAGTTTCTTACGCTCCAGGAATAGGATGCAAGTGTATGCAGGGATCTCCAAGCTGTTGCCATGGCTCGCATGGCTCAGGTGAAGGTGGATATGACGGGCCGGCTTGTGAAGTGCATTCCAAAACTTTAACTTAATAAACATTAACTTCAACAAATGTAACTTTAAAATGACTAAACTTTAACTTTCAAAACTTTAACTTTATAACTTCAACTTAAGAAAATTTCACTTTAGTATCTTTAACTTTCAAAACTTTCACTTTAATGACTTTAACTTTAAAAACTTTCACTTTAATAACTCTGACTTTCAAAACTTTAACTTTAATAAATTTCATAAAGTTTAGCAATGAATTAAATGCAACTACATACATAAATAATGGAAATCACGACATATGATGAATGTTATATATAACTACGATGCGAAATCATCATCATCTTCTTCTTCTTTATTATTTTCATCTTTAGACTCATTCTACCTCGTTGTTCACAACATCATCATCATTTGCATTATCTTCAGGCTCTTCAAGAATTTCTACTTCAACTATTGCGCATGTCTCATGATTGAGAGTTGCGATATCTTCAATTTGGCAATCTATAATTAAAACTTGGCGATGTCCACATTCTCTTGAAATGGAAAGTCCACTACATACACAGAAAAAACACAAGGCCTTGATATCATTACTGCCCACCAACCACTCCTTTGTCTTTTTGCACCAACGTACGTGATGTAAGACACTTGTTCTGCTTAGTGAGCCAAAAAAAATGGATCGTACCCGCCGTACCATTTTTTAGAATGAATCTCAACAATTTTATATTGTGGATGCTTCTTTAAATGTCTACCTGAAGAATCAAACCAATCACACTTAAAAAGTGTAGCCGTCTGAACAGGCATACACAAAAACTCAACCTCGATGACTTTAAAATCCTATAGTAGTCTCCTTTGACTCGTACACCATAATTAGAAGTGGACTTTCCATCATTCAAAATCTTGTGTATTAAATCTAAATCCTTTGATGATGTAACTACTATAACTTTTCACACGTCTCCCAGGACCCCATGAAAGATTTCTAAGTGCCTTGTGGCTAATATCCATATTATGAGGTTTGAGCATCTAAATCAAATTAAAGTCATTGTAATATAATCATTTCCTTAACAAAATTAATTGTGTGTATAAAATATTTAACTCACTTCATCTCTAAACCATTTGAGAATCAATCGAAAATCTGCTTTTGTAAATCATCTTCTACTATACTTGAATTACCTATTTTGATTTATGATGAGTACTTCCTACAAATCAGAAGTTGTGGTAAGGCAAAGTCGATTATATTTAATTTAATGTACAAACAAACACAATTTCATTTTACTTACTCAATGTAAAGCTCAACCTCCTCACAATTAAGCAAGATGTAATTTGTTATCATCTTCATATCTTGATCATCCAAGAACTTCTTCTTCGCCTTACCAAATGCCCTTCTCAGTATATTGCATATGGAAACAACCGAGCCCTGTTCATGAGGCTGTTTACCAAAATCGTTGCGTTCAATGGATGTACTTCCAGCTTCAATGTCCAACTCGAAGTAGTAATTGAAGAAAGTCACAGCCTCCTCAATTAAGTACGCGCTACATATTGAACCTTCAACGCAAGCCTTGTGCCCGATCATCTTCTTTATATGGTGCAAATGCCTAAAACGAATATTTATTTTTTGGTAAATGATATTTTATTTTAGAAAGAAAAATTGAAGATAAGCTTTTGGATTTTTTCCTCCTAAATGGATCACCCACCTATATTGAACAGGACCACACACTCTAGCTTCGTATGGCAAATGAACAATCAAGTGCTCTATCACATCAAAGAACCTGTGAGGAAAAATCCTTTCTAGCTTGCACATCAAAATTGGGACGCTCTGTTCCAATTGACGCATATGTGTCTCGCTTATCTTCAGGCATATAAGTAGCACTAAAAAAGGGTAAGTTTAGCAAAGACACTCCAAACATTTTGCAGAAGGATCTCTTTAAAGGCCATCGGTATTAGTCGCTCTATAACCACATGACAGCCATGGCTTTTTATCCCGAACATCTTTAGTTCTTTCAAATCCACATACCTTCCCAAGTTAGAAGCATACCCATCTAGTAATTTTAACTCCTTTACCTACTCAAGAACACACTTCCATTGCTCGTTTGTTAATGTGTAATAGACCTTCGGTTTTAAACACTTACCCCGAGCTCCTACTTCACTGATTTTCAAATCTGATCAATTTCAATACCGACCAATGTCTTTTCTAGCCTTAAGATTATCCTTTGTCTTCCCTTTGATATCCATCACAGTGTTAACATCTTATAAAAAACATTCTTCTCACTATGTATTAAGCCAATATTGTGACAAACTATAAGGGTACACTAATATGGAAGATCCAAAAATATGTTTCTTCTTGTCCAATTGTGGTATTCACCTTTATCTTCGCCCCTATCGAGTTCATTTTCGATTTTTGTAATCTTCATAAAGTCTTGGACCCTTTTTCACAACTGATCTCCAATAAGATGTGGTGGCGGTTCTGAATGTTCTTCCCCCTTTCCTTTCTTGAAAGACCTCATATCTCTTTTAAATGGATGACTTTGTGGTAACAAGCATTGACGATAGTCAAACCATGATTGTTTTTCAACACTCGCTAGTCTGAATGACTATGTTTCTTCTATAGGAACGGACATATGAGGGTCCCTGCTGTACTCCTACCAATCAACATTCTGTACGTCGGGAAGTCACTCATTGTCCAAAAAAGGGATGTTCGTATGTTGAAGTTCTATCTCTTGCAAATGTCAAAAATATGAGCTCCCACCCCCCACAAATTATTTAGCTCTTCTATTCACAGGTGCAAATATTAATCCAATTTTCTTTTTGAATTCTGAAGACCCAAAATGATAATTGACCAGAACATAACTTCCCTTTTCATGCCGTCTAAGGAGGTAAGTTATAAGGAGTCAAAATTACCAGCCAAGAAGAGTAATGCTTTCTCGGACATTCCAAATAGAGAGAAACCAACATAAATGAAGTCTTACATTCCTCGATTCAACAATGAAATCAGAATGCGTCCTTTTGTGAGGCACCTCTTTTTTTCTTATCCTTGGTTTTTTTCTTTTTCTTCTTCTTATACCGTTCATGAACGCAAACCTTACACTTCCTTCTCCTAGAGTCTTACTTCCAATAAAGCATGAAACTCTTAAGACATACATTGATCTTCTGCACAGGCAACCCCAAACCATCTACTTATTTCTTTGCTTGGTACTAAGAATCATCGCCACATTTTCCTGTGGGAATGTATGCTTCGCGTATCATGCAACTTGTTCAAATAACTTTTGAGTCTAGTGGTTCTCAGACTTAATAATCAACAACCCTGTAGTTGCAGCTAACTGTGAATCAGTTTTATACCCTTCCCAACATGATGTCTCTATAGCTTTTTAACATATCGTAAAAAATTTTGTGCCTCTAGATTAGGTGCTTCTTTATAAGTATAGTTCGCCAAACTCGGGGTCAAAGCTCGGTCCAGCAGCATCAAATATCATCTCATGAACTGTACTGCTTTACCTATCACTTGCCAAAGTTGTTTCCCTTCCACTTCTCACGTACATTCCTATATTTAATCCCCAAAAAGGTTCTCCATGACATGTCCAATTATGATCATCAGGTGTAAAACCCCGGTTAAAAAGATGCAACTTTAATTCTTGCATGGTGTTTAACTTCCTATTTTTGGACTTCACACACGGGTACCTTATCTCATCTAATATGTCTTGATTTTATGAAAGACACCAGTCTAGAAATCGATATACCTCATTCACATTCACTACTAAAGTCCCCTAACCCCGGACACACGTCTCGTATACATCCAATTTCTATCTGTCTCCATAACTTTTCTATATTCAAAGTAATAGAAGGTTACGATTAATTTTATTCATAACAAGAAAGTTAAGAAGAATTTAACTTTAAGAAGAAGGAGTAACATGAGAAGAAGAAGAAGAAGCAACTAAACCCCACTTTACTTCCAAAAGTAAGCTCCTATTTTTTGTTTAAGTTTACTTCTACAAGAAAAAGTCTCTTTTAATAGATTGGAAATGAAGTAATGCTTGGAAATAAACAAAAAGAATATATAGGAGTAAAAACCCCTAACATTTGTTTAAGTTCTCTTTTAAAAGAAGAAGTTGCTTTTGATAGATTGAAAATGAAGAAGTAATAGAATATAAATACTTATATTGTTTTGAGAAAAGTTCACTTCTAAAAAAGAAGTAATAAAATTTATTTTTAACTATTTTCTAAGATTTTAAAAATTTTGATAGTCTTTTTGGTAAAATGGCCATTTTTCAGGCACAACAACCATTCAAAATGCAACATTCAAGATAATTTAAAGAGTCTAGACTCTCCCATAAACAATTTAAATTAAAGAGTCCGTGCGCTCCCATAAACAATTTATAACAAGTGCTTATCGTATCAAAAGTATGCATCTTGTATTCGGTGCAAATAAAATTCGAAGAATCGATTAGAACTGAACAAAGTTTTGTTCTTGCAATCCAAAAAGATGTAGATAACTCAAAATTTGCCTCTCTTTGTTCAAAAATTCACCAACTTGTACTAGTATGGAATTGAGATGTTTATTTTTCTTTTTTACCAAGTTGAAAAATGAAGTTTTTTTAAAAATAAATAAATAAACATACTGTAGTTATCTGAGGAAGTAGCTTTGGGAAAAATAAACATTTCATTACAAGTTTTCTTAGCCTTTTAATTTGACAACAAAAATCTTTATTCCTAATCTATTTCAAAACTTGATCATTAACTATAGAAATAGAATGGTTCTATTCTGAGTTGAATTTATCACCTTTGTGGTTTCGTAAGTATTCATGGCAAGATATCGTTATCTGTTTAATTAGATCATTGGGAGTTCCATATCCATTTCCTCAAATTTCTAAGAACTAGTTGTAGAAAGAACTTATAATTAGCTCCATATTTTTTTAAAAGGACTTTTGATAAGATCACAACTTGTTGTGATCCCCATATTGACCAAAAGTACAAAACTGTGTAACCTTTAATTAGACTCTTGAATAGATAAATAAAATCAGAGAAAATGGCTATAAATCTCACCAATCTATTTTTTGATTTTTTTTAGCCACAATCTTCTTACCATAAAACAAACACTACTGTTAAACTAAAGTTCAATACTGATAATATTTTATCAGACCTTAGCAACAAAACAAAAACCTAACCACAAAATATGGATAACCAATCTATTTTCAAGATCTAGAATTTGAAGCAAAAACAAACCAAGTACTATCATCAAATTTAGAGAAAGCATTTGAGGGCTTCAACTCAAATGCATTAGGCAAAAAAAAAAAAAATGGTCTCACTTTTCTCTGTTCCGGCAGCTTGACGGAAGAAGTCCTTTCCGGTAATAAAGCAGTAACAGCGGAAGCAACTATTATTCTTGGTAGAGAGAGGAGAATGGAGAAAACTAAAGAGAGTAGAGAAGATGGAGAGGAGGAAATTAGAGAGAGGAGAAGTGAGGAGGAGGAGAAAGAGATGGAAGCGGCAGCCATTGCCAGAGTGCAGTGAAAGGCGTCGGTGGCTGGGAGTGGTCGTTGATGGTCGCAGGGGAGAAGCGAGAAAGATGAGGAAAATCGAATTGAGGCAAATGAAGGAGGGAAGGTTTTGCGAGTGATTTAGGTCACCTTGCTACCGATTAGCAACCGCATGACGGTCACAATATTCAAAAAGTTTGCAACCGTCTAAATCAGTCGGGGACCCATTGCTATTTTGTAAAACTTACCGACCAATGGTCACAGCAGTCGCTAAACTGGTCGGTAAGTTTGTGACAGGATATATCGGTCACAAAGCTATCTCTAACTATGTAACCGACTCAAGCAGTCGGAAACTATGGTCGCTATTCCTTTTTTCTTTTTCTTTTCTTTTTTTTTTTTTTTTGTAGTGGCTATCTCAATGGGGGTACCTTGGATAATGCAAAATTCAAGAAGTTCATCAAGAATATTAGCTTTCCCTTCCTTGCTTAAGTTAACATAAGAATCATCATTAGTAGAATTGAGAACAGATTCAATGAAATTCACAGAGTTATGAGTGAGGGATGTTTTATAAATTTATAAACATTAAAAATGGCTTTCTCCTCCCCAATCCTTAGAACTATTTCTTCTTTATTAACATCAATTAAAGTTCTTCCTGTGGCAAGAAAACACCTCCCCAAATTTGAAGGCAAACATAATCATCTTCCATCTCTAAAATGACGAAATCCGCAAGAAAGATTAGCTTATCTACCTTAACCAACACATCCTCTTGTACACCCTTAGGGTACTTAATAGATCTATCAGCAAGTTGAAAGCTCATAGATTTTCTTTAAGGTTCTTTAAACCTAATTGGTTAAAAAAAGATAAAGGCATGAGATTGATGCTAGCTCCAAGATTACGCAAGACATTAGTAAACAATTCGTCTCCAATATAACATGGAATTTTAAAACTCCATAGATCTTCTAGTTTCGGGGAATCTTGTTTTGAATTACTGCGGAGCATTCCTCTCTCAAGTAAATCTTGTCAAAGTCCTTCAACTTCCTCTTATTGGTCAAGATGTCCTTCAAGAATTTTGCATAGGACGGCATCTCAAAGATTGCTTCTGCAACAAGAATGTTAATCTCCAGTTTCTTGAAGATTTCAAGAAACTTGTTAAACTCATGGTTATCATTCTCAATATTTGCACTTCAAGGGTAATGTAAGGAAAATAAATCAATGATGGAAGATTGTAGTTCGATTACCTTTGTTCTTACCCCTTTCCTCTAAGGCTTTTTTCTACTCATTGCCTTCCTTCTCATCTTTAGGAGATGATTGCTCTTTTGGAGATGGATTTCCTCTTCAACCTTGCTCTTTGGTGGACTTTCCAGCTCACTCCCACTTTCTTCATATAACCGCCTTGCAATCTCGTGGGGTTCTTTCCTGTATCACTAGACAAAAACCCCCTTAGGTCAAATTTGGAAGTGCATTTGCAATTTGCCCCACCCAAGTCTCCAAATTCTTTATGCTTGCATTAACACTTTGGAATTTATTGCTGAAATTCTAAAGTGTACTACTCTCTACTCATGTGAATCTTTGATCAGCATTCGACATCGAATTCTTAGTTTGGTGAAGGAGCTTCTCCATCATCTCCTCTATGTTTGATTTCTTTTCTACTTAGGGAGGATTAAATCCAGGTGGATGGTTTTAGATCTGCTTATGCATCTACCCTTGTCCTTGGCTCCATGAGAAGTTTGGATGATTTCTCTATCTGGGGTTATAAGCGAAGGAATAAGGATTATTTCTTTACCCCACAAAATGAACATCCTCATTAGTATCATAATTGAATTAGATGCATTACCAACAAAAGCTTCAATGGTGTGAGTTAGTACTGCCATTTGTGAAATAAGAGACTTTGTCTCTACTTCATGAACAGGTACTACTTTGGTAAGCATGTTGTGCTCCGAATTCCATTGACAATTTGTCACAATTTTTTTCTCAATCACATCTCAAGCTTCGTCAGGTTCCTTTTTCAAGAAGGTCCCTCCACTAGAGGCGTCCAACATGGATCGTGAGGTGGGCTGCAAACCATTATAGAAGATTTGAATCTCTGCATCCATTGGGATGTCATTATGAGGACACTTCCTTAAGTGGTGCTTGAATTTTTCCCACGCTTATCAAAGGATTCACCTACAAGATGCACAAAACTAGTGATGTTACTATGTCATTTAAAAGTTTTAACCGTTGGTAAATTTTTATCCAAAAAGGTTTTAGAAAGTTGATCCCATATACTAATGAAACTCGAAGGGAGAGAATTAAGCCATTGTTTGGCTTTGTCCTTTAATGAAAACGGGAAGATCCGCAGCTTGATGACATCGTCGGTTACTAATGCATTTTGATGTTATCACATATCTCTAAAAAAAATAGATATATACATGTTAGGATCCTCATGAGAAATTCTAAAGAATTGAGCACTATTATGGGCCATCTGAATCAATGCCTGCTTCAGTTCAAAGTTGTCGATGGCGGGCTTGACAATAAAAAGATTCGCATACTTGATCCTAGGACAGGCATAACCCCTAAGAGTTTTATTTTTCCCCATCTAGACTTTGTGGCCTTGCGCTCTTTGACTGAAAATTTTAGCGGCTTATTCTCTTAATGATTCTGCTTAAGGGTCCTTCAATCTCGGGATCAAAATTTGCTAATTCGTCCTCTGAATCACTGGATATACGAAAATGCCATTAAAACAAGCATTAAGATCAAGTAATAAGGATTAATCGTAAGAAAATATCGATAAAGCGAGCAAATCCACACAATCACATCAATAACGAAACATTGTCTTTTGCATTAGCCCTAGTTAAAAAGGGTTTTAGCCACTAAAAGACATTAAAACAATAAACTTCTCAAAGAACATATTCGAATTACGAAGCAAAAGAAAAGAAATAAAGAAAACAAGCCTTAAACTTGACTCTGTGTTCTTCATCTTCTTCTCCTTCGTAGCTGTTTTCGAGAGTTGAAATCAGAAAATTACTTAATGGAATGATGCCCTAATGGCTAAGAATTAATAAATATAAATATCTTAAAAGAGTCTTATAATTCAAAGTCCAATAGGAAATTAGTGTTTAATTGACTTAAAAACATGTACAATATAAAAATTTTGTCCGGAAATTTTTGGAGAATCTCCGAAATTCGGTCCTTTAAAATAAAGTCAGGCATCCGTCTTTTGCAATCTTCAGAGCTGGCATTTTTCTTTGGCATATCCAACACCCGTATTCCTCTTTTGAGTTTTGATACATTGTTTTGCTCTTTTTACTATACAAAATGTCCATCATACTCTTGTAATTAACACATCATAAAAAGTGAGTTTCCTCTTTCACTTGAAACCAAAAAATGTGTATATTTAACAAAAATAAGACTCTGAAAAATATAAATAAATATATGGTTTATCATTTACTACTAATTCATCAGTAAAGCTTATAAGGGTGTGCAAGTCTAATTAAAAAAAAAAAAAAAAAAAACTCAATGCTTATCAGAGTTTTAATGTGCGGCGTAAGTTTCGTGCTGCGGCAATGAAGTATTTTTAGCAGAAGCTTGAGAATTTGATGGGTCCTATGAACTTGCTGTTTTTTCCTTGTTATAATTATGCAGTTCCTTGTTTGCATTTGCAACCGTTCATATTATATGCCATAAATTATATGAGAGTTGTTCATTGCTTATCTAATTCCATATCAACCAACCTCATCACCTTTCTAATTATTGAATCCTCCATGACCTGCAATTTTGAACCCAAAGATGTTCTCATTCTAATTTCCAGCTTCTTCAACTTAATATGGGACAAGAGACCAGAAGACTTAATGATGATTATGAGCTTCTTAATCTATTTCTATCAGTGTTAATTCTTTTCATTTTACATCTACCCAGTAGAGGCCGCGGGAGAGGAGAGATTGTGGGAATTGGGGCTTCTCTAATTTGGAGGTTGAAGATATTAGTGTTTTTCAAATGGGCATCCAGAGAAGAAGGGGAAGGACGAGAAAGGGAAGAGGGAGAGAAGAAGGAAGAGGGGGAGGGGATGGGTGGAAGGAAAAGGGAGAGGGGGAGAAGAAGAATGGGGAGGGAGTAATGGGTTTTGAGGTTTTGTTTTTTAATTTATTAATAATCTTATTATTTGGAAATTTCAAAATTACGCTTAATCTTTTGGTGAAAAAATTTTTTCTGGATAATTTGTACAAAATGATTAAAGACGAATTTAAATTATTTAGGATAAAACAATTTCAATTAAAATTGAGGATCAAACAAAAGATATCTAAATTATTTAGGTAATAAATAAGGAACTATTCTTTTCAAAACAGTTACTTCTATTGAAGTACTTTTTTTTTTTTTTTAGTTTAGATTATTTTCAAGTACTTGATCCCTAGTAATTGTAAATTAATTACCCCTCTAATTAGAATTAAAAACTCGAAACTCCATTTAAAAAATAAATTTAAAAATAACTCATCTAGAAAAAGAAGAAAAAATAAACATAGGGATGTAAATAAGATAAGCATTTCATGAGAAGTTACTCGATCAAAACTCAATTCAAGCTCGTTGTTGACCGAGTTCAAGCCGATTTGCTAAGCAAACGAATCAAGTTTGAACTTCATTAATACTGACTCGATGCATCATCGAACTTATAAATTAAAATATATAAATTTTACTTTATTTTAATTATTATATAAAATACGTTTTTTAAAAGAATTGAGTTTAAACTTGACATTCGAATTCGAATTAAAATCAATAAATTCGATCAAATTCGAACTGAGTTTGAATTAATAAAAGAGTGTGGAATCAAATTTAAATGTAAATGAATTCAAACTCGATGCACTTCAACTATCGACGTCTAACCTTTTTTTCTTAAAAAAAAAAACCATAAATTCATGAGGGATGAGCAACGTTGGTAGATTATGTTGGATATAGTAGTATTTTTATTATTATTTATACATCTCAATATGTCTATTTTAAAATGGATTAATGTTTTCACGAGCTAAAATTACCATGTTACCTTTTTTCATTAAGGAATAAATCGCCACATTAGTAGCTATGCATTACCTTACCTTTGCTTGTTTAATTTATACTAGTAGTAATTCTGTTTCTAGGCGTGAACAAACCAAAAAAAAATCACAAAATATGTATCTGCATCATGTGTTTGATAAAAGGTTTTAAAAAGGCCAGGCTTGTGGTTCCCACGTGAGGGTAGGGATAGCTATTGGGCCAGATTGGCTTGTAAGTCCGTGTGACTCAATCCATTTCGACTCAAGACTGAGAAGAGAGGTCCATGTTAAGTTTTGATTTTATAAACCGTGATTCAGATTCGGACAGTTCATATAAAGTTCGAAATCAACTCAGCGCATTAAAAGTTCTGAATAGCCCATATAATTTGCTTTCTTCATCTTAATTTATTTATGTTAATTTGTTTATTTATTATATTTTGAAATTTTATGACTTTAAATAATTATTTATTTACTTTATGTACAATAACATATTTATTTAATTTTTTAATATTTATTTATTTACTTTATTTATTAGAATTTATTTATTTACTTTTAAATAAATATTTGTTTATTTGATTTATTTAGTTATTAAATTTATTCACTTTATTATTAATTATTAATTATTATTATTATTATGGATTCACCTTCAAGACATGCTTCTTCTCACACCGTAGACTTTGATAATGAAAATGAACAACACATGAAGAAAATGAGATGCCTTCTCCTTCCGATACTACACCTAGGGTTGTAAACGGATCCAGACGAGTACAGTACTCCATATATCAAACTCATACTCTTATAGAGAAACATGAACCCAGACCCAGACCCTGACCCTATGGGTATAAAATTTATAGACCCAGACACGACCTCTAGGGTCTCGGGTGGGTTTGGGTATCCTCGTACTCGTATGTCATTTTTCTATTTTTTTCCTTTTAAACAAAAATATATATATATATAAAACAATATATAACCCTAAAATAAAAATTATAATATGATTAACATAATTTTCTTAACATATCTTTTAATAAATACAATCCTTTAACATCTCTAATTTAAATGATTAAAAGTTCAAGTACACTAAAATAGGATAAAGGTATAAATTATGTATTAATAAAAATAATATAATATATATTATTTTATTATAACGGGTATACAGGTAAATGGGTTTGAGTATCATCATATCCTGTTCATACCCATTTAATATAATCTATATGAGTTCGGATCCGCGGGTATAAAATTTTAACCTTACCCACTATAAATGAGTATAGACCCGCTCGGGTATGGGTAAGACCCGTTTATAGCCCTAACTGCACCTAGTGTTAGTAGTAGTAGAAAAAAGATCTTTTGTTTTAGAGTGTTTTTGATAAGATGAATAATAATAAAGCTAGATGTAAACTTTGCAAAACGGAATTCACACATAAGACCAATGATGACACTAGTATACTTAAAAGATATATACAACATGTTCATCCTTCTCATTTGTAGATTTAACCACACAAACACAACTTTCGACTAGTACTTCATGAAATACAATGATAACTTTTAAATATGATAGTGAGTTAATAAAAAGATAAATAGTAGCAATTGGTAGGCTTTATTTATCATTACCTTCTAATCATTCATTTGTGAGATTAGTAAAAACAGCACTTCAACCGACTTATAATGGATTTCCTAGAACTTCACTTAGGAGGGAAATTTTTAAGAGTTTCCAGTAAGAAAAAAAATTTCCTTACTGCAAGTTTTGAATCTATTCCTAGTTTCGTTACGTGTGATTCTTGGACAACCGTTACTTTTGAAGATTTTTTGTGCATTACATGTCATTGAGACGATGAAAATTAGCATTTAAACAAAAAAATCATTGATTTTAAAAACTTTTAATTCCCATATACTAGTGCAAATATAACACAAAATATCACTCAAACATGTCATGATTATAGAATTAATAATTAAAAAATTTTCATTTTTTTTTATACCGCTTCAAATAATGATTCTTCAATTTCAAATTTGAAAAATAATTTGAGACCAATTTTAGATAGAAAGTTATTTCATATTAGATGTGCATGTCATATTTTGAATTTGTGCATACAAGACGGTTATTTTTACATATTGAACATGTTACAAATACGATTAGAGACGTTATTAAATTCCTTAGATCTTTTGGTCCCAGATGATAACATTTTAACTCACTTTGTAGAGAACAAAAAGTAACTTATAGAGTTTTTGATACAGATGTTACTAAAAGATAGAACTCACTTTTAGATATTTTACAAACTTGTGTTCCTTATAAACAACAACTTATTGAATTTACACTAGCAATGGTTGATCACCACTTAATTCAAATGTTTTTATGAACCAGTAATTATTTGTTCTTTTTTAAAAACTTTTGCACAAGCGACTGAAGTTTATCTAAACAAAACTACCCCAGTACTCATCATATGCTTCTCACAATGATAAAAATTGCAAGTGTTTTTATAGAATTTAGACCACATGCCATGTATGGTCCTATGATATTTGATACAGAAATTTCTTTTTAAAGTATTATTAATATTTTCCTGTCATATATTGTGTTGCTTTGATTTTAGACCCACGTTTTAAAAGTAAAGAGTTTGAATGTTTAATTAATTTTTTTTATTCATGTTTGGTTACTCGCTTTGATTCATTTTTTTATTTCCAAAGAAATGTAAACAAAATAAAAGAAGATACACCTCAAACTTTGAAAAACTTATTCGATCTATATTTCAAAGAAAGTGAAACAGGGAGCTCGCAAGTCATTCACAATATGGAGAGATGTCTGATAGAAGTTAATTTTTTGTACAAATAAACACCTTAAGTTTTAATTATCAACCTTTAAAAATATCTTATTTATTAAATATAATTATTATATTTAAATTATTTTATTTTGGTGATAAAAAAAGAAGCTCATTAAAAGAAAGAAGCCAACAAATTAAAAAGAAAAAGAAGGAGCCCACGGAAGAAAAGGGGCTGCCGAGAAAGAAACGAAGAAAGAAAACGGCAAGCTGGGCCAAGAAAAAAAGAAAAGAAAGGCAGCCCACTAGGGAAAGCTGTTGCGCAAGAAATAAAAGAAACAGCAGACGAAAACAAAAAGGAAAAGGAGAAGGCGGCTGCAGAGGGAAGAAATAAAAGGAGTAGCAGCCGCCATTAGAAAAAAGGTTGCGCAAGAGGAGGGGAAGCTGCGAAGCAGAAACCACAAGAAAGCAGCAGCCGCAGTTGAGAACCGAAGCAGAATTCGGATGCTGCTGCTGGAGAATTCGATCGAGCAGCTGAAGATTCGGCTGAAGCAGACAAAATCGGCAGCAGCTGCAGGAAGAAAATCGGATGCAGCAGCTGAAGCTAAAAGGAAAAAAGCGGCAAGCTGCAGAACTTCAAATTAATTGGAAGAAAAAAGTCATGATTTTCTTCAAGAAATTGATTCTTTAACCATGACTAATTTTCTTTGAAACTCTAGCCATATGACTTTGGTTTGTTTTGTTTTAGGAGATTTATTTGTTCTTTGGTTTGATGCAATTAATTTTCTATGATTATTCTTATAGAATAGTTATTTAGGTTAATTTTTATAGTTTTAAATATGAGAGATATGTGATTTTTGTAAATATATTGTCAGTTTTATAATTGAATAGTTAGTGTCAATCACACGGTTGAAAACCAAAGCAGCTTAAACTGAAGTAGAATTAGGACGCTACTGCTGGAGAATTTGGTCGAGCAGCAGAAGATTCGGTTGTAGCTGAAGCAAACAAAATCAGCAGCAGCTGCAGGAAGAAAATCGGACATAGCAGCTGAAGCTAAAAGGAAAAAAAATGGCCAGCTGCAGAATTTCAAATTAATTGGAAGGAAAAAGTCAAGAAAATCGGACATAGCAGCTGAAGCTAAAAGGAAAAAAAATGGCAAGCTGCAGAATTTTAAATTAATTGGAAGGAAAAAGTCATGATCTTCTTCAAGAAATTAGTTCCTGCTTTTCCTTTAAATATAAATTAATTCTCTTTTTAAAATCTTATGAAACCCTAACCATGACTTTGGTTTATTTTGTTTTGGGAGATTTATTATGATATTTATGTGATTGCATATTTTGGGATGTTCTTGGTTCGATGTAATTAATTCTTTATGATTTTTCGTATAGAATAATTTTTTTGATTAATTGATATTTTTATCCATGCTTAATTCTTGTAGTGTTGAGTATGATAAATATGTGATTTTTGAAAGTATATTATGAGTTTTAGAATTGAATAGTTTATTCTAATTTTAGATGATTTATATAATAGAATTGAATAAGTCATACTAATGGGACGCTTGTAGCTTAGATCACCATATAAAGGTCTAATATTTTCTCCTAAATATAATTAGTTATTTTTAATTTAGTTATTTTATTTATTATTTTTACTTAATTTAGAAATAATTTTTAAATAATATAAATTGATTCTTTGTTTGGTTAAGCTTTTGTTATTTTAATTTAGTTATTTTATTTATTATTTTTACTTAATTTAGGAATAATTTTTAGATAATATAAATTGATTATTCTTTTTATAAAATTAATTTATGAAAGATAATAATTTAAGTAATTAAGTCTTTCTCTATAGTTCGATACCTTAATACTTTCATATTACATTGGTCTTGTGCACTTGCAAGTATTGATATTAAACCTTAGTTAGAAAAATCCCGATCAATGCCATCTTTCACAAATCAAGGAGGAGGGCGCCGTCCCAAGTTCATTATCTATGAGAACAACTCTAACCGAGTTGACGGTGGAAGAACAATCCTGCACAATATCTCGCTTGGATATTCTAACAATTTCTATCTCTATTATAACTTCTGAAAGTGTCTTCTTCAACAGTCTTCGCACATTTACGAAAAGTATGAATTATATGTCCTATAACACATTGGAGGGTATTATCTGGCTAGCCGATTGGTACATTCAAGAATATATGATTGTTGGGTTGAATATCACTAAGACGAATGTAGTGTTCTCGGAGGATTTGACGAAGAAGATGTAAGATACGTCTAATTTAGTCAAACTTGATCAACTAAATCGAATTTTTATATTTAAATTTGGAATAGTTAGACCTTAGGATAGTATTAATTTTTTTTTCATTGTAATAATTAGGACTTAATAAAAAAATATTATGTATGTTTATTTTCATATGTTAGTAAGTATTATATTATATAATTTTCATTCATGTAAATTATTTAAGTTAAGTTTATCAAGTATGTAACTTATTTTATTTATATGTTATTTACTTATATTCAAATTTTTTTAATTTTAAATTATTTAAAAAATTAAAAAAATCGAGATTAATCCGGACCAGCTCGAGACAGACCCACATAGTCTGATCTCCTTAGACGATCTGAAATTAGGCGATCTGAAATGGACTAATCAAATTTGATCTGCAGCCTGAACCAGTCTGAAATCGAAAAAATTATAAAATGGCCTGATCTGGTCCGTAAATTGCAGCCCGGTTCAACTCAGCCCTAATGCGCGGATCCAGCTTGTTGGGCACCCCAAGGTGAGGGCACTGCATGCCAAGCCGGGGCTATCTCCTAAGCAATAGGGCTTGTTGCTAAATACCCAATTAGCTCAATAAGACTCCTCTAATGACATGCGTTTCCGACCATAATCACTCTAAATCGAGAACATTATATGTTTTCCCGGTAGACCATAGTCATCATTAAAAGAATCATCACGTTTATTAATGATGATGTTTTCCTTAAGGGCCTTGTATGTATAATTAGTATTCTCCTCAATATTCATGTTGAAGGGACAAATCAGAATGATACCCTAAAAAAGAGAGAAGAAATGCAGACAGTTTGAAATTTGATAATGATAAATGCACCATTTTCTTTCTTTCATCCTCTCAATGTTTTGCAGCTTTCTTCCATCAAAAGAAAGCAACAAACCATCATATGCAGTTACGCTTTATGATTTTGTTGACAAGGTAACAGAAAGGTCCGCAACTAAATATCCAAAAGTTTTCAAATGCCACTGATTAAATTTAATCTCGTGTAATATATTACAAATAATACGTAAAAGATAAATTGTACTACATAAATTAACAAGTTCTGTACAACTATTTTATGCATTTGAATTCTAGTATTAAATAAAAAATTTTACTTTTTCGTCACTACATCAAGTCTTACTAGCTCAATTATACTGTAAGTTCAAAGATGACCATCTAATCAAAATTTCTGACTTCTTTTTGTCCAATAATGAGTTTTTTTAGTGAATCTGCATATGCACATAAAAAGTTATTTAAGTTACACCTAAAATAATCCCATTTGTAAAGTCAAGATAGTAGTAAAACTCTCATACAAAAATCAATTACAACTTAAAATTTGAATTCAAAACATTTGATTAGGATAGAAAAGATTTCAAGCATCTTGCCTTGTGGTCATAACTCCTGAATTTGTCATCAAATATTCATCAACAGTAACAAAGATCTCAATGATTTATATCGGGGTTTAGTATATCCAGACGATGAAGCAACTGCGCTATCGTTTTTGTGGGATAATAGTTGTAGTGTGCCCAAGTATCCATGACCTTAAATGATGCAACCATTTTGGCTAATTTTTGTCCTGTTATTGTCAGCCTGTTTAGGTTGCAATAAATCTTGGTCTTCTTGACTGCAAACTTGTTTTTCTATTCTAGTAGCAGTAAAAGCGGCATCAGTTTTCCTCTGTTGCGGATACAGACAGCACAGAGAGAGAGAGAGAGAGAGAGAGAGAGAGAGGGGTTAGAAAAGGTAAATGTTGCATTGGGGGAAGAGGTGGGGTTAAAGTCATCACGCCATTCCATTCCACGCGTGCTGTGATGAACCAAACCAACCCTCCCTATCCTTCTCTCTGTTTTCGAATTTGAAACCCCAATGCTTCTTCTGCTTCTTCTCTCTAGTCCCACTCTATAAAACCCATAAAAAGCGTGGGCTCTTTTCCCTCTTCACCATATAGTATACTCTATTATCAAGAACATGTCTGTAAGTCTTCCTTTTTTCCTGTGTTTTCTTTTTTCCCTTCTTAAAATGTGCTTCAGTTTTATGGTTTAGATACTTGACAATGATATAATGAGGGGTGGATGGCTGGTACAGATGGTGGATGTTAGGGTTCCTAATTTGGACTGCGAAGGATGTGCTGCCAAGATAAGAAGAGCTCTATTCAAGCTCAAAGGTAAACTCAATGCAGCAAACCAATTCAATTCTCCCATTTTGCCTCCCTTGATTTGAACCTCTTTGCTTCTCTCCTCTTGCTTCTTTCTTCACTACTGCAGTTTTTTTCTCATATGCTTCTCTTATAGCATTTCTGGACCTTCTTCAGTGTATTGGGCTGGGCAGATGGTACTAATGATTTGATTGGGCTGATTATTCAGTTTGTCTAATGTTAATAAACGTAAAAGGTTGAAAATGAATTAGGTAGGGGGAAGTATACACTGCATTTTTTTGGAATTATTGCAAGTTCAACTCTCTAGTCTCAAGGTGGGCTTATTGCCCAAAAATATTTTTCTTTTTCCCCTCTTTTGGTAATCTGGGTTGGGCCTAGATAGTCGATATATAGAATACTTTTGTCCATTATCCTTCAATGGTAAATTGCCTTGGCACGGTGCCTGTTTGAAATTACTAAACTGTCCTGCCAGAATTTATTCTGTTCCATTTTTATAATTTCATTTCCATGAGTAATTCTTTTTTGGGTTTAAAATAATAAAAAATAAAAACAGGAGTAGAAGAAGTAGAGATCGAAATGGAGACACAGAAGGTAACAGCAAGAGGATACAATATTGAGGAAAAAAAGGTTCTAAAAGCCATCAAACGAGCAGGAAAAGCAGCAGAGCCATGGCCTTATCCACCTGGTTATTCTTATTTTACTTCATTTTACAAATATCCTTCTCACGTTGTCAATCATTACTACGACACGTCAAAGAATGTCGCTACTCACAGCGTCCATAGTTTCTTCCACACTCCGGCCGTTTATTCCGTCGCCGTCGCCTCCGACGAGGCCATTGCTTCTCTTTTCAGCGATGATAATCCGCATGCATGTGCAATCATGTGACCCGCGGCCTGCTTTTTTTTTTAATTAGCAAATTAATTTCTAGTACTAGGATTAACTGTTATGATGATTTTACAGTTGTAGGATTTTACTTTTTACTGTGTCTCCCGGTTTTATTTTGTTTGTGGGTTTTTTTTTCGGTGGTCGTTCTTGCCCTGTGTTGGTTGCCCCGTGAGTTTACAGGAGAAAAAGTGCCGCTTTGCAAGTAAGTTCTGATCAGGAATATTCTTGCTTTTTCTAAAGTGTATGTATAATGTGATATCATTTGCATCTCTAAAGCGTGGAGGCAAGGTTTTTTTTTTTTTCCTTTTTTTTACCGATCTTGCAAATGAGTTTGCAATTTTATTCGGTTACTTCCATCTCATATTATTTGTCACTTAAACATCTTATTTACATTTCAAAATATTTATCACCTCTATAAATCAAAGAGATTATTAAATATAATATTTTTTCATATATTGTTAAAATATTATTAGGATCGTTAGAGTGTTATATTGTTAGAATATTATGATGTTGGGATATTATAGCTCTTGTTTGTAACTCCTTCATTTTTTTTTTTTGTAGATATGGACTTTTTGTAAAAATAGCTAGAGTGTAGTTAGAAAGTTTGATAAGCATTTGTTGTATATATTCTTACATACAATCAACCAAAGCATAGAAATTTCAGAAAATTTTATGGTATCAGAGCCATCAAGACATGTTGATACAACTATCATCGAAGATGATGATCAGATTAATGATAATATTCGAAAGGAGGAATCCCATTTAGCATCCTCAGACAGTTCGCACTTG
The DNA here is from genome assembly GCA_028651295.1 of Catharanthus roseus. Classification (NCBI taxonomy): domain Eukaryota; kingdom Viridiplantae; phylum Streptophyta; class Magnoliopsida; order Gentianales; family Apocynaceae; genus Catharanthus; species Catharanthus roseus. Next base: position 2,111,499 of record JAPQWS010000116.1, read on the forward strand.
ATTCTTACTCAAGTGCAACTTAAATAGGACAATTATGATGAATGGTGAAGGCAATGCGTTTGGCATTGCAAGCAAAGAAAAAGCTTGGCTTTGTGGAAGGATTGATTCCAAAACCAATTCGACATTGATAAGGAGGAAGAGTGTTGCACTATCAACACCATGGTGAGTTCATGAATTTTAAATACCATTGAATTTAATCTAAAAACCACAATGTCATATGCAGAGAGACGTGACAAATTATGGTTCGATTTAAGGGAGCAATTTATGTCAGGTAATGCACTAAGGAAACGTGAGCTCAAAATAACATTAATCAATTGTAAACAATTTGGCATGTTCGTTTCATCTTACTATGCTAAATTAAAGAAAATTTGAGATGAATTAAGTAATTATCAATAATTACAAGATTGTACTTACGGAATGTTAAATGAATTAATTAAACAAACAGAAAGTTTCTCATAGGATTAGATGGCTCAATGTTTGGAACAGTTCGATCGAGTATTTTACAAATAGAACCAATTCCAAATATTAAGAAAACTTACGCTATGATCATCAAGGAAGAAGCACAGAAAATTAGTAAGAAATGCAAAAAATAGGAGTAAAGATGGTGTTTGCAACACCTAAATCTGGACAAAATTCAATCCACTGTACTCACTATTTTAAGCAAGATCACGAGGCAAGAAATTGTTACCTATTGGTTGGTTATCTTGAGCGGTCGTCGGAGCGAAGCTACGAAACCAGTGCTGGAAGTCGCAGAGGATGAGGAAAAACAGAGGACGGGGACGCGGCAACGGTAGAAATGGGTATGGTCGCAGCGTCCTTGGATCTTCTTTGGCAGGCTCAGGCTAAGCAGCAGCTGCGACGGTCCAGCAAGGAGAGTTGTGCGCTCTAGAATCCAATGCCGACACGGCAGAACAGAGCAGGACAACATTGGCTACAGCAAGCAACTCTACCGTCGGAATCCCGAGGTTGTCGCTGGAGCAGTGGACTTCCTTTGTGAACTCGCTAAAACAGTCATCAGAGAGCTTCTTCTTCAAACTGTGACACTCTCTGGTAGCTAAATAAGGAATGGATTTTAGATAGTGGTTGTTCACACCACATGACAGGCATAAGGAATTTTTTGTCAAATACAAAACCTTTTCTTCCTTATACTATCACTCTTCCAAATGGTTCTAAAATTACTGGAGAAGAATTGGGTTCTATTTGCTTACAACCCAAATTTTATATTGAGAGTGTGTTTTTTATACCACCACTCCGATGTAATCTATTGTCTCTCTCTTAGTTTTCCAAAGTAAATAATTGTATAATCATAATTAATGATAGTGTGTTAATATTACAAGACTGTATCTCGGGGATGCCGATTGGAGTGGGTGAAGAGAGCGACGAGATATACTACTTTAGACCTTTGCTTAAGATGTTAAATTTTACTTATTCTGCTCAAGTTACTGATGTTGGCACTTAATGGCATAATTGTCTGGGACACCCTTCTAAATTTATTGTTAAACAATTTTTGGGACAATCCTTTAAATCTGATTCTTTGGATAATCATTCAATTTGTTTGCGTGCTAAGCAAACAAGTGAATCTTTTCCTGCTAGTTTAAATGATGCAACTGCTGCGTTCGATTTGGTATATTGTGATCTTTGGAGACTATATAAAACTCCTTGTGGTGCAACTTATTTTCTGACTGTGGTGGACGATTATTCGAGATGCATTTGGATTTTTTTGCTCACAGAAAAAAGAGAGATGGCTTAAACACTAAAAAATTTCTTTGCTATAGTTCATGCACAGTTTTATAAACGAGTAAAAATTGTGTGTACAGATAACATAACAGGGTTTACATGTTTGAAACTATATTTTTTTGGAAATGGTATGTTACATCAAACTTCTATGGTTCATACATCCCAACAAAATGGTCGAGTGGAGCGTAAGCATCATCACATTTTGAATGTGGCTCGTGCTTTGGCTCTTTCAGGCTAATGATCCTGTTCAATTTTGGGGTAAAAGTATCCTCACTACTGGATATTTGATTAATCGTAATTCTTCATCTGTGTTGAAAGGAAAAACACCCATTTGAACTTTTATTTAATAAAGTAACATCCTATTCTCATATAAAAGGTTTTGGGTATTTGGGTATTCTCATATAAAAGGTTTAGATCTCAGTGATGGAAATATGTTTTTTTAGGATATCCCTATGGAAAACAAGCTTGGAAGTTTTTTTGATTTATAAAGTCATGAATTTGTCACCTCTCGAGATATTGTGTTTATTGAAAATAAATTCTCCTTTTTTGAGTTACGGATTGCTTCATCTCATGAAAATTATTTGATTGTAACTTTGTGAGATACCAGTATCTTCTTCAGCAAGGGGGAGTCCTTCACAGCAGCCATCACGATTTTCTTCATCATTTAGAGCAACCCAAAATATTCCTTCATAGCAGCAATTTTCTTTACCAATTGGAGCATTCCAGAACCATGCGTCTCTTCTTTAGGTGGACCGGCCCAAGGTGACCTTCATCAACAAAGTGGACCGGCCTAAGTCTTGTTGACTGACATGTCGACTTCTTCTCCAAATGACGGCGGGCCAATGGATTCCTCACAACCAGCAATATCCCACTTGGAGGAAGTGTTGGGCCATGAAAATTCCAATTTCACCAATTCCAGTAGTACAAATTCCAGTCAAAATTCTGCTGGCTCTATAGACAGTGAACCCCTGGCAGCAAACATTTTTGAACCATTGAATCTTGGCAGAGTAATAGATCACATCGACCTCCTAGAAAATTAAATGATTATATTTATCATACGTTTTGGTTGTTTCCCAATATATCCCTCTCTCCTACTTCACCTTCTTCTTCGGTTTCTTCATGTACTTCCTTATATCCATTAACTCATTATCTTTCTTGTGATAAACTTTCGCTTTCACATTGAAATTTTTAGCTGCTGTCACTGTAGGCGTAAAACCCACAAAATACTCTGAGGCGGCCTCTATTCCAGAATGGCATTTTGTTATGAAACAGGAGATAGATGCTCTTGAAAAGAATGGTACCTAGATAATGACAAAATTGCCTCCCGGTAATTGTGCACTTGGTAGCAAGTGGGTTTACCAAATAAAGTATAAGTCCGATAGTTCTGTTGAATGGCACAAAGCACGTTTAGTGGTGTTTGGGAATACTTAGCAGGAAGGAATTGATTACATTGAGACATTCGCTCTGGTGGCAAAAATGGTGACTGTTCGGACATTGTTATCAGTAGTTGCTGTCCGAAATTGGGAAGTCCATCAAATGGGCATTCACAAAGCTTTCTTACATGAAGACTTGACTGAAGAAGTTTATATGAAACTTCCTCTAAGGTTTCGTAATTTCGGTCCACATGAAGTTTGTTGTCTTAATAAATCGTTATATAGGCTCGTCAAGCTCCTCGATATTGGTTCTCTAAACTTACGGCCTCACTCCATCAGTATGGATTTGTGCAATCATATACCGATTATCTCTCTTTACTTTTAAGAAAAATAATATCTTTCTTTACATTCTCATCTATGTTGATAACTTATTAATTTCTGGTAACAATGTTGCCTTTATTGTTGAATTTAAGTCGTATTTAGGTTTATATTTTCATATGAAAGATCTGAGTCATCTCAAGTATTTTTTGGGCATTGCAATTACTTGTACCCAAGCAGGTTTTTATCGCAGCCAACGTAAATATGCATGAAATTATTTCTGAAACTGAGATGCTTGGGTCTAAGCCTGTCTCCACTCCATTGGAACCAAATCACAAATTAGCTAAGGCTATTGGGGTCTTATTGGAAACTAATCTATTTGTCTATAACACACCCAGATCTTGCTTATGTGTACATGTCTTGGCCCAATTTATATAGAACCCTCGCAAAGAGCATTAGGAGGCAGCTCTTCATGTCGTTCATTTTCTTAAAAGTGCTCCAGACCATGGTATTCTTCTCCGTGTTGATGCACCTCTTTGTTTACTTGCTTATTGTGACTTTGACTGGACTAGCTGCCTGATTACCTGTCATTCCATTACTGGATATTTTATTTCCCTTGGTCACTCTCCTATTTCTTAGAAAAGCGAAGAAACACATACAGTCTCTCGTTCTTCCGCTAAAGCCGAGTACCGATCCATGGCAATGACTCTATGTGAGTTGAAATGGCTTCGACGACTCCTCATTGATCTTCAAGTCCTGGTACATCACTCTATTCCACTTCATTGCGATAGTCAAGCTGCTATTTGCATTGTAGCTAATCCCGTTTTTCACTAAAATACTAAGCACATTGAGATCGACTGTTATTTTGTGCATGATGCATTTCAAGCGCGTTTGATTACTCCTGCTTACATTCCCAGTGCTTTGCAGCCTGCGGACCTTCTCATAAAGGCCTTACAACCAACACAATTTCGTAAGTTGTCTGGCAAGTTTGAAATTTGTAACCTTCATGCTCCAACTTGAGGGGGAGTGTTAAAATATTGTTAGGATTATTAGAATATTATGTTGTTAGAATATTATAGCTGTTATTTGTAACTCCTTCCTGCTTTGTAGGTATGGGCTTCCTGTAAAAATGCCTAGAGTGTAGCTAGAAAGTTTAATAAGCATCGGCTGTATATATTTTTACAGACAATCAATCAAAGCACATAAATTTCTACAAAGTTTTTCTACTGAAAACTTTATATATATTTATTTTATTAGAATTAAATGATTATTTTAGAAATTTTCATTAGAACTATCAATGGAGTCCATTTCATTTTGAATCTAAACATTTCCTATCTTATAGTGACCCTTAATATGAAATAGTGATAGTAATATAAACATTAGAGTACTCAAGAAACTTTTAAAATTTCAAAGTATAGATTTATATGAAAAGACCATTAATCTAACAAAGCAACAGAATCTATAAATACTTGGACCGTATGTTATAATTCAACTATTATAAAATCTAAGATCCAATTTGAAAGTTAGCATACATGATTATGATTAATTTGGACTTAGATTTACTTAATATCTAAAAAGTCTGATTCTTATTTGAATGTTAGAAATTTGATCCAAAACTTTTTCAATGACTCTAATGTAAGGATTACATTCGTGATCTTGTATTTAATACTCCCTCCGGTTAAAAATAAATGTCTTTTTACTCCATTTGTCAGCAAAGATGGTCCTATTTTAATTTTCACAGAGATTAAGAATGTTAGTTAGAAATAGTAAATTTTGTTTTGATTTCTCTTTTATACCCTTCCTTAATATAAGTAAATTTGACTTTTTGTCTTGAAATTTGTGTAAAATTATTAGAATGGTGTGTGTTTTATTAATATTTTTTTAAAAAATAAAAATTTTTTATTCGTTGAGATGTAGAATAATACGGGGTATACAAAATAATTAATATGTTAACTAATACATATAAATGGAAATAAAGCATAATTTGAGACGAAAAAACAAAAAAAAGAAAACTAGATTAGTTTTGTGGGATGAAGAGAGTATATATATATTTTTAATTTTATCATCTTCTGTCTCCTTATTCATTCCTCTCACCTCTCTTCTTTTATATTGTTCTCTTTATTTTTATTTATAAGAAATATAAATATCTATTCTTTTAATTTTAAAATCCTTAAAATATGTATCAAAAGTTAAAATGTCTTACATGTGAGTTTATTTGTACTCTAACAACCTTTACATTGGACGTTCAAAGTACTTAAATGTAGTTGACCAATCTTTATTAATGGTGGTGCGGTGCTATTGAGGCAGATTTTCAGAGCTTTATTATTAATAGGAGATGAGACTTGTGATCTTAATGAAACTTTGGTCTGAGAGGAAAAAGGGAATCTAAAGAAAAGAGCAGCAGAAAGAAGACGAAGAGGCTTTTCAACTCAAAGGATGGCTGGCTGATGGGCTGAGTCCAACTTGCCTTTTCCTTTCCACCTTTAATTTTAGCCCATTGAATTTCAACTCTCTCCAGAAAGGCTACCCCGCCACCCCCTGCCCTCCGCCCCCCTTCCCCCACCCCCCGCACACATACATACACTTAAGCACAAGCCTTATTTCCATTTTTCCCATTTTAACAATCTCTCTCTCTCTCTCTCTCTCTCTCTCTCTCTCTCTCTCTCTCTCTCATAAATAATAAATAAATTAATTCCTACCTTGATTCGGCATTAGCAGTAGTACCACATGCAACAAGACTGACTCCTTTCAAGTTTTCTCAACCTAGATACTAGAAATAAACTGCTCAACTCTGCCAATTTCTTGTTTTCATTTCCTCTGCTCCGTGGATTGGATGGCTCAGGTGATTTAATTGGATCATCAATAATCTTTCTCGTACTTCAATTTCACTTGTGCTCTGATGTAAAATCTTATATCTGATTGTTTTGCAATTTTTGTTCATTAATTACCAGAAAGTGGTTTTGAAGATCCTTACCATGACTGATGAAAAAACCAAGCAGAAAGCGATTGAAGCAGCAGCCGATATTTTAGGTATAAATTTAATTATCACAATAGTAGATTTTTAAATTGATATCTGTTAAATTAAAATGATTTAGTGATGAATAATTGACTGGGTAAAAATTAAATATTAAACAGGTGTGGACTCAATTGCTGCTGATCTAAAGGATCAAAAGCTAACAGTGATAGGAGAGATGGATGCAGTTGCGGTTGCTAAGAAACTGAAGAAGGTGGGGAAAGTAGAGATAATATCAGTGGGTCCTGCAAAAGAAGAGAAAAAAGAGGAAAAGAAGGAAGAGAAGAAAGAAGAAAAGAAAGAAGAAGCAGGTGCAGGTGCTACTGCAGCAACAGCAGCGGCAGCAGCAGCAACAGCAACAGCACCAGCACCACCTAAAGAGGAAAAGAAAGAAGAGAAGAAAGAGGAAAAGAAGGAAGAAAAGAAGCCGTAAGTAAATGTCTCCCTAGTTTTCCTCCCAATACTTATACTAGTATAGTATTAGTATATATGGTGTTGATGGAAACAAAGTAAGGGAAAAATGTTTTTGGGTAAAATGTGCAAAATTCTAATTTGTATGGAGGAGCTAAAAAGAAAATGTTGCTACCAATCCCAATTATCAATATCAATTGCCAGCAGGAGAGGCACTAATAAAGACAATTCTTTTTTTCCGGAGGAAGGAAAATGTTGGATTCCAGTTGGATTGTGTTGATAAAATTGTTTTCTTCATATCATAGTCATATGAGAAGGCACGCACGCATAAAATTAAAATACATACATAACATACACGGTAGGGTAATGTTTGAATTTATTGAAGCTGTGAATGTGACCGACCCACTTTCTATCTTGCCATCATTCTATTCTACAAAGAAAAGAAAAGAGGGGTAAGCCGCTGGCTGGCCGCTTGCTGGCGAAGTATATTATTGATTTCCATGGTCGCACATTTCTTTTTCTTTCGCAGGACTGCTCCGCTCCATCATTAACAAATTCAAGCACCTAAACATGGTTGGTTATCCGTATCCAAAACCTTTTTCTCCAGCCAATCATTCTTTTTAGTACAATAAACTGTGACAGAAAAATACTGTATTGTATTAGTAAATGAATTAAAGCACAACCCCAACCGGATTTAACTCCAACCAATAATTTTATAATGATTTTTTTTAATTGATTAGGTGGCAAATTTTTTATTGTTTGTTTAAACGATTATAAAAGTACTTTGTAAAAAATTAATGTAAACGTTTTGTTTTAATCGTATCAGTGTCAATTTTTAAAAGCATCTCAAAATAGCTTCCCAAAGGTTCTTTTTTCCATTTTTTCTAAACTAAAAATAAATGTAATAACAATAAAAACTAGTTAAAAAATAACTCATTATACTTATTACTTAAAATTAATTGAAGACGATTATTTTTAGGATTAATTCTAATCAACACTCCTACGTTTGACTAATTAAATATTTAATTTTGACAATCAAATACCCAAATGAAGTTTTTACTAACAAAAATGATAGTTGAATCCTAATTTGAGTAATTGATTGTTAAAACTTAAAAGTTTATTTTTATAACGGAACTTTTTAAATTCTAATATTTGATTGTCAAAATTAAAAATTCAAATACACAATTGATTAAAAAGTAATGGGATATGTTTGAAATTAACCCTTTACTGAAATACCACCGGTTGGGAAAAATTGAATTGGGGTTATGTCTTTTCTTCTTCATTACTCATCCAATGTCTTTCAGCATCCTTCCAGACTTGGATACGTCATAAAGCATCCAAGGAATAGAAAAGCCGTATGATGTTGAACTCTCATGACAAAATGACAGATGTTTAGGCATGGCACTAGCCTAAAACAACCTACCTTTTTGCTTCTAGACAAAAATTTTATATGGCATGTTGTACCAAGAAGACAAGTTTTTAAGCTGCAAAAAAGAGACCAGGTGGCGGCAGACCGCAGTTCTGAGTGCTTGACTTAACAGCAAGTTTGTCATATTCTGACTGGATATCCTCCCGTGAATGATAGAAACAAGGAAATCAGCATATCTCAGAATTCAGAAGGGGAGTATTTATTAAAACAAATCAGAATGCAAAAGGAATAGCATGAGCAAATCAACATATGTAGTAGGGTAACAGCAGAATGATCAAAGCCAAGTAAAGGATAATGTCGAATACACCCCCAAGAATGTGCTATCTATAATCATCAAGTGAAAGTGATGCCAACCATCTTCCTAAACAAATTATTAATAATTTGAGAAATTAATGATTTCCCAATTTGGAAACTATCAAGTATTAACCCAACCCCACTACAATACATGTTTTCATCATATACTTCATCACTCGATATATCCTACATATTAGCATATGTTATATGTAGTAACATCATACTATGACATGACAATAAATAAGTTGAGCAATATGAAATGCTTTCTCTACTAGCTGGCTTTAGCATGATTGCATAGCCAACAATCGAACCTAACAAATACGTCCTAAGGAGGGGTACAATAAACTCTTTTGCCCCACAATTAATTTGACATATCTAGTTATTACCATATATACAAACATAATATTTGAGAATATTGTATCTGAAAGTGAAAACACCAACTTCCCCTCATGTTAATCGGAGCTTGACAAGGTACATTAAAAATATGCATGTATAGAAATTTAAAGCTCAAAGAATTGATGCAAGGTTAGCAATTTAATCTGCACTAGCAATAGTAATATCAAAAGAACACATACATGTATGAGATATCTAACTTAATTCATTGCATGAGAAATATGTACCAGATGATGAAGCACAAATTATTTACTTGAGAAGGCCTTCCTGTGTGTTACTGTCATGTTAAGATGGATAAGAGAAATGAGAAGTAAGATCAGACAGCTACAGATAAAATAAAGAGAGAAAAAGCTTAAAAAACCGCAGAAAAGGGAATAGCCGAAAATTTACATAAGAAGCAGAAGATATCAAAGAGAACAACCTGAGAAAGGTTAAAAAGAGAGATACAAGAAAAAATTTAGATGAATAGGACATTGTTTTTTTATTGTTGGCTCAACTTGTGCATTATCCTTCACTATCTGAATGGAACTTCAGCAAAAAAATTTGCAAACTATTGAGAAACATCATAGTATCTGTGACATCAGTCAAAACTTATCTTTGCCTCTGAATCATGTGGCAAAGTTATCCAACAGGAGCTACTATAACTTTATCAGCTACACGTTACAGTTGTTTCGCCCTAATTTACAGATTCCTCCTCTTAGCACCGCCTATATCTTTTAATTTTTGAAAGGAGATGGATGTATTGTCCCTTTTCCACCATATGTCTTATTACATCGTGAGCCTGGGAAAGCTGTCCAGCATTTCTTAGATAACCCACTAGGGTAGTATACACCAGGAAATTGGGATTACAGCCTCTTGCTTCCATTTCTTTCAGCATCAAGCAAGCCTCCTCAAATTTCTCAGCCACACAAAGCCCGCGGATCATGGAATTGTACGTAAACACATTTGGCAACTGTCCCTTGCTCATCATGTCATTGAATATCTGCTGAGCCTTATCAATCTCTCCTGCCACAACATATCCTGTTATCAAGACCGTGTAACAAACTACATCAGGCATGCATCCGTGCTTTATCATTTCATCAAAGAAGTAATTGCAGGCTTCCAAATTGCCAGCTCGACTGAGCCCGTCAATTAATGTGGTGAAGTGGAGAACGCTTGGTTCACAACCCACTTCTTTCATATGGTTTAAAAGGTTAAGTGCTGCAAGTGGCTTGTCTCCTTTACCTAGAACATGGAGAAGAAGGTTGTAAGTATGAAAATCAGGTGGAAAACCATTGCGACCCATTTCATCAAGTAATCTGTGAAACTGGTCAAGTTTCCCCAGCCTATATTTTGCACACATGACAATGTTATAGGTTAAAGTATCAGGGGAATGACCTTCAACTAACATTTGCTGATATACCCACTCAATCAGCTTGTACTGATTTTCTACTAGTAAGGTATGTAGAATTGCATTGAACGAATGCTTGAACGGCCTATAATTAAATGTCTTCGATTTTAGAAACTTCTCGACAACCTTCTTAGCCAATCCAGCCTCCCCACATGTACATATCAATATGTTAAAAGTACGAGCAGATGTTGGGTACCCTTTCTCAATCATCTCATCCACTAATCTCCACATTGCCTTAAATTCCTCAGCCTCTGCAAAGATCTTCATTAATAGATGATAAGCATTAACTGTGTGCCTGTAGTTCTCTTGCTGACCAGACCATACAAAGAACTTGAAACCCAACTTCGCACTCCTGTTCTTGTTCACATAACTTGCTGTTTTTAATATCCCAAGAAGAACCTCTCGCACAAGAAGGCCTGAAACCCTCAATTGTAAATCATCCAAAGCTGCTTTTGCATCAAATCCTGGACCATCTTGCTGAAGAAGTTCAAGAATCTTTCGAGACTCATTTCTCACATTGTCAAGAAAACTCTGTCTTGATGAGAAGTTATGTTGGGAATGTACTCCATAGCTGTTACTTGTTTTCTGGGGACTACTTGTCTCAGAATCATTACCCAACTTTTCATCAAGACCACGATCAAAATCCAAAGTTTTCAAAGATTCACTTAAGTAATCCTCCACGCACCCATAGCCATTATCGACACCATCACCTTTGAATTGTCTACTACATAGTGCCCGAGAAATGCCACGGAAGAAAGAAAACTTCTGAATAAACTTTTCACCAAATGCGACTACAGAAAACATGGCAATAATCTATGAAGATATGGGAAAGACCCATTCTTTCCGCAGCTCAGCAATGCCCAGCAAACGTAAAATGAGACAGCAAAGGATGCGAACAACAAAGCATAAGGAATACAAATACGAAGAGCTCAGTTAGATGAGAGATATCCGATAACTGAAAACAGCTCTAACTGAATACGAATTTGAATGCCGTAAAAAGAGTGTTACTCAAGAAAGTTCTATCATCATCTAGCCATCAAAATTACTGGTAGATCCAATTGACCTCAATAAGCTAATTCAGGGTTTAAGGCTTACAACACTTACAATTGCAGTCTCCAGGCGACGGAAGGCTTACCCGTACAAACACAATTTCATCAGGAATTCTGCTCCTTACAAAAGTATGAGTTGGATTCGACTTCGAGATTTAGCCCCTGTAAAGCCCAAGAGGAGCCGCCGACGGGAAGCGAGGGGAATTATTCCAACTTCTTCCAATCTCCACAGAAAAGGAGTGCCGGTCCCGGCAGAGGCTAGGGCTCGTTTTTTTAATTTAATTTAATTTTAGTTTTATTTTTTTTAAAGGCAAAGGGTAGAGTAGAAAAATTTGGGAAATAGTAAAATCTTTTTCTGTTTTCGTCCTTAATTTTTTAATATCATTGAGAGAGAGAGACAGAGCAAACTTTCTAGACCCCGTACTCGTACCTTCATAGTAAAATTTGGATTCAGATCCATACCCTTCACGTATAAAATTTCTGGACTCAGACCCGATCCTCCAGGGTCTATGATAGGGTTTGGGTATACTCGTACCTGTATGACATTTTTTTATTTTTTTCCATGTTAAACAAAAATATATAAAACAATATATAATCTTAAAATTAAAATAATCTCCTCAACATTTCTTTCAACAAATACAAGCATTTAACATCTCTAATTTAAATTATTAAAAGTTTAAATATACCCAAAATCTTCACAGTACATTAATCTCTATTCTATATGAGTTTTTATATGTTTCACTTCCTATTAAATTATATTTTGATAAACTGATTTCCTGTTTCTACTGAGACTTATTTTCATATAATTTATCTTAATCTAAAACTGAATGCGATGCTGTATCACAAAAGGAATAGAGACTTTTTTTCCATTCTGAAATAGTAGGTTAAGTCATGAGATGTTCTGAAATAGTAGGCCAAGTCATGAGATGTGTATTAAAAGCTTGATTTTATTTGGGAATAAATTGAAACATGCAGTTTCGTAAAAATTTTTTGTATTTTATCTGTAATTTTCTTAAAAGTTTCCAAGAGCAACATGCAGTGTAATGATTGTACGGTAATGTAAAGAAAATATGTTAAAAAATTTATAAATTATAATATAATATAATATAATATAATATAATATAATATAATATAATATAATATCTATTTCTGAGGCAGAAGTAATATCTTCCGAATCATCAGAGTCTAAAAATAACTTTTCTAAAGAATCTTTCAATTCTTCACTAATATTAAGATTATTAATCTTTTGTTTCATCCTACACTTATTAGCATAGTGACCTATACGTTTACACTTATAACAGACAATATTACTTTTGTCTTTCTTTCTTTCAAGTCTATCAGACTTTCTTTTAGCTTTTTTCTCAAGCTTGGCTTGAGAATATCTGTGCTTTTTCTTTTTTTGATAAGAGTCATTTTTATGAGAGTTATAAACTTGTTTTCTTTGGGGTTGAATATCCAACCCAAATTGGCTACAAAATTGGCCTAACTGATTTCTTTCAGTTAATCTTTGCCTTTTAAGCTGTTGATTCAGCTTAATTTCATTGCATAAGGCTAAACCTTCAGTTTTGCAAGTCGTTATAAGACTGCCATAAGTATAACTTTCATAAGGAATAGAAATTTTATCTTTCCTAAGAGTTTTTCTGACTCTTTCCGCAAATAGTGGAGGTAATCCATCAATAAATTTAGCTTTCCAATGAGAGCTATTACACTCAGGCAATTCCATAACCCGATTTAGGAATTGGTCTCTATACCATCTCCAATCTGTAAGTGTTTTACACCTAGTATGTTGTAAGAGAGTCCTATTAGTCTCATTATCATCGGAAATTCTTCCAGTGAAATGTTCTAATATAGTAACAATCAGTGTATAAACTGCCTGTTCACTCTGGCTACCATTTTCTTCTTGTTTAAGAGTATGATAAATGGTGTCTTTCTCTTGAGGAGAGAGGTAATGATCCCACCAACCTTTAAGTTGGCCAAGAAAATCCTCGCAACTATCATTTTTTGCAATATTACCGTCATTATTACCAATCACTTCATGCGATCGATCGTACATTAACATACGATGGGTGAGATTATAAATCTGTTTTTCAGTATAACCATCAAGATTCCATTCATAAATGCTTTTACCATTGTAACTATTATTATTTATATATTCTTGTTCCTCATGTAGAAGGTCTACAGGAGAGGGACGTCGATAATAATTAATTCGTTGAGTGGGTCTATCAGCAAATTTGTGTAACTTATTAAGTTCATCTTGAATAACTGGTTTATAATCCTTGGTTTGGGATAATTTATTATAAAATTCATTCTCTAAAGTATTAATATTTAATTTTTTAAATTTCTGATCTATCATCTCCTCTAGATCTGACATCTTTTTTAATTTATAATTATAAATTGCAGGAGGAGGCTGCACAGGAGGAGCAGATATGACTATCGGTGGTTCTGAAGATCCAGAAGAAGATGTATCAATCTTCTGTATTAGCAAATCAATTCTCTTATGGAGAGAGAGAATTTGTTCGCCTAGAACAGTTAAACAAATATTTGTATAATTTTGTTGTTCTATAAGTTTATTAATCTGTTTAACAGTGATATGTAAAGCATCATTTTCAAAGAGTTTAGAGAATGCTGTAAAGTTTACAATATTATCGTCTTTTTCTAAAATAAAAGATTGTTGAGGAGGCCAAACTCCTTTCAAAGTATTACCATTTAAGAGTTTATAATCTCTTTCCAAAACAGAAATATAAGGTTCAATATATTTATTTATGAACCATGGAACAAATGGAAATAAGATATTATGACCCGATAAACATTTATAAAATTCTTCTGAAATATAATATTTCAAAGTATCATCAAAATTAGAGAAAAACCATTTTCTAAATGGTTCCCATTTGGGTAAATCAAATTCTTTTTTAATTTTTTGCCTGGCTTCAGATCCAGGTCTAAAATTAATTTTTTGTGTAATTTTTTGTGTATAACTCATAATGAAAAATTCATTTCTGATTCGGTTATTTCCGGATCTGTAGTAGTAAAAACACCTTTAACAATATTTGCTTTTGTTTTAAAACCTTATCCACACGATGATTATGTTCATCACGTTCACTAACTTGGGAAGTAGAAACCCTGTAAGGACTATAATCCTTATCGTCTAAGAGAGGTGAAATATAAGATCTCTCAGATCTGGTAGAATAAGTTCGTGGGATAGTCCCTGAACTAGATGGCTTAGGATCCATTTGTATATACACAATTCCTTCTGGAGTTTGTTCAATATGATCTATATTATGTTCAGTTTTTGACTGAATATAACCAGTTCTTTCTAATTTCCACTGGGGAGGCATAGGGATTTCATCCCATTTTATAATTCTTCTTGTTGAGATCTTAGATCTATTGAAATTTGTTTCTATTAAAACAGTTTCATTAATCTTTTTGTCCATTAATTTACAATTTGGATTTAATATAAATAATGGTTTATAATAAATCCTATAATAAATACATATTAATTCTGACCCAGCAATATAATTATAACCATGGGTCTTAACATTTAATGTTAAAGTGTCAAGTATTTTGACATCACTTAAAGAAAGTGAAAGATTAGGATAAACATTAAAATAGACTGGTCCATGTGCCAGACTAGATTGGATTACACCTATAAGTGATTGTTTCCAATTTAGATTTCTTGCATCTCTTAAGCATGCAATAAAACTTTCAGGTAAACCTTCCAAAGTAAGAGGTTTAAAAGCAATTTGCACTAATCCAATATGAATGAATTTATAGAGATCTTTATATCGATGTATATCATTTAAGGATAACAATTTAAGTTCAGTTTCTTCATTATCTAAAGAGACTGATTCTTCAATAGTTTTAACTACTTGTTTCAAACCCAATTTTTCAAAGGTTCCTAACTGATAAACAGTTTTCATATCAACTCTTGGAATTGTCCACTTATTAAGTGCTTCCAAGTTTTCAGGAATATCCATCTCGTGTTTAGAAACATTTTTAATGTGTCTCTTTTCTCTTAATAAATTCATGTGAATTTATGGAAAAATCATGTTAAACTATGAATCCCATATATCATAGCAAGAAGATGGCTCTGATACCAAACGAGGTCCGAAGAGTAGCTTAGTCATCTATGTAAGATTACAGAGTTAAGGTAAAGATTTTACATGAAATCTGGACCCGTCAACCTAATTAGCAAAGAATAAAACCGGGATCAACGCCTTAATTCGCCTTCACTCAACGGCTTCCAACAGGCTAACCCTTATTCTTTTACTGATTAAGGCCAGTTCCAAAGTTCATAACCCATCTGAAATCTTACATTAGACTTTTAGCCATCCGAACAAAATAAGGATCGTCACAACCTAATTAGCATGATATATAGGAGACCATAGTTTAACATGAAAGGATTTAGCCTTCCATTAGGCTAATCCTAAATGCAATAATATAAAAATACAGAATAAGAATAAGACAAAGAGAATAAGAAAAAGAGATTACCAGGGATGAAGAAGAAAACTGAAAACTTCTTATTGATAAAATTTGTACAAGGAGAGGGAGAGGGAGAGTACTACTAAGGTCTAGTATCTAGTTGTGTGTAATCTCACAAGAGCATTCTTTCAGAATTTGCTCATAATACTGTCTCTGTTTATATGATGTAGCTGTGTATGATGCCACATCAAGATGTCTCTGTTTATATGATGTAGCTGTGTATGATGCCACATCAAGATATCTGTTCATCAACAACCAAGGATTCTCTTTCCATTGTAAATCCTTTGGTTCTAAAAGAAATATCATTTCTTTGTGGGGATGAGTATAATAAGAGGGTTTAGGATCCTCTTCTGATAGCACCTTTGCATAGGATGAGGAAGAAGCTTCACCTTCCTTCTGTTGTTGAGAAGCAAGATACTGCCGTTTGAATTCTTCATATAACGAAGCTTCATTCTCTGGAATATGAGTCAGAGTTTGGGTTATTAACTTCTTATTGCCATGCTGAATGATGACATTCTTTTCTTTTGGCTGAGAAGTATGACCTCTGCCTCGGCCTTTGCTGCGAGGATTATTTCCCCTGCCCTGCATGCTGTAAATATTCACGGGTTAGAAAATCAGGAAGATTATTATCTTCACCTTTCTTATAAATAATATCAAAATCAAATGGGGCTAAATGAGCTTGCCATCTAGCAAACATCTGTTTAGAAACATCATGCTTAAAATCTTTATTAAACATAAATTTTGCCGCTTGGCAATCTGTTATAACAGTAAATTTTTTATTATATAAATCATCTTGAAATTTTAAGATACTTTTAACAATTACTAAGATTTCTTTAGCAACTGTTGCATAATTTTTCTGACTATCAGTCCATTTGCCAGAATAATATCTGACTAGATGAGGTGTGTTATTAACAGGACAAATTTGGGTTAAAATACCTCCATAGCCAATATCAGAAGCATCTGTTTCTATAATTTTGTTCCAAGTAGGATTTGCTAAAACCAAACAAGGCAGGGATTTAACCCTTGCTTTTATTCTTTTGACTGTCTCAGTATGCTGAGAAGTCCATGGTTTAGGCTTCTTCTTCAATCTATCATATAAGATAGCTGTTTCTGAAGCTAGATTTTTATAATAAGGCGAAATATAATTTAAACTGCCTAAAAACCTTTGCAATTGTGTTTTATCCAGTATTTCATCTGGAAATTTAGAAGCAAACTCTATACTTCTATTAATAGGAATTATTTTCCCCCTTTCAATATTGTGACCTAAAAATCGAATATTGGTTTGGAATAAAACCATTTTAGGTTTGGATATAACTAAACCATTTTGTATAACCAATTTCTTAAAAATGTCTAAATGTTCAAAATGTTGTTGAACATTTTTAGAGAATACTAGGATATCATCTATATAAACTAATATGAAATCACTGTAGGGTATGAATATATCATTCATAATCTTCTGAAATTCAGAAGGGGCATTTTTCAAGCCAAAAGGCATCACTTTCCATTCAAAGTGGCCTATAGGAACATTAAAAGCGGTTTTATACTGGTCTTCTTCAGCTATCTGAATTTGCCAGTATCCTGATTTTAAATCAAATTTCGAAAATATTAAAGCCTCATATAAGCGATCTAATAAATCCTTTTTATTAGGGATAGGATGTCGAATCCATTTTAATACCTTATTAAGAGGTTTATAATTAATAACCAATCGGGGTACCCCTCGTTCGATTTCACTATTTTTATTAACATAAAATCCTGTACATGACCAGGGTGAGTTTGACTCTTTTATCAATTTTTTATTTAATAAGGAAGCTATTTCTTCCTTGCATAATTCTAAATATGTAGAATTCATTTGACAAGGTCTTGCCTTGGTCGGAATCTGTCTTTCATTAAAGTCATCAATATAAGGAAGTTTAACTTCATGCTTCTTGCGATTCCAAAAAGCATTTGGATGATCATTGCAAATATCTACAGAAATATGATGCTGTAGTTTTTTAATTTTGTCCTGTAATTTAGGATTTTGCAAAACTTCTTCGATTGTAAAAGAAGTGATTTCAAAATTTATAAAATTAATTTGATTTTGTTTTCTTAAAATGAAATCTTTAATATCATTTACAAATCTGGTATTTGGTTCAGTTATAAATTGAAAAGAAACAGGTTTGTTTTCAAAAGTACCTGTAAGACGATCAATTCCTATATAAGTAATAGGGAAAATCTTTTTTTATAAAAGGAGTACCAAGTATAACTTGGTTAGTTATATTCTTAGCCAATAAAAAGCTTTCAGGAATACAAACTTGATTATTACAAATATATGCTTGTGGTAATTTAAAATTTATTTGTAAACGATCACCACCTGCATGTCTTAAACTATGAGTAGTTTTTTGAAAATATTTTGTAGGAATTAAACCTTCTTGTATAACACTAACATCTGCACCTGTATCAATAAGGGCAGTAAATTCTTTAATTTCATCCTTAGCTATAAGCAAGGTAATTTTTACATAAAACTTAAATGATGTGATCATATCAAGAGCAGTTAAGAAATGCTCTTCTCCAATCTTATTAAGATTGTCAAAAAGATTTGGTGTAATCAAAGTATAATCTTTTTTAGTTTCTTTAGTTTCTAAGTTAGAAACTCTAATATCAAGATTTTTATTTATCTGTTTTAACATCTTGATTTCATCTTTAAGATTATTTAATTCTCCGTACAAATCTTTTAACGTCGTAGGTGTTTGATGAGAATCCTCATATCTTTGCTTCATAAGTTTATAAACTTCTGTCATAGAATAAGGAGTATTATTAGGAATAAATTCCTCTTCTTTTTTCGTATTATGAGTACTAGTTGATGGAATATCATCTAGATTTTCTATAATTCTAGACCTTAACTCTTGGTCTTTTATAGATTTTAAGAATTCTAGAATATGATTCTGAGTTAAAACATTTATGTCTGAATCTTTAAATTGAGCTATCAATTTGTAGTAGTCATCATCTGAGGTTTCTTTTTCAGAATTACTACTTCCTTGTTTACAAGGAGACATAAGAAAACTTCAAACTTCTTATTGATAAAATTTTACAAGGAGAGGGAGGAGGAGAGTACTACTAATGTCTGGTAATCTCTTATTCTCTTATTATTTCTTTAAATTCTGTATATTTTATTTTACATCTTTGTTGTATTTAGGATTAGCCTAATGAAAGGCTAAATCCTTTCATGTTAAACTATGGTCTCATATATATCATGAGAATTATGTTGTGAAGATCCTTATTTTTTCCGATTAGCTAGAAGTCTCATGTAAGAATTCAGAATGGGTTATGAACTTTGGAACTGGCCTTAATTATTAAAAGAATAAGGGTTAGCATGTTCAAAGCCATTGTGTGAAGGCGTATTAAGGCGTTGATCCCGGTTTTATTCTTTGATAATTAGGTTGACGGATCCAGATTTCATGTAAAATTTGTACCTTAATTCGGATTTCGGACATAGATGACTAGAGGGCTATCAATCGGAGCTCATATGGTATCAGAGCCATCTAATTTCTATGATATATGTGATTCCTAGTTTAACATGACCTATTCTTTATAACTTCACATGAATTTATTAAGAGAAAAGAGAAACATTAAAAATGTTTCTAAACAAGAAATGGATATTCCTGAAAACTTGGCAGCACTTAATAAGTGGACAATTCCAAGGGTTGATTTGAAAACTGTCTATCAGTTAGGAACCTTTGAAAAATTGGGTTTGAAACAAGTAGTTAAAACTACTGAAGAATCAGTTTCTTTAGATAATGAAGAAACTGAGATCAAATTACTATCATTAAATGATATACATAGATATAAAGATCTATATAAATTCATTCATATTGGATCAGTGCAAATTGCATTTAAACCTCTCACCTTAGAGGGTCTACCTGAAAGTTTTATTGCATGCTTAAGAGATGCAAGAAATCTAAATTGGAAGCAATCACTTATAGGTGTAATTCAATCTAGTCTGGCGCATGGACCAGTCTATTTTAATGTTTATCCTAATCTTTCACTGTCTTTAAGTGATGTCAATATACTTGACACCTTAACATTAAATGTTAAGACTCATGGTTATAATTATATTGCTGGATCAGAATTGATATGTATCTGTTATAGAATTTATTACAAACCATTATTTACATTAAATCCTAATTGTAAATTAATGGATAAAAAGCTTAATGAAACTGTTTTAATAGAAACGAATTTCAATAGATCTAAGATCTCCACAAGAAGAATCATCAAATGGGATGAAATTCCTATGCCTTCCCAGTGGAAACTGGAAAGAACTGGTTATACCCAGTCAAAGACTGAACATAATATTGATCATATTGAACAAACTCCAGAAGGTATTGTTTATATCCAGATGGATAATACTCCATCTCGATCGGGTGCTATCCCAAGGACTTACTCTACCAGATTTGAGCGTTCTTATATTTCACCTCTCTTAGAAGATAAGGATTATCTTCCTTACAGGGTTTCTACTTCCCAAGTAAGTGAGCATGATGAGAATAATCATCGTGTGGATAAAGTTTCAAAAACAAAAGAAAATATTGTTAAAGGTGTTTACAATACTAAAGATCCGGAGATAACCGAATCGGAAATGAATTTTTCATTATGAATTATACATCCAAAATTGATTTTAGACCTGGATCTGAAGCCAGGCAAAAAATTAAAAAAGAATTTGATTTGCCAAGATGGGAACCATTTAGGAAGTGGTTTTTCTCTAATTTTGATGATATTTTAAAATATTCTATTTCCGAAGAATTTTATAAATGTTTATCTTATCATAATATGTTATTTCCTTTTGTCCCATGGTTCATGAATACATACATTGAACCTTACATTTCTGTTTTAGAAAGAGATTATAAGCTCTTAAATGGTAATATTATGAAAGGAGTTTGGCCTCCTCAACAACCTTTTCTTTTAGAAAAATAAAATACTGTTGTTAGTTTTTCAGCATTTTCTAAACTTTTTGAAAATGATACTTTACATATTACTGTTAAACAAATTAATAAACTTATAGAACAACAAAATTATACAAAAAATTGTTTAACTGTTCTAGGCGAACAAATTCTCTTTCTTCATAAGAGAATTGATTTCTTATTACAGAAGATTGATACATCTCCTTCTGAATCCTTAGAACATAAGGCAGTCATATCTGCTCCTCCTTTGCAGCCTCCTCCTGAAATTCAAAATTATAAATTAAAAAAGATGTCAGATCTAGAAGAAATGCTAGATCAGAAATTTAAAAAATTAAATATTAATACTTTAGAAAATGAATTTTCTGATAAATTATCCGAGACAAAGGATTATAAGCCTGTTATTAAAGATGAACTTAATAAGTTATATCGGTTTGCTGATAGGCCAACTCAAAGAATTAATTATTATAGACGTCCCTCTCCAGTAGATATTCTACATGAGGAACAAGAGTATATAAACAATAACAGTTATAATGGTAAAAGTATTTATGAATGGAATCTCGATGGTTATACTGAAAAACAGATTTATAATTTGACACATCGAATGCTGATGTATAGTACTGTCAGTAAACTGATTGGTAACAGTGATAGTAATATTGCAAAAATGATAGTTGCAGGTTTTACTGGCCAACTTAAAGGTTGGTGGGATCATTATCTCTCTTTCCAAGAAAAGGAAACCATCTATCATACTCTGAAACAAGAAGAAAATGGTAATACTAGTGAACAAGCAGTTTATACATTGATTGTCACTATATTAGAACATTTCACCGGAAGAATTTCAGATGATAATGAGACTAATAGGACATTATTACAAAATACTAGGTGTAAAACACTTACAGATTGGAGATGGTATAAAGACCAATTCCTTAATAGGGTTATGGAATTACCTGAGAGTAATAGCTCTCATTGGAAATCTAAATTCATTGATGGATTACCTCCATTATTTGCTGAAAGAGTACGAAAAGCTCTTAGGAAGGATAAAATCTCTATTCCTTATGATAGTTATACTTATGGCAGCCTTATAGCGACTTGCCGAACGGAAGGTTTAGCCTTATGTAATGAAATTAAATTAAATCAACAGCTTAAAAAGCAACGACTAACTGAGAGAACTCAGTTAGGACAATTTTGTAGCCAATTTGGGCTGGATATTCCCTCACACAGACGAGTAGTTCATAACTCCAAAAATGATACACATATAGATGTACATTATAAAAAGAAAAAGAAAAGATATTCTCAAGCTAAGCTAGAGAAAAAAGCTAAGAGAAAGTCTGATAGACTTGAACGAAAGAAAGATAAAAGTAATATTGTTTGTTATAAGTGTAAACGCATAGGTCACTACACTAATAAGTGTAGAATGAAGCAAAAGATTAATAATCTTAATATTAGTGAAGAATTGAAAGATTCTTTAGAAAAATTATTTTTAGACTCTGATGACTCTGAAGACATAACTTCAGCATCAGAAATTGATCATATTTCTGCTTCTTCAGAAGAGTCAGATGAAAATATGTGTCCTTGTAAACAAGGAACTAGTGAATCTGAACAAGAAGCTGATTACTATAAATTAATATCTCAATTTAAAGATTCAGATATTAATGTGTTAACTAATAATCATATTCTAGAATTTTTAAAATCTATTAAAGACCGAGAATTAAGGTCTCGAATCATAGGGAATCTGGATGATATTCCATCTACCAGTACTCATAGTACTAAGACAGAAGAAGAATTTATTCCTAATAATAACCCTTATTCTATGACAGAAGTTTATAAACTTATGAAACAAAGATATGAAGATTCTAATAAAACTCCTGCCACATTAAATGACTTGTATGGAGAAATAAATAATCTTAAAGATGAAATCAAGATGTTAAAACAAATAAATAAAAATCTTGATATTAGAGTTTCTAATTTAGAAACCAAAAAAGATTATACTTTGGTTACACCAAATCTTTTTGACAATCTTAATAAGATTGGTGAAGAGCACTTTTTAACTGCTCTAGATATGATTACATCATTCAAATTCTATGTAAAAATTACTTTGCTAATAGCTCAGGATGAAATTAAAGAATTTACTGCATTAATTGATACAGGTGCCGATATCAGTGTTATACAAGAAGGGTTAATCCCTACTAAATATTTTCAAAAAACAACTCATAGTTTGCGTCATGCTGGTGGTGATAGGTTACAAATTAATTTTAAACTACCACGAGCATATATTTTCAATAATAAAGTTTGCATTCCTGAAAGCTTTTTATTAGCTAAAAATATTACTAACCAAGTTATACTTGGTACTCCTTTTATTAAAAAGATTTTTCCTATTACTTATATCGGAACTGATTGTCTCACAGGTACTTTTGAGAATACACCTGTTACTTTTCAATTTATAACTGAACCAAACACAAGATTTATAAATGAGATTAAGGATTTCATCATACGAAAACAAAACCAAATCAATTTCATAAATTTTGAAATTAACGCTTCTACAATAGAAGAAGTTTTACAAAATCCGAAATTACAGGATAAAATTAAAAAACTACAGAATACTATCTCTGAAGAAATTTGTAATGAGCATCCAAATGCTTTTTGGAGCCGTAAGAAACATGAAGTTAAACTTCCCTATAATGATGACTTCGATGAAAGTCAGATCCCTACTAAGGCAAGACCTTGCCAAATGAATTCTAAATATTTAGAATTATGTAAAGAAGAAATAGCTTCTTTGTTAAATAAAAAATTGATAAAAGAGTCCAACTCGCCCTGGTCTTGTACAGGTTTCTATGTTAATAAACATAGTGAAATAGAAAGAGGGGTTCCTAGATTGGTGATTAATTATAAACCTCTCAATAAGGTATTAAAATGGATTAGACATCCTATTCCTAATAAAAAGGATTTATTAGACCGATTATATGCGGCCTTAATCTTTTCCAAATTTGATTTAAAATCAAGATATTGGCAAATTCAGATAGCTGAAGATGACCAATATAAAACAGCTTTTAATGTTCCTATCGGCCACTTTGAATGGAAAGTGATGCCTTTTGGCTTGAAAAATGCCCCTTCTGAATTTCAGAAGATTATGAATGATATATTCATACCATACAGTGACTTTATATTAGTCTATATAGATGATATCTTAGTATTCTCTAAGAATGTTCAACAACATTTTGAACATTTAGACATTTTTACGAAATTGGTTGTACAAAATGGTTTAGTTATATCCAAACCTAAAATGGTTTTATTTCAAACCAATATTAGATTTCTGGGTCATCATATTGAAAAGGGAAAAATAATTCCTATTAATAGAAGTATAGATTTTGCTTCTAAATTTCCAGATGAAATTCTGGATAAAACACAATTGCAACGATTTGTAGGCAGTTTAAATTATATTTCGCCTTATTATAAAAATCTCGCTTCAGATACAGCCATCTTATATGATAGGTTAAAAAAGAAGCCTAAACCATGGACTTCTCAGCATACTGAGACAGTCAAACAGATTAAAGCAAGGGTTAAATCTTTGCCTTGTTTGGTTTTAGCCAACCCTACTTGGCAAAAAATTATAGAAACCGATGCCTATGATATTGGTTATGGCGGTATTTTAACCCAACTTTGTCCTGTTAATAACAAACCACATTTGGTCAGATATCATTCTGGCAAATGGACTGATAGTCAGAAAAATTATGCAACTGTTGCTAAAGAAATTTTAGCTATTGTTAAATGTATATTAAAATTCCAAGATGATATATATAATCAGAAATTTATTGTTAAAACAGACTGCCAAGCAGCCAAATTTATGTTTAATAAAGACTTTAAGCATGATGTTTCTAAACAGATGTTTGCTAGATGGCAAGCTCATTTAGCTCCCTTTGATTTTGATATTATTTATAAGAAAGGTGAAGATAATAATCTTCCTGATTTTCTAACACGTGAATATTTACAGCATGCAGGGCAGGGGCAATAATCCTCGCGGTCACGGCAGAGGCAGAGGTCATACCTCTCAGCCTAAAGACAAGAATGTCATCATTCAGCATGGCAAACAAAAGCTGATAGCTCAAAATCTGACTCATATTCCAGAGAATGAAGCTTCGTTATATGAAGAATTCAAAAGGCAGTATCTTGCGACACAACAACAGAAGGAAGGTGAAACCTCTTCCTATGCACAGGTGTTATCTGAAGAGGATCCTAAACCCTCTTATTATACTCATCAGCAAAAGGAAATCATATTTCTGTTAGAACCAAAAGATTTACAATGGAAGGATAATCCATGGTTGTTGATGAACAGATATCTGGATGTGGCCTCTTATACAGCTACATCATATAAACAACGACAGTATTATGAGCAAATTCTTAAAGAATGCTCTTGTGAGATAACACATTTTTATCCTGGAGGTATTAAAACAGGAAATATTTATAATTTCATCAAAATCGTCATTAAACGGATTTTAGCTATCGAAGAGTGGGGTATTTCTCCTCTCCGAGAAAGGGAATTCATAATTCCTGGAACAAAAAATGTTCTTAAATATAATTATTGGGATTATATTGATGCTTTTCATAAAGCATTTTTATATGAAAATTTAACCAAGAAACATACTTGGTTAATCAAAATTTGTGGGAATGTTTATAATAATCCCTTACCCAGTTGGCTTTTAACATGGTGGACTACCTATGGTACATCAGGCCAAATTCTTCTTGAGAAGTTTAAAACTTTATATGGAGAATGGATTACTATATCCCCAAAAGTCGCTGATTATATCAGTTTGGACTTAGCATCAGAAGATATTGCTTCTTTGCTTTTCTTTATAGAATTTTCTATTCCCTGGGTCTGGAAATGGACTCCAGAATTGGGTTATACCCAACAAAATATACCATGTATACGTCGAGCTACTCATAGTAGATTCTGGGATCGATTACTCAAATTTGATCCTGAGACAAAAGCCATTCATGGCCAAAATATTCTGGATGAAATCCAGTACAAGGTTGCCTTATATAAACAAAAGCAAGCCACTGGTGATGTGAAACAGACTAATCCTTTCAGCCAGTTAGCTTCAATGTTAAAACTACAAAAAGATGTTATACCCAAAGAAGATTTAATCAAATCTTATATGCAAGAATTGAAAAAGGAGCTTATTAAAAATCTGCTCCCTGCAGACAAGACTGATATCTCTATGGCAGGCTCTTCCAATGAAGACTGTTTAGCAGGGGAATCACAAGACCCTGATGATGATATGCTGGAAGATGACCTTGATGAAGATAAAATTGACCATATGGTCAATGACATTGAAGATGCTGCACGACAAGCAATAAAGTAAAAGCCTGCCGACACCCATGTGACTGCAGCCCCACACAATTTGTCATTTGTGTCCTGGAAGGACCCATTTCATAGAATTATAGACTTCAATGATATGCAATAGTGCTAGGCATTATTCGGATTTCAAAATCCTTTGTAATAGAATAGGAAAACTAGTTGGCGTCCGCTCTCCTCCTTGTCTATAAAAGGAAGAGAAGTCTTCATAAGGAGGACACCACTAGACATCACCAGACATTAGTAGTACTCTCCTCCTCCCTCTCCTTGTAAAATTTTATCAATAAGAAGTTTGAAGTTTTCTTCTCTAATCCCTGGTAATCTCTTATTCTCTTATTATTTCTTTAAATTCTGTATATTTTATTTTACATCTTTGTTGTATTTAGGATTAGCCTAATGAAAGGCTAAATCCTTTCATGTTAAACTATGGTCTCATATATATCATGAGAATTATGTTGTGAAGATCCTTATTTTTTCCGATTGGCTAGAAGTCTCATGTAAGAATTCAGAATGGGTTATGAACTTTGGAACTGGCCTTAATTATTAAAAGAATAAGGGTTAGCCTGTTCAAAGCCGTTGTGTGAAGGCAATATAATATAATATAATATAATCAGGTCCGGTGGTAGTCATCCATGGAAGACTCAGGTTATAGGTACAAATTTTACAT
The DNA here is from genome assembly GCA_028651295.1 of Catharanthus roseus. Lineage (NCBI taxonomy): Eukaryota > Viridiplantae > Streptophyta > Magnoliopsida > Gentianales > Apocynaceae > Catharanthus > Catharanthus roseus. Next base: position 2,138,330 of record JAPQWS010000116.1, read on the forward strand.
AAAATCCAGATCCGTCAGCATAATTATCAAAAGATAAAACCGGGATCAACGCCTTACCACGCCTTCACAACGGTTTCAAACAGGCTAACCCTTATCTTTTGTAATAATTATGGCCAGTTCCAGATCTTATAACCCAAACCATGAATCTTTACATAAGACTACTAGCCAACCAGAGAAAATAAGGATCTTAACAACATAATTATAATGATATATATGATATCATAGTTTAACATGGAAGGATTTAGCCTTCCATTAGGCTAATCCTAAAATATATAAATTTATTAACAAAATAAAATAAGAAATAAGAAAATAAGACGTACCAGGGATATAAAGAGAACACTTGAAAACTCTTGTATTAAATATGAAACCTTTACAATGGAAGAGGAGAGCGAAGTAGAGAATTCTATCTATGAGGTCCTGCCTTGTATGAAGGAGAATGCCTTCTTTTATAGACAAGGGAAAAGGCGGACGAACGAGTCTATGTATTACAATTTACAAATGGATTTGAAATCCGCAATAATAGCTATTACTATTACATGGGTCCCTATAAAGGACAATAATAGAGATATTACAATAAGATAAGGTCCGCACTACTTTAACTTTTGTCAGGCAGCATCTTCAATATTTTTGACCATTTGGTCAATATCTTCTTGAGAAAAATCCTCCATATCTGGATTTTGGGATTCCCCGGCGAGACAGTCGTCATTTGATGAGCCTATCATAGATACATCAGTTTTTTCTTCTTCTGGAAGCAAATTTTTAACCAGCTCCCTTTTTAATTCCTCCATATAAGATTTAATCAATTCTTCTTTTGATATAACATCTTTTTGTAGCTTTATTTTAGTAGTAATATGATGGAACAGACTAAGAGATTTAATCTCTCCTTGTTCTTTCATGCGTCTATAAGACTCATTATGAATCTGGATTTCATCCAAAATATTCTTGCCATAAATTTCTTTTGTTTCTAGGTCTGTTTTAATTAATCTATCCCAGAATCTACTATAAGTAGTTCGTTTTAAACACGGTATATTTTGAGGAGTATAACTCACATCAGGGGTCCATTTCCACACCCAGGGTATGGAAAATTCAATAAAGAATATCATTGAGGCTATTTCCTCAGAATATTGATCCATACTGATATAATCATGGACTTTTGGGGAGATATTAACCCATTCAGCATATAATGCTTTGAATTTGTCAGGGAGTATTTTCCCAGATGTTCCATATATGGTCCACCAATGTAAGAACCAATTTGGTAATGGGCTGTTATAAATATTGCCACAGATTTTAATCAGCCAAGTATGTTTCCTGATAGGATTTTCATATAAGAATGCTTTATAAAAGACATTCATATAATCCCAATAATTATATTTTAAAGGAATTTTTGTGTCAGGAATTATAAATTCCCTTTCTTTCAGAGGGGAAATACCCCATTCTTCAATGGATATAATTCTTTTAATAATAATCTTGCTAAAGTTATAAACTTTTGCATCAGTATGACCACTTGGGTAAAAATGCGTTATATCGCAAGAGTTGACTTTAAGTATTTGCTCATAGTATAACCTGTGTTTATAAGATGTCACGGCATATGCCGATGTATCCAGGTAACGTTGCATCAATAACCATGGATCATATTTCCATTGTAGATCTTTATTCTCTAAAAGAAATATAATTTCTTTATGAGAATGAGTATAATAAGAAGTTGTATTATCTTCTTCAGAGGATATAACCTGAGCATATGAACTTGTGGAGGAGGTTTGACCTATCTGTTGTTGTTTTGTAGCAAGATACTGCTTTTTGAATTCCTCATATAAGAGGGCTTCATCATCATTCATATTGGCAATATTTTCAGCTATAAGCTGTTTATTGCCTCTTTGTATAATAACATTTTTGCCTTTGGCTTGAGAGGTATGACCTCTCCCGCGTACTCGGAGATTATTTCCCCTGCCCTGCATGCTGTAAAAATTCACGAGTTAAGAAATCAGGAAGATTATTTTCTTCACATTTTTTATAAATAATATCAAAATCGAATGGGGCGAGATGAGCCTGCCACCTTGCAAACATTTGTTTGGATACATCATGTTTAAAATCTTTATTAAACATAAATTTTGCTGCTTGGCAGTCTATTTTAACAAGAAATCGTTGATTATATAAATCATCTTGGAATTTTAAAATACATTTTACAATAGCTAAGATTTCTTTAGCTACAGTTGCATAATTTCTTTGACTTTCAGTCCATTTGCCAGAATGATACCTGAGTAAATGTGGTCGGTTATTAACGGGACAAATTTGGGTTAGAATACCTCCATATCCTATATCAGAGGCATCTGTTTCTATAATTTTCTTCCAAGTAGGATTGACTAATATTAAGCAAGGCAAAGTTTTAATTTTTTCTTTAATCCTTTTGACTGTCTCATTATGTTGAGAAGTCCAAGGCTTAGGATTCTTTTTTAATCTATCATATAAAATAGTTGTATCTGAAGCTAAATTTTTATAATAAGGGAGAATATAATTCAAACTTCCTAAAAATCTCTGTAATTGAGTTTTATCCAGAATTTCATCTGGAAATTTAGAAGCAAAATCTATACTTCTATTAATAGGAATTATTTTTCCTTTTTCAATATTATGACCTAAAAATTGAATATTTGTTTGAAATAAAACCATTTTGGGTTTTGATATGACTAATCCATTTTGTATAACTAATTTTTTAAAAATATTCAAATGTTCAAAATGTTGTTGAACCGTTTTAGAAAATACTAAAATATCATCAATGTAGACTAATATAAAGTTACTGTAAGGAATGAATATATCATTCATAATCTTCTGAAATTCAGAAGGGGCATTCTTAAGTCCAAAAGGCATCACTTTCCATTCAAAGTGGCCAATAGGAACATTAAAAGCTGTTTTATATTGGTCAGCTTCAGCTATCTGAATCTGCCAATATCCTGATTTTAAATCAAACTTAGAAAAGATTAAAGCCTCATATAATCTATCTAATAAATCCTTTTTATTAGGAATTGGATGTCTAATCCATTTTAATACCTTATTGAGAGGTTTATAATTTATAACCAATCTTGGTACTCCTCTTTCAATTTCACTATGTTTATTAACATAAAACCCTGTACAAGACCAAGGCGAGTTTGACTCTTTTATTAATTTTTTATTTAGTAAAGAAGCTATTTCTTCTTTACATAATTCTAAATATTTAGAATTCATCTGACAAAGGCGTGCCTTTGTCGGAATTTGATTTTCTTTAAAATCATCCGTATAAGGAAGGGTTACCACATGCTTTTTTCTATCCCAAAAAGCATTAGGATGATCATTACAGATTTCTACAGAAATAGTATTCTGAAGTCTTTTCCTGTAATTTAGGATTTTGTAAAACTTCTTCAATAGTGGAAGAGTTTATTTCAAAATTTATAAAATTAATTTGATTTTGTTTACGTAAAATGAAATCTTTAATCTCATTTACAAATCTTGTATTTGGTTCAGTTATAAACTGAAAAGTGACTGGAGTGTTTTCAAAAGTACCTATTAGGCAATCTGTTCCTATATGAGTAATAGGAAAAATCTTTTTTATAAAAGGGGTTCCAAGTATAACTTGGTTAGTTATATTTTTAGCTAATAAAAAGCTTTCTGGAATGCAAACTTTATTATTACAAATATATGCACGTGGTAGTTTAAAATTAATTTGTAATTTTTCACCACCTGCATGACGCAAACTATGAGTTGTTTTTTGAAAATATCTGGTTGGAATTAATCCTTCCTGTATAACACTGATATCTGCACCTGTATCAATTAATGCAGTAAATTCTTTGATTTCATCATGATTTATTAATAATGTAATTTTAACATAGAACTTAAAAGATGTAATCGTGTCTAAAACAGTTAGAAAATTATCTTCACCAATCTTATTAAGATTGTCAAATAAATTTGGTGTAACCAAAGTATAATCTTTTTTAGTTTCTAAATTAGAAACTCTAACGTCTAAATTTTTATTTATCTGTTTTAACATTTTAATCTCATCTTTAAGATTATAGTTCTCATCTTGTTGTTCTCTGCTGTTTCTCAAACATCTTTCACTCTGATTGGGAACGTTTGCTTATGTAGGTTGCTAAAGAATATTGTGAGCAGTTGGGTGTTGATGCTTGTATCAAGCTCTTTGAACAATTCAAGTCCTATGGAGGATTGTACTTCTTCTTGGGCTCATACCTGAGCTCAAGGTAATCTATACATTGAAGAAAGAGCTCCTTTTATTTTGGAGAAGGGTTATATTTAGGCTCTACTAAAAGGGTTTTTTCTTAGTTTTTATTATATATATTATTATTTTATTAATATAGGTATACAGGTATACGAGTTTGGGCATCATCATATCCTACCCAGACCCTTATAACAGAATAAATACGGATACGGGTCCGCGGGTATAAAAATAAAATCTTACCCGCTAAAAATGAGTATAGATCCATACGGGTAAGACCCGCTCCTTTTACAGCCCTAGCACATGGTATGCCACTAGGGGCTTGGAATCTTAACAAATCAGTAACATATTTAGACAACAAACACAGTCTTGTGCCAACAAGCAGCATTACAAATGCTTCCTCATATAAGAACTTGTTCTGCAACTTTCAAATCTAATGGCAAGCTAATTGAAACAATATGGACCAAACCACTCCCGTCCCTCTACAATACCAATCACAAGAAACATTCCAATCTAACAAGACAGAATTTCCCTATGAGAGAAGATTTGTTCAACACGGTCAAGAAGAGGAAATAACTTTGAAATAGGAATCACCTTATGATAGTCCCTACGAACATGCACGGCAGACTAAATCTGCCCACCACACATAGGGATGGCAAAAAGAGCGACTGGGGGAATGGACCCTATGCCTCGGTCCCATTCCCACCTCCTTATCTTGTCCCCATCTCCAACTCATCCCCGTGCTTGGGTATGAAAATCATCCCCATTCCTAACCTATCACCGCGCTCGAGATGAAATCTAGCCCCATCCCCGCCAAACCCACTAGGGAATTGGAGACCCAAGCGGGGAACTAGATGTCTTATTTTCAATGATCCTATTAAACACGAAGTAATATTATGCATGTCACAAAATGATATAAATTAAAACTTTAAAAAATAATACAAGTAATAATCTTTAAAAAGAAACGTCTAACCATGTGCATTAATTAAAAAAGCTCATAAGATATGATTCAACAATCTTCAACCTAAATAATATATACCAAAAGTCCAATGACATAAGTTCAATAAAAGAAGTGCCAAAATTCAATAACATAAGTGCAGTAATAAAGTGAAATAACAAGAGTGAATAATCTTCAGATGCACAAGTGGCAAGTTCGTTGAAATCTTCATTGATCAATCAAGATCAATCGAACAAATCTTTTTTTATTTTTAGTATTTAATGGTATTTTACTTAATATATATATATATATATATAATAGGGATGAGTGAGATGAATTAGGGGTGGGGATGAGGAGAACGTGAACCGTGTCCCCAACCTGTCCCAAGTTTAGGTACAAAATTCATCTCAATCCCCACTTGGCTCCCCATTCAAACGGGTAAAGATGGGTTAGGGGCAGGTGGGTACCCAGTTAGACCCGCCCTATTTCCATCCCTAACCACACATCTCACATCTTGGGTCAGGCCTAATACCTTTATTAAATAAATGCTAATTTGCCTTCAAACCCCCATGATGTGCCTACCACAACAAAAGTGGACACCGCTGAGGGCCACTCCCTCTCCAAAATTTCTTCCATGCATCTCCATCACCATTCTCTATCGGATTTATCAAATCAAAAGCAGAGGAGGTAGTGAACATCTTATTTCCAGTTGTTTGCCACCGTAGCACATCTACTGCAGTCTTGGCTGGTTCAAAGAGACCAAAGCCAGAGTGTTCAAAATTGATGTAGGCAACAAAGAGCTCAACCAGGCAAAATTCAAAGTAGATCCCTGCCAATAATTTTGCACCTTTCACCGTATTTCCTCCGCTGGAACCGGTGCAACTATCAAGTTTAGCAGGTGACTCTATCCCGACAATATATCCACCCAAAACTTAGCATTGCATCCATCTCCTACCTCCTATCCCAAGACATGTCGTAATAATTTATACCCCTCAACCATGCTCTGCCAGGTATGCAACGGAGTTCTTCACTGCCGTCCAAAATCCACATCCATAATTGTACTAAAGCTTGCCTGAAAGACTCTTACCCATAGAGTATTATCTTCCTTCAAGAAACGCTATGAAAGCTTCACTAGGGAGACCAAATTAAGATCCCATAAATCCCGAATCCCCAATCAACTAGAAGGCTTAGGTCGACATACCTTTTTCCATGCAATAGTATGCATATTCTGCTACCCCTCTGAGCTACCCCAAAGAAAATCCCGAATAATTCTTGTGAGTTAGTTTAAAAGTCTATCTTTTATTTTATAAAATTTGTTAATAAACTTATTATGAAATGAACGTAACAAATAAATTGTATTATAATGTGTACATATGATCTTGGGTCTTTAGAGCCTTCCAATGTATCTTTAATTTTTTAATACTAGCTATGTTTCCCATGCTTGAAGCACGGGTGGATGTTAAGGAAATATATATTATACATGTCACTAACTTATTAAAAAGTACAATTTTTATAGCATTTATGATTCAAATATTATAAGTATTTAACGAACATATTGTTTACAAGGAATTCTTTCCTACAAAATATTAAAAGCAAACAAAATGGAATTTAGTAACAAATAATAATTTATAAATTTGAAGAATGGTTACAATCTTTAGATAATTCTCGTCAAGAGAATAAAGTCCGTTGATTCTTCTCTTTGGATTCGTTATGAGGGTCAGACTTCAATTTCAAACCTGTGATGGAGAGCATCAACATTCGGAGGGTCTAATCCTTACTTGGTAATTAAGATTTCACCAAGAGATTTTTTTCTTCACTTTGTTGATTTCTTGCATGAATCCTTTTTCTTATTCCTTTAATTTATAGAAAATTTTCACTTGTCTGTAATAGAAATTAATGATTGCAATAAGTCGTATCGATATATCTTTATTTCCGATAACCAAAGAGGATCTAAAAAGGAATAAATGCAACAAACAGGGTTTAATTTGGCACAATGAATTCAGTGAATCATGAAAGTTTACCAAATTTTTAAATGAAACTTTTATAAACAGAACTATAAATAAAAATATACTAATGAACAACTAAAACAATTACCAAATTGTTGGAGCAGTGATGGAGGAAATTGGAAAAGAGTCGATCAACTCAGAAATGGTAGCTGAAAAACAAATCAAAAAGCAAAAGGAAAAAAATATCATCACTATCATTATCAAACAAATAAAAACAAGCATAATCGACTTAGTATCTGAACACAAGTGAAACTAACTTCCAAAATCAGAAGTTATGACCTCCAATGAAAGACAATTTCTCAAACAAGTAAGAAATTAGCATGGAGATCAAAGGAGCAACATAAATAGGGACAATCGTAGAAATAATTAAATAACGGTAAATAAATATTACCGAAGAAAATGTTATAAAATGAAGAATTTGTTAATAAACGAACCAGAAAAGGAAAAAAATGAAATTAAAAAAAATCACTGAAAAAGAAATTTCTAACTGGACACGGACTGCACTTTACCACTTCAATTCTATCTCTCAATTCATAGAATCATGAGGTTTGTGACTATAAAGTGGGTTTTTATACGCTCTTGAACTGTAGAATGGATGATAATGGTTCCTTGGTCTTTTTAGAGACAGTGGAAATTTGGAAAAAATAGTGACAGAACGGAGAAGAGCAGTCGGTTCTACTTCTATGATTTTCCCTATGAGAGAGAAGAAGAGAAAGTCAAAAATTAAGAATTAGGATAAACAAATGGAATTTTTTTTTGGAAGCTGACTTGTTTTTTTAATAAAAGAAAATGGGTTGTCACAAAAATGTCATCAACTAATGTTCTTTTCTTTTCCTTTAATTAAAACATTAACTTAAACAGAAGTTTTTTTTCCCTTTAAACGTGATCACACCCTTTTTTCTTTTTAATCAGAGATGTGATCAAATCTCAAACTGTATAAAATAAAGTCTATTGCTCAATATAAAAACTTAAAGTTAATAAATTAAAAATAGTTCCCCGGTAATGCTGCCAAAATTTTGACAGGTCCGTTGAGACCCTCAAAATTAATCTGAATTCCTGTCAGACCAAGATAAATTTGTAGTATTAGTAGGAACTAGGTTGAATCCCAAGGGAATTAATAATTTAATTCTTAACTTAAGAAAAAGTAGTAAAATGCGGAGATCTTCTTGTGAATAAAATAATAAATTACTAGAGAATAACACAATATTATGAAAAATTCTAATTTAAGGGGTCACATCTATTCAACTAAATTATTGATAATCGGCTAAAATAGTAAACTTACTTGTTCAAGCACTCTACCTTAGATTTATTCCGATAGTCGTGATAAATCTTATATTTTCCTAAATTCATTGATTAAACCAAGCATTCAATCAATACTTATCACAATTCAATTGGGGATGATAGCATTCCATATTAAATTATGATAGCAATACACATAGTGAAAATGTAGTTGAAACTCAAATAATCCACATAGCTACAATTATTTAGTTTTGTCTTGTTGATTTCCATATTTAGGCTAATTATGCATATCCAAATGTCTCACTAATATACATAATCATCCTAAGTGCTACTTAGTACCAAGAGTTCTTGACAATTACGAATTAAGAACTAATGGTAGCAGTAGAAAGAAAATGTTTAATTAATTTGTCAGACAAATCAAACATTCACTTTCATACAAAAAGTAATAAATCGACAAGTACTTGAATTAAAAGTAAGAAAATAAATATAAGCTCATAGCCTCACAAAAATTGTAGTTGAAATAAATCCTTAAATCAGAATAAGAAAACTTAGTCACTCACAGTGATAAACATAACTTTTGAATAATCTGAGCTAACTAATCTAATGGAAGACTTCTTTCTTCTTCTTCTCTTTTCTTCCTCTCTCTTTTTCTTCTATTCCTCCCACCTATTTATAGTGGTTTTTTTTTTCCTAACAAACTTTCAATTGAGAGGATCAAATCACATGATTTCCTCCCCCTCTTAACAACTTAAAATAAAATATACCTAGAAAGTTAACTTATTTAAAACTCCCAAAAATTAGATTAAAAAAAAACTACAATTTCTGCTTTGACTTTCTGTCTACCAGAGTAGATGAATTGACTTAGTCTTCAACAATTACTTCGGTAAAATCCATCAAGTAAATGTCTTCTTCATAATCTTCTGCAGTAAGATCTCTTTCTCTAAAGGTATTCCAAAATAGCCCCTTGTAAGTTCAAATCAGTCAAATATCCACAATTATTCCTAGAAAAAAACTAGTAGTAAAATTCATTAATTTCTTTAAATAAAAAAGCAAAACTATAACCAAAACACTATAATAAAAGTAGACTTTTATTACTCTATCACATGGCTAGCATCATCAGTTTTCTTGCAAGGTATAAAATGAGCCATTTTAGAAAACCTATCCACCACAACAAAGATAGAATACGTTCCCTTGGGAGATTTAGGCAAATCAATGATAAAATCTATAGAAATATCAACCTTAGGAACTTTAGGCACTTCTAAAGGAGCATTGAAACTATGAGGCAAAGAAGTAGATTTAGCCCTCTTACATTCTAAACAATTTCCAATGAATCTTTCAGCATCTTCCTCATGTGGGGCCAAAAGAAATGCTCATGCAAGATATTATAAGTTTTAAGAATACCAAAATGTCTCATTAAACTACCACAATGAGCCTCTTTAACCAATAACAACCTAGTGGAACAAGATGGAATGCACAATCTACCCTCATGATAAAGAAAATCATCATGTATGATATATTTATCATTAGGCACAAGCAAGAAATTCTCAAATATTTATTTAAAATCTAGATCACTAGCATATAAATCCTTGAGCATCTGAAAAAACCAAGAATTTTAGCTTGCAAAGTAGAGATAAGAGTGTATCTTCTGGATAATGTATTGGCTACAATATTTTCCTTACCTTTCTTGTACCGAATGATATATGGAAAAGTTTCAATAAACTCCATCCATCTTGCATGCCTCTTGTTTAGCTTTTGTTGTCTTTTGAGAAACTTCAAGGACTCATGATCGGTGTGCACCACAAACTCCTTTGGCCACAAATAATTTTGCCAATGCTTCAATGGCCTCACAAGTGTATAGAGCTCCTTATCATATGTCGTGTAATTCAACACCGTACCGGTCAACTTCTTGTTAAAGTAAGACAAGGGCCTCTTTTCTTGCATTAAGACTCCTCCGATGCCCATACATAAGGCATCATATTCTATCTCAAACATTTTGTCAAAGTTAGGTAGTGTAAGTAAAGGTGCACTACTCAACCTTGCCTTAAGCAATTCAAATGACTTCTCTCGCTTCTTCTCCCACTTGAAACCATTCATCTTCTTAATCACATCCATCAAAGGACTAGCAATGGTGCTAAAATCCTTGATGAACCTCCTATAGAAACTTGCAATCAATGACAGCTCCTCACTTTGGATGCATTCTTGGGAGTAGGTGAATCTTCAATTGCTTTGACCTTCTCTTGATCAACTTGAAGTCCTTGAGAGCTCGCAACATAAAGGGAAGTCACTTTCTCCAAACAAAACTCACATTTCCCCATGTTAGCATCAAGTTTCTCACTTCTTAAAACTAACAAAACTTGTTTCAAATGATGCAAATGATCTTCATAAGTTTTGCTATAGATCACGATATCATCAAAATAGACAGCAACAAATTTACCAATGAAATTTCTCAACACATGATGCATAAGTCTCATGAATGTACTAGGAGTATTAGTTAATCCAAAAGGCAAAATTAGCCATTCATAAGACCAAAATTAGTTTTGAAAGCCGTTTTCCACTCATCCCCTTCCCTCATTCTCATTTGATGGTAACCCGATTTCATGTTAATTTTAGAAAAGATTTTTTGACCATGCTACTCATCAAGTAAATCATCTAATCTAGGAATAGGATGTCTATACTTGATAGTAATATGATTGATGGCTCTACAATCTACACACATAGACCAAGTACCATCTTTTTTTTGGAACTAGCAACACGAGAATGGCACAAAGTCTCAGCTTTCTCGAACATACCCCTTGGAAAGAAAATCCTCAATTTGTCTCCTTAGCTCCTTAGTCTCTTAGAGGGAACTCCTATAGTCCGGTCTCTTTGGCAACACCGCTCCAGGTACCAAATTAATTTGATACTCAATTCCTCTTAGAGGAGGAAGTCCACTGGGTACCTCATCGGGGAAGATATCCTTGTATTCCTCGATAATCTTCACTACAAAGAAGACAAATGATCATTAGTAGACACAAAAGTATCTTAGAAATAGAAAAGTTAAGCTATCTCTTTCTTTTCAATAGCTTCTGTGATCTTACTCTTTTTTTCATAGAAGTACCTCTTTTCTCTCTTTCCACTATCGTTCTTTTGATCACTCATTTTCTTGTCTCTACACGCTTTTTCCTCGGCTTTTCCACACTATCTTTTCTTTCATCAACTCTTTTCCCCTCTTCAATGCTCTTTTTCTTTTGCTCACTCTCTAGTCTCTCTTTTTCTCTTATTTTCTTTTGCTCTTCAAAAACTTGACAAGGAGTTAAGGGATTCAACATGAACTTTTTCCCATCCTTTTCAAAAGTGTAGATGTTCTTCAAGCCATCATGAATAGCCTTTCATCATATTGCCAAGGATGCCCAACAACAAATGCCCCGCTTGCATATGAACAACATCACAAAGAACATCATCATGATATGCCCCTTTAGTAAGAGGTACTAGAACTTTTTTATTAACCTTCACTTCCCCATTATCATTTAATTAATGAAGCTTATAGGGTCTAGGATATTTAAGAAGAGGTAAATTCAATTTCTCTACAAGATATGTACTAGCCACATTTGTGCAACTACCAGTATCTATAATAATGTTAGCAACCTTACTTCCCACCAAGCATTTAGTGTGAAAGATATTTTTTGTTTGGCACTTGCTTCTTCCTCCAAGACTTAAGTAGACAAGGCTCTTGAAAAACCTTAGAGGGGAGGTGAATAAGGTTTTTGGATATCACCATGAAGTCCATAAAAATAAAGCATCTAGATAGCACAATACCAATATGAAGAACAAAGCATAGCATATATTAAGTCACAAGAAGAACAATGAATCAAAATATAGCATCAAAAAGACACAAGAGAACCATAATTAAGTTTGATAATGAACCGAAGAAAACAACGGAACGGGAAGGATTTTTTTTTTAAGAAAGGATTTTTTGTTAAAAAAAAATATCCTCAATCATCTTCATCACTATCTTTTCCTCCTCGCTCCAATCTCATAACCCGGTTTTGAATATCTACAATCTTGTCATCGAGGTCATCAAGTCGGTTTTGGATCTTTCCATCAATATCATCAAGTCGGTCATTAAGTTGATATTGCATTGCAATAATCCTTGCCATGAGTTGACCAATATCCACCGAAGATGATCCTTCTTCCATCTTTTCTTGTCTTCTCTTTAACCTCATTTCCCTTCGAATCTCCTCTTTATTTGTTTCATCTTCATATTTTCGGGCTCATTGCCCTCATCTTCTTCTTCCTCTTTGCTATTTTCACTATCTTCCTCTTGACCGCCCCTTATCAATCTTCCATCTTCATTTCCTGAGAATCCCATTCTCTTGAAGGTATTTTGATTATATATCTTGCCGATTCCAATGTGGTCATTTGGTCCAAAGAAAGTGATCTTAAAATGTTGGAACACCTTGGTGGCAAACATTTTGTTGAAGAGGATTGTGTAGCTAGCATGTGTTCTATTGCAATATAACCAAAGTTCATCTTTTTGTGTTCATGCATTGCTAGCATAACAAAGGAATGCATGTTTGTAATTGAAGACTTGTGCCCTACATTGGGAATAACTATATTTGAAATAATGTGATGTAAAATCCTCCCATAGGCATCAAGTTTGTCAATTGTTCTATCCTCACTTCGTTTTAGCACAATTCCTTTGGTAAATATTTTTTCAAACCTCTTTTCACTGTACAGATTGGGGTCAAAACATTCCTTATTTTTTTTTGTATAAAAACACATCCTATCTTCGGGTGTCTCAAGAATGGAATTCAACAATTTATCATCAAAGACAATATTTTTTCCATTTACTCTAGAAGTAATAACATTCCCACCAGATTGTGTTCTACCCATTTGTAGATTTGCATAAACTCATAAAGCATCATAGGATAGAATGATTCATTCACAATCAGTAAAGAACCCCAACCAATATCATGAAAGAGTGCATGGATTATTTTCATACCTCCCATGCCTGATAAATCGACTCGATGTCTGGGAGCGATTTTCCTTTTCTTTTGTGTCCAATCTTCATAGTTGGCAGCAACTTGTACTGAGATGAATTTATCCAAAGGAGTTTCACTCCTTGCTACTTGTTTTCCCTTCCCCTTTTTACCACCTCTACTACTTCCACCTACTTCACCATGGCCTTCCTTTCCAACATTGGCATTCTTTGCCTTCACTATTTTGAAGGAATCTCGACTTAAGGTTTTGAGGTAGAGATTGGGAGTTTTCAAATAGAGAGGATTAGAGAGAGAAAAATAGAGCAATAACCTGTTGGTTTGCTTGGTGAGGAAAGAAATTTGAAAGATTTGAGAAAAAGAGTGAGAATCAGACTTGGAAATCGGTCGAGCTTTGTGAGAGAGAAGGGTTTCGGTCGAGAGAGTGATAGAGAGTTTTGAGAAATAAGAGAAAAGTTGTGAAAGAATCTGGTTTTAAAAATGCAGTCCCGATGCTTTTAAAAGAAATCGGTCGATCGTTTTTCAAAAGCATCGTCCGGTTTTATGAAAAATAAGAAATCGGACATCCGATTTTTACAGAGTTCGTCCGATTTAGTCGTCCGAATGTCTCGGTAATTTTTGTGAAGAGAAAATCTTTGAGTCCGTTTTTGAAAAACGGACATCTGATTTTTTTAGAGAGGCGTCCGATTTTTCCAAAACAATTTCTATAAGAATAAGGAATACAAGGAAGTCTGAAAGACTCAAACAACACACATTAGTCAATAAATCTACCAATACCAAGCAATTTTCTCAAATAACAAAAATGATCTTCAGAGAGGAGTTTAGTAAAAATATCAGCAATTTGATCCTTTATGCAAATATATTCTAAAAATACATCACCTTTAGCAACATGATCTCTAATAAAGTGATGTTTGATTTCAATATGTTTTGTTGTTGAATGTTGCACAGGGTTTATGGAAATGTTTATGGCACTAGTATTATCACACATAATAGGTATATTTTTAAAAGAGAAACCAAAATCAATCAAGGTGTGTTTCATCAAAAGTACCTGTGCACAGCAACAACCGACTGCAATATATTCCGCTGCGGCGATTGATAAGGATACGCACGATTGCTTCTTGCTGTACCAAGATACTAAGCATCCTCCCAAGAATTGGCAATTTCCACTTGTACTCTTCCTTTCTACCTTACGTCCGGCATAATCCTCATCGGTGTAGGTAATAAGATCAAAACAAGATTGTTTAGAGTACCACAAGCCATAATCATATGATGAAATTAAATATCTCAAGATACGTTTTACAGCTATTAAATGGGATTCTTTGGGGCAAGCTTGGAATCTAGCATACAAACATACTACAAACACAATATCCGGCCTACTAGTCGTTAAGTAAAGCAAACTACCAATCATACCTCTATATCTTTTCTCATCAACCTTCTTACCTTTGTCATCCTTGTCAAGCTTCAATGATGAGCTCATAGGAGTACCAATACCTTTTGCATCGCTCATCCCGAATCTCTTGAGAAATTCCTTGGTGTATTTCTCTTGGTTGATGAAGATGCCTTCTTTTGTTTGCTTGATTTGTAGTCCAAGGAAGTAGGTCAATTCTCCCATCATGCTCATTTCAAACTCATTTTGCATAAGGGAGGCAAATTCTTCACACAAAGAAACATTAGTAGCACCAAAAATAACATCATCTACATAAATTTGGACAAGAAGAAGATCATTGTTACAAGAGGTTTTTGTAATAAGAGTAGTGTCCACCACACCCCTTGAAAAATTGTTTGAGAGAAGAAATCCACTTAATTTTTCATACCAAGCTCTTGGAGCTTGTTTTAGGCCATAGAGAGCTTTTGAAAGTTTGAAAACATGAATTGGAAATTTTTCATGCACAAAACCGGAAGGTTGTTCAACATAAACTTCCTCCTCAATATCACCATTTAGAAAAGCACTTTTAACATCCATTTGAAAAAACTTGAATCCTTTAAAACATGCAAAAGCCAAAAGAATCCTAATCGATTTAAGTCTAGCAACCGGAGCAAAAGTTTCATCAAAATCTATGCTCTCTCCTTGATTGAATCCTTGGGAAACAAGTCTAGCTTTGTTTCTAATAACTTCTCCGGATTCATTTAGTTTATTTCTAAAAACCCATTTTGTACCAATGGTGGGCTGATCATGGGGTCTTGGTACTAAAGTCCAAACTTTGTTTCTTTCAAATTAGTTTAATTCCTCTTGCATAGCAATAATCCAAAACTCATCACACAAAGCATCATCAATAAATTTGGGCTCAATTTGAGATAATAATGCAAAGTTATCTGCGAAATACCTTCTTGTTCTTATCCCTTGTGATACATCACCAATGATTTCATCCTTTGAGTGCCCTTTGGGATATATCACATCTTGAGGAATATCTTGAGTTTGATGATCCTCTTCTAGTATTTCCTCTTCCTCTTTAGAATGATTTTCCCAAACTTGAGTGTGAATAGGTTCATGACTCAAGGAGTTATCTATGTCATCATCATTTCTCTTTTCAAAATGGTTCGTTTCATCAAAGTTTACATGAATGGACTCTTTAACACATAAATTCTTTTGTTGAAAATTCTATAAGCTTTCTTGTTTGAAGAGTATCCAAGAAAAATTCCCTCATTGGATTTTTTATCAAATTTTCAAAGATTATCCTTGGTGTTTAAGATAAAGCATTTGCATCAAAAAACTTTGAAGTAGCCAATAGACGGAGTTTTGATGAAAATAAGTCCAAAAGGAGTTTTCTTTAAAAGAGGTCTCAAGATAACACGATTCAGCTGTAACAAGCGGTGTTCACGGCTTCGGCCCAAAAGTATTTTGGTAGAGAGTTTTCACAAAGCATTGACCTTGCCATTTCTTGTAAAGTTCGATTTTTCCTGTTGCACAACTCCATTTTTTGTTTTGGCTACCAAAAAGTTGTGAAATACCAAAATCATCACAAAGTTTTGTAAAATCTTGGTTGTTAAATTCTCTCCCATTATCACTTCTTATGGAAATCAATTTGCAATCAAGGGAGGTTTGAACTCTTTTGAAAAGTTTAACATACTCATGAAAGGCTTCATTTTTTTGGCTTAAAAATAAAGTCCAAGTAAATCTAGAGAAATCATCCACAATAACAAAGGCATATCTCTTACCACCAAGACTAGTAGTTCTCATAGGTCCAAATAAATCCATGTGAATGAGTTCTAAACGTTTTGAAGTTGAAATAGTTTTCTTTGGTTTAAAAGAAGATTTTATTTGTTTTCTAAATTGGCAAGCATCACAATGTTTGGTTTTCTCAAAAGTAAGTTTTGGCAATCCTCTAACAAGTTCTTTAGAAGAAAGTTAGTTTAGCAAATCCATACTAACATGGCCAAGCCTTCTATGCCATAAGAATGCATCATAATCATGAACTGAGAGACATTTTAGTTTTTGTGAGATAAGATCTTCAAGATAAAAGACATAGACATTACCAACCCTTTTTGCAACAAAAATAGTTTTGTTCTCAAACTTGTTTATCATAGAAGAATAGTCACTTTAAAAAACAACTTTGCATCCATTATCACATAATTGGCTAATACTAAGTAAATTGAACTTCAAACCATCAATTAAAAGCACTTCCTTAATTAAAGAAGGCAAACCATATCCAATGTTACCTATACCAATGATCTTTCCTTTCTTCTTATTACCAAGAGTAACAAAGCCACCTTCGATTTCTATTAGCTCACTAATGAGGGATGCATTTCTGGTCATGTGTCTTGAGCATCCACTATCTAAGTACCACTTAGAGCTTGATTTTTGTTCCTACAATATGAGAAGAAGAGATGACTTTTTGGTACCCATATTCTTTTGGGTCCATAAATGTTAGTTGTTTTTACTCTCCAAATAGTTTTAATTCCCATTTCAACTTTTCTTTTTACAAAGCATCTAGTGGCCTTATGACCACTTTTTACCACAATAAGTACAACAAAGATGGGAGAAAGATGAAGAAGCTTTGACAAAATATGTTTGCTTTGAAGAAGCATTAGAGTGGTTGTATCCAATGCTATTTTCATCATAAGGAGATCTTTGTGAACCGAGAAGTTTTTTAAAATTTTCTTTACCTTGAGTAAATTTTTCAATACACAATGTGAGATCATTCACCTTTTTCTTTAAAACTTCATAATCAACCAAGCATTTTTCAAGAGAGGAAATCTTTTTACAAAGCTTCTTGTTTTCTAAAACAAGTTTTTGAAAATTATTGTTTGAACAATCTTTTTCATTTTTCAAGATTTCTAAAGACTCAAGAAGAGATATATTTTCACAAATAAGTTTTGAATTTTCATCAAGCAAAGCTTGAGTTTTGTTTTTCAAATCTTTGTTTCTTTTAGAAAACTTTTTGCACTCACCATATATTTCAATAATAATAGTACTAGGATCATCATCACAAATATCATCAATAAGACTAGAAGAGTTAGAGGGTGAAGGTTGTACCTCATTCTCCATTACCATGAAGAACATGTTTGCATTTTCATCACCTTCACTTTCACTTGTATCTTGATCCCATGCACCAATAAGTCTCTTGCCTTTCTTCTTTTTCTTTAAGGCTTCAAGCTTGGCTTCCAATGCTCCTTTTTCTTTTTCAATAGCCTTTGGACAATCAGCTACAAGGTGTTCCATGCTATTGCATTCAAAGCATCTTGCTTTGAATAATGAAGAGTTTTGTCCTCCTTTCTTAAATGGAGGTTTCTTTCCCTTTTTGTTAAATCCTTTCTTATAGAATCTTTTGAATTTTCTCATAACCAAGGCTATATCTTCATCGTCATCATGATCATCCTCATCGTTGGAAGAACTAGCTTGTTCTTCTTCATTAACTTTGAGAGCTATACTTCTTTTTCCCTTTTCTTCTTCTTCCATTTCATTTAACCTTTTTACTTTTAATTCATAGGTGAGAAGAGAGCCTATGAGTTCTTCAAGTGATAGAGTTCTTAAATCCTTTGATTCCTCTATGGCAAGACATTTTGGTTGCCATGCCTTAGGGAATGCATCTAGAAATTTTCTATTTGCTTCTCCTCTTGAGTATTCCTTTCCATAAGCCTTGAGTCCATTTGTGATGTTTGTAAATCTACTGAACATTTCACTAATACTTTCATTTTGCTTCATCACAAAGAGTTCATAGTCTCTTACTAACAAAGCCAACTTTGATTCTTTAACTTGGTTGGTTCCTTCATGAGTGACTTCCAATAGTTTCTACATGTCATGGGCCGAGACACATCCACTTACTTTATTGTATTCATTAACATCCAATGCACAACTTAGGATGTTCATGGCTAGGTAGTTTAAAGTCATCCTTCTTGAATCATATTCATCAAACTCTTCTACTTTTTTTATTCTTCCATCCTTTTTTGAGTGATAAAAGGTCATTTCTCTACAATACTCTAAAGATCAAAGTTAATAGAACTAATATATATTTTGATTCTAGATTTTCCAAAAGTATAATTTCTACCATTGAAAAGAGGAGGTCTGTTTGTAGAAGAGCCTTCTACATATGGTAAACTAGAAACATTAACCATAGTAAAAGAAAGATCTTTTGCTTCAAGGATGTTAATCTTTTTTTAGAGAAGCCCTGCTTTGATACCAATTGAAAAACCTTAGGGAAGGAGGGGGTGAATAAGGTTTTTGGCTAATTTTTAAAAAATCTTTTGTGTAATTAAAAGATAAACCTCTAATTTTGTTTGAGAAAGAATTCTAAAACTCTTTTAATAAAATTCTCAACCAAACAAAATCTTATAGTTATAATAATCAAGCAAAAAGCATAGAGTAAAGAGGCTCAACAATTTATAGTGGTTCACTCTCTAAAAGAGTTACATCCACTGCCTTGAGTCAACACCCAAGGATTTTTCAAATCCACTATAAACAAAGAATACAACAATCACAATTTTGAGGATCACCCACCAAGGGTTTTGCAAGCAACCTCAATTTCCAACACAAATGCAATCAAAGGATAACCCAAGGAGTTTTTCAACACAAAGCTTTGATATTAATAAAAGAGATAAGTAAAGAACAATGTTACCAAGTGAGCTTGAGAAGGAAAGATATAACTCAATTGAATGCTTCTACAAGCTCCTCTTTACTTCTTCTTTGATGAAGATCAACAATGAAGCTCAAGAAGATGTTTTTGTGAGATAAAAGGTATTTGAAGGAATGTACTTTAAAGCTCTTTAAAAGTTCTTAAATGATCTCAATAAATATTTCACCAAACTTCTTGCTTTACAGCTGATAAAAAATTCAATATATAGGAAAGAAAAAGTAACAGTTACTGTCTGTGTAATGGTAATAACTTTCACAGTAAAAAGGAAAACCGGACGACTGGTTTCTAAAATGGACGTCAATTTCCTTATACAAGAAAATCGGATGAGCCCTTTTCTGAAATAGGATGACCAGTTTTGAAATAGAAAGATTCGGACGCACCCTACAAAAATCGGACAACCGATTTTTCTAAAACTAGGACGTCGGATTTTTCTTTTCCTTTAGAAAAATCAGATGACCAGTTTTAGAAAAAGATTTTACAGCCAGTATTTTACAAGAAAAGAGCTTTCCTTCCCATTTCAAAAACATGTATTCTTGATACTCTTTTAGAAATAAGAAAACTTTTCAAAGGCATCAAAAACTCTATCAAGAACACTTGGATTTCAAGAAAAGTTTATATAAAGAAATTTATCTAAGGAGCTTCACACATGATCAATAATCAAAGATGAGATTTAGGGATTTAAAAAAAAAAAAAATACCTTAGCACATCCTTAACTAACACACAAGTCTTCAAGGTCTTCAATGACTTGATCTTTTCTCCTTATTTTGCCTTGATCACCAAGATCTTTTGCTTCTAAAAGTGTAGCTTTGAGACTTCAAATATACTTCTTTTGTTCTATAGAAACTAAGCTAAATACTCACACAAACATATGTTAATCATAATCAAAATTATATGTAATAATGCCCTTAGGGCTAACAGCTTTAATGGTCACCAAACTCAATCCCTCTTGAATGGCTTCATAAGAATCAATCTCTTGATCTTCATTGCTTTCCTCGTTGTCAACAATATCATCTTGGCAATCATCTTTTTCTTCCCTTTCAATCCAACCATTCAATTCTTCATTAATAATCAATGTTCTCTTGGTGGAAAATATATGTCTATGTTTCCCACACCATTGTACTGGAAACACCTTCTAAGATTGGTAATCAACCTTCCTTTTTCTTCCACCTTAGGCTTAGGATTATCTTTCAAAGCCACCTTAGGTGTATCTTCTTTCCTTGGCCAACACTTGTATGTTAATGCTTGAGGTTTAGACACCACACTCTTGAAGAAGGAAGATTAGTTTTAGAGAAACCAATCCTCTTCCTTTAATTTCCAATCTTGGAAACAAAATGACACATGTCTTCATAAGTGGTATAAGGGTACAATTCTAATTGATTAGCAATGTCCCTATTGAGTCCACTTAGAAATCTAGCAATTGAAGTCTTTATCTTCCTCCAAGCTCAATCTCAAAGTATATAGTTCTATTTCTTGCCTATACTCTTCAACACTTTTGTTGCCTTGCTTAAGAGTTATCAACTTGTAATGAAGCTCTTATAGTAATGTTCTGATACAAATCTCTCCTGTATGAGTGACTTCAAATCCACTCAAGTTTCTACCAGTGGTTTACCATTTCTCAACCTTTGAGTGACAACTCTTTCCCACCAGTGGAGTGCATCACCCGAAAATTCGGCTATGAATAGCTTCACCTTGACAATGTCACTATAGTTCCTTACCATGATTCTCCATTTGTCGTTCCCAATCAACGAATACATTTGGATCACTTTCCCGCTTGAAGCTTGGCACCTTCCACTTGATTTTATCGAGAGCCTTATCCCCTTGTTGATTACCATAATAGCCTCTATGGTTTGCTTGGACAACATTAGGAACCTCTCCAAAATCTTCAAACAAATTATCATCTCTACATGCTTCTTCATTTGGAGCCTTTTCATGTGGTCTATGCTATCCTCTTCCACCTTGTCCTCTTCTTCTTCCATCTCTAGCTTGTGGCCTTCCTTGATACCCAACTTCATGAAATGGATAAGGATTGTGAACCGGTGAGTCATGGTATCCTTGAGTAGACATATTGTCATAATGTCTTTGATGATGAGGTGAATTAACTCCTCCAAAATTATCTCCAACTCTTTGCTCTATTGTAGCACTACTCTTGCCCTTCTTAAGATCTTCAATATCTCTAACCAATCTTTCAATAGATTGCTGCATTGACCTCAAAGTCTCCTCTAGATTCATCCTTGAAAGATCAATCGTTCCTCCTCGATGAGATTGAGTGGGTAATTGGCCTTCTGTAGACATCATAAAACTTGAAATTTAAACAAAGGAACAAAAACAAAGGACCTCCCAATCACTCCCTAAGTGTTTCACTCTTTGATGATCACTCCAATCACTCGTGTTTAACTCTCTTAGTTGACTTTTAACAATATAAACTCACCCTCTTGTCTTTTTTCAAACACTCAACACTCAATATTGTATGATATCCTTCAACCTCTCAACCAACTTAAACCAAGAGCAATAATCCCAAGCAAGTAAATCAATCATTGGATAAGTGTTCTGTTCAATGAGGCAAAATATCAAACATTTGAGGTGTAGGAATTTCAAAGAATGGAATCTATGTAATTAAGCCAACAAACAAGATTGATCATCCACAAAAGACTAGAAACATACAAGAAAACAACTAGAAATAAAAAACAAAGCAATTCAACAATTAGATTAAACGAAGAACAAAAAGAGTACTAAGAAAAAATTTTCCAGAAAATAGAGTATGACGACAACCTTTTACTAAAACGAAGAAATCTCAAAATATACGAATCCAAATCAGATAAAAGAAATTCAGGAAGATTCCTCACTCGATGAGAATGAATTCAAGAACATATTTCTTGCGAATTGAATCAGTATAACATAATATATGACCAAATTAATCCACACTTTTTCTGCTGTCAAGAATCCAAAACACATTTCACAAAATCAATCCAATTGACCAATCAATTGATCTCCAAATTGAGTAAAACTTATTTCAATTGAATCCTAACTCAAAGGATAACATCTCCAACAAACATCATCAACAAATTCGCACGTAATTCAGTCCAATTTGCAATTGATTTTTGGATAATTTTCTGTATTTAGTTTTTGCATGATCTTCATGGGAATTTTATAGATCAAGTACTACTTCTTTTTATGAATTTCAAAAAATTTAAAAAACTTACAACTCAATTTGAACTTCAATTGGAGGTTTCTCTAATGCCACTTTGATGTAGATCCTCTTTGATTGTAGAATTGGATCCAAATCCTTCCTAAGATCACCTCCTTTGATTGAAGAACCTCTATTGAGGATTTTTAAATTCAAACACTCTAATAGAAAACCTATGAGACTAAGTCTCGTAAACCCAATATTAAGAGGTTGAATTCTTTCCTAGATTCATAATTGGAACCTTGAGGGAAAAAAGACTTCAAAACCCAGATTGCACAACTAGAAGACCCAAAATCAATAGATTCAAGAAAGGAAACAATGTGAATCAACTAATGAAAGGAATTTGAATGATCAATTTATTCCATGGATACTTCAATCTAAGGCTAAAAAAATTAACCCTTTAGCAAGATAGACTAAGAAGATGAAGAACCCAAGAAGCAACTTGGAATAATTCACTCATATTTTCAGCAAATTCATCATTGTTGGATTACATTGAGTTATAATGGGGTATTTATAGACTAAACTCTTGACCTAGCTAACCTATGATTAAAAGACTCGAAATACCCATTAAACTCTTGATTAAAAACTGAAAACACGAGCCAAATAACAAAAACTACTCGATTAAAACACATTAAGCACCCATTTAGCTGAGCCCTACTGTCGACGGTAGGGAGAACCTACCGTTGCCGTAGGTATGTTAATTACAAAGAAATATCTAACAGAAGCCTAACGGCAATGGTTAGGGCAGGGTCCACCATTGGCGGTAGGGTCTTTTCTTCACATACTTAGCCAGTTTCAAATCCCAATTGTTGCTTTGAATAATCCCTGCTAATTGAACAAACGGTGAACAATTTAGAGGTCTTTTCTTGGCCTTTAAATCCTTCAATCTTTTCCTTCAAAGCTTCCTCCATGTAAGCTACCATGCCATTATCCTCATTTCCATTGGAAGCTTTAAGTTTCTTCATCCGAGCTCTAGTCATCAGTCTAAGCTTCAACTCCATGGATGCTTGGCTCTTCTGATCTACATCATCATCCTAACATAATTCTCTTTTTTGTTCAATTTTAGTACGTTTTTATTTTTTTACATATAATTTCTCTGTTTGTTTATATTTATAATTTAAGTGTTACTTAATAATTCTTAATTATCTTCATATAACAATAAATTTATTGCATGTGGTTTACAATCTGCAGATATTATATATGCACCATTAGTTTGTGTCAATCCGTACGGGAGAAAATAGAACATCAAAGTACGATTGTTTCAATTTATCGATCTAACTACTGCTCAAGCAATGATAAAATGATTTTTTTAGACCAAGAGGAAATAATTCTTTCTTTTGTTTTCATTTATCTTTTCCTCTTATATTATGAAATGTTTACTTAAATTGATCTATCAATTAGTATCATTGATTCGCTTGGAAGGAATTATTCGTGGTCTTGATATTGTTTTTAAATATAAACCACATTTATTCGAAGGCCATGTTTATTGCATTCATAGGATAAGTGTTATACCAGTACAAGAAAACCATAAAATTATAAATCATCAATAGCAATTGCTGTTTACTTATGATACAACGATAGAAACTATTATTGGTGATTGTAATTTCATGCCCTGCTACAAATACAATATGGTCAAATTCGGAGATGTAACAAAGTATATGAACCAGGACTCGAATTTAATAGGTAATTCTTTTTCATTTCAATTATAAAACTTATAAAAAATTATATAAATTATAAAAATTTTATTTAACTTGAATTTTTTTTTTGTAGATGTTGGATTAGTAATTTTTGTAAGTAATTGTTCTACGAATTCCAAGTGGGTTAATAGAGCGTGAAGTATTGCTCCTTTACAGAAAGTAAGTAAAAGTAAATAGTTTTTTTTGTATTTACATATGATTTCTTTAACTATTATTTTATACTTTACTAACTTATTTCAATTTATATTTATTTTAAAAATAGATTAAGAGTTGTTAGATAGATTTTATGGGGAAAATTTACTATTCATGATGATGAGCAATTATTGAAAGGATTTAATGGAAATATAATTCTTTTGGCATGTGGAATTGCAGTAAAGAATCATTAAGGTATAAATTTAAAATTATTTTTATTTTTATATGAAATTATTACGTATTAACAAATTAATATATTCATGCAGGACCATCACTTTGCACGAATAGATTTAGGAATTTATATGTTAATCCCGCTTTAGAATTTGCGAATGTTATCAAGAGCTAGTAAGCAATAAAATTAATTAACTATATTATGTTTTAATTTTGTCAGTTACTAATATAATATGCTTCATTTAGGTCCTACAAGGATTATTGCACGAAAATGCTTACCACATGGATAAGGAGTTCTCTTTTTTCTACTACACAACTGTTGATCATTTCAAATATAAGACGAGTTCGAAAATCTTATTATTAAACAACGAATTATGTAAGAAAAAAGGTTAAATCAATAATATTTTTTATTTATCATAATTATCTGACTCTTTTAAAAATTTGCAGGGAACATATTTTGGAATAGTTGTATATGGATAACATAGATATAGAAAATTTGTGGTTTAATTCTTGATGTAACTAGGGAAATGCAACAAAGAGTGTACATGGAAAAATAGTGTGTACTTTTTGCAATGACATCGTGGATATGATACCGAGGTAATAATTAACATCTACTAAATATTGTACAAAAAACTTTGTTAATTGTTTCTTTTTTCCATAAATATACAGATATCGATTTTATACTCAGTTGAAAGATTCTAGCAGAATTATACATAACGTTCTTAAAGGTAAACATGCAGAGTTCCTACTGTATTATTCATCAACTTACTTAAGAAATCTGCGATTGAAGGCAGTAAATTTACAATTTATTTTATTATGCAATTTGAATTATGATATTTATGAATTGACAAATCACCTTTTTTCTTCTTATATATTCAGGAACATAGATATACGTTACTACAAGACCATGTAAATATTTGCATAGGCTCTACAATCACTTTTGTGATTCGTCCATCTATGTTCAGACTAGATAAAGGTTTGGTACTCGTATTCGCTTTTATCTTAAAGGGAATTGGTATGGAGAGTGTTTACATCTTTGAAATTATGTTGCTTAGAGGATTAATGGTTTTAAATAGGTATTGTTTTATTACATAGAAAGCTTATTGAAGTTGTTTTATTTATATTTACTTAAATATATATAGATCTTACTAACAAAATTTTTAATGACTTACGAAGGTTCTTATTCTTCTCTATATCAAAACTTTAGATTTAATTATTCTTTAGTATTTTTTTTAATCTTTTTTTCGTTATCATACTCTAATACAAATTTTCTTTAATTGTATGAAATATTCAATTATTTTAAAATTTATTGTTAATCTTTTAAATAAAAAATTTATTCTCATGTATAGCACGGATTTTTTGTCTAGCAAAACAACTCGTGCTATGCACGGAAAGTTTTATAAACATAAAAAACACTTTAAATTGATTAAAAAATGAAAAAAAAAATTTATATTATTAGTATTTATTAGTACCTTCTAATATGAGAATTTGTGGAATGCAAGAATATTGATTCCATGTAGAACATATTTTCTTATAATTTACTCTGCAAAATATATCTTTGAGTTCTTCATGTATCTTCAACTCCTATCCACCGAAAGTTTTAATTTAACATATTGAAAACATAATACTAGAAATTATAATTAGAATATACAAAATAAAAATGAACTATAAACTCCTCTAATAATAAATGTTCAAATCTATAAAAAAAAAATTCTTATATTAATAGATATATAAATCCCGCATTAAGAAAAAGAATGCGAATATGAATGTTAGGTTATTTACATTTAAACTTCAATATATTTTCTCAACTTGCTAGTTTATCATCTCAAGTAAACTTATCCACACTTTAATTTAGAGATTACCTATGACTATAAATTATAATTTAAACTCTAGTTCTAAAAAATGCCATTTGTAATTTCATATCGTCTTTATTTTATCTTCAGAGCCAAAAACATATTTGTCTACTCATTTCATAGCCAAACATTGTACTTTTGTGTAGCTTCTCCTATAAATAAAAAATTGCAAAAAATGAAAAGAGTATAAATATAATGGTAAAAATAAATTAAATTAAAACAAAACTTCACAAGATATAATCCATGACGTACAAAGTGATAAAAATAATAACTAAAGGAAAAAATGTAGACTATTAAGTGAAATGATATTGTGCAAAAATAGTAACAAAAAAAGAGAAAAATATAGTATTGCTTTTTTTTTTTAAGGGAAAAATATAATATCGCTGGAACATATATTTATGGAAAGAAAAAGAGAAAAGCTTGAGCAATATATTCCATGTGCTACATTGAAAAACCCCAAAGCTTGAGCCTATTTTTTATTTGTTGTTGTATCTGATTTTAGAAATCTCAAAAATAGTCATTATGATGGTAACTCTATTAAGCCCAAAGAAAAAGAAAAAAAAAAACTTCTCTCTCAAAATTGAAACTTATCAATGTCTTGAATACAAAAGTACTGATATGCTAGCATATTCTTTTTTTCTTTCTCACCTTGGTAAAAAAATATATATTTATAAGAAAAAGAAAGAAAGATAAAAAAAATTGAATTTAAAATGAAATTGAAATCACATATGCTTTTTGATTTACACTAAAATTGAAACAGATGCAAATTTGATCAAGAAAATGACTAACGTGAATCAAATTGAATTAAAAGAGAAGAAAGAAAATATCACTATGCAATTTTCCAGTCAAATAAGATACTCAGACAATTGATTGTTTCTTACCATAGAGACTTTTAAGGAGATTGTTTATGGACAAAGAATGCCTAGTATAGTTTAGATTTTTCATCTTTTTTTTATATCTAAATGTAAATATATATTATAGATCAAAAAGAGAATGTAAAAATACTCGCAGGCATACCCGCGGTAGTCAAACCATTACAGTGACCCATCCTTACATTCAGACAACCCGCTCCCAACAACAAAACAAGAAAGGACCCCAAACATCAAGTTAAAATATGGGGATATGAGGCATAGATAACCTTGTGTACCTGTATTTTGATCTTGTGTATAATGTAGTCTCTATCTGGGTCATAAGATTAAAAAATAACTATTTCTACATTCCCATAGATAATATAATGTTGCAGCAAAATATAACTTCCGCCATGTGCACCTCCAAGATGTCCCACGGTTCTCCTTCTAAGTCCCGCCCACTCTTTGATACTCTTCCATATATCTGCAGTAAAAGGACAAGCAAAGAAGAGATGTTAAATTTTCTCCTCCTACTGGCTACATAATATGCAAGTCCTATCCATTTCTAAGAAGAGTAATCTGTCCTTCGTCGATAGTCTCCCCATGACTGCTAGCCACCAAAAAAAGAGAATTTGGATGGAAAACAGGGATTCCACACAATTGTACTCCAGATCTGCTTCTGCCCTTTCGGTCCAAAATATTCATAACCCTTGGCTGTTATAAAGTGGCCTCCTTGAAACCATGCTAATATCTTCTCAATTGCTCCTGCAATAAAGCCCTCAGCTCGAACCATGCTGTCTCAGATCGCCAGCAATCTCTTGAGAAGTGGTGGCGTGTCCTTCTTTGCCACTGCCTCCCAAATTGTTCCCTGTTTTATATAGAAATGGCGGATCCACCTTCACCAAGGTGTATCCTTCTTGGCATAAATGTTCCAAAGAGCTTTAGGAAGAAGTGCATCGTTCCATTTTCTAGTGTCTCTCAGTCCCTGCCCTCCATGCTATTTGCCAAGACACAATCTGGCCCATGATACCTTTGCATTACTACCTCCCCATAAAAATCTTCTATATAAGAATGTCACTCTATCAAGGATCGCTGCCGATATAGGTAAAACTCCAAGCCAAAAACATTGGATTCCTTGCACAAGTGAATAAATAACTTCTAGTCTTCTTGCATAGGACATATTCAAACCTGCCCAAGTGAGGAGAGTCTTCGAAATATCTAGAAATAGTGCATAGTCTGCAACCTTCAAGTGGACTCCAGATAGTAGGATGTCTAGGTATCTAAAAGGCATACCTCCAACTGTAAACCCCGTATATTCAATGATCTTGTTCCGCTCATAATCATCTAGGCCAGCAAGATAGATATTGGATTTGAGGTGGTTTGCCCTTAAACTCGATGCTTCCCCAAAATCAGTCAGCACATCATAAACAGTTTTTACCGAGAGGAAATCTCTCCTTGTAAAGATCATCAAATCGTTGGCATAGATAAGATGAGATATTCAATTTTGCATACTAGGGGTGAAAATTAAAATTCTTCTGCATCGTGATATAATTCAAGCTTCACGATAAACATTCCATGCATATCACAAAAAGGAATAGAGAATAGAAGCCTTTGAAGAACCCAAACACTTCACCATTCACCTTGAGAGAGTAGGATGGAGTAGATACACACACATGATCCACTTAATAAAGTCAACTGGAAAGTGTAGAGGATGTAGGACCTTGTTTAAGAAATCCCAGGAAATTGTATGATAGGCTTTGCGGATAATAATTTTTAAAGCACATTTTGGAGACGTCCTCTTTCTTGCGTACCCTCTAAAAAATTCTTAGGCTAAATGTATATTTTCAACCATATTTCTATCCTTCTTAAAGGCCAATTACGCCTTATCAATGATTGTTGGCAAGACATCACCAAGCCTCGAAGCCAGAAGCTTTGTAATTACTTTATAGAGCACATTGCAACATGAGATCGGTCTAAAGTCCCCAACCTCGAAGTATGTTCTGTCTTCAGAATGAGAGTGATAATGGAATGGTTCACTTGCCTTAGCAGCCGTCTACTACTAAAGAACTCTAGGACTACATCACAAAACTCCTCCCCAACTAGGTTCCATGATTTCTTGAAGAAATAAGACGTATATCCATCCAGTCTCGGTGACTTCTCATTGCTAATGTCAAAAATAGCATTTCTAATCTCCTCATTCGTGAAGCTTTCAATTAATGATGCTACCTGTACATCCAAAATCTTTGGGCCCGAGTTCATTGGTTCATAGTGAAAGTCGAGGATCTCATGCTAGGTCCCCATCAAACTGCCATAAAAACGAAGAAATTCATCCTGAACCTCCTGAATTAATGTAGTGGTTGTACCATCTTCCTTAGTTAGGGTTTAGGGTTTAGGGTTTAGGGTTTTAGGGTTTAGCATTCCTTGGTCAAGCTATGTAGTTTCTCTTAGCATTCCGCTTGACCAAGGAATGAAATAACTTAGTACTCTTATCCCCTTGCATAGGGAAGTCACACTTTGTCTTCTACGTGAAAAACTTCCTCTCCGATTCACATGGGAAAACTGCCCTTGATTGCAAACTCCTTACTTCCGCTTTCAAGTTTAGATCATCCAGTGCATCATGTAGAGCAATCTGAGCCTGTTTCAGTTTCTCCCTTACTACCTCGGCTTTTGATGAAATATGGGTGAAGTGTTTCCTGTTCAGTTCCTTCAAGGGTTTCTTCAACAATTTCAATTTTTGGCACATGGCAAATTGCTTGGTACCTTGAATATTTCATGGAGTACCTATAGACATTGTATCAGACCGAGATTCGAGATTTACTTCGAGATTTTGGCCTAAGTTCCAGTTTGCATTGGGAACTAATTTAAGCTACAGCACCGTCGCACATCCCAGACTGATGGACAATCAGAAAGAACAATCCTAAATTTGGAAGATATGTTGCGAGCGTGTGCTTTAGATTTTGGAAACAAATCTTGATAACCTGATCTAGGCGGAGTTCGCTTATGACAATGACTACCATTCCTCAATCGGAATTACACCGTTTGAAGCTCTATATGGGAAGAAATGTAGAACGCCTTTTATATTGGGATGATACTAGAATTCGCTCCCTTTGGAGGTAGAAGAATTGGATGCCATAGTTGGAAGAGGCATAAAAACGGGTAAAGATAATTCAGGAACGGCTCCGAGCTGCTAAAAACTGACAAACGAGCTACGTCAACAGTTGACAACGAGACTTAGAATTTAAGGTGGGAGGTCGAGTTTTTCTAAAACTCACACCACACTGAGGAAACCCCAGACACCCAAGAAAAGGAAAATTAAGCCCCCGATACAGTGGACCATTTGAGATAAGCAACAGGATTGATAAGGTAGCTTATCGACTGATGTTACCAGAAGAATTAAGGGGCATTCATGACGTCTTCCACGTTTCCCAATTAAAGAAATACCAACCGTCACCCGAGCATGTTCTGAATGACGATCTGTTGCAATTGCAAACCAACCGATACGAGGAAAAGCCTAGTGGGATTATGGAATGAAGCGTGAAGGAGTTACGTGGAAAGAAAATTCCAATGTGCAAAGTATTATGTAGACACCATGGCATCGAGGAAGCCACATAGGAAACCGAAGAGTTTCTAAGTAGAAAACATCCAGAGATTCTAGGCACGTGAACCTTAAAATTTCGAGGACGAAATTCTTCTAAGGTGGGTAGAATGTAACATCCCGACTAAGTACCTCTCAAAGTTAACATAAGACGTGGTGAGTTCAAACAAAAGTTTTGGGGTTAGTTTATAAAGAATAGAAAGTGTTGGGCTCATTTGGTAATTTTCAGAAAAATTAAGGGAAGAATTTTTCGGTGAAAAAATTTTTCGACATATTTTAGAATTATTTGTGTTTAATGCTTTAAAGTAGAGATTGAAATTTTAAGTTTAAAATAGATTTTTAGTCATTTTTAAGATTTGGGACCAACGTAGAAGTTTTAGAAAGTTGAGGGACTACTTACTTGATGAGCTGGTAATGACATGGCATGAAATGACATTTGGAAGGGGGGTTGAGAGACACATGGAGGGGGCAGACATATAGGCTAGGGGTTGAGTGACACATGACTGGCCATTGTCATGTGTCTCATGCATGCAAACAAAGGCTATGCAAAGAAGGCTATAAATAGAGCCTTTAATGGCTGAAAAATTCCACTCTTTCTCTCTCCTACTTTTCTCTCTCTTTCTCTCTCTCTCTCTCTCTCTCTCTCTCTCTCTCTCTCTCTCAGGTAAGTTGCTTCTTTTTCTTTTTTTTTTTTTTTTCTGTTTTTCTATATATTGTTATTATTATTATTAGTATTATTAAATAATAGATTCGTCCACATAATAGAAAAATGTATGAATTATTATGAATTTATTTTTTTTAGAGTTATTTTCTAGAATTTTTTTGAAATAAATTTTAGGGAAACCCTAGGGTCATCTTGGGGTCAAAGATATATTTTTCTTATGGTATTATTTAATAAAGTTTGGAATTGTTATTTATAAATTTAACTTATATCGCGACTCCGGGTGAGTTCACCAACCTTTTTCTTTTAAAAGTAATTTAATTATTTTTCTTGCAAAGCATATTTTTCTGTCGTTGGTTCTTGACAAGATACACAAAATATTTACCGGTGATATATTACGGGTTATGCTAAAAATGTTATAAGTTATTAAAATATTTATGTTGTAAATATTCTTTTATGGCACTACAATATGTTTTAAGTTAGTGACGTATTTTTCATGCTGCTTTTACTTGAAATATTTCTACAACCCTTTTATTTTGACTTTTGAGTTTTAAAATTATTTTTAGAACTTGTTTTTAAAAATATTTATTATTTTTTTTTGGAAATAATATTTTTAAATATTTTAAATTCTCTCAAAGGTTTTGAGTTTCAAAATTATTTTGAGAAATTACTTTTTATTTCATTTTGGAAATAATAATTTTATATATATTTTAAATTCTCTTAAAAGTTTGAATTTTAAAACTATTCTGAGATATTATTTTCAAAATATTTGTTATTTCCTTTTGGAAATAATATTTTAAATTCTCTGGGAAGTCTTGAGTATTAAAATTACTTTGAGAAAATTATTTTCTTTAAAATGTTTATTATTTCTTTTTGAAAAGAATATCTTAAATTTCTTTTTTTAAAAAAGAATTTTGAGATTTAAAATTATCTCTAAAATATTTATTATTTCTGTTTGAAAAATAATACTTTACATATTTTCTAAATATTCTTAAGAAGGCTTTTGAATTATTAAAATATTTAATAATTTTGTTTAAATATTCTTATATTATGATTTCGAAAATGTTTACTATTTCTTTTTAAAAAATACTTCTCTATTGTTTTATTCTTATATTGCTTTAAATTTTGGAGGTATTTAATAAATTTCCTTTGAGAGATATTTATCGTGATTTCGGTAAACATATCGGCATAACCTATTTTATACCCGGTAACATGTTTCAAATTTACGTTCCATCATCACATTTACGTGGCTACGAGTTTTGCCCGGCAGATAGGGATTTTTCGGTACCTGAAGAGTTTTGCATGGCTGAGAGATGGCCTATGATTTTGTAAAAATAAATTAAAACCCTAATCTGGCAAAAAAGGGCTTGGTATATATTTTTGATCAACATGTCGGTAGGACTTGCACTGTGCGTTGCTAGTCCCTCGTATGAGGGCATCTTCAGAACGACATGTTTGGTAGTGTTACTCTTGATTTTGATCCAATTGACAGAGGGCATAGTACCGTTGGAGGGTTAAGCCCAAAGATGTATTGCATTTGACTCCGCATCATACTCTCAATAGTGGCTATTTCCTAGCAGGTTGGGTCAGGAGGGGCTCATCGGCTAGGGTAGCACAGAGCGGCTTGGTAGGTACTCCTAGGGCTCGTTACTCGTAGGTGTATATATCGTGTGAGATTGAAAAATCGAACGTTCGCACAATGTGCTTTGGAGTTCAGGCTGGTATTAACTACTGGATGCGGAAATAGTTCTGATGACCCCGTTTAAAGATCCGGACTTTGTCCGTTGAGCCTATCATAGTGCATGCATGGTTCTAAAAGTTCGGGTGTCGCGGCAGAGCTGATGTGTCTTGATTCGCTCAGACTTCCTGGTTGCGCCCAAACCCTTCAAAGAGTTTATAACTTGCATACAAACGATTTTTATGAAATTAATTCTTTTTTGGCATGTCAAACCGTTTTATAAAAAGTATTTTTCCCATATGGAAAACACACATGCACGTGAATTCACTGAGCATCCATCGTTCATGCTTTCCAAATGTTTCTCCCCTCTTTCAAATGACTTGGTAACCAGATCTGGCTAGTTGAGCCATGGTGGGACATTGGAGTCGACACCATGGAAGTTTTCCACTTCTAGCTAAAAGATTTTTGATCTATAAAGTTTATGGCCTTAGCAGCCTTAACCTATGTATAAGTTTAGAAGTTTATGATATAAAGTTATATTCATATCTTTTTCCATTGTTTTTTTTTTTTTTTAAGAAGAACACATTTCAGTTCCTCCAGATTGTATCTTAGTTTTGTATTTTTGTAAGTCTAGTGCCGAGAGGCATGCAGATACCTTACTCAGCCACAGTTAACCTAGCGGAGGAGTATAGGGTATCACACTAACAGCCGCCACCACTAATAGAGAAAGATTATTAAAATTTGAAGGTTTGGTCTTCTTCATAGAATTGGTTAAATCTTCATCCTTAATGTGACTAACACCCGCTTCGAGGGATAAGAGATAACCATAGATTCAGAGTTTCTCACGGTTGACTGAAGCACTATCTTTTTAAAAATGGACGCCTTCCTGTTCCGACGTTCCCCGTTCACATCCACATTCTCCTTGTCTGCACTAGGATCCAAATTGACATGTTTTCTTGTAAAAGAATTGGGTACCTTTTTTTCCACAAATGAAAAGTTAGCAGGAGAAACATATGAAGAGAAATCATCATAAAAAATAGAGGGGGAAAGGATTCAGAAAATAAAGAAACATCAAAAGGAAAAAAGGAGTACTCATTAGACCAATTAGAGCAGTATTCAAGAAGGGAAAGAAAATCAAAATTAGAGGAACTTTCTGGAAAAATATTTTTAGAAAGAGCCAACTTGTAGATCAGATACCTCATTGTGGTTCGATTTATCTGTAACATCCTCTATAATACTCTCTATAACATTCCTAATATGGAGTATTTTATTAATAAAATCTACTAAACAAAAAATAAACCTAAAGGAAAAAGGTAAACTCTAAGGAGGGTAAATATTTTGAAAAGGAATGTTACAAAAGATGTTACAAAGAATGTTACGGATGATTCTAAGTGGCTCATTATGGGGTAAAATGGGCTGAAGTGGGGAGTCTACAGTAGGATCAACTAGGGTGAGATGAGTGGGCTCGGGAAGGGACTAAAGGAAGAGGGTCCAACTAAAAAAGAGGAGGTTACAGACCTATGAGGGAAAGTGGGCTGGGCTAAAACAGTGGACTCAAACTTAAAAGAAGAGATGGGGTGGGGTTGCTCTGGTGGAGTCTAAGGAAGCAAAGGCTACCGCATGAGGACTGAAAAGTGGAGGGGAGAGGGGTGCAAACGGGTCCAGACAAGTACGGTACTCTCTGTACCAGACCCGAACCCTTATAGTGAAACATGAATCCAAACCTAAACCTAATCCCTTTAGGTATAAAATTTTTTGACCCAGACCCAACCCTTCAGGGTCTAGGTATACCCGTACTTGTATGCTATTTTTCTATTTTTTTCCCTGTTAAACAAAATATATATAAAACAATGTATAACCAAAAAATTAAAATTATAACATGATTAAAATTATAAAATATTTCTGGGTTTAAAATTACTACTGAAATTTATGGAAACAAGGATGATTAACAACTCATTTGCCTAATGGCAAATACATGAACTGATTATTTAGAGCGTAAACTCTGAATTAAAAAAAAAGGCACAAGATGCCCATCAAACATAATAGATTTTTAGTTCTTAGGAGCTCTGAATTTGGCCATTAAGAAAGAATGAATGAGATGAGATTGAAGAGTGAGACTGAAAATGTATAAATTATGTATTAATAAAAAATATATAAAAATAATATAATATATATAAATATATATTATTATTTTATTATAACGGGTATACGGGTAAACGATTTTGGGTATCATCATACCCTGCTCAAACTCATTTAATAAAATCTATACGGGTACGAGTCCGCAGGTATAAAATTTTAACTTACCCGCTATAAACAAGTATAGATCCGTTCGGATACGGGTAAGACCCGCCCCATTTACAGCACTAGGAGGGGATGGTATGGATTCCTTTTTATTTATTATAAATGAAAAGGAAAAAAATTGATATTTTTGTTTAATTTTTGTCAAGGTAAATTTAATGTTGAGAGAAAAAGTGAAGTATCGGGTACCATGCAAAAAATAAATGGATTTTGAAAATAAAATCTAATGCAAAGAGGGGAAGGGTCAGGAGGAGTGGAAATAGCAGAAGAGGGGCGAGAGGGAGGACTGGGAGGAACGAGGGGGAAAACAAATATGGTGAAGGGGAAGAAGGGTTAGAGGAATCGGACAACCGCGATGGACAGGTTGGGGTATTCGATTTGAATGGGGCTGGTGAGAGAGATGGAGGGTGAAGAGGCGAGAGCTCGGAACAGTAGGAAAATCTGCAACTACCAAAGGTTTACAATTCGATAGGAGTGGGGAGAGAACGATTCAGCAAGAGGGATAGGGCTAGAAGAAGTGCTGTGAAGATGGTTGGTAGCAGTACAGTCATGGAGAATATTCGAAGAAGCAAGACCCAAATTAGAAGCAAAATCAAGATTTTGAATAGAGGGGGAAACGGGAGAAGGGATAATTACAGGATCAGGAATAAGAGATGAGAAAACAGTTTCCTGAGGGAAATTAGAACAAAAAGATTTTTTAACAGAGGCATGAATGTAGATATCAGACTCAAGGGGAAAAGGAGAGGGGGACAGCAAGTGTTCATCAGCATGCAAATTAGAGGAAATTGGGAATCAGATTGAGGATTATTCATATTAGAGAATGAATCATAAAGAATATTATCATGAAGATGCAAAAACTGGGTTTGGGCATCAAATAAAGGGTTATAATGCACATTCAAAGGATGGAAGGTATCAAAAATAAATGCATCAGTAAGAGACAACCAGGGACGGAACTATAGGGGGGCTCGGGTGGGATCGAGCCCCCCCAACAATTTTATTTTTAAAAAAAATTTTTAAGGTTTTTACATTTAAGTCCTTAAAATTTTTTTTTTCAATTTAGCCCCACAAAACTTAGGGACTGATTTATAAAAAAAAATGAAAACCTCGGTAGCAGCAGAAACCATAAAAAAAAAAAATCAGCTTTCTCTCTTCTCTCTCTCTCTGATTCCCTCTTCTTCCTCCACGTAAACAATCAATCCTCTTCCTCGGTCCGAGCTCGACGATGAGTGGTGTCGACGGCGACGGAAACCTCGCGATGGTGGAGCCGTGGATAGTAAGCTGCAGTAGCGCAGAAGCACCAGCAATCAGGCAGACGGAGGATGGCGGCGGGCCGGCAGCTTCGCTTCCCTGTTTTTCAAACTTTGAAGAATAAAAAAAATAAGTTTTCTAGATTAATCTATGTAGAAACATTTTTTATTTTTTATTTTGGTAAATAGATTTTTGAGTGCTTAAATTTTGATTTTGATAGTAAAAAAATTTCTTGGGTATTTTTTGGCAAAAATATGACTATAATGTAAATTTAGAATTATAATGCTTATCCTGTGATTGATGGGTAATCATTCCTCGTGAGTGATGGGTGATCACTCCTCATTGGTAATGGGCATACCTATTCTTTTGCTATATTATATGTAAATTTGGAATTATTTGAACGTCTTTTGTACATGGAATGCATCATTTTATAGACAAAATTCTGGTAAAAATTTTTTTTCTTCTCCCAAATTTCCCCAACGATGTTATTCTGGTTCTGTCCCTGGAGACAACAGATATGGTACCTGAGCCGGCTCCACCGGTTGCGGCAAGGCTGGAAGTCCACCTTTGTCCTTGATAGGAAGGATAATTGATGACTTCTCTTTCTCTTTCTCAATTTGCTTGACAGAGTGTTGATTGATGTGTGAATTCATCTTCCCATGTATGGCATGTGGAGTAGAAAAGGGAACTTTAGTTATCATTGAGTTGCTTTCATTATGTTTAAGCAGAATACTAGATTCTGGGCTTTTTCCTTTTTCTTTGCCTGTCATGCCAAAATCTCCATATCTGCTAGCATCAATAACCGGTTCATGGCCTGTCCCT
Source organism: Catharanthus roseus (assembly GCA_028651295.1). Classification (NCBI taxonomy): domain Eukaryota; kingdom Viridiplantae; phylum Streptophyta; class Magnoliopsida; order Gentianales; family Apocynaceae; genus Catharanthus; species Catharanthus roseus. Next base: position 2,176,004 of record JAPQWS010000116.1, read on the forward strand.
TGTCTTTTATATTCTCAGGAAGGTGGGATGAAAATGATGAAATAGTTGAGAGCTTATGAGTAGCCTGAGGAGTATAGGGAGAAATAGGAACCAAACTGGTGTTTTTTGGAATGTGAGTATCGTCCCCGAGCGTAAACCTAGGATGAGTTTGTTTGAGTGGAAAGAGGGACAATCGTGCTGCCCCTATTAGTCCCCACTATGGAAACATAAGGGGGAATGGAAACTGCATTGAAAGCACCCCCGAAGCAGTAGGAGTAAATTTCTGATGAAAAAAGATTTCAGGTTGTGATCTATTGACCACTCCTAAGCTTTCCGAATATGGGAGATTTGCTCGTGAAACCAGAAGGTTTATTCTTCTAAATATCACAATGGGTAAAAATATGACTGATCCTCCCACAATAACAGCAGTAAGTTGGAGTCTTTCATACTGAATGGATGCTTTAACCTTCTCCGTTCCAGATATGTCAACATAAAGAAACCTGCGTAGAGGTTTTTTCACTAGGTGAAAAGCCCGAATCCTAAAGAATTACCAACACCTCGCTCGCTTACTACTACAGATTTCGAGGAGGTGGCAACCCTCAAAAGCAAAATCCAAACGGAGTCCAACCACCGATGTATAGCACCAAGAGGGAAGATAAAAAATACAAAAATTAAAATGAGTGGATCAAAAACAGCAAGTGGTGATTTGTGATTGGATCCGAGGGATGGAGTAGCATGAGCTTTTTGTCGAAGCACCACGGTCCTTTAGAAAGAGCATAATCTCTGTCTACGGGGTATGAAAAATGATGTGAAAAACTCTGTCTTTCAAACTGTACATCTTAAAATATCAGGCCTCGCATTTCCAAGCTCTTGACATGGCAATGCGAAAACCTTGAGCAAAAATCAAACAACCACCGTAGATGACCACGAAAATATTATTCTTAAATTCGACCAAGCCGACATCAAGAACAGTTTGTGAAAGTCCATGATACTAGAGATTACAGATGTCTCCTTCCATATTACGTAGGAGATTGTTAATGAAAGAAATTTATCAATGAGAAAGATGAAAGATCAGAAAAAGGAAGTAAGTCTTTGGACTAAAATATTCCTATAATAATTCCTCTGATGAGAAATTACTTGTCTTCCAAAGTTCGGCTCACGAATCAATGATAAAAGAAAAGTAGCATGTGTGGTATATGCAACTACATATGTTGCAGACCATTTTCTAAGCTTGTCCCATTGCTCACCCTCATCCGCCTATATTTAATAACAGCAAAAGTTGCATTAGCAAGGAAAAGAATAAATAAAAAAGACCAATAAAGACAAAAAATAACCAAGATTCAACTGTAATTTCTTGACTATTTTGAATTTGTAGATTCTAAATAAAGCAAGGAAGACACAAATTTTGTTGGTACATTGAGAACTCTTTTTACAGATAATAGCAAAATAGATACCTCACGCCTGACTTTAGATAGTCTGCAATAGGATAGAAGGTTAGAACATAGAAGGATGTGTGGTGTTGCCTTTCAAAGCAAACGTAAATATGAAATTGTAGGTGAGAACAACACGAAAACCTAATTTGGTCAACAGAAGTGCCTAATATTCAAGATTATGGTTTCTTGCATGTTCCCGGTTCTTGCCTTTATTTTGGTTCTTTAAGTGTCTAACTACACTCAAGTTCAGTTTCAGCTTTTCTGCCAAAAATATGGATTTGTTGGATTGTTGGAATGGCTAATAGATTGCTAATGAACTTGGAAGCGAGGTTTGTACGAATAGCAGCAAGAACATTCCCACAATGATTAACTTATATTAATGATACATACACCATAAATGGGGATTAGAAGAAATGCACTTTTTTCATTCGGTTCTCGCCTCTCGGTGAATAGTGCAATCGTAGTATAGTATACATTGAAATACTTAAACTATATTAAATCACGTCACTTATATTAAATTACGTCACCTATCTGGCTTAGTATTATTCAAAGAGTTCTGCTAGTTATGAGTAGTAGTAGAAATGTCTGCTAAATAATTGACGTTTGCACTAACTGTACATACGTTAGTAGGGATTTGAACCACATGAAACTATTTTGAGAATTCTTTAATCTAACTATTTTGAAAATTCTTTAATCTAACTATAGATTTTCTCCAACTATTTGCTTGTCTATGGCAACTTCCATTCCCATAAGCATGCAAACAGAAGGGATCAAGGAGGTTGTTAAGGATTAAAATTCTACTATGATTAGGATTATTATTATTGTTAGGATTTATATCTCCTAATCAATATATATTTAGTTTATTAGTTTCCTAATTATAGTTGGTTTAGAATTTCCTAACTATAGTTGGTTTAGGATTGGTCACACATGGTGACAACTATATAATGTACACTTTTTTACAATAATAGACAGAAAACGATAGATTGTTTTCCCCACTGGAAACTTTCATGGTATCAGAGCCAAGTTCGAAAAAAATAATAATAATTTTGAAAGTATGGCCTTCGCCGCTGCTCACCACCGTTCATCGCCGGGTTCATTGTCTTCAACCTGGTGCGGCATAATTTGCAAGCATTGTAACCGGAGCAGACCTCCGTTTAGTCACAGTAGCCGAGACCACGGAACACCACCAGGTCGCAGTAGCAGAGGTGGATGGCGAGGCAGATCTCGCCCATCTTCTGGCCGTGGTACAGCAAGACAGCAGCAACAACTTATGCAGAGAGGACGATCGGCTAATGCGTGGGCCAATATCGCCACGACAGACCAACATGAAGGAACGCCATTCATTGCCGGCATAGAAACCTTCAGCCGAGCAAGGAGCTGCAGCAGCAATATTCCCAATTTATCAAATGAACAATGGTCAAAATTGTTGACCTTTATAAATAACACAGATATCACTCAATCTGATAAATTATCTGGTATGAAAAGTTTATGGATTTTGGATTCAGGATGTTCTCATCACATGACTGGTAGGAAAGATTTTTTGAGTAATTTAAATAATGTCTACCCATATACTATTGGTCTACCTAATGGTACTAACGCAATTGCTCTTCAAGAAGGAATGGTCTCCTTAACTCTTAGACTCAAACTCCTAAATATGCTTTTAATTCCTGAACTTAAATGCAACCTAATTTCCTTGTCTCAATTGGCCCAAGACTCTCAGTGTTTTATTACATTTTTTGATAATTTTTGTGTTATACAAGACCGTATCTTGATGAGGCTGATTGGTGTAAGTGAGCAAAGGAATGGGATTTTCTTCTATAAGCCGTTGCAATTATCAGCTTTGTACGCTTTTTCTAGCACGGTTCTTGATTCCAGCATATTATGGCATATACGATTGGACCATCCTTCGGATTTTGTGGTAAATAATTTCTTGGGACTTTCTGAAGACTCTAAAACCAAATCTACACCTTGTAATATTTGTATGCGTGCTAAACAGACTCGTGACTACTTTCCTTTGAGTATAAATAAGGCATCTCAGACTTTTGATTTAATTTATTGTGATTTATGGGGACCATACAAAACTATGTCTACTATCGAGGCCTCTTATTTCCTTACTATAATAGATGATTATTCCAGGGCAGTCTGGATATATTTGATCTCAGAGAAAAGCGAAGTTGCATCCGTTTTAAAAGATTATTTTGCCATGGTGAGAACCCAATTTGGCAAAACCGTAAAGACAGTCCGGAGTGATAATGGTACAGAATTTATTTGTCTAAAATCATATTTTTCTGCCCATGGCATGATACATCAGACCATCATCGCTGTGACTCCACAACAAAACGGCAGGGTCGAACGGAAGCATCAACATATCCTGAATTTTGCTCATGCTTTGTGGTTTCAAGCTAACCTACCCATAAAATTTTGGGGAGAATGTGTTCTGACAGCCGGATATCTTATAAATCGCACACCTTCTTTATTGTTACATGGAAAAACGCCTTATGAGATGCTACATGGGAAAAGACCATCTTATTCTCACATTAAAAGTTTTGGGTGTTTAGCTTATGTCCATGATCATGATCTACCTAGAGATAAATTCCGAGCCCGAAGCAGAATGTGTGTCTTCCTTGGATATCCCTTCAACAAGAAAGGTTGGCGATTTTATGATTTAAAAACGGAGAAGTTCGTTATATCCAGAGATGTAATTTTTGATGAGACAAAGTTTCCATACAGAGACTCGGAAACCCCACAATGTACTCCAGATTTTGCAAGCTCTTATAATTTTGGGGAACAAATGTTGGGCTTACAAGTACGGGGGAGTAAATTCTTTCATGAAATAACATACAAATCTAGCCCAGCAAGATGTAGCCCAATAAGACAAAGGGAGGAGGAGCCCACGACCAAGACAGCCCTTCTCCAAGCTGTTGACTCACTTGGCCCAGCATCTCGTGCGGCCCATCACGACCGATCCAGTACACACATCCCAGCCGTATCCATTCCTTTTGACAGCGAGGCCCAGCTCGCACAGCCTAGCACGCATGGCCCAGCCAATTCTCTCCCTGCTAATAGAATGGCCTAGCGCCTCCATCCTAGCGACCGAACTTCTGTTTCTGTCCTACCCAGTCAAGACCGCACCACGGGCCCAGTTGCGGATCCATCCAATCCAGCTAGCTTCTTAGACCAGAACATTTCCACTGCACCTCATCCAGTGGCTCCAAATCCAGTAACATTTATACTAGCTGCTCCTTCTCCTTCTCCAAGCCAGTCCACATAAATACTTGGTATAAGGAAAAGTATTCGAATTAAAAAGGTTCCTGCTCGACTCCAAGATTTTGATTGTAATGCTATATGGAAGACTTCTATATCCCATTCCTCTTCTGCTCCCTCATCCTCTTCGGACCTCTCAGGTACGTCCCTTTACCCTGTAACACAATTTGTGGACTATAGAAAATTTTCTCCTTCACACAGTCATTTCTTAGCATTGGTAGACACAGAATCCGAACCCACCACCTACTCTGAAGCAGTATCTAATCCTCTTTGGCGCGCCGCTATGCGCCAAGAAATTGATGCACTCGAAAAGAATGGCACATGGTCTTTAACGCCCTTGTCTCTTGGAAAACGTGCTCCAAGGACAAGTCTGTCTTCTGAAGAAATCTTTATACGACCTTCGCTAAGCTCCTTGGTGCTGGTTTTCAAAATTGACTGCCGCTCCTCGTAAGTGTAGCTTTTCTCAGTCTTATGTAGATTATTCTCTCTTTACATACTCTCGTGGAAATATTTTTTTATGTGTCATCATTTATGTGGATGATTTACTAATTACTGGAAATTCACTACCCACTCTCAATAAATTCAAAACTTCCTTGAATAAATGCTTTCATATGAAGGACTTGGGTCCTCTCAAATATTTTTTAGGTATTGAAATTGCAAGAAACCCTTCAGGTTTATTTTTATGCCAACGAAAGTACACTTTGGAAATTCTTTCTGAAACTAGTTTGTTAGGGGCCAAGCCAGCATCTACACCTATTGAACCCAATCATCAGTTAGCCAAGGATACTAGATCTTATTTCGATAACCCAGAACGATACCGCAGACTCATTGGTAAGCTAATCTACCTTACTCTTACACGACCTGAGCTCGCTTACTCTGTTCACACGCTCGCTCAGTTTATGCACGCTCCTCGCCAAGCTCATTGGAATGCGGCTATCAGAGTTGTTCGATATCTCAACGGTAATCCTGGTCGTGGTATTCTTCTTCAGTCTAATTCTCCTCTTGTCCTGACTGCATACTGTGACTCCGATTGGGCCACATGCCCCATTACTCGGCATTCTGTTACCGGCTATTTTATTTCACTCGGTGGTTCTCCTGTTTCGTGGAAAACAAAGAAACAACATACCGTTTCTCGCTCTTCTTCTGAAGCTGAATATCGCTCTATGGTGATGACTTTATGTGAACTAAAATGGTTATCTAGCCTCCTTCACGATCTTCAGGTGCCTATCACACGCCCCATTTTATTACACTGTGATAATCAAGCTGCTCTTCACATTGCTGAAAATCTCGTATTCCATGAACGTACTAAACATATTGAAATTGATTGTCATTTTGTCCGTGATGCATTTCAAGACGGATTTATTTTTCCTTATTATATTCGAAGCGAACATCAGCCGGCCGATGTTCTCACTAAATCTCTTCATCCCACTCACTTTCATCGTTTAGTTTCCAAGTTGGGCATTTCAAATCTTCATGCTCCAACTTGAGGGGGAGTGTTAAGGATTAAAATTCTACTATGATTAGGATTATTATCATTGTTAGGATTTATATCTCCTAATCCATGTGTATTTAGTTTATTAGTTTTCTAATTATAGTTGGTTTAGGATTTCCTAATTATAGTTGGTTTAGGATTGGTCACACATGATGACAACTATATAATGTACAATTTTTTACAATAATAGACAGAAAACAATAGATTGTTTTCCCCACTGGAAACTTTTAGAGGTAAAGTAACCTAAGCTCATGAGAATGTGAGGGTAAAGAGCACTAATAATCTTATCGTAGTTGCAATATATCTACATGATATGAAATACTTAAAACTGGTGAAACAAAAAAAAATAATGGCTCAAAATATTAATTGGAAAACAATGGCTGCTTGCAAGACATTCATTAGAGAGTCAAATGACTCAATATTAACCTCATTTTCTTTCTTAATGAACTTCTATTGTAGAGTTAATGAAAGGAAGTTCCAAACTATCACAAATTTCATCAATAGTTTTCAAGGTAGGCAGTGCATAATCATATTGTAATTAGACAAGGTGAGAGTGAACAGTAAATGCCTGCTATATTCTACCATATTAACAAGCATATCTTCTTCTTTTTTTTTTTTTTTTTTTTTTTTTTTTTTTTTTTATGCTATTGATAGATGAATTCATCTTCTGCTCAGCCAATTTGTTCTTTCGTTCAATAATTTATGAAATACAATGCTAAAGAAGCTAAATGTGAGAGCAAAAAAAACTTGACAGATTTAACATTTGTGCTAAGAGCTAACAAATAACCTGCTTATAAAAATCCACCCTAAGCATTCATCTCCACAATAAAACATTATCAGCACGACAAGACTAAAACACTATGATACAATGATATACAGTTCAGGATGCATAAAACCAAATCTCAGAAAAGAAGAAAAATCAGAAAGACATTTCCATAGTATCCACAAATCTCTTTGATAACATGACATAAAAATCAGATTTGCATACCTCTTCTATATCATCTTCTTGTTCAGCAACATGACCTGATACAATAACAACCTCATCAATTTCTTCTCTGGAAGCTTTAGAATCCAAAATATCAAAACTGCATAAATTCTGGAGGGGATTACTAGACAAAAATTGATGATTTTTAGCCAATGATCTTTGTTGGGAGATTTTTTAGGGATGCGAATTTGGTAGAGGAGGAAGTCTATGTCTACCAAAGTTTGATGTGTTGTGGCTCAGAGAGGATGGTGTAGGTTTATTTCCACTTGAGCTAGATACCATGGATGGAGAACCTTAAACTCGAATAGATTGGAGAAGTTATGGAAGAGAAGGAGTAAGCTTGATCACCATTGGAAAGAGAGCTCAGAGCTTCTTCAGCGTCCAAAGAGCTTTTCTTCGGCGTTTTCCTTTTCATCAGCTTTTGGTGAGGAAAAGGTTTCCTATTTTTTAACATTAGGTTTTCCTTAGCAATTTCTACCCTTAATTTTTCTTAGTATTTTCTTTAGCTCCCAAACGGAGGAAAACCTTTTCTAAGGAAAACAATTTTCTTTTCCCCAGTAAAATCCTTGAACCAAACAGGCCCTAAGAAGAATGGAAATTCATGAATAGCTTTCCTCTCGTCATGAGTTTCCTCTCTTTCTAGAGTTCTTGTCCTAGGTTTTTTCTAGGTTAGATTTCAACTTTCTCATATCTTCTTCTTCTGTCGTTCTTCCTTAATTCTGATAATTTAAGAGAGGTAGATTGTCCATAATAGTTACATATGGGAAAAGAGGCATTTGCAAATCTTGTCAACTTAATTAGACAAAGAGGTCTTCTTCAAGATAGTACTCATAGTAGTGTGGTAGAGGGAGTTGCTAGATTTCTTTATACACTTGCTTATGATCTTCGGAATCGTATAGTTAACTTTAATTTCATGCATTCAGGAGAGACCGTTAGTAGACATTTTCATGAGGTACTTAAAGCCATTATTTCCTTGGAAGGTATTTTCTTGAGGCAGCCTAATGTTGAAGAGTGTCCTCTTGAAATTAGAAATGATTCAAGTTATTATCCCTATCTCAAGGTAAATATTTATTGAATTAGAAAAAAAAAGTTATTATCTTAATTATGACATTATTGTAGCCTTAGTTATTATCCTTTTTGCAAGATTGTGTAGGTGCGATTAATGATACACATTTTTTAGTAAAAGTATCAAATAATGAGGTTCTGCGATATAGAGGAAGAAAATACTATCCAACACAAAATGTTTTAGCTGCATGTACTTTTGATTTGAAGTTCACATATGCTCTACCAGGGTAGAAAGGGTCAACCTCAGATTCAGGACTTCTCATTGATACTTTACCTAGAGAAATTGATCGTTTAGTTGTTCCCAGAGGTGAATGTTATTGATGATGTGCAAAAATAGATTATCTTTTAGGATTTAATTGTTAATTAAGCTTAGTGATTAATTCTTTTTTTCTTTTTAGGAAAATATTATTTAACTGATGTCGAGAATCAACTATGATGTGGCTTTCTTATTCGATTTAGAAGTACACGTTATCATATAAAAGAATATGATTACAATCTTCCTAAAAATGCTGAGGAGCTCTTTAACTTTCGTCATGCTTCGCTGCGAAATACAATTGAAAAAACTTTTGAAGAAGCGGTTTGAAATTTTAGGGAGTGGAATTGAGCTGTATTTCAACTGGATACAAAAGGAGATATCATCATAGCTTGTTGCATTTTACATAATTATCTCATGGGCATTGAGCATCTACTTGCCGAGTTTGTTAACGAACTTAATAGTCAAGCAATAGAAGATGACTCGATGATTTCAAGTCTAGTTAATGAGTATTAGAGAAGGAGAATCTTTGAGGGAAAAATTCCAGTTTATATGTGGAGAGATTACACTAGAATTCGTCGTATTTCCCGTTAGCATAGTTTTAATGTAAACTATAATTACTATATAACTTTGATTTGATATTTGATTATCTTGTTAGCAAAAAAAAAAATTTGTTTAACTTGAATTCATCGTTTGATTATATGTTTAATAATATTTGAGGTTTATGCTAGAACATTTTTTATTGCATTTTAACAAATGATTTCTATTGTGCTATTTTCGAATTTCTTCGAAACAGGTGGATAGCGTGCAGTATGATTTGTCAGTGAATGACAAAAGAAACTTGAAATAGATAGATGAGATGGATAACTGCCTTATAGATACATCATTGGACCAAAAGCTAGAAAGGCAAAAAATTGGAGGCTCATTCACAAAAACTGCTTATAGAGCAGTAGCAATTGCTATTCCATTGAAGTTTGTTGTGAGTTGTGACCCAGGACATGTGAAGAATCAGATAAAATGTTTGATGAAACACCTTGCTATTGTGAAAATCCTCTTACAAAAGAAAAGTGGCTTCGCTTTTAACTTTTCGACGTACATGATTCAAGCTGAAGCAGATGTTTGGACCAACTATCTCAAGGTAAAACTTAGATTTGGTGATCTTTAATTACTGAATTTTTTCCTGAAAAACTGATTAATTTGGGGACTGATTATTTCTTGTGCTTGAATTATTGGGGACTGATTCCTTATTGAGGATTACCTCTTACTTCACTTGTTCCACAAATTTTGTGTTTAGTCTTGGTGAAGTATCCAACCTCTGATAATTCTTGAACCTTCAGATATTCTCCTCGTGCTAGTTCTTAGTTGGGTATCGTGATGCTTCTAATTGTGCAAGTTGAATTGCTTCTGATTGTGCAAGTTGAAGCTATGATGCATAGCAGAACTGTTATAAGTGACAATGCTCATGGTTCATTTGCAAGAAAGGAATAGGCAAACAATAATGTATTACCGCTGCTAGATTGTTGATTTGATATGTTATCTAATTTCTTCACATTATTGGTACTCCTAAGTAGTTGATGATTCCTTTTTTAGTTGCTTGTCCAGCTGGATTGTTCTCTTTATACACCATATAGTTCTTAATGACAAAATCTCTCTCCCATTGTTAATTTAACTTGAATATGAAAATTATATAATCTCAGAACTATGTAAAATTTTTTAACCTGTATCAGAATTTGAGAATTGTTCTGTCAGAGAGGCTAGGAGGTTGTGCTAATTTGCTTCCTTATTACTAACTCATAATTGCTTTACGTTTTAATAGGAAAAACCAAGTGCTTCTTATCTAGTTATACCCTCGTTCCGAATTTTGAAAAATTGGATGAAATATTTAGAAAAGATTGCACTACTGGAAGTCAGATTGTTGGTCCTAAACAAAGGCGTGCACAATTGGAAGCTAATGACAAAAATTCTAATGAAGTATGTGATGAATTTGATGTTCAAGATGAAGCAAATAATGATGTCTCCTTGTTTTCAAGAGCAGCACTCAACTCGATGTCTAAATAAAGTGAAGAGCAAAAGAAAAACAAAACAAGAATTGTTGATGTTGTCATTGAGAAAATCAAGTATCTCAAGGAAGGCTTAAATGTAGTTGTAGCTGCACTAGAACGTGGGAATGTTCGTAACTTTACAGAGGAAGTTTTAGTTGAGAATATTGAAGAAGTGGGAGAAATGAGTGACATATCAAGAATGAAGGTGTATCAAGCTCTAACTAAAGATGTAAGTGTTACACGTGCATTCCTAGCACGTCCGGCTGATCGAAGAAAACTTTAGCTAACTGTGAAAATTGATTCTTCATTATTTGATGTTATTTGATATAGTTGAGTTGCTCATATTTGATTAAATTCTAGCTATTGTCTAGATACTTCACTATTGGACATTAATTATGACTATTAGGTATTGTAACGTATTTTTTGTGCTTAAACAAATATGAATCAAAATACTCTCATATTTCATATTTTAGCATTTTCATCATTAGTAAGTTGTGGCGATTAACAATTACTGTCATTATTATTTTTCTTGGTTAAGGATTGCTAATTGATTATTAAATATTGAAATTTTAAATTTAAAAAAAATTATTAATTTGCTAAGATTTTTTTATGTTTTAGGGGATTAAATAAATAATTTTGCTTAATATTTTTATAGTAGTGCATGTGAAATGTTATGATTACTATTTCTTTCATTTTGTAAAAATTGAGTAAAAATTTAGTAAAAATTATTTAACTGTTCCATTTCATCCCAAATTCTCTCAAACAAGAGAAATCATTTTCTTTAGCATTTTCTTTACTAAACCAAACTACATGTGGATTTTTATCTTCTAGGAATTGCATTTTCTTTTTCCACACCAAAATCTTTGAACCAAATAGGCCCTTACTGATTTGGTATGCTCTTCATTGATATGCATTTGTATATATGCATGCACATAAAAAAATATTATTTTAATGATACTGTAAAAATAAGGAAATAATATATTCTCGTATTATTAAATTTGTTAACTAGTATAGTTATTCTATAAACAGATTCTTAGGAAATTAATATATATTGTAATTATTGTATAATCCCTTAGATTAGGACTTGTCCTTATTTAGTTTAGGTAACTTCTTATTCCCCCTATAATTGTATATATTTGTTAATGAAAACTTAGAGCCTTGCAGCTTATCTAAATATCATAATTCTTGACATGGTCTAGAGCTACTCTAGAATCAGATAAATCTTTTTTCACGATCGAAACATGACAGACACTAAAGATGGTGACAACCCAAAGAAGGCCATTGCCACCGGCGGTAGTGATGGGAAGGATTCCTGACAACTAAAACATCTTCCTCTTATGAGCGTTTAAATGCCTATATGCTCTCGTCAAGTGATACCTCGGGCGCACTCTTGATTCACATAAAATTGACAAAGAAGGTCGTTGCCACCGGCGGTAGTGATGGGAAGGATTCCCGACAAGTAAAACATCTTCCTCTTATGAGCGTTTAAATCCCTATATGCTCTCGTCAAGTGATACCTCGGGCGCACTCTTGATTCACATAAAATTGACAAAGAAAAATGACGAATAATGGTTGATGGCATTCTGAGAATCGTTGATGTCCAGATAGAAGAACGGATTAATTGATGGAACAATCAAGTGACCTGGTCGTAACTCACCAGAATTTGAGGAGTAGGTGACCATGAACTCGCTTATGGTTTCATGGATTTTCGCCACGATTGATCCGACACTCCTTTCTCAAGTGCCATATAAAAGTGATAAGGCATTATGAGACATGATGAAAAATCAATTCTTTGCGGGTAATGGACCACGTGTTCATGAACTCGAAAAAGAATTGGGAAACTGTACTCAACAAAGTGCAATAGTGGTGGATTATTTCAAAAAACTTACTACCATCTGTGACAAACTTGCAAATTACGAAAAAGATCCCGATTGCTATTGTGGCAGCCAAACATGCATGGGGATTGCCGATGGAGAATGCCAACGAGAAGAAAAAAGGTTATATAAATTTCTTCTCAGTTTAGATAATTCTTTTCTAACAATTATTTCTCAAACTTTGAACATGAATCCTCTTCCTTCCGTAGATAATGCTAGGCATTTTGTGATTACTCGCGACCAATATTTGCGAGCAGAGGCTGTCGCCTTTGTTGCTCGAACCACGAAAAAATCCTCTCTTTTATGTACTGTTTGTAACTAAAAAGGCCATGTAGCTAGTGAGTGTTTTCAGGTTATTGGATATCCCAAATGGCGGCAGAAGAAAGAAAAAGTATCTCCTAGAAATTTGGTGTTTACGAACAGCTTGGAAATTGAGATCGGAGTGGAGGTCAGACTTCTAGACGCAGGGGAAGAAACAGTGGTCGAAGAGGTGCGTCCACTGCTCATGCTGCTTGGAACTCCACTCCACATGCCGGTGTATTGGGTCTTAGACTGGTGGGCCAGCTAGACAATGGAGTTCGCCTTGGACTATTGTGCCTCCGGGCCATTTTTCTTCTCCAAATCAGCAGCAATAGTTTGGGTAGCCACAAGAACAATTTGGGCAGCAGCAATTTGGGCGTCAATTTGGGCAACATCTCTCGAGCAAAACCATGCCTTCCACGTCACTACCTTCCACAAATCCATCTCATGCACAGTGGGCTGGGGCTATTCAAACTATGCCATTGCCTCTGTTTGTCAAAACAATAAGTACTGCACCACCTCCTAGTGAGCAACTCTATAGTACAAAACTATTCACTTGGTTATTAGACTCTGGTGCATCTCGCCATATAACTGGTAGATTAGGGTTTTTATAATATTTGTCCTATTTTCCTTGTCTTATTGTATTACCTTATGGGTCTAGTACTTTAGCGCACTGTGAAAGGATTGTGAAATTTGGATCTGATTTTGCTATTCCCAATGTCCTTTATGTTCCTAACCTAAAATGTAATCTCATCTTTATTTCTCAATTGTTGCAAGCTAATCCTGTGTATGGAGTATATTTTTTTAAGAACATGTGTGTTTTATAGGACCATACTTTCAGGAAGGATATTGGCAGAGTCAGGCTAGCTAGTGGGGTGTACAACTTTTCACACGCACACCATGCTTCCGCCATTTCATTGGACCTACTGCATAAACGATTGGGTCATCCATCTTGTCCTGTGTTTGGAAAATTTCTTGGTTTTTCGAATAATTTAAATTCCTCTATCTCAAATTGTTTTATCTGCTTTCAAGCAAAACAATCTCGTTCTTGCTTTCCCATTAATGATAAAATTTTTGGAAATTTATTTTATCTTATTCACTGTGATGTTTGGGGTCCATATAAACAAAACTCCATTTATGGTTCTTCATATTTTCTCACTTTAGTTTACCATTGTTCTCGTGCTATTTAGATTTACTTGCTAACTGATAAAAGTAACGTATGTACATATTTTGAACATTTTTTCTCTCTTGTTCAAACACAATTCTATAAAACCATAAAAACAGTTCGTATGGATAATGGCACCGAGTTTCTAAACTTAAAATCTTTTTTTCTATCTAAAGGCATTATTCACCAAACAACAGTTGTCTACACACCTCAATAAACGGGAAGGTAGAACACAAACATAGGCACATATGAATATAGCACATGCCTTAAGTCTTCAAGCCTCTTTACCTTCACAATTTTGGAGAGATTGTATCAAAACTGTCGTATACCTTATCAATAGAACTCCCTCATCAATCCTTAATGGGAAAAGCCCCATGGAAATTCTCTTTTCCAAACCTCCAAATAATTCTCACTTATGGGAGTTTGGATGTCTATGTTTTTACTCTTGCTCGCATGATCGATAAATTCCAACCTCATATTCGGCATTGTGTTTTTATGGGATATCCAATTGGAAAAAAAAGGATGGACATTATATGATCTGGATACACAAAAAAATTTTGTCTCTAGAGATCTGCATTCTTTACACCCATTTTCCTTTTACTACTAATTCCACTCTGGTGCCAGCTTCCTCTCTAACTATTTCTACCCCTAATACCCACCAAGATCTTTCTATTCATTCCTCTCAATTTGATCATTTTCATTGTGGGCCCATTCAAACTAACGATCGAACCGTCCCTATTTCTCTGATATTTCTTCCACAACATGTGGACCGTCTCTTCCTACAGATGGGCCTCCAACACATACACTACCTATCTTGACCTATTCCCCTCCCTTGGCTGAGCCTTCTTCTCAAGGGCCAACACCTGCTTCTAACCCCACGCCCGATTATGCGCCCATTTTCACTGATTCAGCCTCACTGGCTGTCCTAGTTTCTCTACCTTATTCCAGTCTAACCGACTCTTCTGATTTGGGCTTATCAACTCCTTCCCAAATTCTAGCCCCTCTTTTGACCTCTCTTCCTTCTGGTCAAGTATCTCAAACTCCAAATGTTCCACCACGTACTGAACTTCGCCGCAGTGAATGTATTCGTTTTTCTTCCACCAAGCTTCGTGATTATGAATGTAATGCTGTGCCAAATTCTATACCCTCAACTGTCTTCTCTAGCTCTCCTCCGTCTTCTAGTAACAGTTCTGTTCCTATTTCACATTTATTTCTATTGAAAAACTTTCTACATGCCATAAGGATTTTCTTGTAGCCATTTCTACCGACACTGAACCCTCTCGATTTTCTAAGGCCTTTCCTATTCCACATTAGCGAGATGCAATGCGAAGTGACATTGATGCTCTTGAATGGAACCGCACCTGGCATATCACCACTCTTTCCCCCGAAAAAAAGGCATTGGGTTGTAAATGGGTCTACAAAATCAAACGGAAGCTAGATGGTAGTATTGAGTAGCATAAAGCTCGATTGGTTATTTTAGGAAATACATAGGTAGAAGGCTTGGACTACCATGAGACGTTTGCTCCTGTCGCGGAGATGGTAACTGTTTCGACTTTACTATTTTTTGTTGCTGCACACAAATGGGTTGTTCATCAGATGGATATTCACAACGCCTTTCTTACAGTGATTTGACAAAAGAAGTATACATGAAGCTTATACCTAGATTTAGTAATGGGAAAGATTGGAAGGTTTGCAAACTCCAAAAATTCTTGTACGGATTAAAGCAGGCCTCTCGATGTTGGTTTTCAAAACTGACTAGAGTACTTAAACAGTGTGGTTTTTGTCAATCTTACTCCAACTTCTCTCTATTCACCTATTTCTTTAGGTACTATTTCTCTATGCCTTGGTCTATATTGATGATCTCATCATCACTGGCAATGACCTTCCTGCCCTTTAAAAGTTCAAAGCCCATCTCACCACTTATTTTCACATGAAGGATTTGGGCCCTCTGAAATATTTCCTAGGTTTCGAAGTTGCCAGAAATAATCATGGAATTTTCTTATGTCAATGGAAATATGCGTTGGATATTCTATCAGATACTGGTTTTTTTGGGTTCTAAACAACTTAGTTCTCCATAAGTGCAGCCATTAGAAAGACCTCCAGATTCGCATCAAGAAATAGAACTGACTAATCCTAAGTCAAAGGGTCGAGAAACTTAACGCCACTATTCTTGAACAACTTGGAGCCAGGCCTTCTTTTTGCACTAGTACGGATATGAAAATAATGGTCAAAATCGGATTCAACCACCCCTATTAGAAATAGGATTAACTGAGATTATATAAACAAATGTCTGAACCAAACTATGTTATTGCTATGGGAGCATGTACAATTACAGGAGGGATGTTCAGTATCGATTCTTATAGTACCAACTTGGCAAAGCCAAAGGGCCTGTACTTGTCCTAACCTGATTCTTATAGATGACTTGTGGGCCGTCTCATTTATTTGACGATTACACATCCAGATTTGGCATATTCTGTGCAGGTACTATCTCGGTTTATACATCAACCTCAACAAGCTCACTGGGATGCTACCCTCTTAGTCCTTCATTACCTCAAAAGTACCTCAGGCCAAGGGCTTCTTCTCTAGGCCGACTCTAATTTACAACTCGGCACATACTGCGACTCTGATTGGGCCAGTTGTCCAATCACACGCCGTTCTCTGACAAGTTTTTTTTTCTCTTGGGCGCTCTCCTATCTCCTAGAAATCCAAGAAACAGTATATTGCATCCCGCTCTTCTGCTGAGACCGAATATCCATATATATGGCTGTTTCATGCCGTGAATTAAAATGGTTACATTATCTCCTCCGCGATCTTCAGTTGCTAGGTCCACACCTACTCTGTTATTTTGTGATAATCGGGCTGTTCTTCATAACTCCTCCAATCCTATGTTTTATGAACGAATCAAGCACATAGAGATCGATTGTCACTTTGTCCATGATAAATTTCAAGCTCAACACATTACTCTTGCTTACATTCCTACTGCCTCTCAACCTGCCAATATCTTTACGAAGGCTTTGGGACAGTCTCAGTTTCATTCTCTTTTAAGCAAGTTAGGTATTTGCAATCCGCATGCTCCACCTTGAGGAGGTGTTAAAATAAGGAAATAATATATTCTTGTATGATGTCTTGTAATATTATTATTATTATTATTATTATTATTATTATTATTATTATTATTATTATTATTATTGTTACCTAGTATAGGTATTCTATTACAGATTCTTAGGAAATTAATTTATATTGTAATTATTGTATTATCTCTTAGATTAGGACATGTCCTTATTTAGTTTAGGTAACTTCTTATTCCCTGTAATTGTGTATATATATATATATATATAAATCTCTCTCTTACTGTTAATGAAAACTTGGAGCATTGCAGCTTATCTGAATACCATAATTCTCGACAAATACTCATTATATTTTAGACAAGATTTGGCATGAAAAGACAATCAGAATTCAGGATAAAAGTGGCAGTCCGTCCTGATTTATACTCTTTATATTTCTCTTATTTCTCTCTTTAATTGTAACTCTTTCAATTCAAGATTTGGTTCTTATTGTAATTATTCTAGGGTGTGCAACTCCGAGAAAGAAACGATAGGATTTTTGAAATATTTATTCATCCGATATTCTCATTTTCTTCTTTGAAGTATAACCAATAATTGTTGGAATTCCAAGAAGAGCCAAAAGAGGCTGGGAGCACTAAGAAAACAATATAGAAGAAAGAAAAGGAGAGCAAAGCCTGATGATAAGAAGAAAGTGATGCATGATTATTGTTAAATCTTATATATATATATATATATATTTTGAAGTCAGATAGTCGTTGTGGGGTTGGAAAGCCACATTAGCAGAATTCCTATGGAGTAGGAAAATTAGCTCTTCAAGCTGGCTGCTATGTGGATAAATTGATAAATTAGATTTTGACCAGTGTAGCTCAACATAGGATGAAGAATATCAACCATTGGGGATTTAATATTTCACCATATCTGCCACGATATTTGGACTATATACGTTTGGTAAGTGTAAGTTAGAACTTAGGTAAATCATGAACTATGATTAATTATATTTCGTGAGTAATAGTGCGAAACACAATGTGAAAAGTAGTAGACAAAAGAAACACAGACGACACAACAATTGGTAATGCAGTTCGACCAAAGCTACATCTGCGAGGTCATGCCCAGAAAGTAATACACTAATAACTATCAACACAGTATAAGAAAACTTGTAACTCTTTTATAAATCTAGAGTTTAATTTCTTCAACTCTTCAAGGCTCAGTGAAAATTCCCTTTGTACATAGCACAGTTAAATCCCTTCAACTCTTCAAGGCTCCCTCTTGGAACAAGCTACTTGATCTTGAATCCCTCAAAGTCTTCAACACCGTTGAACCGCAACACAATTTCTATCCCTAGAAGCTATGTCTTCAAAACAAGAACTCTATTGAATTATGAAGGATGAACAACGAGCATCAATAGAGAATCACAGTGTTTGAAGTTTGTGATTGCACAAACTCAACCACTATTAGCTGTTGTCTTCTCTCTTGTAGAATATACTTCGAAGATTGCAAAATGGCTAACTTCAATCTTCAATTGCAATGCTTTATTTATAGATGTTGAGGCTCATTTGGTCAGTTATGTATTTCCTAATGAGTCTAGACCAAGAATTTAGTTTCAACATGGAAACTTGCACATTGTAAATGTATAAATAGATAGGGATACAAATTTTTGTGCAAATTATTAAGAGTAGGCTGATTGGTAAAGTTTTTTGTAGTCTTGGGTCTTAATATACAAAAGCTGCCTTTTTTTCTCCTAAATACTTTACTATTTTTTTTCTAATTACTTAATGTAGCTTCAATTTGCTCAAGCTTTTACTTAAATAATTTGAATTACTTTGGATAGTGATTTTTTTTCTAGGAACATTCTAGATAGTGAATGAGATTATACTATCTAACATAACGTAATAGAGAAGTACAAATATTTTAGTTTATAGTATAACTCCTTAATATGAAAGCCATTTATTAAAGTCTCCACATGAAGGGCCTCTTTCTCTTCACCCCATTTCAAAAAAAAAAAAAAAAAAAAAGTGAGTAATAATTAATAATAATAAGTAATAAGAACGGAGGTCGATAAATATAACTCGGGAATATATATAGTGAAAAAAATCATTATTTTTCCCTCCTCTTCCCTACTTTTTCTTTCCGTAAAAAATTCCTCTGTTACTTTTCTTTACTCTCTCTCTCTACTCTAAAACTGTAATCTTTAACATTAAACTTATATTGAAGGTATATATGGATGATTATGAAGAATTTTGTAAAAGAAAATATCAGTTTAAAGGTAAGAAAATTTAAATTTTTTTCGCCACTGGGGCTCGGATCGTCAGGGCTGGCGATCCGGACGCGATCCGATCGCCCAACCAAGCGCTTCTTCCTGAAGTAGATCGCCCAGCGGTGCGACCCGGTCACGTCCAGACCACTGGCCTGGGCCACCCAAGCCTAGGTTTTTTTTTTAATTGTTTTTTTAGAATGTTCCTTTTTTCATTTTTTTTTGTTTTAGAATATTACTATTCCTTTTTTTCTTTTTTTTTTTAGAATATTACTATTGTTATTTTAGAATGTTCATTTTTTCTTTTTTTTTTTAATATTACTATTTTTTTTTAGAATGTTCCTTTTTTAAAAAATTTTAGAATGTTATTATTTTTTTCTTAAATTTTAGATGTTACGTTTTTTTTTTTAAATTTTAGAATGTTACTAATGTTTTTTAAAACGTTACTAATTTTTTTTGTTTTTTTTGTTTTAGTTAGAATGTTATTTTTATTTTTTTTAAATTTTAGAATGTTACTATTTTTTTTAAATTTAAGAATGTTACTAAATTTTTTTTAGAATGTTACTAATTTTTTTTTTGTTTCTTTGTTTTTGTTAGAATTTTTTTTTAAAATTTTAGAATGTTACTATTTTTTTTATTTTAGAATGTTACTAAATTTCTTTTTTAGAATGTTACTTTTTTGTTTTTTAATTTTTGATGTTACTTTTTTTTTTAATTTTAGAATTTACTATTTTCTTAGAATGTTAATTTTTTATTTTCTTTAGAATGTTACTTTTTTATTTTCTTTAGAATGTTAATTTTTTATTTTCTTTAGAATGTTAATTTTTTTTTGAATGTTACTATATGAACTTTGTGTTTTTTTCGCGCTTTTTTTTTTCTTAAATGTTAGTATATGAAATATTTTTTTTTTTTGTTTTTTTCTAAATGTTATCATATGAAATTTTTGGTTATTACAATATTTTTACAATATTATTTTTAATATATAATATGTTCATATTTTAATTTTTTCGTACTATATCGTAACAGAACGGAGAACGGCATAGATCCAAGTACATTTGAAGAATTTTTGGAACCGAAAGAATACATGGATCACAGACATTTATTTGCAACTGATCGAATCTTTAATTCGAAACCAGAGTTGGTGAACTGGGCAAAAGAAACAACTATAAAAGTGAACACGTATTTGATTGTCACTCCGTATTTAAGTTAAAGAACATCTGACCGTCGACCATATGTTACACTGGTTTGCGAGCATGGAGGTGCAAATAAACCGAGAAAGAAGCTCGTAGTTGACGATGAAGAAGAAGAAGTTCAAGTAAAAAGGCGGGGTCCTTACGGGACTAAAAAGTGCAATTGTCCCTTCAAATTAAAAGGCGAGCAAATGGTAATGTGTGAAAATTGGCAAGTATTTTTACACGATGAGAGGCATAACTATGCAATAGGTGTATATACTCACGGTCACGCTCAGGCAGCAAAACTGACGAAGGAGCAGCTGATACAAATTGAGCAATTCAGGAAGAGTTATGTGCCATCCCGTAATATTTTACGATTTTTTCGGGAACAAAATGTGGGTTGTGCTGTCAAGTATGTTACATCAACTCTAATGCATCTTGGTTTTATGTTTAGGGTTTAAATTGAGGTTCTAATCATATGATTTGCATGATTTTTTGTAGTGCCCAGAAAATATATAACGTCGTTGCGAAGATTAAGAAGAATAGGATGCAGGGGTAAAACACAATTGAAGAAGTTCTGTGCCTAAGTACTAAACTTGATTACACGGTCTTCTATAGAAACCGTGAGGACAGCAACATGCTCAGTGACATTGTCATTGTATATCCGACATCAATTGAAATGTTGAGAACGTGGCCATACGTACTTATAATAGATACAACATATAAAACAAACAAGTTCCATAAAATTTGTTATATTAATTGTACATTTAGGTGTTATTTGCAAATTGACTATTTAGGAGTAACCCTTGAATGAATACTAGAATGAAATATGTCATATTTAATCGGTTTTGTGTTAAGTTTACTAGGTTTTATGTTTATTTTCTAAACAAGTTATCTGCTTTATGTGTTTTTTTAAAAATAGGTACAACATGCCATTGTTGGAAGTGGTAGGGATGACCCCGATGGTAAGAATTTCACTATGGCCAGTGCTTTTATGCGAAATAAGCAGGCTACGACTTATAGATGGGTTCTTCAACAGATTAAGCATCTGTACTTTTCAAATACAATGTCAACAGAGAATCAAGAAGATATTTGTGAGACTATGCCGAAGGTAATTATTACAGACAGGAAATGTGGTTTAATGCCCGTGATCGGCAAAGTGTTCAGTACAGCATACCATATGCTATGTAGAAGGCACATCAATCAGAATGTGTTGGCCAAATTAACCGAGTTGACAAAAAATGAAGATGTTGCATTACGGTTTGTAAATGGGTCATGGAAGAAATTGTTGGACGAAATCGATGAGTAGGAATACTTAAGGAAATTGGATGCTCTAAAGGTGAAGTGGAAGAGCAGGCCGAACTTCCAACACTATTTGTTCAACAATTGGTTGAATCCCTTTGCTCATAAATTCGTGAGATGTTGGACTAAGAGTCATATGCATTTTGGGTGGAGACCATCAATCGGGTTGAGAGTGAACACTCAATGCTGAAGCTATGGCTTTCAACATGCCATGGTAATTTGGATACTGTGTTCCTTAATATTGACTCACTTATTAAAGGTCAAATAGCAGACATTAAGGCATCATTAGAGTTTTCCAAGACTAAAGAGAAGAATAACGCGAAGAGTAATCACATATTTTATATTATAAGTAATAAAATCAGTCACTTGGCATTCAAAAAGATATGGTTGGAGATAACGAGAACTGCCGGGATATATGATGATCCAAAAAATAAGTGCAGGCACTATTTTAGGACGTCACACGGCCTCCCTTGTGCTTGCGAGCTGATTACACGGTTCGATCACGTTCTTCCTATACAGTTATATGATATTGATGCCTTTTGGAAAACACTAGAAATTGGCAGTCGTCATCCTTCAGCCCGGCAACAGGACATGGATTCTGAGATGTGTTCTCTCACTGACCTCTTGCATCAGATAAATACAAGACACATATCCAAATTAGAGAAATGTGTCGTCTTGCAAAAGGGGTATTGAATCTTGTTTTACCTGAAGATCCGGGTGTGACATTGACATCACCTCCCAAGCTAGCATTCACTAAAGGCCGGAAGAAGACGAACTCAACAAAAAGAGACAAGTCACATTGGGAGCATATGTCAATTGCTCATCGAAAGATACAGAAGTCAAGTGGATCTGGTTCTGGCACTGGATCTTGGTCGTAGCCAGGTTTGAGTTCTAGGTCGGGATCCCGTGGGAGAGGGAGACCGCCACGAGCTCCTAGGGAAAGGGACAGAGGGCGCGACTTTGGCCGAAGTAGTTTATCTGTTGTGATACATGCATTCCCGTGTTCCACATTCCCTTATACAAACGCTTTCCCTACTTTCATTTATCCTTTCATCAGCAATTGCAAGAACGTGATTTGTGATGGAAATTGTGGTTATCGGGTTGTGGCAGATTTTGTGTTCGGTGATAAACATCAATGGCCAAAGGATCGTAGACGAATGCTTTATGAATCGGACCATTCGACGAATTTGTATGTTCATTTAGTGGGTTCAGAGGTACGTGTTAATGAGCTCGTTCATAGGATACATTGGCCAGTAGATAAACCTGCGCTATACGCATATTAGTTCGAAACACCTGATTCGCTTTACATCATAGCAAATGCATTCAATCCGTGTGTGATACTAATTGCACAGCTTGGTTCTACGACTGTGTTACTTTTGTATTCATATTTGGATTGTCAGGAGGTACATTAGTTATCGGTCACTTGACAGAACAACGACACTTTATTCAGATAAGTGTGGAATACGTGCATCTTTATGATTTTTTACGTTGTTCTGTATTATATGATGTTTGAGTTTACAGTTTTTCTGACATTTACATATTTCTGTTTGTTTTACACAACTACAATTGAATGATATATGTCTGATACCTCCTTTACACGTTCAATGGATTCATCATCATTCTGAATGGGTCAGCAATTGGGCAGATTGGTATCAGTATATGATTGCAGATTGGAACCCGAGAATTGCTCAAAATAGAAAGTACATAGGACTTTATTTTTTGATGAAGAAAATTATATGTACGAAGTTTTTTAACTTAGTTTTAAAACATATACACGTTAAATTTTTTTAGTATATTTCTGATTTTTGATAAATGTAAACTCGTATTATGGTTCAATATCTTTATATTTAATGTGTTTCGAATTTATGGTGTTTTATATTTTTTCTCTTACAATTGTAAAAAAACTGAATGCATAAAAAAATTCCAATCAAACAAGTAACAACAATACTACAAGAAAAGTCATACACTACAAAATAAGTCATAAACAACAACCAGTCAAGTACATAAAACAACACACTAACATCGAGTCTGATGATACCTCTTGATTATGTCGGAAGCCCTACCAACCTTCGTAGCATCATCGATATCGTTACGGTCCAACTCACGAGCTACCATATCCAATAGAATATGCGGTGTAATAGAAGCAGTGGTCGCTTATTGCACGCCACGAGAGAGCCTGTTCGGATTCTGAATCCTTGGATAAGTGCGGGGGAGAAACCAAGGCATGTAATCATCTGTGCACCGAGATGGAGGTATAGCAGGTATACTGGTCCATGTAGACGTAAGCAGATGAGATGGTTGATAAAGTCCATTTTTTTTGTACAAATAAACACATTAAGTTTTAGTTATTAGCCCTTAAAATTATTTTATTTATTTATTAAACATAATTATTATATTTAATTTATTTTATTTTGGTGATAAAGGAAAAGAAGCCCATTAAATGACGCAGCCTACAAGCAAGCCCAAGATTGGAATTGGGTTGCCATAAAAGATAGAAAAAAAAGCAGAAATTGAAGAGGATAAAGAATCACAATACGAGGAAAAAGAAAAAAATACAGCAGCAGCTGCGGCCGAAATAACCAAAGTAGTTGCTGGCTGTAGTGGAAGCTGAAACCAGAAGTAACTGAATCAGCAGTGGTGAGAAACAGCTGCTGCAAAATTTTAAGCAAAAATCAGGCAGAAAATTGAAAAAATTTGAAGCAGGCAGCTGAAACAGGAGTTGAAGCTGCTGCAGAAAAATTCTAGCAGCAGAAATTCCAGCACGCAGCAGAAAATTCCAGCAATCTGAAGCAGCAGAAAAATCTGCAGCATCAATTTTCAGTAATTTTCTATTGGGAAAAAAGCCATGATTTTCTCAAATAAATTAGTTTCTTCTTTCCCTTTAGCCATGAACTAATTTTATTTTTAGAATCTTGATGAAACCCCTAGTCATGTGACTTTGATTTATTTTATTTGGGGATCTATTATATTATTTATGTGATTGCATATCTTTGGAAATTGTTTGGTGTGATGCAATTAATTCTTTATGATTGTTTTGTAGAATAATT
This sequence comes from Catharanthus roseus, assembly GCA_028651295.1. Lineage (NCBI taxonomy): Eukaryota > Viridiplantae > Streptophyta > Magnoliopsida > Gentianales > Apocynaceae > Catharanthus > Catharanthus roseus. The sequence goes on from JAPQWS010000116.1 coordinate 2,200,693, forward strand.
ATTTGGGTTAATTGATATTTTTATCCATGATTAATTCTTGTAGTCTTGAGTATGAGAGATATGTGATTTTTGCAAGTATATTGTGGGTTTTAGAATTGAATAGTTCATGCTAATTTTAGAGGATTTATGTCATAGGAATGAATAAATCATGATAATGGTTAGATGGATTACGTCATGCATTTAAACATAATATATTTCTTTAGTGAATCAAAGCTTGTAGCCTAGATCACCACATAAAGGTTTAATCTTTTCTCCTAAATAGAATTAAATCAATGTTATATAGGTTAGTGGTGGATTCAAGCTTCTAAAATTTCTCTTTGGTTAAGCTCCTATTATCTTTAATTTAGTTATTTTATTTATTAGTTTTAATTAATTTAGGAATAATTTTTAATAATAAACTTTGATTCTTTTTATAAAATTAATTTAGGAAGATAGTAATTTACGTAGTTAAGCCTTTCTCTGTGGTTCGATACCCTAATACTTCCATATTACTTTGATCTTGTGCACTTTCAAGTATTGGGTTAAGACTTTGGTATAAAAAATCCCGATCAATAGTACCTCCGGCCAAAATGCCTCTATTAACACATTCTTTACCATATACACCCTGTTATTTGTTGGCCTGGCGGTGCTCCTGAGGACGAATAGGATGAACTGGAATGCATTGAACCTACCCAAACTGTCTGACAACCCTATCGGGCATATAGGGCTCTACTCAATCAAAGTATGCAACCATCTCATGGTACGTAGAAACCCATACATGAATAATCTCATTGGATCTGTACGGAGTCCACCTGACGTCATCAGCAGTCATCGTGTCTAAACGAATGCGTAAGTCGATTAATTTGTTCTCCGTTTTGTGACCCAACATCGCAAACCTTTGGATGTGAGGTTTGTACAACCTTGCTCCCAGTCTTACCGGAGGTGCAAACATAGGAAAATACAGGTATATCCAAGCCTTTAGAAAAAAAATTAATAAAAAAAATCAGCAACCCTATCATTAGACAAAAATAAACTCTAAAATGTAAAAAATAATTAAACAGGATGAAGATTACAGTAATATTACCTCAAGCAACAACCAGCAACCAGACAACTTATTCGCATCAACACGAGAGGCCTGCCTTAAACTCCAACACAAGTAGGCTAGTGTAGCAGCACCTCATGCAAAACCACCAACAGAACTAACATTCTTCACAAGTGGCCACAACTTCCCAGGGACATTATTTCCACTCTTATCAGTGAAGAGCAAACTGCCGAGTAAATACAAGACGTAACAGGAGGGCCTCTGCTCCATAGACAATCTACTACGAGGTGATTCAGCAACTCCTGCCAAGTCCTGACCATTTATGCCCATGTTGAAGTAAGAGATATCGAGATCGCTCTGGATAACTAATAAACTGCTCCCGTGAATAATAATGGTCGACGACGTTACCGTAAGAAGATACGCGCAGAATCAACTCAACATCATGCAATGTAACTGTCATCTCCCCCCAGGGCATGTGGAAACTGTTGGTGTCTGGCTGCCACCTCTCCACAAAGCAAATAGCAAGGAGGATTCGGATGCTGGAACATGCAAGACCTCAAATGTGATAATCCTATCTCCCCTGCCAACTGTACAATTGCAGGATAACTAGGGGTCCAACCGGTCAGGGACATGCAGCGGGACCTCGACTTCAGAATGCCTTTATCCTGCAAAAATAATGTAAACACCATAGTAAAAAATAAACAAAATATTCAAATCTATAATAAAAAATAAACAATATACAGAATATTCAAATTACCTGTCCACGCCATATACTACCATCGACATGACTGCTATACGAAGGGACAAGGATTGGATCTTCTGGACCGTCATCAGCTGCACCTGTTTGCTCCCAACCGTATTCTTTGATTTCTTCTTCTGCGTAGGGTTGGTAGGAGGACGCGACTTCTCGGGTCTTTTTTATCGTGACCCAACAATCTTACTCATCACTGACATGAAACTGCCAGTAAACCCTTTTCCCTTGCCCGGAGCAGGCCTGTGGCCTGAAGATCAGGCCTCAACCATAGGAACAGACTTGTGATCATCACCGTCATCGTCACCATCATCATCATCGTCATCATCATGTCCACCATCATCCTCACGCTCATCCTCATCGTCCTCACTACTATGAATGCTGAGGGAACCAACCCTGACAGCCTCCTTAGATTGGGATGTACCAGAATCCCTACCCAACCCATCATCAGATGAGGGATTGCCACGAGTAATGGCTCCATACTCAGCACCGCTGTAATATGAGTCCACCGAGACGAACCCAGCAAGCTGCTCGAAGAATTGTACACCTAACTGTAACCCTGGACTACTAACCTCATTTAATGGAATCTGAGTTCTAGAAAAATACTGTGTCGAATCCAGGCCAAGCATACGAATAGGTAGAGAAGGAGCATGTGCATATGGATCATACGATGTTTGTGATGGCTGAGAATATCCATAAGGGTCATAGGGTACGGGGATGTACGGATAGTATGATGTGGTAGGAGGATGGGTCCTAAACGGTATAAGGGGGGCTGGGTGGAAGACCCCAGTGCACCAGGGTCATAATACATACCCGGTGCAATAGGTGCTGAAGTGGATGGTATGTCTGATGTACTGTAGCGTCCCCTCACACCACGGGATGATGCAGTCACTGCATGACCTTCAACCTGACCGGTCCTGTCTGTCATAGGACCTAAATCATCATTATCGCTACGTGCTCCGGGCCGAACAATCTAAATAAATTATCAAACATTTTCCTCAATGACATTACATGATATTTGTCTAATTCATCATATTTTTGTATGATACAAGCAATGCATTTTTCTTCATCTTTATATTATTAAGTTAAAGCCGCGCATTAAGCTAAATTCATAATAGTTATATTTATTACCCCATTTGAACACTTCACAATTTTTTATTACATTGTGTTAACCATAAACACAAAATCTTTCAATATAACAAACCTAAACCCAAATTGCATAAACACTTATTTATACAATTTGTTTATGACGTTTGTTTATAAAGTCGTATTATTCATATAAACCCTAAACCATAAACTCTAAATAAACAAAATTATACAATCAGTTAAGTCCACAGGCACCCTAATAAACATAAACAAATTATGCCGAACATAATATAACCTCTAAATTAAACAAATAAACATAAACGTAATAATAATATTTAAAAAATCACATAATCATTAATTATAATAACAAAATCATAAAGAAATCCTAAAAAAAATTAAACAAATTAAATAGCATAACATAAACTACAAATTAAACAAATAAACATAAATGTAATCATAAAATTTTTAAAAAAAATTAACATCATCTTAACTATAACAACGTAAGCATAAACAAATGTAATAAAAAAATTAAACAAATTAAATAACACGATATAAACTTTAAATTAAACAAATAGACAAACGAAATCATAACTTTTAAAAAATAACATAAGCATAAAAATGTAATAAAACATTTAAAAAATTAATATATAAAAAATTAAAAAATAATAATAACAAAATAAAAAGTACAAAAAATTAAAAATAATAAAAAATAATAAAATAATTAAAAAATAATAAAATAATTAAAAATTAAAAAATAATAAAATAATACAAATTTAAAAATAATAAAATAATAAAAAATTAAAAAATAATTAAAAATTAAAAATTAAAAAAATAAAACATAACAAAAAATAATTAAAAAATAAAAATAAAAAAATTAATAAAAAATAAAAGTAAAAAAATAAAAGAATTTAAAAATTAAAAACATTAAAAAATTAATAAAAAATTAAAAAAATCGAGCGGCCAGTTAAACCGGCGACCACGAACAAACCGAATCTCTAGACCGGGCAAGCGGTACCGCATAGCGATGACGTGGTTCAGCGGTCAAAGGCGCACGCGATCGCTGGACCTGGCAACCTGACGATCTTTCTGTCGCCGGTCCAGGCGATCCGGAGCGATTCCAACGAAAAACTTCAATTTGAAATACAGTAATTTTTTTTTAATCAACGGTTATTTGCAAATTTTGAACTGATAAAAATGTAAATAAATGAGTATAAATCTAAGTAATAACCTTTTTTCGAATTACAACGGTCGAATCTTTCAAAATCTGAAGTTGAAATTTGAAGTTTTAGAGAGAAGTGAGAGGATTTGTTGAAGAGAGAAAGTTTATAATTCAAAATGAAATATTTTAATTTTTTTCGCACTATATATATAGATATTCTCGAGTTAGAATTATTGACTATCATAAGAACATATATCATTAATTATCCTATAAGATGTTATATTTAAAAAGATAATCTAAAATTTTTAATATGTATTATATCTTTGTTTAATTAACTTTAAAAAAAAAGATATGTTACCTGATTTCTTCACATTTTATATATATATATATATTATGAAAATGTAACTAATTATTTCTAAAAACGAATTTTCTAGAAATTAATTAAAATCTTCATGACTTTTAGTTTATGAATTTTCTCAAATCTTCCGAACTTTTAATTTATTAAGTTAATTAAAACTACCAATCTTGGTTTAAATTTTGAAAATTCATGTGCCTATGAGATAAGGAAAACTGAAAATTAGAAATAAGGGATTAGATATATAAAGAAGAGAAATAAGGAACTAGGATAAATGAGCAAGTATTAAGCTATTAATAAATTTGTAGAGGTTACCTCTCTATCGGGAGTCATATATATATATATATATATTTATCATAACCAAAATTTCTTCTTCTTCAATAGTGCTCTCTTTAATAATTATCTTCAATCATAATGACAAAGTTTAATACTTAAAGTTAGGTTTTAAAAGGTTAATATAGGATACAAACCAAGATTGCAAGAGATACACCCGATTGATTAGGATTACTCTTGCCGTAAACATAATCATTTAGGTAAAAGGATAGAGGCCGATAAATCTAATTCGGGAATATGAATGTATAGCACGAAAAAAATCATTATTTTTCCTCATCTTTTTCTCTCTACACAGTTTCTCTCTAACTTCTCTCTACTCCTTCTCCACTCTTAAACTAAAATATTTAACATTGAACTTGAATTGGAGGTAGATATAAATCATTATGAAGAATTTGTAAAAGAAAATATCAATTTAGATGTAAGAAAAGTTTTAAAATTTTTTTTTTCAAAACTGGGCTCGGATCGGCCGAACAGGTGACCCGAACATGGGCGGATCTCAAAGATGGGCGACGAGCACACATTCGGGTCGCCAGCCCGGGCGACCGGCTCACGTCCGGATCGCCAGCCCGGGCGATCCGAGGTTTTTTTTTTTTTTTTTTCTTTTAAGGAAGAAAGAATTTTTGTAGATATTTGGAAAACTTGAAACATGAATAACTCTGCGATCGAATGTCCGTTTCACACGTATGACCACTCGCTTTGATGGTTATCGTAAAGAGGAACGCAATCATTGTCAAAAAAGTGATCTGGATGCGTTTCGGGGTAAAAAAAATGGCATGCAAAAAGAATTTCAATATTTACCAACTTCAATCATTTGAATTTTTAATTAAAGCAAAAAGAAGACTGCTCCTCTATTTAATTTTCAAATTGACGGCGTAATTTTTTAGTTAACAAGAGAGAAAGTATTAGAAAATTACAAAAATGTAAATTAAAAGGAAAATAGGACGTTTTTGTGGGAACGGTTGGTGGAAATACCCGAAATGCCCACAAGAATCGCCTAATCGGACGTCCGAGCGCAAAGTTATGCCCTGTCAAAGTTTTCGAGTATACAAAACGATTTTTTTGCTCCGAAACGTATTCGGATCACTTTTTCGACAATGCCGTTGCGTTCCTCTTTCTGAGAACCATCAAAACGAGTGGTCATACGTGTGAAACGGACATCCGATCGCAGAGTTATTCATGTTTCAAGTTTTCCAAATACCTACAAACATTCTTTCTTCCTTAAAAAAAAATAAAAATTAAAAATTAAAAAAAACCTCTGATCGCCCGGGCTGGCGACCCCGACGTGAGCCGGTCGCCCGGGCCGGCGACCCGGATGTGTGCTGGTCGCCCATCTGGGCGATCCGCCCATGTTCAGGTCAGGCGATCCGAGCTCAGTTTTGAAAAAAAAATTTTTTTAACTTTTCTTACATCTAAATTGATATTTTCTTTTATAAATTCTTCATAATGATCTATATCTACCTCCAATGCAAGTTCAATGTTAAAAATTTTAATTTTAGAGTGGAGAAGGAGTAGAGAGAAGTTAGAGAAACTGTGTAGAGAGAGAAAGATGAGGGAAAATAATAATTTTTTTCACGCTATACATTTATATTCCTGAATTAGATTTATCGGCCCCAAAGGATAAAACAGTATAATTTAAATATATTATTCACGCTTATTAGAGATAGATAAGTATCTTATCCTTCCATTTTTTCTCTTCAAATCTAATCTTTATATTTCTATGTTAGAAGTATTATAAAAAGCTACCTCCTTAATATGCTTTGTTATACTAACTCTAAATTATATGCTTTTGAGATCAGTAGGTTTCCATGCTTTTTTTATTTATTTATTTATTATGTTTTAGCCGGATACATCTTCCAGGCTCATATATAAAACTCTACTCTAATTGCATGTTAAATTATTGGTGCAACAGCTTGATTTGTTTTCTATGCAAATTTAATGATTGATCCTTGTCAATTCATTATAGAAGTTCATATTATATTAGATTGTAACTAAATTGAAGAAAAGTAAATTAATTTGTGAGGAGATACAATTTAATTTTTATGAGAGAAAGAAAAGCCATGATAAAAAAATAAATTTTATTTTTAATTGAGTACCAATCCAACTACACTAGCAAGCCTCTTTTCGGATGCAAGGTGCATACTTTTTTATAGTTAAATTTTTTTAGTATTTAATTTTTCTTATATCTAACGAGAGAGAGAGAGAGAGAGAGAGAGAGAGAGAGAGAGAGAGAGAGATGAGTGATCGGTAACGGACAGTAGAAAGAGAAAAAATAGAAGAGAAAAGGACTTAGTCGACTGTGGCGAAGAAGAAGAAAAGAAAAAAAGGTAATAAAAAGAAAAGGGATAATCGAGTACATCTTTGGAAGAAGAAAAGAAGCGGAAATCATTAATAGAATTTTTGGGTAAAATGGAAATTATTAATAAAATGTTTACAAATTAAAGATGATGTTTATCTTTTATGCCCCAAACAATTTTCATATAGCTTGTCACGTAGCTTATCGCGACATTTAATGTCAAGAACGACAAGCTTCGACTAGGAAATGAACCCGACACTCAAATGCAATCATAAAAAGTATAATATGGTCCCTTCAAATAATTCTAATGACCAATTCATATGAAAATTAGTTAAAATTATTTTTACATAGTCTTTTCATGTAGTCTTTTTCATATGGATTGGTTTTTAAAATTATGTGAAGGTATTAAATTATTTTTTTTTTTACGACTGCATGTGGGTAGGGCATACGTTCTCTGACTGGATTCGAACTTTTTCAACATTAATTGTCGCAATTATAAGTTATTTGAAAATTGTTGAAGGTATAGAACGATAAAATAAAATATTTTAAATATAATGAGAAAAGCTTATACTATTTTACTATAACTATAGTAAGTTTCTCATATTTGAATACACAAATATTATTACATTTATTTTTTAAAATAAATAAGTGACATTTATTATATTTATTTTGCTATATTTCATCTATTTATAGATATACTTTTTTTGAAATTTTTTAATACAATCATAATATAACATATTATTTTTTTTAAATATAATATTTATAATTTATAAATATTCATCCGTAACTAAAATACAGGATGACCAGTGATTTTTCTTAAAATTTTAAAATTTAGCGAGTCAGTTACGCCATAATCTCTTAAGTTTTCTTTTTAGTGTACCTTTTAAATGGTTTAATTGTAAAGAGTATGACAAATTTAAACTCCTTGAGCAGCTATAATTTGAAGATTATAATAAAGTTGATGTGGACAAAATTATTAAATTGTAAATCTACAATGCAAGGTGACTGGTGAGTCACATCATAATCCCTTAGAGTTTTCTTTTTAGTGTGACTTTTAAATCACTCAGATCATTTGCATCCTTCGGTATATCATTCTCTTCTGTATATGACCATTTTTTTCTTGGTTTAACTCAGTCGTTTATAAAGGTTACTAAAGTGGTTATAAAAATTTTTTTATCTGAAATGTAGTCTTAACAAGTAACGACTGTGCGTTATTACAAATGAGAACCATACTCACTTAATCCCACACTTCTTAGTTAATTCGCCACATGGCGAATAACGCACAATGGTCATGCGTTTTAAACAAGTAATAAGGCACAAAGGTTTGTGCGTTATCTGCAACATCAACTTTTTATAAAAAAATTTTTTTATTTTTTTAAAAATTTTTTTAAGAACTGAAAATTTCTTTATATTTTTTTCAAAACTTATCGTTATATAATTTTTTTAAAAAAGACTGTATTATATTATTTAACTTATGTTGGTGTCTTTTTAATGATAATATTTATAACCATTTTTAAAGAAAATATGTTTAACTTGTAACCATTTTATTAAAAAAAATATGAAGAAGTAATTTAAAGTATTGTAATTTTACTGTCAATATTTAGAGCAATGAAGAAGTAGTTAGAAGAAATTCAAAGAAAAATTTCATTAATAAAAAACTATTACAGCACTTTCAAGAAAACAAACTTATACATTGCTTGAATTGGGTTATTACAATTTTTTCTATTATGTCCTGGCATGTGACATCTGCCACATCTTGGGGGAGAATCCGGATTTCGGTAATCCATTTTCCCCTGAAATCGCGTGTCTTGTTTCCTACCCTATTTGTTGTTCATGTTTGGAGGATAAAATGTTAAATTATAAGGAACATCCCTCCAAAAGTTCTCATTCAAGACCAGATGAAAATTCGCTTGGTATGTTCTTCTGTACGTTTCTCACGAATATATATCTGGCACATAAGTATCTGCTCTCGTACCATTTTCTCTACAAACTGCAAGAGCATGAGAACAAGGCAATGTATATGCTTGCCATTTACCTCAACTACATGATTTATTACTCATTTGTAATGTATAGACGTTATTGTCGATACTAGCAACCCGAATCGGAGATCTAACCATGTATATTCCTTCTCGCGGATTGTAAGTGTCACTTTATGTTCTCTGGATTTTAATTCAATCCGCAGGACTTGTTAAATATTCAGGTTGGAAATGGATGCACACAATTTTGGGCCTCTTCACGGTATTAGTGAAAGTACCTAACTAGTTTGTTGAATATTAGTTCAACTCGGGCTTTTAAAGGTAAGACCCTAGCTTTCTTCAACACACTGTTAAGTGCTTTAGAAATATTAGTTGTCATGATCTCGTGTCTGTGCCCACCATCATGCAACACAGTGTCCATTTCTCTAGGTCGATCTTTACCAAACAAATGTAAGCATCCACATTTCTATCTTGCATCTCTTGCATAACACGGTCAAATTTCTACTGTTTCGATTATGTTCTAGCCTGCCATATTAAGCTTTTCAATTCTGTGTTCTTGAAGGTCTTGTTGAAGTTTGTTCGAATATGGCGTAAACAAAACTTGTGAACTACAAATGGAGGTTGCCACAAAGATTGATTCTAAATAGCAGATAAAATCCCTTTGTGGCAATCAGAAATAAGACATACGTGGTGGTCTTTGACAACATGTGATCGTAGATGTTTGAGGAACCAATTCCAACTTTCGGACGACTCCTTATCAACAATTACAAAAGCAAGTGGGAATAAATGATTATTGCCATCCCACGTACTTGCAATTAATAGTACGCTCTTATATGGTCATCGTAGGTATGTGCCATCCATAGAAATCATCGGTCGACAATATTAAAATCCGTCTATATAAGGCAACAAACACCAGAAAAGAAATTTGAAAACATAGTTAGGGGGACTGCTCGTTCTGTGATGTAAAAACTCGTAGACAGTCCCCAGGTTTGAATCATACGTAGCTTGTAAATAATTTGGTAAAATATTGAAAATTGTCTCCCAGCTGCTAAAAACCCTCTCTATTGCAAATTTTCATGCATACCATGCCCTCTTATACATGCAACCCGTTTGAAATAATACTTGAACTTCTTGGATGACGTTTGAGACAGGTATCTCTGGATCGTTGGCAAATATATGCGATATTGACATTGAAATAAATTTTGATGACATGTTTCGGTGCCTATTTTGTTAAATCTGTACAAGACACGTGTGTTCTTTGATGAATCTGGTACCGTGCATTACTTTCTTTTTTATGCGGATGTACCATGGATAGTAATTAGAATAATTGTGATTGTAACATTTTACGCTCCATTGATCACTTTTACTTTTCACAATTCTATATTCACGGCCCACACTGATCGATCACTTCCAAACTACACTAATTGGTTGCACTTTGTCAATGAATCTCATGCCTAACTGAATGTCAGTCATGTAATCATTCCAATCGAGCAACCTTAGGGTACCAGATTCGACAAGGTCATCTATTGGAGAACCCGAGCCCATATCTAGGAAAGCTCTAGACTGTGTGTAATCATACCTGGCACTGCTGAACTACTGGCTACTCTCCCATTGAGTCACTGTGTTTTCAGTGATAGGGTTTACGTGAGTTTGTAACTCTTCTTCCTCGGCGTCATAGTTATCGTTTGATTCAGATTCACTAGATATGACATAATCTTCGTCTAAATGGTCATCCGCATCGTCGTCGTCATTAATGGTTGGGTACAACATAGAAGATTCATTAGAAACTATCTGTGTTATTACTGTGACATGTTCCATCATGTTTGTGGTATGTGTGTCATGTGTAATTGAAACAGTTTGTCATTGGATTATAATGAATTCTTCAACGAGTACATCCCTTCCTTCGCTAAGTTGGGTGCAATGGTTCAAAGATAACGCATCTCGTTATCGTTGTTCATGTTGTATGAATTAAAGTAAAACATACGATGCTCTTCGTAGAATGAAGGCACCCTCATTGTCATTCGAACGCTCCAAAGATTGTGAACCATATCTCGATATTTTAATATTTTTCTTACCAGTTCTACATGTGATGTCATTCAGTTCGTTGGCAATATCCAAGTTTTCTGTACCACACCAATGAAATATGGACCATACACATCTCTTGCAATCTCTGAAATCCCAAAATAATATAACTCTAACTGGGTGAGTAGCATCCACGTATAATTGTTTGTAGTGGATGTAGACTCGGAAGTTGTGATGTTGTGAAGTTAAGGATTTGAGATATAGAATAGGAAGGAAAGTTAAAGCTTTAAAATTGTGATGGCTGCAGTTGGGTTAGGATTTATGTATATATAGGGGTCAAAGAGTCTTCAATCATTGCCGAGTCAAAAAGCCCACATGGGCATGTCGAGAGTCATATTGAAGTGTAAAAAACACTAAATAAATTGACATGACAACACCAAGAGATAAATATAGTAGGTTTTATGGTTTTAGGGTTTTACGATTTATAAAATCAATATAGGGTTTCGGGGTTTAGGGTTTATGAATTCAATATAGGTTTTAGGGTTTTACGGATTAGCCTAAACCATATCCCAAATCTTTTTTTAAAATAAAAGTCTTCATAACCCTAAACCCTATTAACATAAAATTATATAAATTTTAACGATACAAGATTATATGAAATTAATGGAACAACATAAACATGCTAGCAATATTTTACAAAAAATAAACAATCATGATTTATGACAAAAACAAAAATAAATTATATAATAGCATAATCAAACCTAAACATTTCAACAAATCACATTTCCAATAAAAACAAATAGATTAATAGCATGATCAAAATATACACAAATTTACCAATAGCAACTCTTAACATAATCATAAAACCCCTAACTAGAAAAATGAACTACAAAAAATTGATCAATTATACAAATAAAATTCAATAACAAAAACTCTAAACATAAACCCTAAATCTACATTTACAAAATTAAAACCCTAAAAACCCTAAAAATAATCAAAATAAAATTCATAAAAATAATTCACAAATCACAATAAACAACAATTTTCAGATAAACAATAATAAATATTAAAAAATAGTACACAAAAAAATTAAAACAATTATAAACATAAGAAAATTTACCCGAAAATTTGAACAAATTGAATTTAGCGTTATTTGGTTATTTGGTAATGCTTTCTCCACCGTTCTCCACTCCAAAACTTTAAAAACTTTCGTACTCCAAGGGATGTGTTGGCGACCCAAACTTGAGTTTCAGAAATCGAACAGAGTCGAGAAATTTTTACTGTAAAATTATAAATAAAAGGAAAGGTGGAAATTTAAACTGTCAAAAAATTAGAAAATAGAAGTAAAGAGAAGCAGACGAATAGAAGAAGAGGAAGAGAACAAGAGAAGGAGGGAATGAGGCATACATTGTCGGAAAGAGAAGCGGCAGAGATGGCGGAACTGTTGTTCTGAAATCAGGAGCAACGGTAGCGCGGGCTGAAGATTAAAGGAAAATGAGAAGTGGCGGGAATGGCGGCTGAAGACGAAAAAATATGAAAGGGGATAAGTCAACGGAAATGATGGTGTGAAATCGGAAATGGTAAAGTGAAGAATAGCAGCGCTGAAATGGTACGGGAAAATGAGAGAGAAATGGGAGATGCGGCTAGGGTGGAGGATTTCTTATAACATGTTAACGCACACAGATTATGCATTATAATCAGTAATAACACATAGCGACTATGCGTTATCAGTTACGATAACGCGCAACCATTGTGTATTATCATCCACCTCAATACCAAACCCAGCCACCTCGTCGCCACGTTCTCGTCACGTCAGTAAACAAGATTAGCGCCCAAATTAAGTTCGTTATTAGGTATAACGCACAATGACTGTGCGTTATCTAATGTTATAATGTACAATGGTTGTGCGTTATAGCCCCTTCAGGGATTAAAAAAAGATAGCTACTTTAATAGCTATATTTTAAAAAGTGACTAGTAATAGAAAAAACCGTATATCAATCCCTATAATATATTTTTTCAAAAATTTTTAATTTTTTTAATAAATTTATTAATAAAATATACTAAATTAATATGTAATATAAGAAGTCAACACTCAAATCACTTTTAAATTGTTAAATTATAAAAAATATGGCAAATTTAAATTCCTTCTCTCTCTATAATTGAAGATTATAGCCATAATTATACTTTTATATATCACTCCTATTTTTTGTACCACTCTCTTTCTATAATATATTTTTAAAATTTTTTTTTTGAAAATTTAATTTTTTAAAAAATTAAATATAATAAATTTATTAATAAAATATACTAAATTAAAAAATAATACGAAAAGTCATACAAACACTCAACTCGCTCTTAAATTGTTAAATTATAAAAAATAAAATTGTTAAATTATAAAAAAATATGACCAATTTATACTGATTGTGTCCCATAGTAGATTACAGCCATAATCTACTAAGTTTCTTTTTAATATTATCTTTTAAATTATTAATTTGTAAAGAACATAAACTTTTAATATATTTTCTCCTAAAATTTATAAATTTAATTTTTTAAAGTTTATTAAAAATAATAAATTTTATTAATAAAATATATAAATTAGAGAAAGATACACACTACCCAAACCGTTTTCAAATAAATTATAATTGTAAACAATATGATGAATTTAAATTCCTTTGTGTCTATGTAATTTGAAAATTATAGCATAATCTCTTAAGTTTCTTTTTAATATTTCCTTTTAAATTATTAATTTGTAAAGAACAAAAATTTCCTGTGCGCTATAATTCGAAGTTACAATAAATATAATATAAAAAATTATTAAATTATTGAATCGTAGGAGTGCTTTGATACATAAAGCTGCTCCTCATTGGCAGGTTGTAACTCTTGTTGAAGAATTGAGATATTCCTGTCATGTACATGGTGTTAAATTGTACATTTCTTGTTGTTAGTTATATGATTATCTAGGCTTTAGGAGTAGTTGCAGCCATTTAGCCCATGATATGTTCATCCCCTATATTGTAGGATGAAGTGGTTATAAGCTGTTACTATATATCAACAATGATATCCCAGCACCAATCGGTTGTGTGGAATCAATCTTTTCTCTCTAGTTATATTTTTTTTATGGTATCAGAGCCTCCTCTTCTAGAGCATGTCCATATCACCAGCCAGCTACAACAGCGGTAGTATCAAGCTCTGCTAGTCTTCTTCTGACACCATCATTTGGACATTTGATTACAATCAAGTTGAATCAGGATAACTTCCTTCTATAGCAGGCCCAGATATTACCCTACCTTCGCAGCCAACAACTCATGAGATTTGTAGACGGCACCGCCAGCCCGCCGTCCAAGACCATCACAGAAAAGAACTCACAGGTGCCAAATCCTGCGTATTAGGCCTAGATTCTCCAAGATCAGCTTGTGCTAAGCACACTGCTGTCCTCCCTGGCTCCTAAAGTGTTGCAGCAAGTGTTGTTTCTCTCCACATCAATCGAGGTATGGAATCAACTTTAGAGCATGTTTGCTTCTCAATCTAAAGCCGAAACAATGCAGATTCGTCATCAACTCTCAACAGTCCAGAAGACTGGTCTATCAATTGCCAACTACTCCCGCAAGGTCAAGAGCCTCGGTGACTCCATGGCATCTACACGTCATGTACTAACCAACAATGAACTATTCTCCTACATGTTCGCGGGCCTAGGATCTGAGTATGATCCGATTGTTACGTTGCTCACCACCCGCATCGACGACCTCACCTTTGATGATGTCTACGCACACCTGATGGCATTTGAAATGCGCCTGGATCAACACAATACAGCTGTGCAGTTTGGGTCCTCAGTCAATTCTATAGTACGCCACAACACCAATAGCAGCAGAGGTGGCCGAGGGCGTGGTGGACGAAATTGTGGACGCGAACAACAGACATCATTCAACACTCACTCCACCTTGAGCAGGAGCAACAACAATAACAGAGAGCTCGCCAAATCTGCGACAGGGCTAATCATGCTACACCAAAGTGCTACCATCGATTCGACCATAGCTATCAAGTGGATGAACCGTGTACGGCAGCTACTGTCACCACTCCTTCATACAACTTGGACACGAACTGGTACACTGACACTGGCACCACCAATCACATCACCAGCGACCTTGACCGCCTAACATGACGTGAGAAGTCTATCGGTAGAGATCAAGTCCAGATAGAAAACGGCAAAGGTGTGCTCATTATTCATATTGGTCACTCTAGCATCTTTACTCCAAACAAAATTCTTCGTCTGAAAAGTATTCTTCATGTGCCAAATGCCACTAAAAATCTTCTGTCTGTTCATAAATTCACATATGATAATAATGTTGTATTTGAATTCGATCCCGATTGTTATTTCATCAAGGATCGAGCCAAAGGAACAACTCTTCTTAAAGGTCATTGTGAAAGAGGTCTCTAGCCTTTGTCGATGAAGTACATTGGTAATTATGAGTAAAGCTCTATCAGCAGTTAAAACTAGTAATGAACAGTGGCACTGCAGGCTGGGACATCCTTCTTCATTAGTAGTTTAACAAGTGTTACGGCTCAACAATCTTCTTCATGATAACCACCATAATAATTCCTTGGTCTGTAGTGCTTGTCAGCTTGCAAAAAGTCATCAGCCTCCATTTCCCATGTAAAATAATGTATCAACATCTCCATTAGAGCTTGTCCATTCTAATGTGTGGGGACCAACACACACATCAGTAAATGGTTTTAGGTATTATGTGAGTTTTGTTGATGACTTTAGTAGATTTACCTGGCTATATTTGTTAAAAAGCAAAGCTGATGTAGCAAGCATCTTTGTCCGATTTCAAAAACATGTTGAACTTCTTCTTAAAAAAGATCCTTTGTGTTCAATCTGATTGGGGTGGAGAATATCATAAACTTCACAGTATTCTTGCTAAAACTGGTATTGCTCATCAAGTTTCCTGTCCTCATACACATCCAGAGAACGGGTTAATAGAAAGAGAGCATCGTCATGTAGTAGAAGTTTCTCTTTCTCTTCTTGCTCAATCCCACATGCCTATTAAATTATGGGATGAAGCTATTCAAACTGCTTGCTATCTGATAAATAGGTTACCTAACAAGGTCATTCAGTCATTAACCCCCATAGAAAAATTGCTTGGTAAAAAACCTGATTACTCACTTCTTAAAACTTTTGGTTGTGCTTTCTATCCTAATCTGAGACCTTACAATCAATAAAAACTACAGCTTCGCTCTAAGCAGTGTGTTTTTATAGGATATAGCAACATGCACAAAAGGTATAAATGTCTTGATGTTTCTACTGACAGGGTTTATATCTCAAGAGATGTTATTTTTGATGAAAAGCTTTTCTCTTTCTCCACAAAATACTCTTCTTCTGGCTGTATTCGAACTGTTGAACAGCTTCTTCTACCTATACAAAATCAAATTAGGAGTGATCAATTGATTAATGCGCACTTGCCTGTTCAAACTGATCTTGTTTTGCAGCCGCAGGAAAACATTGACAATGTTTTAGGTGGTCACAACTCTGCTGAGGCTGATACTGCTCCACATTCTCCTACTGTTACTATTCTTTACCACTCGTCCACTGTACCAATGCCAATGTGTGTTGACAATACTTCTGCAGCTGCTACTTCTCAGCACTCATCTGCAAGTACTACTGCATCTGGGTCTAAACATGATGCTGGTGAAAAAGAACAGGGCACCAGTACTGCAGTAGGTCATCCCATGCGCACAATATTGAAAAATAATATCATTGTCTCTAGAAAATTTACTGATGGTACAGTAAGATATGCAGCAGCAACAATCCTTGAAGAACTAACAAGTCACAAAGAAGCATTGCAAGTGGCGACGAGAGGAAAACAATGGATGCAGAGTTTAGTGCCCTGATGAAAAATGAGACTTGGCAGCTTATACCACCACAAAAGCATATGTATGTAGTTAACTGCAAGTGGATATATAAAATCAAGAAAAAGCAAGATGGTTCCATTGATCGATTCAAGGCTCGATTAGTGGCAAAAGGGTTCAAACAAAGGTATGGAATAGATTACAAAGATAATTTAGCCCGGTAGTGAAACCTTCCACTATCAGGCTTATTTTGTCCATAGCAGTAACAAGAGGGTGGAATCTACGCCAATTGGACGTGCAGAATGCGTTTTTTCATGGCATTCTTAAAGAGGAAGTGTTTATGAAACAACCTCCTAGGTATGAAGATGCTCACTATCTACTTCATGCCTGCAAACTCAAGAAAACACTATATGGCCTGAAACAGGCCCCAAGAGCATGGCACTCCAGATTAAGCACCAAATTGTAGGAAATTGGTGTCAGACCTTCTCGAGTGGACACTTTCTTGTTCATCTATAGGAATGGAGGTGTTACTTTGTACATGCTTGTTTATGTGGACGACATAATAATCACAAGTTCGTCACCTCAACTAATTGATCAGGTGCTTTAACAATTGCACCAAGAATTTGCAGTCAAGGATTTAGGAAGTTTACATTACTTCTTGGGTGAAGTGAAATATACAGATAAAGCTATCACACTCACACAGTCTAAGTATGCATCTGATCTGCTGAAGAAATCCAAGATGGACAAATGCAAGCCTGTGAGCAGTCTTATGTCAGCGTCTAAAAACTTAACAAGTGTTGCAGGTGAGCCATTGTCAGCAGAAGAGGAATTCAGGTACAAAAGTATGGTGAGTGCTCTTCAATACTTAACACTGACCAAACTGGACATTGCTTTTGCTGTCAACAGAGTGTCAGTATCTCCACTCACCTATAATTGTATATTGGGCAACTGTTAAAAGAATTCTCAGATATGTAAAACTCACGCCTGACATTGGATTGTCGATAAGCAAGTCTCAAGAATTCTCAGATATGTAAAACTCACGTCTGACATTGGATTGTCGATAAACAAGTCTCAGTCTGAACTTATCAATGTGTTTTCGGATGCTGATTGGGCAGGATGTCCGAATGACCGACGATCAATAAGTGATTTTGCAGTGTACTTCTGTACAAACTTAATATATTAATAGAGTTCATATAAGCAAGCTACGATATCAAGATCCAGCACCCAATCAGAGTACAAAGGTCTTGTCAGTGCAACCGATGAAGTAGTTTGGATTTAGTCACTTCTTGGGAAACTTGGAATTTTTCAGCATCGAGCTCTGACTTTATAGTCAACTTAAATGCTATTTATCTTTCTGCTAATCCTATCTTCCATGCTAGAATGGAACACATCAAAGTTGATTTTCACTTTGTCAGAAAGTAAGTTGCTCGCAAAACCTTGGAGATCAGATTTATCACAAATCAAGATCAACAAGATCAAATTGCTGATATATTTTGTTAATATATTTATCAAACGGGTAACAGCTCATTAGTTTCAGATATTCAGCATTAATTGCAGATGTTCAGCAACAATCTCAATCTTATTAGAACCTCAATCTGATTAGAACCGATTGAGATGGAAGAAACTGTTAAATTACACATTTCATGTCGTTAGTTAAATGATTACCTAGTCTTTAAGACTAATTACAACCATTTACCCCATAATATGTTCATCCCATATATTATAAGATCCCATATATTATAAGATGAAGTGATTACAAACCGCTACTATATATTAACAATGATATCCCGGGATTATTCATCCCATATATTATAAGATGAAGTGGTTACAAACCGCTACTATATATTAACAATGATATCCCGGGATTATTCGTGTGTGTAGAATCAATCTTTTCTCTCTATTTACATATTTTCTAAATGGAAGATTAATTTTGCATTTTATATTAGAACAGAAGATTACATGAACACACACAGTCACAGATGAGAGAACTTCAACCGGCCGCACGAAATTCAGTAGTCGGAAAACAAGAAAATTCCCATACAAGTCTGCAGTTTCAGTTTCATTTCAAATACAAAATCATGAAACATTTTCCATTTTCTTTTTCTAACAACCAACATTTACTTGTCAGAACGAAAAAACAGCCCCATTACACTATGATTATCAAGAGCACAAAGGATTTCTTCCTATTCCAAAACAACAAATTATACTTGGGAGGGCAGGCAGCTCCCTCCCGCCCTGCCTAACTTCACCGGTAACAAATAAACAAACACACACACAAAACCAAGATTAATCCATTCGCTCATCCTAAAGTAAAACCAATAATAAGCAAAAGAGTTGTTGACGAATCTGAAAATAATCTAACCAGAAGAACCTGCTTCTGCTTCTGCTGGTGTTGATCCCTCAGAATTCTTATCCTCATAACCTTTATTAACCCACAAACCCACGGCATCTTTAATCCTCTCTACAACTCCTTTTCCACTGCTTTCACTTCCTGCAGCTATAGCATCGTCACCTTCCCTCTCCTTCTCCGTTCCCCCACCCAGATACCTCTTCACCTCCTCCGATTCCGTTACCTTCCCCGTTATTGGTCTTTTTTGCCCTGTTTCTTCTACTTTCTTCTTATGTAGAGTTTCTGATATCATCTCTGACAACGCCTTATCTTCTTCCCCTGGCTTAAATTTCTCCGCTAGATAACCCTTCACAGACACCCCTTTATCAGCTACATCCCCCTCTCCTTGATTTCTCATCTGGCTTCTTTCTTCTTGCCCTGTATCTGTGCCGCCTTTCACTTTTGAGATCACTGTGCTTCCAGCATCTGCAACTTTGTCATAAACTGGTGCCAATTTCTCTGTTACTGCAGCAGCAACTTTGTGGGCATAATCTGTTGGAGAGGCTGATTTCGTGGCTTGATTACCTTCTCCCATTTCTTCGGTTTTAGGGCCGTAACCCAGCTTTGAAACGACGACGTTCTTGGCCGAGATTGCTTTATCAGCAACAATGGAAGTAGCTGCTGATATCTTCTCCACATATCCACCCTGATCTGATGATTTCCCAGTTAAAGTGTCCCGAGGTAGTTCTTCGGGCTTGCTGGGATCGTAGCTTTTTGGAGTTGATTCCTCAGGTTTTGGATGAAATTCTTCGGCAATTGGGTTCGTCTGCGGAGCGAATTGATCGTGGCTTCCTGTGTAACCAGTCTGTCTGGGAACTGATTCATCAGAAACAGTCATTTTATCCAATGATTGAATAAGCGGATCCATGCCTGCTTCTTTTCCCCCTGTTATACAATGGAAAAACCGTCATTCCTAATTCTGCTTTCAATTTTATAAAGGAGAACAAGAATAACCATACCTTTAGCTGCTGGATCAGTGACTTTAGTCTCATAATTCGAGGGCAGGATTGTTCCAGGCCGGACATAATTAGGATCTTCCTCTAACTCCTCCAATTTACCAATTATAACTCCCTGCTGCTCCGAACCAGCCCCTTTCTTATCAGCAAGACTTGGATGCGAAACCCTTGACGTTCCGTGTATTTCAGCAGGAAACTGGACATTCTTATCCTGTGCCGCATGAGCAACTTCCACGGCTGTTGGTTTTTCCAAATCTATTCCTGATTCGCCCGAGAATTGTTGCTGCCCCCGCATCCCCGGACCAACTCTAGCGGCCACATCAGAAGCTCCCTTGGTACCATACCGATCCTCTCCGATGGCTGTTGGCTTCTCCAAATTGACACCGTGGCTTGGGACAGCGGCACTACTCCTAATTGCAGCCGATTCATAAACTGAACACCAACCAAAATTAAGAGCCTGTAATAGTACTAATTTTAAGGAGAAAAGATAAAAGAAAATTGTGGAACATACTGGGGGCACCATGAATTTCAGGGTCTTCAAACATTTCTTCATCTTCATCTTCTTCCTCTTCGTGATCATGCCCATGCTCATGCTCGTGTTGTTCTTGTCCATGTCCTCCATGCTTTTGAATTGTGTGTTTGATCTTTTTTGCCTTGTCTTTCACTTTCTTTAACACTGATTTTTTCTGGTGATGATGTTCATGATCTCCCTCTTCAAACACTGCAATTTTAATCAATTTTTCTTATAATTAGATTAATTAATTGCGGAAATATTCGTAAAAAATAAATCACTAACTGTACCGTTTTGTAGAGGCCGGGGGTTCTGAGGATCATCGTAGGCGTGGCCATGAGGACGCTGCAATTGTGATTCCATAGCTTGAAAGACGACTTCTTTCTGTGTGCAACTCTTAAACTGGAGAATTGTTCTGTTCGGATGGAAAGAGCGGCTGAAAGGATGAAGAGTATATAGAAAAGGATTGGGCAGTTACTAGAATGGTGGTGTTGGCGCTGTAGGAAGGACAACACACGTACGGAGTAACGGACACGTCTTTGGTCCATTGAGGACGCGTGTTGCTGTCCATGGAGGACGTGGCTTGATTGATTTTTCATAAGAGAAGAGAAGATCATCATGGATTATTAGATAGTCTTGCATGCTTACAGGAGATCAGCTAGTCTCAATCAAGCGTTCCAATTTATTTATAAACAAAAAAATATCCTGCATCTCTCATTCACCGAATTCGGTAAAAAATTACTCCCTCCCTTCCTTTTATTTTTGCCACATTTTTAAACCGTTCAAAAAGTACGATTTTAAATACTTTTCAATCTTTTTTAATTCATTATTATTTATATAAATTTTTCAGAAAATTAAATTAAGAGGGATTTGAATTTATTTTTAATAATAGAGTATAATAAAAATAATTATTAAATATCGCATAAATTTTACAATAACAAGTAAAAAACAAATAAAAATCAATAGGATGAGATAAGTAAAAACACAGAAGAAGTAATTTTTTAAAAAAAAAAATTAAGCTCCTCACCTTAAGTTAATTACACTTTTCTAATTGAGGTTTGTTTAATCTACTTTCCATCTATTTGCTTGGTATATATATTACAAATACATTCTTATTATTTATATATTTAAAATTAATTAATTTATATTACTAATTTAAGTAAGAAAAATAAAAAAATAGTGATGTGAAATAAAAAGTTTAAAATTTTATTAAAATATCATTTAGCATAGCAAATTCTTATTTACTACCATATATTAATATCATATTACCCTTATTAAATTTCTTTTATTCGTCTAATTTCGTAATGAAGGATATTATTATTTTAATATGTGATGATAAACAATAAATAAATTTGCAATTGACATTATAGAAAGATTTTAAACTTTTTACTCCAAAATCGTTGTTTTATGATAATTTTTTTATTGAAATTAGTAATAAGGATTAATTAGTTATGAAAATGTAAACGATAAAAAGTATTCGTAATTTATGCAAAATACGTTCATAAAATTGTAGTATGGACAAACTCGCTCTAATATTTGAATACAATTGATAAATACTCATAAAAAAATACAATTGTTATGAATAAAATAATAATTATAGATGTCCATAATTGTGAAGAGATAATATTTTGAATAAATAGATATCTTGAAGATATAGATATTATCCAGAGATAAATATTATATACAGATAAATAGTAAAATTTTAGAGCAATTTATATCATACTTAGGCACACCATACATTATGTGTCTTATTAGTAAAACTACGTAGTTTTAATCCAAGATTTAGAATTCGATTCCAATTAAAACTCCCCCCTCAACCTCTCGCACCTCTCACGATCTCTCATCAAGAAGAGATTGTGTTGGTGTGACAATGTAGATTGTGTTATTTTTAACTTTTTTTTGTGGGTGATGATAGTATTTTGATACTTCCGGAATGCGTGAAGAACAAAGTTTTTCACCTAGAACACTATTTTTTTTGTTATTTCGTGTTTTTTGTGTTACTGTAAATAGGGGTGCCTAATTTTATAATTAGGAGTGCCTATATTTATAATTGTAGGGAACTTCAACTTTTCTATTTTGTTTTTATATGTAGATGCTTTTTGTTGGTTCTAATGTATATTTTTTATGTGTTTTCAATCTCATATTACTTTTAATGTAGTTGGAGATTGTTTCATGATACTTTAATATGTCTTTGAACTTTTGTAGTTAGGGATGCCTACTTTTATAACGGTGAGTACTAGTTTTATTATTAAGAATGCCTACTTTTCCACCTATGAGTACTGATAGATTGATATTTTCACTAGTTTTGGGTTTAATTTGATATTTATTTTAATTGAATTCTAGTGAAAATTGAGTTTAATTAGAACAAATAACTTCCATTATACTTTATTTGATTTGTAGGGCCAAATCGAAGTAAAAAAAACTTGGAGGATTAAAGTGCAAATAACGAAAAGAAAATTAAAAGACAGAAGGACAAGATGCACATGGGTATTTTTAAAATTGCAAATTTATATTTTGGAAGCAGTGCCAATAATGGATCCCGGCGTGAATTATGTACTGCGCTGGAATCGTGGCAATACTAGCAGCTACTCCAATTTTTTATTTTTATTTTTAGAAATTGTTTATCTTAGTATTTTAGAGTTATAGTTTTAAGTAACTTCATTTTCCCTTAGTTTTGATTAGAATTTTAATTTTAGTAATTTCCTAATCCTTTTTGGGGTTTTGATTTGTAACCTCTATAAATAGAGGACTTTAGACTTTAGTTGAGATCATCTCTCTTTTATTGAAGACTCAGAAGACGGATTTGGATGCAACTCTCCAAGTTTCTTATAAACATTCTTTTTATTTATTTGTTTATTATGAGTAGCTAAGTCTTTTGTGACTAAGGCCTTCTTTGAAGTTGAAACTTTTATAAATATGGTTGTTTTTATTTAATTAAGATTTTATCTTTTATCTTGTTCTCGGTCAATTGTTATTATTTGTTCTTAATGCTTGTGATTTCCTGGCCAATTATTGCATGTTCGTAAATTGTTTTTAATGACAAGAGGTACTAGATTTAATTGGATCAAGGAAATAACATATCATAAAACTTACTAGAAATAAATTCGGTTTCTTTGTGTGGTTTCTAATAATAGGAAAAGAAAGTTATGGAACATCCACAGAGGTGTATGCGGTCTTGTTTCTTAAAATTACGTAAAGATATGATTGGTTTCTTAGAGAGGTTAGGAGCTTTACTACACGAGAATGAGTCTAGCTTATTTATGAGAATTCCACTGTTAACCAAATCAAGAATTAATAAGAATAAATCAACCATAGGAAGAAAAGGAGTATACTAGATTAGGGATGCCTTAATTCATTTTTTATCATAAAATTTTCTTAAACTAGTTTTATTTTATTTTTAATTCTCATAATTAATTTTCATTTACTTTTAATTATTAGATTCAAACAAATCACCTTTATCTATTTTTGGTTTAAGTATGGTTAGAAGTAGACGAGCTTACTAGTTATATGACAATCCTTGTGGGACGATCTTTATTCATCATTATATTACTTGTTTGATATTTGTATCCTTGCAAATTTCAACTTCAAGTGCCCATGTTTATAACCAGTGGGGACTTCAGCATTTCTATTTTGTTTCTATATGTATGTGCTTTTGTTGTATTATTTGTAATTTTTATGTATTTTCAACCTCATATTACTTTTAATATAGCTGGAGATTGTTTCATGATACTTTAATGTGTCCTTGAACTTCTGTGCTTATGAGTGCTTAATTTTATAATTGTGAGTGTCTAGTTTTATAACTGAGTGTGCTTACTTTTATAATTGCGGGTGTCTAGTTTTATAACTGAGAGTGTTTACTTTATAACTGTGAGTGCCTACTTTATAATTAGGAGCGCCTATGTTTAAAGTTATGTGGAACCTTTAAATTTTCTAGTTTTGTTCGATATGTGGATGTTTTCTTGTTGAATTTAATATGTTGTTTTATGTGTTTTAACCCTCACATTTCTATTGAATATAGTGGGAGAGTGTTTCAAGATAATTTAATATGTCGTAGAACTTCTGTTGATAGGGTACTTATTTCTACAATAAAAAGTGTCTACTTTTATAATTGTGAGTGCATACTTTCATAATTGGAGTGCCTATATTTATAGCTAAAGGGTCGTTCCACTTTTCTATTTTATTTGATATGTGGATGCTTTTTGTAAAATTTCATGTATTGTTTTGTTTTAACCATCATTTATCTGTTTAATGCCGCTATCATGGAAATCTGTAATGAAGATTCATTAATTGGAACTACTGTAACATCCGAGGAAAGATCTGATTTGCATAAGACTCGTAGAATCACTGAAGGTGGAGCTACTGAGGATTTTGATTCCTCGGCCGCTGCTAGAAATAATAATAATAACAACAATAACAATCACAATGGTGTCGATAATGGTTTTGTCAGGACGTTGAAGAGGCCGAGCTTGGTTTGGACACCACAATTGCACAAACGAATTGTCGATATGGTCGCCTACTTAGGGATAAAGAACGCAATGCCTAAAACTATTATGCAATTCATGAATGTTGAAGGATGAACACTAAATGGTTTGAATCTTACCACTGAGAAAAGGATAGTGAAAGCTAATTGTGAGCAGAAGTCGTAGTTGTAATAGAAGAAGAAGAAGAAGAAGAAGAACAACAACAACAACAACAACAACAACAAGAAGAAGGAGAAGAAGAAGAAATGGAAGAATTCCAATTGAGTTACTGTAGTTCTCTTCAAATTTTCCAAAAAATATTGGCTCTATTTGGATTGAAATTTAATTTAATTTTTTCACTTTTTTTATTTTGAATGAATTGTAAATAGGGTGCCCATTTTTATAACTTAAGGTGCCTTTTTTTTTTTTTTTTTTATAATTATGAGTGCCTAGTTTTATAACTAGGGTACTTATTCTATATAACATGCAAGATGAGATACTGTAAGCATGGGTGCCTATTTTTATAACTACGACTGCTTATTTTTACCAATAGGGGTGTCTATTTTATAACTATGGATGCCTATTTTATATAACTTACTGTAAGCAGGAGTACCAACTTTTATAACTGGGAGTGCATACTTTATAGCTGGGAGTGTTTACTTTTACAACTATGGATGCATATAATATATAACATACAAGTTGTATTACTTTATGCCTTGTTGCTTTTTTTTATAACCGTAGATTCACTTTTTTTACAACTAGGGGGAACCTGTTATTCATAACCAAGGATGCTTATGAGTCATGCAAAATCATGCAAAATGAGTGACTAAAGTAGATGTGCCTACTTTTATAACTTGGAGTGCCTACTTTTATAACTTGGGGTCCTTATGTTATAAAATATGCATAATGTGTTACTTTTCACAGTGGTGCCTTTTTTTTATAACTATAGATTCTCGTTTTTACAACTAGGGTTGCCTACTTTTCATAACCAATGGTGATTATGATATAAAACATGCAAAATGGGTGAATGTAAGTAGATGTGCCTACTTTTATAACTTGGAGTGCCTACTTTTTTTAACTATAAGTTCCTACTTTTATAACTATGAGTGCATATACTGTAAAACATGCATGATAGGTTATTTTATGCAGTTATACCTTTTTATAACTATGGATGCTCATTTTTATAACTAGGGGTGCCTATTTTTCATAACCAAGGGTGATTATGTTATAAAACATGCAAAATGGGTGATTGTAAGTAGGTGTGCCTAGGTACATGATATAATAACTCAAATTTTAGTTCTATCTTAGTTATGATAGAATTTATCTCTATCTCTTGTATCCCATGAGTCCTATAGATAGGGCTCTTACCTCTCAATTGTAATCACATTTCAAAGAAAAGCAATAAAATCTTCTCTTCTCTCCTTTCTCCTCCATACAATTTCTAGTTGTTTTATCTCTATCTTTTGTATCTCGTGAGTCCTATGGATAAGACATTTACCTCTCAGTTGTAATCACATTTTAGAGAAAAGCAATAAAATCTTCTCTTCTCTCCTTTCTCTTCCATAAAATTTCCAGTTTTTTTTTTATATTCTTCTTATTTATATCATTGTGCCTACGATGCTCGTAATAATTTTCACAACACATTATGATCAGCATGACAAGTTTATACCACAGGAGTTTCGAAGTTTAAATCAAGAGAAGAAAAGGAGGTAACTTTCTATCCCTTTGATTTCAATGGCTAATCTTACCAAGTTAGAATTTTTTGCTCTTGATATCTTGGGGAAAAACTATTTATCCTAGACATTAGATGCTCAAATCTATCTAGATGCAATGGGTTTGGCAAATACAATTGCTGAAAATAATACATCATACTCACAAGATTGCACAAATGCCATGATCTTTCTCTATCATCATATTTATGAAGATTTGAAGGCGGTTAATCTTACCGTGAGAAATCCACCGGTATTCTGGACTGATTTAAAAGAAAGGTTCGACCACTAAAAGATGGTCATTTTACCGAAAGTTCGGTATGATTGGATGCATCTGAGGTCACAAGACTTTAAGTTTGCTAGTGAATACAATTCTGCGATGTTTAGAATTAACTGTAGTTAAAATCATGTGTAGAAAAAATCACTAAAGTAGATATTTTACAGAAAACATTTTCAACTTTTCATGCCTCAAATATTATCCTACAACAACAATATCAAGAGAAAAGTTTCAAGAAAAATGTTGAAATAGTTTCTTGTCTTCTTGTGGCCAAGCAAAAAAATGAATCGCTCATAAAGAATAATGAAATTCGACCAACTGTTTCTACTCCACTCCTAGAAGTTAATGCAATTAGAACCAATAGCTATGGTCCCGGAAGAGTTCGTGGACGTGGATGTGGTTGTAACATAAATTATCCATACAATCATGCCGATCGTAACAGAGGATAAGTGCGAAGAAATAATGACAACCACCAGAAATGGTCAAAAAATAATAACAAAGAGAAAGGGAAGGAAGTGATCCCGGAAGATTATGAGGAAAATTGTTATCCATATGGTATGCTAGGTCATTGGTCCCGTACCTATTGTACGATAAACCACCTTGTTGAGTTTTAACAAGCATCGATCAACAAAAATAATTAAATGCCTTAAGCAAACTTCACTTTCCAAGATTCAACTCATGATGATGATACTAGTTTGAAAGATATCCCTGTGGATATAATCACTTGGATGTGGCTGACTTCTTAGATGAAGGAAAAGTTGATAACATGGTCAATGATGGAAGTGTTCAAAAGTACTAGAATTTTGTTTCAGTTTTAATAGTTTTATTTTTATTTGTGTTTTCAATTGATGTAATAAAGTTTAGTATGTTTTTTATAGTTTTATTTGTAATAAAAACTTTCAAGTTACTTGAAGTTTTTTTGATGTGTTCTGATAGCTCTCATTCCTTACTCTGAGAATGAAACTAAAGATATTTTCCTCATTGATAGTGGAATTATCCTCACCGTACTAAGAAACGAGAAATATTTTTCATATTTGAGTATGGGAGAAATAATGTTAGCACTATTAATGGTAGTGCAAAATTGATTGAAGGCTCCGGAAGAGCCAATGTGTTATTGCCTGGAGAGACATTAATTGTCATGCACAATGCACTATTTCCTCAGAATCTGGAAGAAATTTACTAAGTTTTTAAAGATATCCACCTTAATAGGTATCGTGTTGAGAAAATGGAGGAAAATTGTTCTAAGTATCTTTGCATTACTCAAGTGGCATTGGGAAAGAAATCAATTTTAGAGAAATTACCATCTATCTAGCATGTATTATGGAAAAATGAGAATTGCTGAAGTGCATCATTTTTTAGTAAACTAAAAGTTTACTGATCCCGTAACTTTTACTATTTGGCATGACCGTTTAGATCACTCGAGAACAATTATGATGCAAAAGATAATTGAGAATATTCATGGTCATCCATTGAAAAATCTAAAGGTTTTGACCAAATTATCATGTGCTGCTTGTTCTAGAGGGAAGTTGGTTATTAGACCATCCCAAACAAAAGTAGGACTTGAATCTCCCGCATTTCTAGAACGAATTCATGGTGATATATGTGGGCCTACTCACCTACTATGTGGGAAATTTAGATACTTTATGGTTTTAATTAATGCATTAACTCGATGGTTGCATGTCTATTTATTATCAACTTGCAACCTAGCGTTTGCGAGATTACTTACCCAAATAATTCACCTAAGAGCATAATTTTCTAATCACCCTATTAAAATGATCTGTGTAGATCATGCTGCAGAATATACTTCTCAAGCATTTGATGCTTACTGCATGCCAATTGACACTAATATTGAACATCCTGTTGCTAGTTATATGCCCTAAATCAATTAACTCACATTGTATTTGATTTATATGAGGCATGTATTTTGAATTGTATATTAGGCTTTTGGTCATCAAGTATGTGACTTGATGGTAAAACCCTTTTACTAATAAAATATTATTCTTGTTTGTCTCTAGTTTTATCTTATCTTGTACTTTTATCTTATCTTGTACTATTGAAGAAAAACTAATATGAAGTCTAATTGATGATCAAGTTTTACTGATATAGATATGAGATATAAAATCATGTCATAAATACATATTGAGAATAATGTATTGGACATGACCTCAAAAGAAGAAGAAATACTACAAGTGTTTAAGTCATTGTTATTTCCTTCTCAGTTTTATATTTGGTGTCCTTTGACCTTATGTCTCGATTATTTCTTACATAGCGAGAACCATGTTTTGACACAGTCAAACATCCCTTTTAACTGAGTGATAATTATGTCTATTGGTTGGGCATGAGTTTTGTCATGACTTGAATATGAGAGATAATGAAAGGGATTTATCCATCTCTTATTAGGGAGAGATATTTGTGGGCTCCTTGATGTGGAATATTCTAGATTACACATGGTCATGCTCAAATATATATTAATAAGGAGTTATTAATATTATTGACAGAACAGTCTACCTGGTGATCTAGTAAATGGTTAATTAAGTTATATATAAATGACTCAGTCTATACCTTATGCTTAATTAGGATATCGTGTGACAAAAGTACTAAGTACTAAACTAATTTTATGTTAAATCGTATCATCATTTTGCTTAACTTGGATAATCATAATATCTTGCTAGAGGCCACTTATGATTTGTGGATAATGTTTAGAACATTATTGGTCCACGATCAATATTAAATGAACATACAGAGCCACACACATAGGCGAATTTTGTGAGCATTATGTCCATATTCAATGAACCTAGAATGCATCCAGGTTCATTGAACATATACAAAGGAATCCTGAAACTGTCCAAAGTCGCTGATAAGTTATCTTTGGTAGTTAGAAAGTAATTATTTTATTTTATCGAATAAATAAATTATATTATTTCACTTTATTATTCATAATATTTATTCAACAGTTGAATGATTATGAGATGGCACAGACAGTTGGGAGTGATGAAAGTTATAACTACCCACACCATCATAGAACTTGGTTAGTTAGAAACCACCAGGTAGTTACCATAGATGTTTCCACCACTCAGCTTCTTGGAAGACATGGCCATGGAAGTTATGACTACTCCATATCATGGCAGAACATGGCTATTTGGTAACCACTATGTCTCTTCCTTCTTATTGAGTCCTGCGTCATGAGGTTATGATTCTCATCTATTTATAGGTCACGTTGGCTAAGTTTGAATAGTTAGCCATTTTACCTCTACCAAAGTTTTCCAAAATATAGTTTATTGTTTAGAACAACTTTTGGACTTGAGGGGCTAGCATCCCAATTGCTCATGAAGGTGTTTGTCGCGTGGATAACAGTAAATGGCGAAGCTTTGAAACAGGAGTGTCTACATAGATCGGCTTTATTCTCACTAGAATTTATTCTTCTATCCAATCAGTTAGATTAGTATATGTGGATCTTGTTGGCGGTATTTCGTAGGTTTTGGTTTTTGTTTTCGCCTAAGGAGTTTAACAGTGGTATTAGACCCTCATGGAAGTCAAGGTCAATCTAGGTAAGTCTTCTTCTCCATGAGCTTGCCTCCACAGTCTTGACCTTCTTGTCTTATACATAGGATGTGATACCCAAATACAAGAATAGGAAATAAGAAATCTATTCTAGTAAAGCTTTTACAATTTTACAATAATGAAAAATGACACACAGGATATATTTAAAACTTTACAACACAAAATAAATAAATAAGACTTACAAAACATATGAGGTATAGGGCCATGCTATAAACTATGCATCCAAAACATACATAGAAACTTGCCAAAAATAAAAGAACAACAAGGGGATTAAGGGACAATTCCCCAGAAGCAAAAAACAGTCTCACTGGCCGTACAGAAAGTGGGGTCATGGAACAACATCTTTGCAGGGTTTTACAGGGCAGCTACATTGAAAAGAAAAACAATTTTTCTTTTTTACTCACTTAATAAGTTACTGTTTCAAAAACCCGAATCACAATTTCTCCAGAAATCATGTTTAACAATTAGACAATAAATTTCAATTATGTCTTGTAGTTTAATGATTTAAACTACAATCTCATTAATATTGTTTATATTAAACATGATTGAAACATAATACACTTCTATTTCATTTAATAAAATTAAACATAACAGAATTTAACAGAATACTTAATTAACTTAACCCTATAACGATAGAAACATTTTGATTTGGAGCATGAAACAAATTTTAATACCACTTACCAGATAAGCATAATCAAAAACCTTGTTATGACACCGAATATGAAAACAACACAAGTAATCAAAGCGGTAACAAATATAAACAGAAAAAATAGTATATACAAGGCTCTGATCCAATGTTGGAATCCGTAGGCTAAAGCAATGGCATAAAACTATCTAGATAATTCCGCAATATACTTCTTAAGCCTTTGATGCTTAATACATGTCAATTGGCATTATTGTTGAACATCATGTAGCTTATGTTCACACATAAAATGGTTGAACTGAATCTTTTATTAAAAGATTATAGTTCATTTCTAGACCACTCTTAATGAAAACAAATCTTCTTACTTTAGTTTGGGGACACGCAATCTTGCATGCTACAACACCTTTGCGTATTAGGCCAACGAGTCATAAAGAATTATCCCCTTTACAGTTGGCTTTTAGTTTTCTGAGCCAAATATATTTCAATTGAGAATTTTTGGATGTGTGATGTATGTTCCTATAATACCAAATCAACGAACCAAGATGGGTCCTCAGAGAATGTTGAGATATATGTTGGTTATGACTCTCCATCAATAATAAGATACCTTAAACCTTTAACGGGATATGTATTCCCTGCAAGGCTTGTTGACTGCCACTTTGCCTCATGCCTTTGCCGACTCAACGAGGATGACTAAAACGCACATTTCAGCAAGAAATGCCCCTATTGGAGTTAAAGTCCCAAATGAGCTAATATATGCCTTAATGTCGTTGCTTTTATATGTTAATTATGTCATTTTACAATTTTTTTTAGTGTATAAAACATAGAACATACCTCATTTTCCCTTACTTTTGTCTCAGGTGCTTCCTAAAAAAAAAAGTTGAACAATGCAAGCGAAAATCGAGTAGAAACGGAGAAGACAGAAATTGCCGACATCGAAGATAGAAACCTATCGCCGATGGTAGTTTACTGGTCAGGATTTTTATGACAAAGTTTTAAACCTAATACTTGCAAGTGCACAAAATCAATGTAATATGGCAGTATAAGGGTATTGAACCACAGAGAAAGGCTTAACTACTTAAATTATTATCTTCCTGAATTAATTTTATAAAAAGGAGAATCAAATTTTATTATCTAAAAATTATTCCTAAATTAAGTAAAACTAATAAATAAAATAATAAATTAAAAATAACAAGAACTTAACCAAAGAGATGATTTAGAACCTTGCATCCACCACTAACCTATATAACAATGATTTAATTTTATTTATGAAAAAAGATTATACCTTTATGTGGTGATCTAGACTGCAAGCTTCGATTCACTAAAGAAATATATTGCGCTTAAATGCATGACATAACCCATCTAACCAATAGCATGTCCTATTCAATTCTATGACATAAATTATCTAAAAATTAACATGAACTATTCAATTCTAAAACTCACAATATACTTGCAAAAAAATCACATATCTCTCATACTCAAGACTACAAGAATTAAACATGGATAAAAGTACCAACTAACCCAAATAATTATTCTACAAGCACAATCACAAAGAATTAATTGCATCAAACCAAGAAACATCCCAAGATATGTAATCACATAAATAATATAATAAATCTCCCAAATAAAATAAACCAAAGTTACATGGCTAGGGTTTCATCAAGATTCTAAAAAGAAAATTAGCTCATAATTAAAGGGAAAGAAAGAACCAATTTCTTGAAGCAGATCATGGCTTCTCTTTCTCCAATTGAAATTGCCGCTGCTCCTCTTTTTTTTTCTTTAGCCGCCACTTGTGTTTTTTTTTTTTTCTGCTGCGGCTGCTTCCTTGTTCTTGTTTCTGCGGCTCCTTCCTATTTTTTGCTGCTGCCCTTTTTTATTCTTTTTTGTGACTCTCTTCCCTTCTGTCTTGCAGCTGCCTCTTCTCTTATTCTCTTTTTATTTTCTTTTTGTTGTCGTGGGCTGCCTCCTTTAATGGGCTTCTCTCTCTCTCTCTCTCTCTCTCTCTCTCTCTCTCTCTCTCTCTCTCTCTCTCTCTCTCTCTCTCTCTCTCTCTCTTTTATTTTCATGAAAATCATATGTTTCAAAGCCCACTTAATTTCCTTTCATATATCTAAGGAGCTTGCTTCATTTTTCTTGTATATCTTGCAAAGGAACAAATTAAATAATTAAGATATAATAATTATAACAAGTGAAGAAATAATACTCTTATATGACTACCAAATAAAACTTAAGGTGTTTATTTGTACCAAAAATCTACTTTATCAACTCTCCCACACCTAAGTTTTGCTAGTCCTCAAGCAAAAATAAGGAATAAAAAGAAAAACTAACTAGCTACTTTCGTAGGACTCACGATTGTACTTAGCATGTACAACAAGCCCTTTAAACCTAAGTTACTCCTAGTGGACAAGTATGGTCTCGTGAGGGTTTGGAAATAACATACCCACAAAGTCAAATACGCAAAAGGTTTTAGAAAAGATATAGAACAATTTAAATTAAGTACCCTTCATCAAGATCTCAAACTTATCAAGACAAGCACTCTTCCTCTTATTTTCAAACTCAAGTTAACAAACAAATATTCAATTATCTTCCATAACTAAAGCAAGACTTGTGTAAGGTGTAATTATGGTCATAGGAGAGGTGTAAAATAAATACTAAACAAAATTTTCAAATTGCAAATAACAGACAAATCTCAATATATGTTTATTCCATAGGCTCACTTTTTATACCTTCTCTCCACTAATCGAGGATTCTCAAACTCAACTCAAATCAGGTAGGACTTTAAAGCTTGTAATGTAAGGTTAGGGTGTTGGTTATCAAACGAAAGTAAAGAATTCAAAGAAAAGAAAAGAGAGCTTGCAAAGAACATGGATACTTTAAATTTTCGACAAATTTTCTAACTACATGTTTGCTCTTTTTTTTTAATTAATACATTCACCAACTACCATCTCCTTTCCAAAAATTTCCTCCTTTAAGGCCATTCTTTTTCTTACATTCACAAATTCGGACCTCTTGAAAATTTTTTTCTTTGCACTTTATGACTTGTAATAATAATGTATCAACTTTTCTTTCTTTTTCTTTTTTTTTTTTTAGCTCAATACATTTGTTTTTTTCAGCACAACAAGTCATATATATTTTTTCTTTTTCTTCTCCCTTTTGTCAATAGAACTTCTCTTTCCATAACACAAACAACAACCCATCATTAAAGCACAAGTTAGAAGTTTGCATTAAACTCTCTACAAGATTAAGGGTTAATATTTAAGTGGTTTAAAGAAAAAAAAACATTTAAGGCTCAAAAGGGTACTAAGGTAAAACTCATGAAATTTGGTAAGCTTGAAAGGCACAAACGATTCAAAGAAGGCCTATGATCGTCGTCTCTGAGTCAAATAAGAGAAACCTTTCTATTTCACCTCAAGAGCTACTCAAGTAAGTTCTAGAATGTAGGGAAGAGATTCATCAACTCTATGCAACTCAAAAATAATGTAAAGGATTTCTTAAACACTAATAATAACCCATGTGCTCATGTGTAAGTCATGCAAGAGTTATAATAGATATAGAACATAAGTCCATCACCCTAATTAAAAACAAGAAAACAAGTACTTTTCTCAACTTATTCAAGACATTTTTAAATGAATTCAACAAGAATCATCCTTTAGTGATATCATGTTTTTGGTTTTTTTTTCAAAATAATGTGGAAAAGTAACTAAAAAATTTCAGCAAGAATTGAACAAGAAGACGATAAAAAGGAAGAAAAAAATAATAATAATTGACACTAGAGCAAAAGTATCTTCTCCTCCACACCTAGACCATACATTGTCCGCAATGTGATAAGAGAATACCAAGAGCAAGGAAGAGATAAAGAAAAGAACAACACAACCTGGTAGAAGAAGCAATAGTAATGCATGTTCAGAAGAGTAGTAGACTATCTCTGTAGCCCCCATGATATGTTGTCTGATTATCCTACAAAACAAACACTTCATACCTTTTTAACAATCAAGTGAGATAAAAATAAATAATAAGATAAATAAATAACTAAAATAAAATAAATGAATAAATAAATAAACAAAATAAAATTTGGGTTGTCTCCCAAAAGTACTAAATTTAAAGTCTTCAGCCAAACTCTATCACTAACTAGTCTTTATATGTAGGATCTACTAACATAGTAGACTCAATTTTACATTCTTCAATGTCATTGGTAATAGTAGGCTTCAACTGTTAACAATTAAGGTTCGGTTGTTTTTAAGATCTTCAATCTGAATAGCACCTGAGGGAAAAACTTGTTTGACAATAAAAGGTCCATCGATCTCAACTTACCAAGAAAGAGGCGTAATTTAGAATTAAAAAAGTCAAACTTTTTGGTTGGGTTCAAATGATTTTCGAGAAATCATCTTATCATGAAAAGCTTTAGTTTTAGCTTTATAAATCTTAGCATTCTCATATGCCTCATTTCATAATTCATCAAGTTCATTTAACTGCAACTTCCTATTAGAACCAGCTTGCTTCAAATCAAAATTAAGAGCTTTAATAGCCGAATAAGCTCTATGTTCTAATTCTAGTGGCAAGTGATAAGATTTCCCTAAAAGGAGTCTAAAAGGGGACATTCCTATAAGGGTCTTATAAGCTGTGCGATAAGCCAAAGTGCATCATTCAATCTTTGAGACCAATCCTTCCTATCAGGTCTAACAGTTTTCTCAAGAATGGATTTAATCTCTCGATTAAACACTTCTACTTGACCACTTTATGAGTTACAAAAATGACTTCTTCCATTGCTAATAATAGCTCTCGGAGCACCAAATCTACAGAAAATATGATCTTTAACAAATTGAACAACTATTTTATGATTATTTGTTCTTGTAGATATAGCTTCCACCTATTTAGACACATAATCCACTACTACCAAAATGTAATGATAACCAAAAGAAGATGGAAAATGACCCATAGAATCAATTCCCCAAACAAAAAAAATCTCAACAATTAAAATAGGTTATAAAGGCATCGTATTAAGTTTAGAAATAAAACCAGTACGTTGACACCTTTCACATGCTAAGTAAAAATTATGAGCATCTTTGGATAAACTAGGCCAATAAAAACCACTTTGAAGAACTTTAGTAGCTGTTTTACGACCTCCAAAATGTCCACCACACGCATATGAATGACAAAATGTTAAAATACTATGAAACTCATATTCAGGTATACATCTATGAATTACTTAATCAAATCCCAATAATAATACTTAACCATTGAAAAAAATTTATCCCTATCTTGTTTATTCCAATGTGTTGGAATTTCATATGTAGAGAGGTAGTTAACAATAGGTGCAAACCAAGGGATAGGGGAATGTGATAAAGGAAATAACTGCTCATCAATAAAAGTATCTCTCAAAGCAATGAATTCATCATGATTATTACTCCACAGTCTAGATAAATGATCAACTACTAAATTTTCTGAACCTTTCTTATCTCTGATTTCAATATCAAATTCTTGCAAGAGCAGTATCCATTTAATCAATCTTAGCTTAGTCTCTTTCTTAGACAATAAGTATCTTAAAGCAGAATGATCAAATAATCACTTTGGAACGTAAGAGATAAGAACGAAATTTCTCAAGTGCAAAAACTACAGCCGATAACTATTTTTCAGTTGTGGTATAATTTCTTTGAGCATCATAAAAAGAGTTCTACTACCATAGTAAATGACATGGGGTTTCTTGTCAATCTTTTCCCCCAAAATAGCTCCCATAGCAAAATCAGAAGCATCACATATGATTTCAAAGGGTAAGAAAAATCAGGAGTCTGAACAATAGGTGCAGATATAAGAAGAGAATGAAGTTTTTCAAAAGCTTTCAGGCAAGATTCATCAAAATTGAATGCAACATTTTTGGTCAAGAGATTAATTAAAGGTCTAGCAATCATGCTAAAGTAAACCTCCTATAAAATCCGGCATGTCCCAAATATAATCTAATTTGCTTGAAAGATTTAGGTGGAGGAAGACCATCAATTAAATCAATTTTAGCTTTATCTACTTCAATTCCTTCTTTAGACACTTTATGTCCCAAAACTATTCCTTCTGTAACCGTGAAATAGCTCTTTTCCCAACTTAAAACTAAATTAGCTTCTTCACATCTTTCTAAAACAGCAGACAAGTTATTAAGGCAATCTTCAAAAGTAGGTCCAAAAACAGAAAAATCATCCATGAAAACCTTAAGAAACTTATCAACCATATCAGAAAAGATAGCAAGCATACACCTTTAAAAAGTAGCAGGCCCATTATATAATCCAAAAGGCATTCTACGAAAAGCAAAAGTACCAAAAGGGCATGTAAAAGTACTTTTCTCTTGGTCTTCGGGGTACACTGGAATTTGGTAGTATCCTGAGTAACCATCTAAGAAGCAATAAAAACTTTGACCAACTAATTTTTCATGAATTTGATCAATATAAGGTAGAGGGAAATGGTCTTTTCTAGTTGCAGCATTTAGTTTTCTATAGTCCGTACACATTCTCTACCCAGTAACCTCTCTACTAGGAACTAACTCTCCTTCTCTATTCTCAACTACAGTCACTCCTACCTTCTTTGGTATAACTTGTACAAGACTAACCCATGGACTATCAGAGATAGGATAACAGATACCAGAATATAAGAGTTTAACTATCTCTTTTTTTACTATTTCTCTCATGTTAGGATTTGGCCTTCTTGGCAATTTCCTTAAAGGTTGTGCATTTTCTGTTAGATGTATTCTATACATGCATACAGATGGATCTATCTCCTTTAAATCAGCTATGGACCACCCTATAGCACCCTTATAATTAGAAAGAACTTTAATTGAATCTCTTTCTTGGTCAGATTTTAACTCAAATGAAATTATCACAGGCAAAGTTTCATTTTTACTTAAGAAAACATACTTAGTTAGAAGGATGGGGTTTCAATTCAAGCTATGATGGACACATAAGAGAAGGTACAGGAGGGGATTTTGCAAGCATAGGCAAAGGCTCATGATTCATAGTCCACGAAGAGTTTTCTAGTGGTGCAATACAAGTAAGAATAGAATTTACATCCTCAATGCACATGATATTCTCATTCTCAATAGAAGTAGGTTCTTTAGAACACATTAAAGGTAAAGTTTCTTCAGTTAATTTATCAATTATATCTACCAAATAACAATCAAAATCATCTTCCATAAACGATTGTGAAGAAGCTTTGAAAATATTCAATCTAATCCTCATATTCATCACAGAGACATCCATGACCCCAGTTCTACAATTAATAGTAGCATTGGTAGTAGCCAAGAAAGGACAGCCTAGAATAACAGGGATATGATTCTTAGAAGATCTACCGGTTCCATATCTAGGACGACAAAGTCTACTGGAAAGACACATTTATCAATCTGAACTAGAACATCATCTATCCTCCCCCTAGGTACCTTGATAGACCTATCAGCTAATTGTAAGGTCATATCAGTTGGTTGCAATTCCCCTAACCCTAACTCTTCATAAATAGTGTAAGGAATCAAACTAACACTAGAACCTAAATCTAAGAGTGCCTATCTATTTTACGATCACCTACAAGACAAGAAATAATAGGACCACCAGAGTCTTTATATTTAGATGGAGTATTATGTTGCAAAATGGAGCTCACCTATTCAGTTAAGAAGATTTTCTTAGAAACATTACTTTTAGAATTTCTTTTGAAAGTGCATATGTCTTTAAGAAATTTTGCATAGGCCGGGACTTACTTAATGGCGTCTAAAAGTGGAAGATTGATTTTAACTTCTTTGAGAGTTTCTAATATGTCTTCCATTTTATCGTCCTTTCTAAAATGTGGAGGTGGCAATAAAGCTTGATGAAAGGGAACTTTGGCTTGTACGAAGTCATAGGAGAAGATTCTAGAGTCTTAGAATTAGAGGAAGAAGCTAGTTCATTTTCTACCTTTTTTTTCAATTTTAGTCCCCATATGAATTCCCTCAGTTTGTTTTCATTTAACTCACCATCTTTGATAGGTTCCCCTACTTTATTATCTACCAACTTCCCATTTCTAAAAGTAATTACAACTTTAGCTTGCTCATGATAATTAGCTCTAAAGTTCTCTATTGGATGGCTAGGAAGCTTACCCTTATCTCTTCTACTTATTGCATTAGCTAGTTGCCCTATTTGAGTT
This sequence comes from Catharanthus roseus, assembly GCA_028651295.1. Classification (NCBI taxonomy): domain Eukaryota; kingdom Viridiplantae; phylum Streptophyta; class Magnoliopsida; order Gentianales; family Apocynaceae; genus Catharanthus; species Catharanthus roseus. The sequence continues at coordinate 2,240,181 of JAPQWS010000116.1, forward strand.
TCTAACTTAGCAATAGATTGAGTGTGTGAGTCTAGAATTTGTGTCTTAACTTCCAAACCTTTCAAAGCAAATAATACTTTCTCTTTAAAGATAGAGTTTTTACTTTGAGAAGGATGAGGAGGTACATACCTTTGAGATTAAAAACCAGGGAGAACAATCATAGCATATTGTTTTTTCTGTTGATATTGTTGCTGGCCTAATTGACCTCCCCTCCTTGTTGCCTCCATGAGAAATTAGGATGATTTCTCCAGCCTAGATTGTATGTGTTTGAATATGGGTCGTTTTGTTTGTGAAATCTTTGAGCCGCATTGACTTGTTCCTGCATAAATTCTGGGAATAGTGAAGCACTAGGACAATCATAGATAACATGAGAAGGACTAGAGCAAATTGCACAAACACCTTGCACGTTACGAGAATTAGTAGGCAATATATTCAAAGCTAACAATTGATCAAACTTTTTAGATAAGGCATCAACTTTCAAAGAAAGATAAACATTTTGAGAAACTTCATACATTCCTCCTCTATTTCCTATTTGTCTAGATGTGCCTATACATGAGGATGTGGTGTGCTGTTGTGAATTATCACTCAAATTTTCAAATAAACCCCACGCCTCATCTGCACTTTTATGAAGAAATGTATCACCATAAGAGGAATCAACCATTTGGCTATTTTTCTCATCTAGTCCTGATAAAAATTTGTAGTTGTTGCTATTTAGGGACTTCTTGGTGAGGGCAACTACGAAGAAGTTCTTTAAATCTCTCCCAACTCTCGTGAAATTGTTCATTATTTTGTTGAAAAAGTAGTTATTTCTCTCCTTAACCTTGTAAGCTTACCCATAGGAAAATACTTTGTAAGAAATTCCTTAGACGTCTCAGACCATGTACCTATTCTCTCACGTGTATGTAACCAATGGTTAGCATTATCCTTCAGAGAAAAAGGAAAAAGGCGCAATCTAATAGCATCATCAGTAACATTAGGAAGTTTAAAAGTTGAGCAAATTTCTAAAAACTCATCAATATGCTTATAAGGATTTTCGAAATCAAGCCCATAAAAAGATGGTAACATTTGAATAGTAGAAGCTTTGATTCGAAGTGATTAGTCTCAATTTCAGGTAGTCTATTACCTTTTGTTGAGTTATAAGTATTGTGAGTAAAATACTCCCTTAATGCTCGTGGACTTTCAGCCATCTTAACCTCACAACTGTTAGTGATTTTTCTTTGTACTCTAAGTGCCTTAAGTGTACACTCTATCTCATGGTCAAATTCTTTTAAATCAAGCGAGAGCGAACGACGACCGTGCATTAACAATCAAAATAAAAGGAAAGTCAACTTAATTCAAATAATAAAGAAATAAATCAATAAAAAATAATAATAATAATATATAAGACACACTAAAAAAACCCCAATGAACGTCAAAAAAAGAAAGAAAAAAATTAATAATAAAAAATTACTAAAGTGAGCTAATACCTAAAACCAACTAAGGAGATTTTTTTTAATCTTTAAAATTGTTGTTTTTTATTTTTTTTAAACGAGTAAAGACAACAAAAGAAATTAAAGGTATGGGCTTAATTTAACTGATAAAAAAACTAATTAAAAATTAAATAAAATAAATACACAAAATAACAAAATTAGGAGATTATAAATAAAGCAATTAATTTAACCTCTCCCTAGCAATAGCGCCAAAACTTGGTCGGGATTTTTATAACAAAGTTTTAAACCCAATACTTGCAAGCAAAAGATCAATGTAATATGACAGTATAAGGGCATCGAACCACAGAGAAAGACTTAACTACTTAAATTATTATCTTCTAAAATTAATTTTATAAAAAGGAGAATCAAATTTTATTATCTAAAAATTATTCCTAAATTAAGTAAAACTAATAAATAAAAAACTAAATTAAAAATAACAAGAGCTTAACCAAAGAGATGATTTAGAACCTTGAATCCACCACTAACCTATATAACAATGATTTAATTTTATTTAGGAGAAAAGATTAAACCTTTATTTGGTGATCTAAACTACTGGCTTCGATTCACTAAAGAAATATATCGCGCTTAAATGCATGACATAACCATCTAACCATTAGCATGACCTATTCAATTCTATGATATAAATCATCTAAAAATTAGCATTAACTATTCAATTCTAAAACCCACAATATACTTGCAAAAAAATCACATATCTCTCATTCTCAAGACTACAAGAATTAAGCATGGATAAAAGTACCAATTAACCCAAATAATTATTCTACAAGCACAATCACAAAGAATTAATTGCATCAAATCAAAAAACATCCCAAGATATGTAATCACATAAATAATATAATAAATCTCCCAAAATAAAATAAATCAACGCTACATGGCTAGGGTTTCATCAAGATTCTAAAAAGAAAATTAACTCATAATTAAAGGGAAAGAAAGAACCAATTTCTTGAAGTAGATCATGGCTTCTTCTTCTCCAATTGAAATTGCCGCTGCTCCTCTTTTTTTTTTTTTTCTTTAGCCGCCGTTTGCTTTTTTTTCTTCTGCTAGGGCTGCTTCCTTGTTCTTGTTTTTGCGGCTCCTTCCCATTTTCTGTTGCTACCCCATTTTATTCTTTTTTGTAACTCTCTTCCCTTCAGTCTTGCGGCTGCCCCTTCTCTTATTCTCTTTTTTTTTTTTTTTTTTGTTGTGGGCTACCTCTTTTAATGGGCTTCTCTTTCTTTTTTTTTTTTAATTATATTTCAAAGCCCACTTAATTTCCTTTCATGTATCCAAGGAGCTTGCTTCATGTTTCTTGTATATCTTGCAAAGGAACAAATTAAATAATTAAGATATAATAATTATAACAAGTGAAGAAATAATATTCTTATATGACTACCAAATAAAACTTAAGGTCTTTATTTGTACCAAAAATCGACTTTATCATTTACCTACCGTCGACGGTAGGTATTTGGCACACAAGGAACGTCTGAACAGAAGCCTACCGTGGATGGTAGGGCTCGACCTATCGCCTACGGTAGGTGCCAGCTGAAGCTAGTTAATGAGTTTTTTGGGGATTTAAATGTAATTTTTCACCCCTTTTGGGGGGATTCAGATCTTAGGTTTGAGAGAGAGAGAGAGAGAGAGAGAGAGAGAGAGAGAGAGAGAGAGAGAGAGAGAGAGAGAGAGAGAGAGAAAATTGGGGTGAAAATTAGACTCAAAACTCTTCCCAATTCCTCTTCAATTAGAGAGATATCATAGAATTAACATTAAATTAAGAGTTCTGGGAGAAGATTGAAGATCATCAATGGAGCAATTTCAAAGTTCTTCGAGCAAATCGAGAGGCGAGCTCATCGACGACTCGGAATCGTGGAATCGACTGTCTTCATTTCAGAGCTTTCCTTTCTCTTGTTATTTATGATTTCCTTTGTTGAATTTGATTTAGTCAAAATATTTAGTGGCTAATTTAGTTTGGTTTGAATAAAGGTTAAACCCTTGATTTTGAATGATATGAAGTTCTAATTGAATTTCAATAAAATTGATGCTTGATTCTCTTTGAGTTGTTATTCAATTGTGTTTTTGTTTAGTTTGATTTGCACAGAATCATCTAATTCGCAAAATTGATGAGAAAGGAAAACTAATTTAGGGAAATTAATTGAATAATACAAGTTGGCTATTGAATAGATATATTAATTGCACTTTTAGGTCCTTTAATCACTTAGTCTTAACGCATTCATAATCGGTTAGGGAGAAAAGATATTCTTCTCTAAACATTAGTGAATAAAGTGGTTTTCGCCTAGATATAGGGATTACCCGAGCTAGAGTGTGATGATCCAACCTTGATTTCTCAAACATCTATTTTGTGTTTTCCAATTGAACATAGTTGACAAAGTCCAGGTGGGATTCTATCATTCAAACTTCTTCCTCACATTTTCGTTTTTCAACCCGAGCTTTTTCTTGTTTTATTTGTTTTCTCACTTTTGTTTAGTTTTTAAGTTTTTCCACAAAACAAAATCATCTTTTCGACTAGACCTGATAAAGACAGTTAGTACTTTAGCTTTTCTATTCCCTAACTTCGACAACCCGAGAAAGTCTCTTTTTTTACATGGATAGGTTCACTTGCCTATTGAGTATTTTTAGAGTAGACCCTTATTAACAATCAAGTTTTTGGTGTCGTTACCGGGGAGCGTCAACTTTAGGAACACAGTCTATCTTATGCTTTAGTAATTTATTTCTTGTTTTTGCATTTTTAATATGAATTGTATTTCGTTCTTGCATTATTTACTTTTCATTTGTGGCTTATATTTTTTAAAGTTTTGTTATTGTAATTCATGGATTTAACTTGTTTTTTTATGTTTCAGGTTTTAGTTAACTAGTTTATTCCCCGAATTCAATGGGGTGAATTAGTTGCTTACGATCCCAAGATTGAGCAAACGCTATGGAGTGCCCTCCATGCCCTAAAGTTTGAAACGGCAAACAACAATGCCATTATCCCCATGTATAAGAGGGAGGAGGAATATCAAGATCTACAGCCAGCAAATCCTCCGTTTAAACCACATCTAATGGCAGAGAGAACTATGGCAAACTATGCCCGACCGTCCATTACTAGGGCACAGTCGTGCATAGCTAGACTGCCAATGCAAGTCCATAACTTTGAAATTAAGCCAAATGTGATACAAATGGTGTAGAATAACGTGCAATTCACGGCTCTAAGAAGAATATCCAAATCCGCACATCGCCAATTTTTTGGAGGTATTGACACATTTAAAATTAACGGAGTTTTAGATGATGCCATCAGACTTGACCTTTCCCCATTCTCTCTGAGGAGCAAGGCAAAATTGTGGTTGAAGTCACTACCTTCCGGCTCGATTATATCTTGGGATTCTTTAGCTGAGAAGTTTCTAGGGAGATACTTTCCCCCCGGTCGCACTGCTAGGCTTCGAACGAGATACTCTCATTTCGACAAATTGATGGGGAAAATATACATCAGGCCTGCAAGAGATGAAAGGAGTTATTCAGGAAGTGTCCACATCATGCTCTGGATTTGGGTATCTAGATCCAGTCATTCTACAATGGAGTTTCCTTTGGGGTTAGACCATTAATTGATACTTTTGTTCGTGGGTCCACAGACAATAAGACTCCTCAAAAAGTGTATGATTTGACAATGTACATAGCTATGAATAGTTACACTTGGGGAGGACAGAAGCCTAAGTCTACCAGGATCTATAATATTAATGCAATTACTACTATGGAGGTCAGACTAGCGGCAATGATTGAGTAGAAGATGGGGAATATGACTCTTGCACCTTCGAATATGAATCCCCAGCAAATCATGTTCTGTGGATTTTGTAGTGAATGGCATCTCAACCATGGGTGCCCCAATGGAGCAAGTGGATTTCATTCAAGAGAATCGGCAGGGGAACAACCCCTATTCTAACAATTATAATCCTACTTGGCAGAATCACCCTAACTTTTCTTGGGGAGAACAAGGTCAGCAAAGGCAACAAAAACCTCCAGAGTTTCATTGTAGAGGTCCCATTCAACCTCTACCTTATAATGCTCCACTAGCAAATCTAATTTATAGAATCTCATTAGCAAATATGTTACTTCTACGGATGCTAGGATGCAAAGTATGGAACCCTCTCAGAGGAATCAAGAAGCCACCATACATAACTTGAAGAATCAAATTGGTCAACTGGCAAAGATGGTTTCAGAAAGGCCCCTTGGCTTGGCACATTACCTAGCAACACTGAGAAAAATCCAAGGGAGCATGCTAAAGTTATCACCTTGAGGAGTGGGAAAGAGTTAGTGGATTCACCTCCTACGGTTGTTGATAAAGAGAAAAAGACTGAAGAAGCACCAAAAGAGTCTACCTCCACAAAGGTAGAGGAGAATCAATAGAGCAAGCAAGACTTGAAGAAGCCATCTCCTCCACCTTACAAGCCACCTATTCCATTTCTACAGATAGTCTTGAAGGCTAAGCATAATGAGCAATATGATAAGTTTTTAGAAGTTTTCAAACAATTGCATATTAACTTGCTTTTGGTTGATGTTTTGATGCAGATGCCCAAGTATGCGAAGTTCTTGAAGGAGGTCATCTCCGGTAAGAAGAAGTTAGAGGATATCTCTTCAGTGTTGATGAACAGGAAGTGCTCAGCCATTCTGAACCCAAAAGAGAAGCTCCCGAAAAGCTAAAGGGTCCAAGGAGTTATACTATTCCTTGTACTTTAGGAGGTTTAACTGTTTCTAGGGCTTTAGCTGATTTGGGTGCTAGCATAAATCTTATGCCTTTAGATATTTTCAAAAATTTAGGAGCGGGTGAACCTAAACCTACTAGGATCAAAATACAACTTGCTGATAGATCTATAAAATATCCTAGGGATATCGTTGAGATGTGCTTGTTCAGGTCCAAACTTAGTCTTTCTTGTAGATTTTATGGTTATGGATATGATTGGGGACATTGAAGTCCTCATTCTTGGTCATTCTGTTCTCGCTATTGCAAAAGCCTTAATTGATGTGGGGGAAGGGCAGTTAAACCTTAGGTTAGCAGATAAGAAGGTAGTCCTTAGAATTCCTTATGCCATGTGTAAATCCTTAGATCATGATGATACTTATTTCATGATTGATGTTATTGATCCTCATATATCTACTCATGTGTAAGAATTTGTGTAAGATGATGCTCTTCTAATAACTCTCCAACAAGATGACCAAGGACAAGTTGATTCTGAAGAGGTTCAAGCATTGATGGAAAAAACTAGATGAATCAGACGTGGAAAAGAAAAATGCACAAAATGAAGATATAAAAGAACCTCCTTGACCTTCACTTAAGTCTTCATTTGAAGAACTTCCAGAGTTGGAACTAAAACCACTGCCCCGAGCATTTGGAGTATGTTTTTCTAGGGAAGAATTCAACACTCTCAGTCATCATATCATCCAAGTTGAGTCAGCCACAAATTAGGCTTTATTGAGGACTTTACAGAAGCACAAGAAGGCTATCGCATGCAAGATAGTTGATATTCAAGGTATAAGTTCATCATTTTGTACTCATAAGATTTTGCTTGAAAAAGGTTTTAAGCCTGCGATTCAACCACAAAGGAGGTTGAATCCTAACATACAAGAGGTAGTGAAGAATGAGGTAATCAAGCTCCTCGATGTCGAAATTATAATCCACCAATATCAGACAGCATCTGGATAAGTCCATTACAAGTGGTACCAAAGAAAGGTGGCATGACGATGGTCCCAAATGAGAAGAATGAGTTGATTCCAATGAGAGTGATCACCAGGGAAGGTATGCATAGACTACAGGAAGTTGAATGAGGTGACTCGTAAAGATCATTTCCCTCTACCTTTCATTAATCAGATGCTCGAGCAGTTAGCTGGCTATTCACCATTGAAAGGCTGTCACCCCTCTTCTTCCCCCTCCCCCCCCTTATTGTGAAGACGATGAGGAGTTCTTGGGGCATGCAGGAGTTTATAGGTGTTTTATAACAGATTTTTCAAAAATTTCAAAACCTCTTACCACATTGCTTTAGAAAGATGCGCCTTTCAGTTTTGATGATACTTTTTATATGCTTTTACTATGCTTAATGAAAAGTTAACCAACTCTCCAATCTTAGTCTCTCTAGATTGGTAACTTCCATTTGAACTCATGTGTGATGCTAGTGACTTTGCAATAGGTGTTGTTTTAGGCCAGAGAAAGGGTAAGCTCTTTCAACCAATCTACTATGCAAGTAAAACTCTAACAGATGCTCAAGTAAACTACACAACAACGGAGAAAGAGCTACTTGCCATAATCTTTGCGTTTGACAAATTTCGCCCTTATCTTATTCTCTCTAAAGTCATAGTTTACCCTGACCATTCTGCCCTTAAGTACCTTCTCTCTAAGAATGATACTAAGTCTAAATTGATTAAATGGGTGCTTTTGTTGCAGAAGTTCGATTTGGAGATCAAAGACAAAAAGGGAGCTGAGAATTTGGTAGATGATCACCTTTCTCGATTAGAGAATTCAAGCTTGGAAACACTAGATGAAGAGAATATTAACGATACCTTTCCGGATGAGCAACTTCGCTTCTGTCAAGTTGTTAAAGATAATTCACCATGGTTTGCAAAAATTGCTAACTATCTTGTTACTAATGTTATGCCTGCAGTTACCCTTCAACAGAAGATGAAGTTCTTTACAGACATCAAGTACTACTTTTTGGAGGATCCTTACCTTTTTCGCCAATGTGCCGATCAGATCATCCAGGGATGTGTAGCATACTCCGAAATGGAAGATATCCTGTGCCACTGCCATAAAGGTGCGGCAGACGGCCATTTTCAAATGAATGGGACTGCTCAAAAGGTACTAGAGTTAGGTTTCTATTGGCCGACTCTTTTCAAAGATACAAAGAGCTTCCCTAATTCCTTTGGTAAACAATACATCTTGGTAGCTGTTGAATATGTTTCTAGGTGGGTTGAGGCTCAAACCTTACCTACAAATTATGCTAGAGTTGTGGTAAGTGATAGGGGTACTCATTTTTGTAACCAACAGCTTGAGAAAGTGTTTAAGTAATTGGGAGTTACTCATAAGATAGCTATTCTCTATCACTCTCAAACTGGTGGGCAAGTCGAAATAGTGAATAGGGAAAGTAAGCAGATTCTAGAGAAATTGTAGATCATACCTGTAAAGAGTAGCATGTTAAGCTTGATGACGCTCTTTGGGCATATAGAACGGCTTACAAGACCCCTATATGATTTACATTGTTTTGTCTTTTGTATGGGAAGTCCTACCACTTGCCGAAGTTGAGCACATAGTGAATTTGGCTATTTAATTAGTTAGTTTTGATTCTATTCGTGCGTGTAAACAATGGCTGCTTCAACTCAATGAGCTTGAAAAATAAAGGTTACAAGCTACGAGAATTCCAGCATCTATAAAGAAAAGACAAAGAGGTAGCACGACAAGCATTTGATCAATAAGGAGATTTTGTACTCCTCTATAACTCTCATCTTTGTCTCTTTCTTGGGAAGCTAAAGTCTCAATGGTCTAGACCGTTTAAAATAGGTAAGGTTTTTTCTTACGGCACAATCAAGGTAACACGCCCTACATAGGCACTTTTAAACGGTCATCGTTTGAAGCCATACTTTGGAGAGGTTGTGGGAACCCTTCAAAAGGTTTCCTTGGTTCTACATACTAAGTGAGATTGGTTTCATGTTGATTGTTGTATCATGTAGTTGAATACTTGTATTCTTATGTTTTCCCTTGCCATTTGGTCTATTTAATTTTTGTTGCTAAGGTGTTTTGGGAGTTTGAATGTGTAGTAAACGAGATTCTTTGCTTAGAAAAGCTACATGGTTATATCGGTCACAAAATAGGGCTAGAAAATCATCGAACGAACAAAGTTCGAAGTTGAGCAAAACCCTACCATGGACGGTGGGGTCATGCTTTCACAAACACATATAAACAGAAGCCTACTACGGATGGTAGGTTAAACCTACTACCAGTGGTAGGTCTATGGGTGAATTCTTCCTGGATGAACCGAAGCCTACACTGGATATGGTCCATCCAAGGCTGCATGTCGGGTTGGATAGGGTAAATGGGTTGGGTCAAGGCACTTACACATATTTTATAGCCAAATTCTCCCCCAATTTCTGCAATTTTCTTCCCAAATTCCCATCCTAAATCCCTAAACTCCTTCAAGATTTTTTTTCCCCTCCTCGATTTTCTTCACCCTCTCCAACGAGTCACCATCATTTCCAGCAACCACCACCATACCATCACCCTCCTCTTTCTTCCTCAGCCCATCCTCTGCTTCTCACTATTTTTCTGAAATTTCTCCCCGTTTCCCCTCTTTCTCCTCTCGGTTTCCTTCTTTCTCCTCCTCTTCTCTTTTCTTTTCTTCTCCTCTCGATTTTTTCTCCCCTTTCACTCTCTTTCTTCCACAAAATCACTAATCTTCTTTTCTTCTCTCCTTTTTCCCATCTTTTCTCCCCCACTGCACTGCGAACCACCCCTGCCGTACTGTTAAACTGTCACCCACCTTTTCAGTTTCCCTTCCTTCCTTTTCTTTTTCTTTTCTTCCGCTTTTTTTTCTTTCCTTTTTTTCTACTAACAATTTTTGTATAAAATTCCGGAAGCAACTTTTTGGCGAGGACTCCGGTAGCATTTCGACGAGGACTCCAACGACACAAATCTCAAGACAGAAAATGCACTTAATCGGCATCGCAGCTGTAGTTTGCTTATTCAGACAAACCAAGGATAACTTTCTTAACTCTTACCTTTGTTTTGTTTCTCCATTTTATTTTGGTCAATCTATTTTGAATTTTTGGTACTTTGTTCTTTTTGTTTGAATCTTCGTTTTTTGTGGTGCTTGTCGCGCTTGTTGATAGTTTAACTTTTTTTCCACTATCTCACACACGGGCAACTTATAGCACATTTTTCTACACACGGGCTATGAGTAGTTCTTTTATATTTCTATTTATATGTTTGTTCCGTTGCTATCACCGTTGTGTTGTATTATTTGTGTTCTGTTGGTTATTGCCTTGTGAGTGTTTTTGTGTTTATCCTTTGGTCATGGCACACAAAAAGACTACCGCCATATTCTCTAAAAGAACCAATACTTCCAAACGGGTTCGGGTCGATGATACTGAGCCCGAGCCTATATAAAACCTGGCTACTCCTGCTATTCTCCCCTATCCTGATAGACTATTTACCGCAAGCCAAAATAGATAAACGATAAGAGATAACTGAAACTAATAGTAGAAAAAGTCTTTGATGAACATATGACAGAGTATTTAAGCTTGACTACGTTATTTGATAATATGGGTTGGGAATAGCTTCTACACCTATTCTGTGTCTCCTATCCTGACCTTGTCTATGAGTTTCATGCCAATATGTTCCATAAAATAGATAGGGACCCTTCCACTATCGTTTCTATAGTTAAGAAGGTAAGGATTATTCTGGACAAGGCCTGTTTAGCATCCATCTTAGGTATTAGGGATGAGGGGAACACTGTCACTATAAACTCCAATAGGAAATCTGTCCAAGAGGAACTAGATTTTATTAGTATGTGCCCTAGACTAATTGACTTATATTTATGATTTATGAAGCATGTGTTTTTAATTGTATTTTATGCTCTTGGTCATCAAGTATGTGACTTGATAGTAAAACCCTTATTGCTAATAAAATACTATCTTGTTTGTCCCTAATTTTATTACATCTTGTATTATTAAACTAGTGTGAAGTTGATTGATGATCAAGTTTTACTGATCATGAATATGAGATATAAAATCAATTCATAAATACATATTAAGAATATTGTTTTGGACATGACCCAAAGTGAAGAAGAAATATTGCATGGGTTTAAGTCATAAGTATTTCTTCTCAGTTTTATATTTGGTGTCCTTTGATCTAATGTTTCTAATGCTTCTTGCATGGGGAGAAAATATGTTTTGACATAGTCAAACATCACTTTTAATTAGGTGATTATTATGACTATTGGTTGGGCTATTTTCTTGTCATGGCTTAAATATTGGAGATAGTGAAAGGGATTTGTCCCTCTCTTATTAGAGAGATATATTCATGGACCCATTGATAAGGAAGACTGGAAAGTACGCATGGCCATGCTCAAATAAGTATTAAAAAAGTGTTATTACTATTATTTTTCAGAACAGTCTGCCTGGTGATCAAGTAAATGGTTAATTAAATTTTATAAGGATGACTCAGTTCATGCCTTATACTTAATTAGGATATGGTGTGACAAAAGGATTAAATATTAAAACTGATGCCAGGTTATTATTAATTTTACTTAACTTGGGTAAGCATAATGTCTTGCTAGAGGCCGCTTATTTTTGTGAATAAATGTTTAGGACATTTTTCATTCAGTGCCAACATTAAGTGAACCTATAGAGTCACACGCATAGACGAACTTGTGAGCACAATGTCCACGTTCAACGAATCTAGATCATGTCCCGATTCATTGAATGTATACAAAAGGGGAATCAGATTCCATATTGTATTTTCTGGTAAGTTAATAAGTAACTTATTTTATTTATCAAATAAATGAAATTAATTACTTAATATTATTCATCAAACCATTGGATGATTATAGGAATAGATGGACGAGATTAAACTGTCATTAGATGACAATTAGGGTTCTGATATTGACAGCTATAAAAGGTTATGTTAACCTTTTCTCGGTAGCCATCTTCATCCAATTATAACAAAAATGCTTTAACTCTAGAACAGCGAGAAAAATATCTAGCCTTCCTCTCTCCAAAATTCGACGCATTACTAGATAATCAGGATTAGTTCTGAACAGTTTTCAGAATGCAGAAGGGGCTAACATCCTGATCGCTTGCAGAGGAGGATTTCGTCGTGTGGATACCAGTAGAGAGCAAAGCATAAACAGCAGTGCCTCCACACCTAATAGCATAAAACATTGAGGTAGTTTCTATCCAATCGGTTTTTCTAGTATGTGCGGATCCTGTTGGTTGATTTTCGTAGTTTTTATTTTGTTTGGTTTGCCTACGGAATCCAACAGCGGTTTCAGAGCCTCGTACATACTAGTTTTACTAATTTTATCTGTTACCTCTTTGATTACATGTGTTATTTTCAATCGGCCTTATAGTAAGGTTTCTGATTAGTGTAATAATCAGAGTTAATTGAATTATAAGATTCGCATATATCATATTCTGTTTTACTTATTAATGCAATCAAATAAACAGAACATTGCTACTGCCAAATTGTATAGCGTACATGGTATAATCTATGCAGTTTAATTGTTAAACTAATGTGCAGAATCATATAATTAAATATTTAACTGTTAAACATAATTTCTGGCAGTACGATTTTTAGGGTTTATGACGACAGTAACTCATTCAATGAGTTAGAAAGAAAAATCATTTTTCTTTCCGGGGGCGCTGACCCCTGAGACCCCCGCAAGAACACTGTCTCTTGACCCTGTCCACCGTTGTTTTCTTCCGGGGGCTTCGTCCTTGGAAACCCCCTCGTTGTTTTTGGCATGTTTCTTTCTATCTTCAGATGCATGGTGCATAGCTGGCCCTTTACCTCTTGTGATTAGTTGGTTTATTTTGTCAATAGGTTGTAATGTTTTTAAATATGGCTTGCTTGTCATTATTTTCATTGATGTAATATTATCAAGCTTTACTAGAAAAATTCTATTTCCTATTCCTATTTATGTTTTTCTATCCTATGTAATAAGATCAAAAGGCCAAGACGTTGGAGGCAAGCTCATGGAGATGAAGACTTACCTAGACTGACCTTTGACTTCCACGAGGCTCATGGAAGTCAATATAGGATTGGGGCCATGCTATGACACGTTTTATTCTATCTATATATTATGCATGTGATATTTAGTTTATTTCTTTTTATTTTATTGGATATATGTTTTATAAAATAATATATATATATATATAAAAGGAAGAAGGTTTTTGAAACCATGTAAAAATTAAGTTGTAAAATGCCTCCCATGATCAAAAGTACTTCTCCATGCCTTGATCATCATTTTGTCTCAATGCCAAAGCAAGAGATAAATGGTTACCTAAGTAGGGAAAGATGGAAAATGGTGATTTCCATATGCGTGGAATGGTTTGGCTTAACTAGGCTATCAAAACGGTTTTGAGCCTAAGGCATTATATGGGATTTTGCCGGTACATATAGATGTAAATCCCATTAATCCATTTTTCTGTAATTATGGGCGTTAAGCCAAAGCTTACTTATGATTATTATAAAATGGAATTTTTCTACCCACAATTTATGTCAAGTGTTGAATATTTCAAGGAAAATTAATGCTTCATTTCTTTAATATTAGTTTGCAAATTCTATGTAGATAATGGCCTCAAACAATTCAAACACCTCGTTACGATCCATGCTTGAAAAGAATAAGCTTAGTAGGACTAACTTTCTTGATTGGGCATGAAATTTAAGGATTGTCCTTAAACAAGAAAAAGGCTATATGTACTTGAGAACCCTATCCCGAATCAACCAGCTAACAACGCTCCTAGAGTTGAAAAAGATGCTTATAGTAAGCACAAAAATGATTCTAGTGATGTGACTTGTCTCATGTTGGCTACGATGGAATCCTAGTTGCAAAAGCAATTCGAGGAAGTTGAGGCTTATGAGATGATGAAACAGCTCAAGGAAATGTTCCAAGAGCAAGTCAAGAGAGATATCTTACTACTTAGAGTTGAATAGCTGTAAAATGACCCCAGGCACTTCAGTTAGTGCTCATGTCCTTAAGATGAAGGGTTATTTTGATTAGTTTGAAAAACTTTGAGCACCTGTAAGTCATGACTTGGCTATTAATATGATCTTGTCCTCTTTAACTTCTGACTATGATCAGTTTGTCATGAACTTCAATATGCATAATATAGAAAAGCCCATAAATGAATTACACGCGATGCTCAAGCAAGCTGAGCAAAACGTTAGGAAATCTACTCCTAATATTCTGATGGTTCAGAAGGGGCAGTTCAAGAAGAACAAGGGAAAGGATATGGCCAAGAAGGGGTAAAGGCAAGCAGAAGCCCAAGCCCAAGGTTAAACCACCAAAGGAAGGGACTTGCTTTCACTACAATGAACCTGGTCATTGGAAGAAGAACTGCAAGCTCTACTTGGAAGAAAATAAGAAGCAAAAGGCCAATGAGACTGCCGCTTCAAGTATTTTTGTTCTAGAAATTAATATGTCTACTCCTACTTCATGGGTACTAGATACCGGATGTGGAGCTCACATTTGGGTAAATGTACAGGACTCAAAAGGAGTAGATCTTTGGCAAAAGGAGAGGTGGACCTGCGAGTAGCAAATGGCGCAAAAGTTGCTGCTGTAGCTATAGGGACATTTGATTTACTTTTGCCTAGTGGACTTATCATGGAACTTAAAGATTGTTATTATATTATTGCTATGAGTAGGAACATCATTTCAGTTTCTTGTTTGGATATTGATGGTTTTGAGTTTAATACTAAGAATGGTAAAAGTTCTATTTATAAAAATGGTATTTTTTATGGGGATGCCTCTTTATGTAATGAACTTTACATTCTAAACCTACAAGATTCTACTAGTAAGCCCATCTATAACATAAATACAAAGAAATTTAAATCTAATCATTTAAATCAAACTTACTTCTGGCATTGTCGTTTGGGCCACATAAATGAGAAACGTATATCCAAACTCCATCAAGATGAAATTTTATCTTCATGCAACCTTGAGTCTAATGAAAAATGCGATTATTGTTTATTGGGAAAAATGACTAAAAGTCCATTTACAAAAAAAAAGTAAAAGGGCTACCGATTTACTAGAACTTATACATACCGATGTTTGTGGACCAATGAACACACAAGCCAGATGAGGTTTTTATTACTTCTTTACATTCACAAATGATTTCAGTAGATATGGTTATGTCTATCTAAAGAAGCATAAATCTGATTCCTTTCAAAAGTTTAAGGAATTTCAAAATGAAGTACATAATCAACTTGGAAGGGGTATCAAATTACTTCGATCAGATCGAGGTGGTGAATACTTAGCCAAGAGTTTGACGAACATCTTAAAAATTATGGGATAGTATCACAATTAACTCCATCAGGAACACCACAATGGAATGGTGTGTCTGAATGTAGAAAGCGAACTCTATTAGATATGGTTCGATCTATGATGAGTTAAACAGATCTTCCTATTTCTTTTTGGGGTTATGCTCTATAAACTGCTGCATTCATATTAAATAGAGTTACATCTAAAGCTGTTCAAAAGACACCGTGAGATATAGACCGAGAAACAACCTAGTTTAGCATTTCTCAAATTTTGGGGATGTGATGCTTATGTGAAGCGATCGTTATCTGAAAAACTAGCACCCAAATCTGATAAATGTCTGTTTGTGGAATATCCTAAGGAAACTAAAGGATACAATTTCTATCTTCCATCTGAAAACAAAGTGTTTTTGCTCAGAATGGAATTTTCCTTGAAAGGGAATTCATTTCCAAAAGAGTTAGTGGGAGTAGAATCCATCTTGAAGAAGCTCAAGGACGACAGACTATTTCTGTTGGACTCACGTATTTATACTGACCCCGAACCTCTGACACAAGACCCGAGAGGGTCTGGTAGGATTCCTCAGATACCACAGAGATATGGATTTCTTGTGATTGAGGATCATAATGTTGATCTTATTGATCAAGGTGAACCTAATTCCTACCAAGATGCTATTCATATTCCTGAGTCTAGCAAATGGCTAGAGGCCATGAAATCAGAAATGCAATCCATGCATGACAATTAAGTTTGGACTTTGATTGATCCACCTGAAGGTTGTAAGACCATAGGGTGTAAATGGGTTTCCAAAAAGAAAACTAACACGGATGGCAATGTGCACACTTACAAAGCACGGCTGGTAGCAAAAGGTTATAGAAAAACTCATGGTATAGACTATGATGAAACATTTTCTCCAATTGTAATGCTTAAGTCAATCAGAATTCTACTTACCATTGCAGCATATTATGATTATGAAATATGGCAAATGGATGTTAAAACTGCTTTTCTTAATGGAAATCTACTGGAGGATGTGTATATGACACAACCTGAAGGTTTTATTCATCCTTCAAATTCTAGTAAAGTGTGTAAACTTCAAAGATCCATTTATGGCTTGAAGCAAGCATCTCGAAGTTGGAATCTTTATTTTGATGAAGCAATTAAAGAATTCAATTTCATCAAGAATGAAGATGAACCTTGTGTGTACAAAAGGGTTATAGAAAATGCAGTAGTCTTCTTAGTGCTCTATATCGATGACATCTTGTTAATTGGGAATGACATCCCCACTATGCAAAGTGTAAAAACTTGGTTGGGGAAGTGTTTTTCAATGAAAGATTTAGATGAAGCAGCCTATAGCCTTAGGATCTATCGAGATAGATCTAAAAACCTAATTGGCCTAAGTCAGAGTAGATATATTGACAAGGTAGTGAAAAGGTTCAGTATGCAAGATTCTAAGAGAAATGTCACATGGCGTGAAACTCAGTAAGTCTCAAAGTCCTACCACAAGGGAGGATACAGAACGCATGAGTAAGATCTCTTACACTTCCGCAATTGGGTCTGTTATGTACGCTATGTTATGTACTCGCCCAGATGTCTCGTATGCATTAAGCATGACTAGCAGATTCCAGTCTAAACCTGGTGAACCATATTGGATTGCAGTAAACAACATTTTTAAGTACTTAAGGACTAAAGAGATGTTTTTTATCTATGGAGGTTAGGAAGGAGAGCTTTTTGTAAATGGTTACACAGATGCTAGCTTTCATACTGATGTAGAGGATTTTAGATCGAATCTGGATTCGTGTTTTGTTTGAATGGAGGTGCTGTGAACTAGAAGAGTTCAAAGCAAGATAGCGTGGACGATTCTACTATGGAGGCTGAGTATGTGGCTGCTTCTATATAGCCAAAGAGGCAGTTTGAATCAGAAAGTTCATCACTGAATTAGGTGTGATTCCTAGCATTGTGAACCCAGTGGACCTATGTTATGATAATACAGGAGCCATTGCACAAGCTAAGGAACCCAGATCTCATCAACGATCCAAATATATTCTCAGGCGTTTCCATCTCATCCGAGAAATTGAGCGTGGAGATGTAAAAATTTGCAAAGTAGATACCAATAACAATGTCGTTGATCCGTTAACAAAGCCACTCCCACAACTTAAGCATGAGAGTCATACTAGGTCAACGGGGTTTGAGAGTCATGTCAAATTGGTAGTAGGGCAAGTGGGAGATTGTTAGTATATGCTCTAGACCAATTGACTTACATTTATGAGTTATGAAGCATGTTTTTCGAATTTATTTTATGCTCTTGGTCATCAAGTATGTGACTTGATAGTAATACCTTTATTACTAATAAAATATTATTCTTGTTTCTCCCTAGTTTTATTATATCTTGTATTATTAAACTAGTGTGAAGTTGATTGATGATCAAGTTTTACTGATCATGAATATGAGATATAAAATCAATTCATAAATACATATTGAGAATATTGTTTTGGACATGACCCAAAGTGAAGAAGAAATATTGCATGGGTTTAAGACATAAGTATTTCTTCTCAATTTTATATTTAGTGTCCTTTGACCTAATGTTTCTAATGCTTCTTGTATTGGGAGAAAATACGTTTTGACATAGTCAAACATCACTTTTAATTAGGTGATTATCATGACTATTGGTTGGGCTATTTTCTTGTCATGGCTTAAATATTGGAGATAGTGAAAGGGATTTGTCCCTCTCTTATTAGAGAGAGATATCCATGGACCCCTTGACAAGGAAGACTAGAAAGTACACATGGCCATGCAACCGTTGGATAATTATAGGAATAGACGGATGAGATTAAATTGTCATTAGATGACAATTAGGGTTCTGATATTGACAGCTATAAAAGGTTATGTTAACCTTTTCTCGGTAGCCATCTTCATCTGATTATAACAAAAAGGCTGTAACTCTAGAATAGGGAGAAAAATATCTAGCCTCCATGTCTCCAAAATTTGACATATTACCACATAATCAGAATTACTTCTGAACAGTTTTCAGAACGCAGAAGGGGCTAGCATCCCGATCGTTTGCAGAGGAGGTGTTCGCCACGTGTATACTAGTAGAGGGCAAAGCGTAAACAACTGCACCTCCACGCCTAACGATGGAAAACATTAAGGTAGTTTCTATCCAATCGGTTTTTCTAGTATGTGCGGATCCTGTTGGTGGATTTTTGTAGTTTTTATTTTGTTTGTTTTGCCTACGGAATCCAACAGATTTGAGCTATGAGGCTACTTGTAATTGGCTTAGGATTCGTCCTCATCTGGGGGATAGGAGATGTATTCTTGATGGGGTGATTTTTCTGACCTGTTACCAAGTGCTTTAGCTTATTTCTTTGGCCATACTTTGGTTTAGAAAGGGGGTGAGCAAACTGGGGTTCAGAGTCCGACCTATACGTGATAGAAAAACTATAGAATTGCTCCTATTTTTGTGTTGTCTCTTTAATGATACATGTGATGCCCAGTACGGGTTGTGATACAACTAAACCCCGCGTGTTTCATTACCCTATTATTCTCCCTTGTGTTTTCAAGTTTTTAATGCTGATTTTACAGGTGAACAACGAGAGATAATTGGACGACCACGTATCATCACCTTCAATAATTATCGATATGCCAGGGACGAGAAGCAGAAAAAGTGATATCCCTGAGACTGGAGGATTAGCTGAGAGACCGAAACACATACGGGTACCGAAAAATAAAGAAAACTTTACAGACTGGCCTCGGGGAATCCTCCTCCCCGCAAGCCGATAAAGATGACGAGGATAAGGACTCTTCCAAGAAAGACGACTCTTATGACCCTTCTGACGAGGACATCACTCTCACCACCTCTACGGACATATCCAGACAGAGATGCGGGATGACTTCGAGCAGTTCCGCTTGACACAAGACGCTCATAGCGTCCAGTTAGCAGAGCTTGTGGGGTCCTCCTGTCAATATGTGAATGAATTGGTACATTAGAGAGTGTCCATCAATCATCAGGAGGTTATACTCACTCGGCTATGCAGCAGGTTTTTACTTGATCAAGGCACTAGTAGCAGCGACAGCACGGACATGGGTCCGCAGTGAGGGAATTTTCTTTGCTCTCTCATTTGTACTATTTTTTTTTTTCGTACTTTCATTTTTTTTTTTTCTATCAAAGGATTTCTTCTCTTTAGTTGGTTGTATAGGTTTTTGTGGTTTTTTCCCTTTCCCTTTTGTTTTGTTTCTTTGTGGGGATTACTTTCATTTGTGCTTTCATGCCTTATTTATTTGGGATGGCTTCCCTTGCATGTTTTACATGCTCTTTATCTTTTTCTTTTGTTTGGTTTTTGTCCTAACCCCCACATTAATCATAATGTGGTTTGAAGTATGGGGGCATTTGTGTCTTTTAGTTATCATCCTTTTATCAGCTCGTTTAGTTTTGTTTACTTTCAAACACTCCAAAAACCCAAAAACATTAGATATCTTTTAAAAAAAAACCCAAAAATATTTTCCTTCATTCTCTTTTTATTGAAAATTCAAAAGAGTCTCATTTTCATATTAGTTTTCTCGTGTCTTTCTTTCTTAAGTCTTCCATTTTGTTTTCCTTATGTAAAAATACTAAAATATTTCCTTGTTTTAATTTTTCCCTTTGTCTTTTAAAATTCAAAAATTCAAAAAGATCCTCTTTTGTCACAACCAGTGGGAATCTTGATTGCAAAATCCTTAGGAGCTTAAAAAGGTGTTTGACTTGATTGAATTGAAAACCACACTTACTTGATATTCTTACAAAATTAATGGTTTTTATACACTTGCAAGTGTCAGTTAGTATTAGAAGCCTTTGAATCTTAGGGGATTAACATAGTGATTTTGTTTTTTTTTTTTTTTTTTGAGTTTTCGCTTTGAAGTGAAAAGGTCTAGTTTAGGCTGGTCCTAGAGATGATGGTCTTAGGCCTGCATTGAACCCTTTGTACCTTTCTTGCATATCCTTTTTAAAGTTAACCCTTAATTCCCTATTTGTGCCTTCATGCCAAGGGATTTAATCTATTATGTTCTTAGCTTTTAACTCACACTATATAAAACTGTCAATTCGTTGAGCTAATGATCTTTGACTTGTTATCCATTTTGCGTGAGGAAAGCAGATAAAGTGTGGGGGTATATTGGGTTCTATGTGAACTAAGGAAAAGGAAAGCAAGAATGCTGTGAAAATTCTATGAAAAAGAAATTCTCTCTTCAAAAGTGTGTGAATTGCCTCTATCATTGTGAAAAGAAAAGAAAAAAGATCAGGAAGAAAAACAAGCTTGTGAAAAAGAAGAGAAGTTAAAAGAAAAGATAGTAGTACTTGAGATTGTTTATATCCTTATGTCTTTAAATTCTTGAGTTTCCTTCTTTTATATACGAAACTTCCGTGAGTATACATGATTGAAGAGATATAGAACATGTTAGGAGGGTTGTGTGTAATTTAGACGAGGTAAGATATTCAGGGTGTAAATGGGAATGAATGCAAGCGGCTAGAAAGTTGTTGATAATATTTGATCTCTTTCTTTTTGGTTGCATTAGCTCTACCTTGATTACTTTGCTTTTCCTTTCCCTTCATTTGACAACTTTCATGTCCCGAGCCAAACATTATAAGCTTAAAAATCCTACCTAATCTGGGAACGATTTAGGAAAGAACTTAGAGTGGAAAAGTTTTGGAAAGCATGAGTTGTGTTGTGCATTAACCATTAAAGTAAATCAACGTTTTCTTTGAAGAGCAGCACAAGCAATCACACACACTGTTGATTCGTAAGTCTTTAAGTGAAATATAGTGAGAGGTTTGACTGCTCAATTCATTTTGTTGTACTTTTTCTATTCTTGATTGTGTTTATTTTCTTAGAGTTCTAATATTTGGTCTTTGCATTTGTCCTTATGTGTGTCATTTTCACTGAGCAAAGAGTTAATTGCTTCTCTGGTTTGCTTTGTCTAGTTTTTGTCTAGGCTTTGTGTTGCTTGAGGACAAGCAACATATAAGCGTGGGGGTATTTGATATATGTCTTAATGTCGTTACTTTTATATGTTAATTATGTCAATTTTACAATGTTGTCGAAATTGAACATAGAAATCTATGGCCGATGGTAGGTATTTGGCACACAAAAAACGTTTGGACAGAAGCCTACTATCGACGATAGGCTACCTCTACCATCGACGGTAGGTCTTGGAATTTTTTGTGAAGTTTGGACAGAACCCTACCACGAACAATAGGGCTCGACCTACCGCCTGCGGTAGGTCACGATTGAAGCTAGTTAATGCGTTTTCTAGGGCTTTTAAATGTAATTTTCATCCTTTTTTAAGGGACTCTATTCTTAGGTTTGAGAGAAAAATTGGGGACGAAATTAAACTCAAAACTCTTCCCAACTCCTCTTCAATTAGAGAGAGTTCATAGAATTAATATTAAATTGAGGGTTTTGGGAGAAGATTGAAGATCATCAACAGAGCAATTTCGAAGTTCTTCAAGAGGATCGAGAGACGAGCTGGGTGATGACTCGAAACCATGAAATCGACTCTTTTCATTCCTAAGCTTTTCTTTCTCTTGTTATTTATGATTTCCTTTATTGAATTTGCTTTAGTCAAGATGTTAGTGGCTAATTTAGTTTGGTTTTAATGAGGGTTGAACCCTAAATTTTGAATGATATTAAGTTTTGATTGGATTTCTATAAAATTAATGTTTGATTCTCTTTCAATTGTTATTCAATTGTGTTATTTTTTATTTGATTTTAGTGGAATCATCTAATTAGCAAAATTAGTTGGAATTGAGAAAGGAAAACCAATTTAGTGCAATTAATTGAATAATATAAGCTGTCAAATGAATAGAGATATTAATTGCACTTGTAGGTCCCTTAAATCACTTAGTCTTAACGATTCATAATCGGTTAGGAAGAGAAGAGATTCTACTCTAAAGGTTAGTGAATAGAGAGGTTCTCGCCTAGAGATAGGGATTACCCGAGCTAGAATGTGATGATCTAACCTTGATTTCTCAAACATCTGTTTTGTGTTTTCTAATTGAACATAGTTCACAAAGTCTAGAGGGATTCTATCGTTCAAACTTCTTTCTCACATGTTTTTTAACCCAAGATTTTTCTTGTTTTATTTGTTTTCTCACCTTTGTTTAGTTTTTAATCTTCTCCATAAAACAAAATCGTTTTTTGGACTAGATCTAAGAAAGACGGTTAGTACTTTAGCTTTTCTATTCCCTGAGTTGGACAACCTGGGAAAGTCTCTTTTGCTACATTGATAGGTTCACTTTCCTATTAAGTATTTTTAGAGTCGACCCGTTATTAAACATCATGAGCAGAATATAGCATCCATAACTGTTAAGTCCAAATCATGCCAGAAGCGTGGTCGACCTCTTGGTTCAAAAGATAAAAATCCTTGAAAGAAGAGGGGATCACTGGATCATATTGAAGACATTGACAAAACGAACCAAGCGAAAACTGGTGAAAGATCTAGACTTCTTAAAATAATGAAAACAATACAAAAGTTTCTATCAACTACACCACTTATGGCAGAAGTTGGAATCGAATAGAAACTGAAAGTTGGTGATTCGTTATAATCTAGTCCTCAAACTTTTAAGGGAAAATGAGGATCTTGAACCAACATCATTTGAAGAATGCTAATATAGTAATGATTGACCAAAATGGAAATACATGATTCAGTCATAATTAAATTCGCTTTCAAAACGCGAGGTTTTCTTACTTGTGAACACCTGAAGACGTTGAACCAATTGGATACAAATGGGTATTTGCACGAAAGTGAAATAAGAATAATGGAATTGTGTTATATAAGGCACGCTTTGTAGCACAAAGTTTCTCATAAAGAACAGGTGTTGATTATAATTAGACATATTCACTTGTGATTGACTCAATTACTTTTCAATACCTTGTGGTCTAGCAGTAATTAAAAGTTTGAAATGTGCTTAATGGATGTAGTGACTACTAAATTATATGGGAACCTAGATAATGACATTTATATGAGGATCCCATAAGGATTTAATATGCCTGCAACATATAAGTCTGGTTCTCGAGGAAATTATTCGATTAAGTTACAAAAATCATTGTATGGTTTAAAGCAGTCTGGACAGAAGCTTGCTAAAGCAGGATATAAAAATTATCCAGTATGTCCACATGTATTCACTAAGAAATGTGCATCAGGATTTGTAATACTCACTATATATATTGATGATATCAATCTTATTTGAACTCCAGCAGAGCTTTAAGAAGCAATCAATTACTTGAAAAAAAATTTGAAATCAAAGATTTTGGAATAACCAAATTCTGTCTTGGTTTACAAATTGAACAATTGGAAGATGGCATGTTCATTCATCAATCAACATATACTGCAAAAGTATTGAAAATATTTTACATGGACAAAATACATCCACTAATTATTCCAATGGTCGTACAGTCGCTAGATGTAAATAAAGATCTCTTTCGACCTAGGGAAATTGGTGAAGAACTATTAGGTCATGAAGTACCTTATCTAAGTACTATTGGTTCACTAATGTACCGTGCTAATAACACAAAACTAATATAACATTTGCTTTACATTTATTAGCAAGATTTAGTTCTTTCCCGACATGACGACATTAGAACGGTGTTAAGCATGTCCTTAGATATCTCCAATGGACCATAGTGTTGGAATCCGTAGGCAAAAACAAAATAAAATAAAACTACGGAAATCCACCAACAGGATCTGCACATACTAGAAAAATCGATTGGATAGAAATTACCTCAATGTTTTGATTGTTTGGTGTGAAGGCACTGCTTTTTACGCTTCGCCCTCTACTGGTATCCACGTGACGAACTCCTCTGCAAGCGATCGGATGCTAGCCCCTTCTGTATTCTGAAAACTGTTCAGAACTGATCCTGACTATCTGGTAATCGGTCGTATTTCGGAGAGAGGAGGCTAGATACTATATCGCCGTTCTAGGGTTTAGGGTTTTGTTTTTCTTTAATCAGATAAAGGACGGCTACCAAGAAAAGGTTAACATAACCTTTTATAGCTGTCAATATCAAAACCCTAACTGTCATCTAATGACAGTTTAATCTCGTCCGTCTATTCCTATTGTCATCCAACGGTTGGATGAGTAATGTTAAGTAATTAATTTCATTTATTCGATTAAATAAAATTAATTACTTTCTAACTTACCAGAAAATACAATATGGAATCTGATTCCCCTTTTGTATACATTCAACGAATCTGGACACAATCTAGATCCATTGAACGTGGACATTATGCTCACAAGATCGTCTTTGTGTGTGACCCTGTAGGTTCACTAAACGTTGGCAGTGAATGAAAAATGTCCTAGACATTTATTCACAAAACATAAGCGGCCTCTAGCAAGACATTATGCTTACCTAAGTTAAGTAAATGCAATAATAACCTAGCATCAGATTTAATATTTCGTCCTTTTATCACACGATATCCTAATTTAAGTATAAGGCATGGACTAAGTCATCCTTATAAAACTTAATTAACCATTTACTTGATCACCAGGCAGACTGTTCCAACAAATAATATTAATAATACCTTATTAATACTTATTTGAGCATGGCCATGCATATTATCCAGTCTTCCGTATCAAGGGGCCCATGGATATCTCTCTCTAAAAGGAGAGGAACAAATCCCTTTCACTATCTCCAATATTCAAGCCATGACAAGAAAATAAGCCAACCAATAGTCATAATAATCACCTAATTAAAAGTGATGTTTGACTATGTCAAAAGATATTTTCTCCCCATGCAAGAAACATTAGAAACGTTGGGTCAAAGGACACCAAATATAAAACTGAGAAGAAATATTTATAACTTAAACCCATGCAATATTTCTTCTTCATTTTTGGTCATGTCCAATACAATATTCTCAATATGTATTTATGAATTGATTTTATATCTCATATTCATGATCAATAAAACTTGACCATCAATCAACTTCACACTAGTTTACAAGATGTAATAAACTATGGACAAATAAGAATAGTATTTTATTAGCTATAAGGGTTTTACTATCAAGTCACATACTTGATGACCAAGAGCATAAAATATAATTCAAAAATACATGCTTCATAAATCATAAATGTGAGTCAATTGGTCTTAGGGCATATACTAACACATAGATCTTAAGTTATTTTATTCAAATAAAACTAACGCAAAGTTAATTGGTTATGCGACTTTGGTTATTTAATCCACATAAAGCACATTTTCAAACTGGCTATGTATTTATAAATAGTGGCACCGCCATTTCATGGCGTTCTTCGAAACAATCAATGATATCCACTTTATCTAATCACTCTGAGATCATAGCCATTCATGAGGCAAGTAGAGGATGTGTGTGGTTAAGATTTATGGTCCATTGCATTCAAGAAAGTTGTGGTATATCCCTGGGGAAAGAGTCCCAACTCCTTTATATGAGGATAATGCAGCATGTATAGCTCAAATTAAAGGGAGGACATATTAAATAAGATAGGACAAAACATATATCATCAAAATTTTTCTTTACTAAAGAGCTCCAGAAGAGGAGATATTTATGTGCAACAAATAAGATCATGTGACAACAATATTTGAGAAGTTGTATATAAGATTGGAATGCATCGGTACTGAAATCTCAAATAATTACCTAATCAGGGGGGTAATCTTTAACATAGAGAATAATGTACTATTTTTCCTTCACTAGAGTTTTTTCTCATTGGGTTTTTATCTAGTAAGGTTTTAAGGAGGTATATTCTCTATATAATGGACATCCAAGGGGGAGTGTTATGAATAAAATATTTGTTGATGTCTAAAAGAAATAAGAATATTTGAGATAAAATCTATCTCCTAAAAAGAGATAGATATTTTAAATATATGAATATCCTGAAGAAATATATATTATGTATAGATAAGTGGTAGAATTTTAGTGTTATCTTAGTTGTGATAGAATCTATCTCCCTGATTTATCCTTATTTTTTGTATTTTCTGAGCCCTATAAATAAGGCCCTTACCTCTCAGTTGTAATCATACTTTAGCGAAAAGCAATAAAATCTTCTCTATCTTTCTCTTCTATCATTTCTCCTCTATACAATTTCTAGTTATTTTTTATATTCTTCTTATTTATATCATTGCGCCTATGACGTTTGCAATACTTTTCACAACAATCGATAAATACATTATTTCTTGACGTTGTATCTTTACAAACCATTTACACATAAAACCTGGGCTTAATAAGTATAACAATGTGCTCAATTTTTTTTTAAAAAAAATTCTCTCTACTTTCTTTCTCTAAAAAAATACTCTCAAACCTCTCTCTACAATATTTTTATTTTTGAAGTTTCTAACAAGAACAATGCAAAGAATAAGTATGAGGGATGATTGAGAGCTTTTAGATGATGAAAACGAGGTAAAAGATAGACCAAAAATTCAATCTTTTTAAAAAAATGAATTTGCAATTTTTTACAATTTTTTTCCAATAAAATAAGTCAAAATATCCAAGTTTGACTGGTCAAACCTAGATGTTTGATAATTTTTTATTAGGGGTGGAACACTTATGCCCTTATAAACCATAAGGGGATTTTCAGTAAACCCCTTATGTTTGTTATATAAGAGGTTGATCGAAAATTCCTTATGGTTTATCGGGGATGAGCCAAAATCTTCTTATGAAATGAGGGTTTTTATAAAAGATTGGATATCGAAATTCTTATAAAACTTTTCATTTCATAAGGCATTTTGAAAATTTTTCAGAATTTTAAAAATTTTAATTTATTTTTTGGCCATTTGTGAACTGATTTCAATGAAATAAAATATGGAAGTTGCAATTAAAATATTAAATTATAATGTACTAACATTATTTCATTGAAATTTGACCCCAAATAAGTTGAATTTGTTATTGCTGAGCTGAAGAGGTTGATAGCATTTTTTAGAGAGAGAAACTATTAAAAAAATGGATTGTTTGATGTTATACTTATTAAACCTTGATGTTATGTTTATTAATCCCCATATATTTTTCCTAATGAACCGTATTATACAAGCATCCTAGGGTATCTTACATGATTTTATTTTCTTTTTGGCAGATTTACATAGTTTTATTAACTTGTTTTACTAATAAGATGCAATATATTTCTTTAATCAATAATACGTATCCTATCAAAATTTGAATTTAGTGAAAATTGAAATGAATTTTATAATGTTGGATAAAAAGGCACCCCTTATCTCTTAGGGTGGCAGTCGGGTGATTCAGTGGGGCCGCGCATTACCAACTTGCTCTTCCTAGATGTCGTTGGTCGTACCAACAAGTTAGGGATGTATTGCGATTTTCAACTCAAGTTTTCTGATCAAAATTTATGATTTTAAAGTTTTTTTAATCTTTTTAAAATTGTTGTACCTCGTCAATGGCGTTCTGGTTGGGACTTTGCACATAGTGGATTTGTGGTTGTTTGCTATTGCATGCAGAGATCATTGGTTGCGGTGTACAATTGTTTTTTGTGTTCCGCTCCATTTTGTCTTTGTGTATTATTTCATGCAAGTGTTCTGACCGATTGAGGTGTAGATTTTTTTTTACCGTCGATAGTTTTGTATCGATAATTGCAATTAGGTAGTGCAGGAATTTGTTATTTGAAGGTTATAGTGGGTTCTAGGCGGTGGCTCGGGTGTTTATTGGATGGCAATAGCTACAACTTTCTGGCCTTTCTAGATTGCGTTGTGGTGGCCGCAAGCATCAACTAGTTGGTGGAGCTTCTGGCCGATACTGACCTTGCTCCAACTATTTTGTGGTTGAAAACTTGGACTCGGGTTGATGGCCTAGCTTGAGTGCGATGGAGTGTGTGGATCGATGCTGCGACAGTTGGGTCGATGGTAATGGTTGTTGCCTCAAGAACCTCACCACCTTTGATTGTGAATTTTTGTATGTTCCTTAGGAGCCACGTGTTGCTTGTATAGTATATAAAGGTGTTTGTGTTGCAAAACGTAATAGTTTTTATTGATTAGGGTTGATTCATTTTTAGGTTGTTTTTAATTTGTGTTATGTGTTCAAATAATTGGAGTATCCGATTACAAAAATTTTTTTTTTTTTTTGAGGAAAAATATGATTGCACTGAGCTTAATTTGTTAGTCATTCAGTTAATGAATTATCTTATTGATCTATGCCTTGAAACATTCGCCTTTCTGATATAATATTCAAGATTGTTGATATGCCTCTAGTCTTTTGATTTGTTAACTTTTAAGAAAGATGGATATGATCTTCTAAGGGCACTATGGTTTGAAGATTATAACGAAGATGCTACGAAGAAAATTATTGGGTGTTTGTGTTATTTTTCTTTAGTTGTAGTACTAATTTATCTTACCCACCACCTTTTAAGATGTGATTTTGTTTCTGTTAATTTGTGTAATCAATTTGAAGATTGTTTTGGTTGTAATACCATTCTATCAATGGATAACCTTTATTTTTTAAAAAAGAAAAGAAA
The DNA here is from genome assembly GCA_028651295.1 of Catharanthus roseus. Taxonomy (NCBI): domain Eukaryota; kingdom Viridiplantae; phylum Streptophyta; class Magnoliopsida; order Gentianales; family Apocynaceae; genus Catharanthus; species Catharanthus roseus. Next base: position 2,269,103 of record JAPQWS010000116.1, read on the forward strand.
AGAGAAATGTTACCTTTGTCTTGTGCCCTACATATGTAATTTTCTATGAAGGTTAATCAAAAACGTACCCTGAACTTTGCTCATTATGTCAATTAAGTACCTTATTTTTAAAAATTTCAATTAGGGACAATCTTGCTTTTCCAGTAAAATGAATTGAACGGAAACTGATTGAAAATGAGTAATGTATGTTATGCTTTAATAAAATTTGGAAAACTAATTTTAGCCCTTCATAGGAGGGAAGCTGATCATCAAAATGGAGGGAAGAAATATAAATAATAAAAAAACTCTCTTCCCAAAACCAACTACCACCAAATTCTATAAGAAGAAAAAAATGGCATGAGTCTCTTTCTCTTCCTTCCCAAAACCCTCAAAAACCATATACCAAAGCTTTATCAAACTATTATTGTGCTTTAAAAAACCCTTATTTTACTTACAATCAACTGTAAGAGGTATTATAGAAATTAAAAAGTTCCAACCTCCAATTTGTGAAATTGTCAAAAAGATACTCTGGCGAGTGGAGTCTCATGCTTCCCCCTCAAGATTTCACAGAACAAAAATATTTGTCCCCTAATCATTATTTTCAAAGATTGGATACTTAATTGATATAATGAACAAAATTCAAGGTAATTTTTTGTATTAACCCTTTCTATTACTGATGCAATACGCAAGTTGCACTTTCTAAAATAATAATAATATGTCATGAAAATAATAAATACATTGTGGATATCTAAATACATTCCCTGAACAGAACTAAACTCCCGGGGTACTAATCCTAGTTGGATTCATGATATCCCCATTAGTTTAGTTAGATCCTTTTAGAATTTCGTATTCTCTTGTATCTTGAGCTTATAAATAAGACATATGAGAAGACATTAATAAGATAATTTATACTTGATTCTTGAGTTTTACGTTTTCTCTCTTGTACTTTTCTTTCTCTATATTCTTCATCTTTATATTATGTTATTATTCTGAGCAATTCGTCTTGTCGTGATTATCAAATTCATAACATGTTATCAGCATGATTGCATGGACAACACGATTGTTTGAAGAACGAGACTCTGAAGGTAATTTTTCAAAATTCACTAAAAGTAAAAAGATTCTTGAAGTTTCTTGATGTAAGAAAAATTGAATATTTTCTTTATTTTATGTTTTATTTTTAATATATAACTTAATGTTATGGAAAGATCAAATCTTTTATCATAGATTCTTGTATAAATCTCTTTAAGTCCTAAAGACGTAATTGAGAAATCACAATTATAAAGATTTCTTTCCTCATTAATTTATGAGGCCATGAAGGCTCAATAATCTATTAAGAAAGATTTTGATAAGATCTAAAAGGAAGGCACAATTACTAGAAGATGGTCACTATGCCAATACAATACTCATATTATCTGTGGCTACAACATTTGGATCAATCTATCAGTATGCAATATTATATTTGATTTAGATTCTTTCTATTAAAATAATATAGAGATAATATTTCATTTTGCATATCTCAAACATGCTCTTGTAGTAGCAACATTGAGAGAAAAATCTCAAGGTTACTGATCACCTTTTGAGACTGAATAAAGCATTGAGTTATTATTGATGGAATATTATAATATTCCTAATAATTTTATGTCATTCCATGAAGCAAATACAATTAGAATTTTATTTCTATAATATGTTATATTATTATAATTATTTATAATAATTTGTAATTATTATGTCTCATGAATATAATATCTAAATTATCACCAGAAGTGATAATAATGAGAAAGGAAAAGGGAATATATACTCCGAAATAAATATTATTGATGCAATAAAAGAGAGTTTGTAATGTACCTGTAGCATGTCGAACGAAATTATGCTATTATTGATCTCATATATTGATCATGTCTATTGATATATAGAATTGTTAATGTAGCCAACTCCTTGAAATAATTAGGGGAAAGAAATTATTTTTTATTTGTGATTTTATATCACTTTTTGTATATTATATATATGCCCCTTAATTTATTATATATGCAAGAATAGCGAAAAAGATATATATTGGGAGAATGAAAAGTAGTATAAATTAAAACTCCAGAAGAGTTAATTAAAAGAAAGCTCTAAAAGAGCTAATAGATTGAAATTAAAGCTCCCAAGAGCTAATCAATAAAAGGCTCCAAAAAAACTAATATTTTAAAATCTCCAGAACAGCTAAATATCTAGAAGATATCTATAATATCTAGAAGATATTTGATTAAAACTGTAAAAAAGTCTATTTATTAAAGACTTAGAAAAGTTAGGTAATAGAAAGTTCTAGAAGAACTAATTATTTAAAGACTTTGGAAGAGTAAATTGACCTAAAAGGTCACATGATAATTATGCTATATTATCATGACTTATAGAATAAATGACAATTACATAAACTACCATGTTCTCCCATCAAAATTTGTAATTCACCAAAGTTTATGCAATTGTAATCCATTATTGAGTAAACCTGAAGTTTACTTATTCCAAAATATTAAATGTTGGCATAACCATTAGACCATCCATAATCAATAAATACTAACTATCATAACAATTTGTGACAATATTTTTATGGAACCGAAAGTTCCTGATTAAACAAAGTTTATTTGTACTACAAATTTTCAAGCAAAATAATTTTATCAATATTTATTTAGAGTTGAATGTGTTTTGGAAAAATATATAGTCAATGATCTACCCATGGTAATATATATCACTGTTGACTTGAAAGCTGAACTTTGTAAGATAATGAACCCATATTTTTAGATTCTCCCATTAACATAATTTTTCCTAATATTATCGATGATATTGCACTATTTGTATATATATTGAATGTTCTTGCAGAACATGTTCATAAACCTTGAATTGATTGATATGTACTTTGTAGTATTTATTCGTATTTCACCAACATATTATTTTAAGTTCTCTTTGTTATATTTGGTTCATGGTGAGGAACCAAATGTTTTCCATCTAATATTTATATATGCGCTACATAAATATATTATTCTTCCACAATGTATTTAAGATGGATATTGAAAAGAGGAGAAATTATATAGTTGGATAAAGACAAAGTTATGTATCTCATTTTGATCCTCATATAAAAGATAGTTTAAACCAGAAGTTTAAAAGTTGAATAGTCAGGCATATTTATGGATAAAATAAAATCCGACATATGATGCTCCTATTATTTAATATCCCGAAGAACAGTCTACCACTACTTATAATTTTGAGACACATGCAAAATGTGATAGAATAAATTAGTTCCAATAAAGTCCTCGCATATGTAAATGAGCACTGATTTAAGATGGTCGTATGTGATTAAGTCAAAAAGATGAAAATTCTAGCATAATTTTTCATGCATGACTTTATTATTATTTCTAGAAAAAGTTCAGGTACCTTGAAGTCATAATCATTATGAGATCTCATTATATCATGTCATGTCATGATATAAAATATATTGAACTATATAATAGCACGAAACGTCGACAATAATTTTGTGCATATTATGATTAGAATGAGGATCTTGAATTAAAGTCTGCAGACTTGAGATTCTAGTATATTAAAGATATTTGGCTAAAATATAATATAATTTTCCCATGAGAAAATATGCAAAGTCCAGACAATTATTAAGTATACTTGAAGTGTATATATATTCCCTGAAGGAATTATACACTTGAAGTGTAATCCCAAAAGGATAAGAATTAACGAATAAAGTGAAAACTTGTATAAGTTATGATATGTGATTCTTCGTAAAGTCCTGACAATATTGATACGAAGAAATAACATTTATGGTGGCGGGTTGAGTTTAGATAACAGCGCACTAAACTCTAATAATTTATTATGTGAAGTCCTTGAAAGACTCGATAGGCATGCTTGAAGTATATAAATGAATTATTCCTGAAAAATAAAATGTCGTTGTCCTAGTGATTTTTATTTAAATAAATATATGAAATTAAGATCGAATATATATCCATGAAATTTTTCTTAGAATTTGTTATGCTTGCCTATGATTCTTTATCTATTATAAATGTTCTCCACATTAGGAGGAGAAAATTAGAATCATGAAATGTCATGTTCAATATTGAAGCATCTTGATTTATATACAAATATTTGTGAACTAGACGTTATATAGATTATGTATTTGCTAAAATTGCAAATTTACTTTATATTTTGTTAACTTTAAAAGAGTACAAAATTAAATTTGTGGATATTTTTATTGATGTCCCAATAGGACATAAGTATTATAACTAGCAATGTTACGTCATGCCTGAAGCGTGATCCACTTTTTATTTATAAAAGTTCTTTAACGAAATAATTAAATACTTGAAGTATTCCTCTTGAAGAGTTTTGGCAAGCAAATACTTGAAGTAAGTATTTCGAGATTTTTGTTTTAAATACTTGAAGTAATATATAGTATTTTGCACATCATTATCCAATTGTAATTTAATCATCAAATCCATTTTGGTCCTGAAATCCATTTTGGTCTGAAGTACCATAACGTTACATGTTGATGAGTTAGATAAAATAATAAGTTGCTTACTTATATTTCTCAAACAAATAAGTTATGAATATGTGATATGAAATTATCATTTATATAAAATCACACCTTTCAATTATATTAAAGTTCTTGTTAACTTTTATGTAGATTGCTGAGAATGTGTATCTTAGAAAAATGAAACTACATCGATAGTGTTGGGTTGTGAAATTTGAAGATATGTTTGGAGAGATGTGAATTTCACCAAATTTATTTATAAGAAATGTGAAATTAAACGTGATATATAATTCTAAAGATGTATTCATAAGACATACCAATTTATTGATTTAATGTGTTCTCAGTAAGCTTTTTAACGAGGCATATTCTTTATGTTATGAACATCCGAAGACGAGTGTTATGAAAATAATAAATACATAATGGATGTCTTTCGGATTCTATAAAGATATTAATAAGATAATTTGTCACGATCATCAAATTCATAAAATAATAATAATAATAATACTGATAATAATAATAATAAGAATAAGAAGAAGTTAAAGAAGAAGAAGTTAAAGTCGGGCTTTTTAGCGGGAGTTCTTCCAGCAACACCGCAATATTTCAAAAATAGAACCACCCAACAGTTGGTTTTGAAGTCCCGGCAAACTCAACACCTCTTTTCCTTCTCTCGCTACTCGTAAGCAAGTGAACTGAAATGCGCACTCGATTCCTCGGCACTGATTCTATCGGGTCCGTCCCGATTGAAACCCTCGAGTTCCTCCGTTGCCCTCCCCCGGACCTCCATTCGACGCACTTCTCAAACATTGAACCACTTCAACATTGCTTCGACGACGTCAATGTTCTCAACATCTCTTTTGACATCGACAAACTGCCGATTGAAAATTCTCTTTCTAGATTCTTCTCTGATGTCCTCCCTCAGATCATTGATGTTGAGTTTGGAGATCTCGCAGATGTCAAGTCTTACGACGCTGGAACGGCTTGCTTTGATGTGCGGAATTCCGTTTCTGAGCGTATCTTTGAGATTGATGCTTCACAGGTAAAGTTTAGGAACTATCAAGGATAAGAATCCTTTACCATTTCTGTTATGCTGAAGCTTAGTTTTGTTTTCGTCGTCTGAAATTTGATAATTAAGTGAATTCTGGTTGTTCTGTATGAGATTTGGCTTGTTTCTCTCCCTTATATGTTTCCCCATGTATCTCCAGCCACGTTGACATGTTTTTCTTCTTTCGTTATATCTAATTTCCTTTTATGTTCACTCTCTGAAGTGGATTGTGATATTAAAGCGCCATGAGAGTGTACTATTCCATTTCAAGGTTATCCGGATTTTGAAACAGATGACGAGAAGTTGTCTCAAAAATTGCAAAATAGTTTCACAGCGAGGATATAACTTGGTGCACTTGTAGTTACTCTATACCTTTTCCACCCCCAGTTTTGCTGAATTTGTAGCTGATGGACCGTTGGACTGTAGTTACTCTGACTGCTGAAAGAATTCTAGTCATCTAACTTGTACATAAATGTTGAAATTCATGATTTAATCAACTCCTTGTACTTGTAAAACCATAAAATTTTATCTGATTCTTTAGCTCTGGTTGATTTATATATTCCTCAGTTTGTGAAAACTTTATATTGATATAAGATTGCATTACTGTAAAAAGTGCTCATCTTAATGTTTTGCTTGTAAAATTGTAAGAACAATGTTTTAAATCTTCATAGATTTTCTGGATGGAGTTAACATAATTCATTTGTCTTATCATGCAGAAAAACAATGAGATGTTTTCTGAAGAGAATGGAAACCAGGTATATAGTCTGGGTTCTCAAACACTACAAATAGGGGGAAAAAAATGATTTCCTTTCTACTGATTTCTTTAGGATAATAATGAACACTCTCTCTCTTGAAAAAATTGGAAGAAGGCTGAGAAGGCTTTTTCTGTCAAGGGAACAACTGAATTTGAACTTGTCCAATTTGAAGTTCTGGAGGTAAGCCTGGCATTATAGTTTCATACATTTATGAAGGTCTATTAGCTATTGGTTGACCATAATCAAACTGCCTTCTAATTTGTTTGTTCTTTTCTGTTTCCAGCAAAAACATGATCTTGTTCATCAAAGGGACAACACGCAGATCTTCTCTGATTCTTGTTGTCTTACATTTGAGGTGTATAAATTATTTTTCCCTTTTTCACCTGATAGAGATAGTTGCAATAGTAGTAGCACCTTCTTTCTTTATCTCATAATTAACAACAAGTGGCCGAAGCGCAACCTGTTATGAGAATTCTTCTCTCTTAATCTCTTTTCTGCGCACTATGGTGTATCTGGGATGTATAGAATACAATGAGGATTATTATTCATGTGACAGTTGCTAAGACGTGATATTGTGGATTGTTCATTCATTTAGCTATTGAGTTCTATTTTTGTGAGGAATTTGTACTTTTTAAATATTTTATAACTGTTTAGTATACACTCCTTAGAATCAGATTTATGACTCTACATCACATTGGATTAAGAGTATTTGATGCATGCGCCTGAAGGATTTTTGCTCAACGGTCAAACAATTATTATGCTCGTTAAAGTCCCGGGAAACCCTGCTACTTAACTCATATTTTTTACCATTTAAGATAAGATAGCATTATTCCTCCATATATCTTTTCTGTCTGCATGGTAAATTTTGCAAATCCCCACCCTCCCCCCACACACACTATAGCAGCACCACCACCACATTGGCACATCGGCACATCTGATCAATGTTTTTTTACTTGTAATGGTATTTTCACATTTTGATTTTGGTCAGAAAGGGAAATTTCATGGTACTATTCTTGCCATTACTTAGTTGATATGTGTATCTGATCTACAAAAAGTGCATGCCAGTTGGATGCACAAAGCACAATTGGATGATTATGGCCCAGTGAGGGAGAACCATTGACATTTCAAATTAGGGAACATGCTTTGCTTTGATTTTGTTTTTCCTTGTGTGAAAAGCATTATATTTCCTACCCTAATAAACTTTACCCTCAATTATCGAAATGCTTGCAGGATATGCCTGCACTTGAATTCAGGCAGCAAGACTTTCTTGATTTTCAACGCTCAATTTATTCGATCGATAGCCTCTTCACAGAGTACTTTATTGTGCAAGAGGCTGATTTATTGGAAGAGTCTGATTTTACCACTGAAAAGGCTGTTTCTCCTATTAGCACATTTTTTCTTTTGGAAATTGACAAGGCAAGCCTGGGTATTTCCAATAACATATCAATCATGGATGAATTTGTTACTTTTGAAGATATTGAAGTCCAAAAATGGACACAAGAAGATGAACTATTGAATAACGAAAAGGAGTTTCTGGATTTTGAAGAATTTGACTTACTGGAATATCTGTTGAATCCTTGTCTACCAATGGAATGCCCTGAACTTCAGGTGCTATCCTCAAATTTCTTTGAAGAAATTGATTTCATTGGTGACATTGAGGATTCAGAGATCAGGGAAGTATTATTTTTCCGTACACAAACGTCTGACTGTGCTTCTGTTAGCTCAAGGAGCATAATTCTTTACGAGGAATTCCAGTTCATTGATGTAGAACCATTTCGTTTTTCTCAAGTCTTCTGTGACATAGCAACAGTGGAGAAAGTAGAGAAACTTGAAGAGATGTTTAGTGAAGCTACAAAATTAGGGAGTTTTGACAAATTGATTGTTTCTGATGAGCTGACTCTTGTGGATGATTCTTTTAAATCAGTGCCTGTGCCTATCCTTTCAAACAGCCAAAATATTGGGTCACTGCAGTCATTTGTTGATGAAAGTTTAAATAAGTTGGAGCTAGAGGCTTCCTCTATGTTTGATGGTCTATACTTAGACTGGCATGTTTTGGAAGAGGATAATTGCAACTACAACAAATATCTTTCTTGTTGGAAAATGTTAGAGGAGATGGAAATATACAGCATTGGTTCTTTGAACATCTTTGATAATGGAATTGTGTTTGACTTTGTTCTCTCTGATGGTACCTCTAATAAACCAACCTCAGGAGAAAGCAAGGAAGTGCTGAATGTGGACTCACACCCCCTGACGGTATCTCCAATAACTTTAAGCAGAGTAGTTTCTGGAGAGCTGCTGAATAATGACCAAAGTGAGAGATCAAATGCAGAGATATCTTCGGATAATGGTGCTGAGGTCTCTGAGTCTGCTGATTCTTGGCCCCAATTTAATGATCCAGATTTCTTTCTATGTTCTCATGAGCGTACCAGAGGAATACAATGTGAAAACATTAATTTGCCGCTTCATAGTCATGAAGTTTTTCCTGTAGGTTCTTCTACTGATAATATGGATTCCTATGCTACCATGGAAGTGGCGTTGCAACAAGGGATTGTGAAGATGTACAAGATAAAGTTGTCTGATGAAATTCTAGGGATCATTGATCATTTTAGGAGGAGTTTTCTGGCCATCTTAGAGAACAACGTGATTGTGGTGGAGAATCAGTATCCATCCCAACGTCTTGATGATATTTCTTTTCTTCGTCTTCCAAAAGAAAAGCTCATGGACCAAATCATGAAAGGAGAAGCACCAAGAACAGACTCGGTTCATACTGATGAAAATTTCATCTCATTGGTGGCACTTTGTGCAATTAAACAGATGGCTTGGTATCTCTGTTATTATGGTTTTCATGCTACTTATCTCTACACCAATAAGTTGACTCAGAGTCTGCAGTCCTTGAAATATAGATTAAGCTTCCTCCAGAGCTTAATTGGAAATGTTTTTGCTAAAGCAGAAAAAGAAATAATAAAATTCCACCCATCACTTTCTGTTATTAAAGAATTATTGCTATCAAATATCAGCAAGAGGGGTAAAAAATTGTTGATTGTGGCTGATCAAATCTTTTGGTGGCTTTTGAAGAGACTGTTGACTTCCATGAAGATATATTATGATCATCCACAAAATTCATGGAGAAATACAGATGGACAGGACCAATGCTATCACTTTTCAGATGCTGCAACTGTCAAGTTCCAATCAGATTGCTGTTTAGTATCACATGAGTAAGTAATAATCTTACACGAGGAATATTTGGTTCTCATCTTAATTAACCATTTTTTTTATCAACTGGAGTGCAACAAAATGAGGCTTTTTATTTCTATATAAAGTCCAGTGAAATGCTGGCTTTTTATGCCCAGTCTTAATGGTGGAAGCTCGCAAATCACAAGATAAATCTGAATATGCTCTTGTTAAGACTTGTACACACGAACACCCGGAAGTTGTCATAGCACACTAGGTCACTTAATAATCCATCTTTTGTATCAATGTATTCCCAAACCAATGCTGCCACCTGCTTAAAGACTTGAAGCTAAAGTAAGGAGGCATGAAAGTTTAGCATGATTGAAGTTGCCTTGAAATTAATACATTTCATAAGAAAATTTCTTTTTGTCCATCTATGTTCGGTTGTTGGATCAGTCGTCATTCACACAATTTCATGAAAGCAATTAATAAATGTACGAGACATTACCTCATGATTTTTCTAATCATGTTTTTGAATGTACTTAATAACTAAATTCCCCGCTCACCTGGTGTTAAAATCTTTTACTATAATATGAAGTTTGTCTGTGATCTGAACACTTTTATTGATCTTGAAGGTATATTTCTGCATCATTTCCATTTGACCAATTCGGAATAATCTTGGAATATGGAGGTTCCCGTAACTTACCCAGAGTCTTGACCATCTTGCCGCAATTGGACAATAGTCCTCTTCTTTATTTTCTCAAGGTGGAACTGGAGGACTTGGGTGTTCCCAATGCTCTTTGTAATGGTGTTGATATGCCCAAGAAAATTAGAAGTACAATGGTAAGGCTCTTGCTTTTTTGTTGAGTATGTTTACCAGCTTGCATTGTATCTTTTTTTCTCCTCGGGAATGTAGGAATTGAGTGAAAGTTGAATGCAGTGAAGTAACTAAATCATCTTCGATGTTACTCTGGGTGCTTTATTGTGGCCTTCCATGGACAAGATTTCTTGAACTTCCCCCAGAAAGTGGGAATAACTAATTTTTGAAGGCATGGATGTTCCTGGGTTATCTAATAGTCTTTTGATACAGCTTCTAACAGTTGATTTCTTATGTATACTGGCTTCATTTTTAGAAAAATTAAATTTTTATACTAAATATTTAAGCTTTGGATGTTGGTTATCCAAAGTATTGTTACTGACTTGAAGCAATTCTTTATTTTGTTATTTTGTGCTATTTTTCACATTAAAAGATGTTCAAATGGAATTGCTTCCTCTGACATTGATATTGTTGTTAGAAAGGTGATCACCATTCTACCACTTTGGATAAGGTCGAAGAACTGCTACATTTCTTGCCTGTGGAGGAGAATTTTAACAGAAGCCAAATAGATGCAGCTGACAGAGATGAAGCCTACCTTAAGATGCCCGAGCATTGCGTACCGTCATTGGCTACGGAAGCAAACATTTTCCGTGGAAGCAAGCCTTCTTTTCCTGACACAGTTATTATTGTTAATACACAAAATTTTGAAAAAGAAATGGTTATTTCAAGGAGAAGCACATATCAAAAGATTCTTGCAATGGAGAAAGAAGGAACACAAGTTGTTGAACGTGACCTTAATTTACCTGTTGATATCTTGGTTAATTCTGCAGTTTGCCTGGCATGGTATGACCTAAAGAATATAGGGAAAAAAACTTCTGCTCTGGATGAGGTCTTCTCATGCTTACCTTTATGCATTGAGAATATAGCAGCAAGCATTTTAACATCGCTGAGTTTTGCTTTCAGCAGCTGCATTCTGGTAACCATCTTGCTTGCCCTTGTGCTGAATAAGTCTTAAATGTTGCATTGACAAATTAAACCCCTTTAGTAGTTAGTGATGTGGTGTTTGAAATCAGTAAACTTTGATGATTGATACCTGTGAGGGCTCTCAGTAGTACATGCTTGAATTACCATCATGTATCCCAATTGTGATCAGATATCCAGTCTGAGGATAAAAATTTTCTGTTACATTTTTTGTGTTACTTCTCTGCTAACATTAGTGAAACTGTGAAGCCAATACATCTCAAGACTTTTGATTTCATGCTCCATGGCAGCATTAGAAGTAGAGGATCCGGGTTAGGCCAGGGAATTGAGAGGAGAAGAAGAAACCAAAGAATGTGACATCATCCAGAAAATATCTCTTTTTAATATATGATTGATTCTTCTGATTTTACCAGATATAAAGTTAAGGCATCTGATGTCACTTAGCATTCCCTAAACCCTCTCAAAAGAATTTCATGCTATCCTCATTGTTGACTCACTGTCCACACTGTTAGCATCAAATGTATAAATTACTCCTCTCTAACTGCCGAAGGAAAACTGGTTCTGTGCCACTGCATGAAACCATTCATACTTATTCCTGTGAGTGTGATGTACTTTGTTGAGATGGCTTTTTATCATTAGTGCTTGCTGTAGGAAGATCCAACTGATGCTTGTATTTTTTATGGTCCTTTTTAGCTCAGACTGATTCCATAAGAGATGATGAACTATAACTTGCTTCCATTCCGAGATATCTCTAAAAGTATAGAATGCACAAGAAAATTGAAGGGCTTATGATTGAATCTTGTGTGCATATACAATGCTTTTGTATAGATGAATAGTACTTATAGAAGAGGTTGCATGTTCCACTTTTATTCTGTCTTACATGATTCTGTTTCTGTTGAACTAATGTTTTTCAATAGTGAATCTTTTCTCCCCTTTCAGGTGTTTGAGGGTGAAAAGAGTTTCATAGCTGCCATGATGGAATCATCAGATGAACTGTATGCTGCTGCAGCCAGCCTAGGAATTGATATCCAGATCTTTTGTTCATATTCTTCTGAAATGACAGATGAAATCATATTGTCCTGCATTATATCTGCAAACAAACAGATTAGAGGCATGTATCCAAGAATGCCCGAGTCTGAAACTCTAGCAGAGTTTTTTCTTACTGCTTTTCCTTCAATAAACCCACTTTCAGCTCATGCTATATTGTCTTCTGGGGGAATGCTTGTTGAGTTTCTAGAATGGTCCTGTGACCGTAAAATTCGGGCAGTTCAAGAGTATACGGTTCCTGGTGAAAGTATTACTCTACTCAGTCTTCTTAGTAAATATGGAGAGCGTGAGGATTCTAAATCCGCAATGACAGATAGCTCCTCCTCAGTGTGTCACACTCCTGGTATGCAAAACTGTCACTCAAAGAGCATCTCTGATAATACGAAAAGGAAACGGGATGAGTATCTTCACTGTACTAACATGCGGGCAAATCAATCTCACATTGAGCCCCCAAAGCAATTTTCAGATGGCAGATCAAATTTTCCCAGATCAGCTGGCCCAAATGATATTTGGAAGTCAGAAAATTCAGAGATAATTGATGAGCATGGGAAGGATAAGTTTGGTCTAAATGAGGAACTGGAAGCAAATATGTCGATGATGACTTCCAAAATATCTCCTCTATATGATTTTCAGATAGCAGAAGGTTTTCTGCCTTTGGGAGAGAAGAAAAAGCCAAAGACTCATGACAGGGGTAGCCATTCTGGTCTGAAAGAGAGATTGGATGTTGCTGCAAAGAATGATTTTGACAGAAACTACAAGAAGAATTCTGGGAATCAGCAGGAGGATTTTGTAGGTGAAATTATTGACATATATGATACAACCACATCAGGAAACAATATTTCTAAAGCGGACTTATTAAGTTTCTCACCTCTTAAAGTTGAAAAAGATTCAATGGCAGGGACTTCCAGAACTGCGAGAAAATTACTTTTTGGTTCAAGCAGCTTTTCTGACTTTCCAACCTCTGCTCAAATTGGGTCTGACTCGAATTCCTGGTTTTCACTTGGTGATCATGAGAACAGCTCACACAAAGAACAATTGGACTATTTTGATTCCAACTTTAATAATAACAAAGTTTATCAAAATCAGCAAAAGGGATTCTCACATGAGGGTGGAGGAAAGAAAACCACATCTAATTCCCAAGACCTCCCATTGCTAGAGGAGGACAATGTGCAGCATGGTGGAACCCCACTCTGGAATGCCATTCACACCAATGAAACACTGCACCAATCCCCATGGACAATTGAATTTCTTAACAGAATTAAAGAGAAGAGCAGATTACGCAAACAATCTCTTCCTTTTGGCTTATCTGCTCCTCATGCAGGATACTCAAGTAACGAATCAAAGGCCACTAAGAGGAAAAGTCCTTCTATTCTTGAATTTTACAAGTACCAAGGGGATGGTGCCGCAAAAAGAACAGTTGAGAAAAAGAGACAAAAGCGATCTGTACAGCCACCGCATTTGTCGAGGAAAGAGAAGGCTTCAGCTTCAATTATGCGTACATGGACTCCAGATGACAAGAGAGCAAAACAGGTAACGTAATACCTATTTGGCATATGGTTCTTCTCCACAGCATTATGTTAACCAATTAAAACATGCAGACTCTATCATTTGCAACAAGTGGAAATGGAGCGCAAAGTAAGCTTATCTGGAGTGATAAGAATTTTCATACCAGGAATAGAAGATTTGGGCCTCAAATGTGATAGCTTATGATAGTCAGGCAAGCATTGATTAATAAAGATTTAAGTGACAGGTAAACTTTTTGGAATTTTCTATTGTTGAGGCTTTATGTATCACCAATTTAACTAAGTAGTACATTTTGCAGATGAACAGAAGAGATTCTTCATCGAACTTATTTCTTCTTTGGTTTGCTCCATCTTCAAAAAATCATCCCAGTTAGAGCAAAATAAGCTAATAAGGAGGCAATCAACATAGCAAATCTATGAATTTGAGTCTTTTTTTCATTCTCCCTCTCCTTCCATCTCTTCCTTGTTTTTGTTTTTTTATTTGTTTCTACTTAAGTAACCAGCAGTCAGAAAGAAGATGACATAAATGATAAATGATTATGCACATTGACTTGAAAGGAATAAGATTATGTTATCTTCCCTTAAGTAACACCTTCTGTTTGTCTGTTTGTTTGTGCCATAATTTTGTTTAAGTACATGGATCAATTATTAAAAAATGGGAGATATTGGACATTCAGGAAAAAAAAAGAAAAAGAAAAAATTGACGGCATTCTTGCACTGACTTAATCTCTTCCAAGTTGCTCTTATTTACTGGGATTACAGTTCACCAAGGGCCCAAACATTCCTGTGCTAAGATTTAACTGAAGGACTCAACACTTGCCTGCATGCATGTATTAATTCTGCTGAATATTAGATTCACTAGTTCATAACTGAGCTGAATTTCATAAATCATTGAAGCTGCAATGTTGCATGCTTATTTGTTTTTGAAAAGGCAAAACTGATAATGTCAATGATCAAAATGCAGCAATCATTGCGAATTATGTACATATTTCCTGGAACCTGTTAATTAATGATTACTAGTTCTATTTAGCAAAAAATAAATAAATAAATGAGATTACTAGTTCTTGTTGCTTTTGCACAGATAGCTTGATAGTGTTATGGTTCAGCTTTTGATTTAACACTATCTCTTCTTTCCATTCTTCAAATTGCGTAATGCCATGACAAGTTGTTGCCTTTCACCTTCAACCTCAGCAAATTTGAGACTTATTTCTGAGTATCTCTCTTGCATCTCTTTCAAATCAACTTCCTTTCGTTTATTTTGTTCCTTTAGCATTGCTACTTCGTCTAATAATCTGGAAAGATCACAATTGCTGCTGGCTTGGTAATCCATTTCCACCACTTGTACTGTATGAGTTGCATTGCTGCGGAAAAAAAAAAAAGAAAAGATAATTCATAAACTTTTAACAACCTGGCCTTCTTAAGTGCAGGTTTGCATTCATGTTGGAGGACTAGTATAAGATTCCAAATCTGTAAAGTTGACAGTTTGTTACAAGTAATTACCTTTCTTTTGGTACTGCAAAAATTCCAACTTCTGCAGTCATGCCTTTGAAATTGCCCAACTCTCTGCTGCTTTCTCCAGTAGCTCTTTTATCAACTCTTCTATTATACATGATTGCATCATCAACCAGTGTAGTCTCCTGTAAATCAAGTTCAATTATCAGGGTACACTGATATATATCAGGATATCCTGTACCAGTAGGTTATCAAGATACCTGGAATACAAACTTATGGAAATTCATTCTAAGGTCTTGCGAGAACTACCTAACATTTTATATACCTAGACATGCATCATACTCAGTGTGGATTATGCCAAAAATATGTAATTTGTTTGAAACAATAAGATATGAAATTGTTGGAATAGATCTGAAAATATTTTTGACTATTTCAAGTTCCCAAAAGACTCTCGTTCTTCAGTTATAATAATACTTTCTTTCTTTATTGAAGCATCAACACTGTCCGGTTGGGATTAACAGCAGTATGTGTTGTCAAATTTGCTCACAAATTCACGCCCATCTATGCTTGTATTTAACGTTTGTTTGCATGTTTATGTACACACAACATTAAAGCAGAATTATGTATAATAAAGCTAGTGATTACATTGTGGTTTCCAATAAAACATACTTTTTCTCCGATGGTTTGTATCTGCTGAAATGTAGTTATGTATTGTTTTTATGGGTATGCATGATTTGATGATCGGTTGAGTAAGAATGCAGATCTGCTGACTGCAATTCTTCACCATCTGAAGATGATGGTGCAATAGGACTACAAGCAAAGGACTTTACTAAATCAAAAGAAACAGGATGGGGTAATACGGAAGCATTAACCATTAATTAGGGAGTGATGCAAATGCCTTCTGTTGTCTTTTCTTGTTTTAATTTCTTGTTCATCAGTTTGATGATCTCCTATTTCTGTGGGACTAATGTAGAATAATTAACATAAAAATCCAGTTATCAATGTTGTGTTTTTGTGTTTTTATTTTTTTAGCAGTTCCTGATGCAATAGTTACCTGTTTGAACAGTTGGCTCTTCAGGTTCCCATTCTCCAAATTCAATCCAGGAGAACAATGTCTTTGTTCATTATGATGCAAACTTAGCTTCTCAATATCCAAGTGCAAGTGTTCATCCTTTCTCTTCATTTCATCTATCAGGGTCCTCAAACTAATATTATCCTCTAATAGCTTTTTAGCTTCCTTCCTTGCTGAAATAAGTTGTCCTTTCAATGCTTGGTTGTCTTCACTCCATCTCTGCTGTATCTCAGACTCACCATGCGGCATCTCTTTTTGCTCTTTATCATACTGTGCTTTCTGATTCACATCTTCTTTGCAGACACTTCTCTCTATTTGTTCTCTTCTCTCCCCTTTAATCATCTGATTCTCTGTTGCCTGAGCCTCATAATTGTCATACACCTCTGTAGTTTCAAGTTTGGCGTTCTCGTTGTCATGTAGTGTTAACTGCTCTGAGTGTTGTGCTTCTGGGTAGATTTTATGTGAAAGATGCTGGAGTTTTTCATAGACATCTTTGGTTAACTCAAGCTCATCCTCGGTTTCTTTAAGAAGTTTCTCCAGATGTTCGTTCTGAAGGAGCAAATCATTTGCTTCTCCAACCGCTTTCATGGCTATTTTCTCTTTCTCATCAATCTTTAATCCCATTTCTTTTGATGTCCTTGTGAATTCTGCCTTGAGATGCTCTACTAAACTGTTATTCTTCCTGTTAACCTTTTCTAAGGTTTCCTCTGCTTGCCTGGCCCTCTGCTCCTGCTCGTCCTTCACTTGATTGAGTCCTTTCAGGTTGTACTCGAAATCCAGAGCCTGCTTTTCTAGTTCTTCCTCCAGGCTCTGCACCTGCGTTTCCAGTTCATTGATTGCAACTAAATATTTCGAGGATAGAAGTGTCTGTTTCTTGATTTCCTGCTCCAGCTTCTCTTGTTGAAGTTTGAGCTGCTTTACAGTGGCTAAGGAAACTTCGTATTCATGTTTCATTTCCATCATTAACATCTGCTCTTTCTGCAAATCAGCATAGATGTCTGTCTTTTCCTTCTTTAGGATTTCATAGTCCTTACTAAGCTGTTGCCAACACATGTTCATCTCTTCCTTCTCTTTCCTGGAGAGCTCTACTTCATTATGTAGGTTTTTGATCTTCTGCTTCAAGACTTCTACTTCATCATCTCTTCTGTCTTCTTTAACTAGCTTTTCGAGTTCTTTCTTTTCTTCATTTTGATTGATTTTATGTATCATTGTTTCTAAGAGGGCCTCTGGATCATCTTGATTGAATTTTTTTTTACTTGAAAGATGAGATATTTCCCTATCTTTTTTATTTAACATCCCTTTGAGGTCTCTTACAGCAAGAATAAGTTCAGAATTTGAGTCTTCTGTCTTTTGCAGCTGAGACCTTAATTTTCTATTTAAATTCTTTTCCCACTGAAGTTCTTGCCTGATTGCTTCTGACGTCGGGCTCAGCTTTGCTGTTTCTGAGTGGGAATTGTTTGCAGCTTCTGGTTCCACAGTGCTTTCTGGAGAGGGCTTCTGTCCTTCACATTGTGCTTTAAGGAAATCCCTTTCCTTCTCCAGCCCAAAAATATCTCTTGACAATTCCTCCACCTTTCTGCTTCCCTGAACTATTTGCTTTCTTAGGGACTGTAATTCCAATTCTGAGACCTCTGCTTGCCTTTCCAACATTTTAATTTGGTTTAACAGTCTTTGATGTTGATGCATGTTCCCAGTGGTATCAGCAAAGTCTGGACAAGCAGTACCATTTTCAGATTGAGGAACTTCAAAGCTGCCCATTTCCGTAGGATGATGAGGTGTTGTTATATGGTCATCTTCTTCCTGGGAAATAATCAAATTAACAATATACATCTTTGATGAGTGAAACTGAAGTATAGCTCTAATGAAAATGTCCGGCCTACAAGTTTTACCAGGAGGGATATCCTTCTGGTACTGAAAGAAGGCTATTCTTGAATATCCAACTATTAACCTCCCAAGTCAAGATGGAGCTACCCAATTCTTGCAACAACCCCGAGCTCAAACTCAAGTCTGTAAGTAAAATGCTGAACTCAAGTTTTGACTGGACTAGGTTTGGATTGGTGTCAATTGCGCATGAATTATTTTATAAGTTATATTACAATGTGTGATTATTATCTTTTACAAGAAAAATCTTTGGTTGCCAGCTGACTGAGCTATTCTTCTGTCTCCAATTACTGTACCTGTGAAATCATAGTGGAGCTAGCTTATCTTGTTATGGATGTAGAATATGTTTGCTGATGATCTTGAAGCTAGCTGACCCAACTTTCACAAGCTAGAAGTGTCTCAGCTGAAGATGAATCAACCTCATGTCTATAATAAAAATTATAAAATGATGTACTTGAGATTGTCTTGGCTAGGTTATATGAGATTACCACATACATAGTGTTAAGAAAATAATATATGTTCATTAGTGATTATTGTGTTCTACAAGATATTGGAAAGAAAATAAACTAGTTACTCAATTTGTCTCCAGATAGTGATTTGAGTTGAGCTTCTGTTTAAAACATATGAGTTGATTCATTCTGGGATCAAGTTAAACTCTGAGCTCTTTGCAAGTAGGAAGTAGTTCCCATCACTTGCCCCATAATTATTAAAAACTAGAATACAGAAGTGCCTTACTTGAATGAATGCACGGTTTCCCTTCTCGAATTTGTCATTTCCTTCCAGGTCCATCTCCAAGCTTTTATCGCATGATATACTGGTTGCACTTTCCTCTTCCTCAAAACATCTGCAGAGTTTCGAATAGAAAATACACACATCACTTTCAAATCTTTGATTCATCTGTTTTAAAAACTGCATAAGAGGACTGAGACAAATGCATCATGAGCTAGTTGCTAATAATCCCTTTTCACCTTTGATCAAGATTTCCATCCAGCCTCTGAAAGGTAACCTGTCATTTTGCATGTAGAACTTTAGAATGGTGCATCTCAATCTGAACAATCTTTCAGGTTTTCCATTCCTATAGTGAATAACTGCACCTTCTAGTTTTGCATTTGGAAAGTCTACAAAGAGAAGAGAGAAAACTGACATGTAACATTGCACCTGAGTCTGACTCCTGCAGGGGCAGAGATAACATCACAGGTGTTGTTGCCTCCAATAAGTATGCAAAATCAACTGCTGCCTCTCCTAGGTAACCTGATTTTGATGATCCCTGCAAAAGATTTATATGTAAATGGAATGATATTCTTCAATAAAATGAGGGCGAGTGTGAATTAGAATTCTTACCGTTGAGACTACAAAGTGGTATATTTTGGCTTTAATTCTTCCCGTTTTGGTCTCTTGGACCAATTTTACTGTTTCGTAAATTGGGTTCTCCCAGGAACAGGTTCCTTGGACAATTGCTGCTTTTCCTAATCTCACAGTTGGCTTTCCAACATCTGCTGGGATCAGTGAAATCGTCAGCTTTTTCGCTTTCAACTGTGGCACCTGGGAATATTGAAAGGTTTAATTAAGTTTCGTAACTTGAAACCTTTATTAAAAAAAAAAAAAAAAGTTGCATCTTACTTCTATTGTTTATATTTATATAAACTGATTTCATCTACACTGAAAATTAAATTCTAATAAGATAATGTTCACCATTTTAGGAAAACAATAATTCACTTTTAACACAGCAGTAATCTGATTCGGAAAAGGATGTTATTATTATTATTAATTTTTATTTTTATTTTGATATGGATCAAACCTGTGTTGCCTGGAACTGCAGTATGAATACAGCTTTGATCTTCTTTTCGCTCCTCCAACTTGCTGACTTGAACATGTTTTAGAATGGCGCTGCTTCACTTGGTTAACAGAAGTCTAATTGAAGATCGCTTTTCTTTCACCAGAAAGAAAAGGAAACAAAAGTTTAATATGAGTGGTATATTCTGCAAAATGAGAAGGAAGGAAGGAAGGAAGGAAGCAACTCCTATTAAATAAAAGTCGGTCAGTTTTGGAGCTCACTCAGGCACAAAGAATCTGGATGATTAAAATTTGTACTAGTAACTAATAAAACTAATCTTTATATTGGCATTTGCTTGCATGTGGATGTGGATGTGGTACAAGAAAATGGTGCTGGCTGAGATGAGATTTTGCATCGTCTTCTGTACTTTTTCTTAAGACACACCCACGTAAGTCAAAACTTTCTTCTCATCTTGTTGCCAAGTATTTATGAGTTGGGCGGTCCGGTCCACAGGTAAGAAATGGGTCTCTTCGTGTTCACTTGGTGGAAGTCCATTGAGATTTATATTTTTTTCCTATTTATATATATAGATATTTTTTGATGAATTCATTTTTATATATTGAAAGATGAATGTAATTTAATTCAAAACCTATTTACCCCTTCGATTCAGTTAACTAAACTGTCCTTTTAATTTTTACACAAAATATTAAAAAATTAGAATTAAGAAAGTATTTTATACAATATATTTTTTATACTTGTCACAAATAAATAAGAAGAGAGGATTATAGTAGAAAAAATTTTGAGTCTAAAATAATACTATCTCCATTTCTAATATAATGTTATTTGTTATTTCAACTTGATTAAAAAAATTTGAAATAATGTATTTTTTAGTGTAAAATATATTTACTGTATTTTTATTAATTTGATAAACTCTATATTTCCATACTTTATTTTCTCTCTCTTCTTTTTAAGTTTTTATCAAATGCGAATGGGTGTAGGTTTTGGAAATTACTCAATAATAATGTATTAATTGAATAAGAATGTTTTTGGGAAAAAATATTTATACTTGAAATTATTTTATAATATAAAATTTTAAATATGACAATTTAATTTTATATTATGAAACAGAGATAGTATATGTTATGAAATAAAAATTTTATTTAAAATGACATTAATTTTTTTGAAAACGGAAATAGCAATACATAATAAATTATTATTTTTAATTAATTGGATTATTAGTATATGTCAGTCATACTTTGGATTTTTTTTTTTTTTTTTTTTGGGGGGTTGGTGTGGGGTAAGTTGCACTCGAGTAGAGAAACATCACGAAACGCTGCTGTTGAAGGGCAAAGAAAGCGAAAGAAGCTTCGACCAGAATTTTATTTGGATGCAACGAGACCAGGTTTGATTGATCTGTCATATAATTTATTTATTTATTTAAATGGTAGCTGTCATCTAATTTATGATAAATAATGGTACAAGTTGTATAAATATTTTATACCTTCAGATTGTCGAATCTCAGCCAATCTATGGGAATGGTCACGTGAACACATCACATGGGGTGTTTCTGTAGTTAAGACACATTATCAAGGGTAAATTCTAATACTGTTACCCATCATTCTTTTTTCCCTAATACTGTTATGTTATCTACAAAAAAAAAAAGAATAAATTCCAATATTGAGGATTGAGTAGAATCTGTGCATTTCTTCTACTTTGATCTATCTATACTTTATTCAGGAAAAAAAAAAAAACTTTAGAATCAGAAATCACTTTCTTGTGGTAGGTACTTGTTGAATCAGCTAAGATGCAAGTAAAATATGTAGATTGAGTCTGATTCCAATACTTAGAATTTTACTATATGAACTTTGTGTTTTTTTCTTTTTTTTTTTTTCCCTTAAATATTAGTATATGAAATAATATTTTTTTGTTTTTTTCTAAATGTTATTATATGAAATTTTTGTTTATTACACTGTTTTTACAATTTTATTTTTAATATATAATGTGTTCATATTTTAATTTTTTCGTACTATATCGTAACAGAACGGCGTAGACCTAAATACATTTGAAGAATTTTTGGAACCGGAAGAATACGTGGATCATGGACATTTATTTGCAATTGATCGAATATTTAATTCGAAACCAGAGTTGGTGAACTGGACAAAAGAAACAGCTATAAAAGTGAACACGTATCTTATTGTCACTTGGTATTTAAGATCCAGAACATTTAACCGCCGACCGTATGTTACACTGGGTTGCGAGCGTGTAGGTGCAAATAAACCGAAAAAGAAGCCCGTAGTCGATGATGAAGAAGAAGAAGTTCAAGTAAAAAGGCGGGGTCCTTACGGGATTAAAAAGTGTGGTTGTCCCTTTTAATTCCTTCAAATTAAAAGGCGAATAAATGGCAATGTGTGAAAATTGGCAATTATTCGCACACGATGGGAGGCATAACCATGCAATAGGTGTATATAGTCACGGTCACGCTCAGGCAGCAAAACTGACGGAGGAGCAGCTGATACAAATTGAGCAATTCAGGAAGAGTTATGTGCTACCCCATAATATTTTACGATTTTTTCGAGAACAAAATGTGGGTTGTGCTGTCACGTATGTT
Organism: Catharanthus roseus; assembly: GCA_028651295.1. NCBI lineage: Eukaryota > Viridiplantae > Streptophyta > Magnoliopsida > Gentianales > Apocynaceae > Catharanthus > Catharanthus roseus. Next base: position 2,291,709 of record JAPQWS010000116.1, read on the forward strand.
GCATTAACTCTAATGCATCCTGGTTTTATGTTTAGGGTTTAAATTGAGGTTCTAATGATATGATTTGCATGATTTTTTGTAGTGCCAAAAAAATATATAACGTCGTTGCGAAGATTAAGAAGAATAAGATGCAGAGTCGAAACACGATTGAAGAAGTTCTCTGCCTAAGTACTAAACGGGATTACACGATCTTCTATAGAAATCGTGAGGACAGCAACATGCTCAGTGACACTGTCGTTGCATATCCGACATCAATTGAAATGTTCAAAACGTGGCCATACGTACTTATAATGGATACGACATATAAAACAAACAAGTAAGTTGTATTAATTTGTTATATTAATTGTACATTTAGGTGTTATTTGCAAATTGACTGTTTAAAGTTATATTATAAATACGGTTTAGGAGTAACCATTGAATGAATACTAGAGTGAAATATGTCATATTTAATCGGTTTTGGGTTAAGTTTACTGGGTTTTATGTTTAGTTTCTTAACAAGTTATCTGCTTTATGTATTTTTTTAAAAATAGGTACAACATGCCACTGTTGGAAGTGGTAGGGATGACCCGACTGGTAAGAATTTCACTGTGGCCAGTGCTTTTATACGAAATGAGCAGGTTACGACTTGTAGATGGGTTATTCAACAGATTAAGCATCTATAATTTTCAAATACAATGTCAACAGAGAATCAAGAAAATGTTTGTGAGACTATGCCGAAGGTAATTATTACATACAGGGAATGCGGTTTAATGCCCGTGATCGACAAAGTGTGCAGTACAGCGTACCATATACTATGTAGAAGACACATCAATCAGAACGTGTTGGCCAAATTAACCGAGTTGACAAAAAATGAAGAGGTTGCATCATGATTTGTAAATTGGTCATGGAAGAAATTGTTGGACGAAATCGATGAGCAGGAATACTTAATGAAATTGGATGCTCTGAAGACGAAGTGGAAGAGCAAGCCGAACTTCCTACACTATTAGTTTAACAATTGGTTGAATTTCTTTGCTCATATATTCGTGAGATGTTGGACTAAGAGTAATATACATTTTGGGATGGAGACCACCAATCGAGCTGAGAGTGAACACTCAGTGCTGAAGCTATGGCTTTCAACATGCCATGGTGATTTGGATACTGTGTTCCTTAATATTGACTTGCTTATTGAAGGTCAAATATTAGACATTAAGGCATCCTTAAAGTTTTCCAAGACTAAAGAGAATAACAACGCGAGAAGTAATCACATATTTTATATTGTAAGTAATAAAATTAGTCAATTGGCATTGAAAAAGATATGGTCGGAGATGAGAGCTGTCGGGATATATGATGATCCAAAAAATAAGTGCGGGCACTATTTGAGGATGTCACACGGCCTTCCTTGTGCTTGCTAGCTGATTACACGGTTTGATCATGTTCTTCCTATACAGTTATCTGATATTGAGGCCTTTTGGAAGACACTAGAAATTGGCGGTCGTCATTCTTCAGCCCGGCAACAGGACATGGATTCTGAGATGCGTTCTCTCACTGACCTCTTGCATCAGATAAGTACATGACTCATATCCAAAGTTAGAGAGATGCATCATCTTGCGAAACAGGTATTGAATTCAGTTTTGCCTGAGGATCTGGGTGTGTGACATTGACATCACCTCCCGAGGTAGCAGTCACTAAAGGGCGGAAGAAGACAAACACAACAAAAAGAGACAAGTTACGTTGGGAGCACATATCAATTGCTCATCGAAAGATACAAAAGTCAAGCGGATCTGGTTCTGACACTGGATCTGGATCGTGGTCCAGTTCGGGTCCTGGGTCGGGATCCCCCACGAGCTCCTAGGGGAAGGGGCAGAGGACGCGACTGTGGCCGAAGTAGTTTATCTGTTGTGATACATGCATCCCCGTGTTCTACATTCCCTTACACAAACACTTTTCCTGCTTTCATTTATCCTTTCATTAGCAATTGGAAGAACGTGAGTGGTGATAGAAATTGTGGTTATCGGGTTGTGGCAGAATTTATGTTCGGTGATAAACATCAATGGCCAAAGGTTCGTAAACGAATGCTTTATGAATTGGAGCATTCGACGAATATGTATGTTAATTTAGTGGGTCCGGAGGTATGTGTTAATGAGCTCGTTCATAGGATACATTGGCCAGTGGATAAACCTGCGTCGTACCAGCATTGGTTCGAAACATCTGATTCGCTTTACATCATAGCAAATGCATTCAATCTGTGTGTGATACTAATTGCACAGCTTGGTTCTACGACTGTGTTACCTTTGTATTCGTATTCAGATCGTTCAGGAGGTACATTGGTTATTGGTCTCTTGACAGAACAACAACACTTTATTCAGGTAAGCGTTGAATACGTGTATCTTTATGATTTTTTACGTTGTTCTGTATTATATGATGTTTAGGTTTACGGTTTTTCTGACATTTACATATTTCTCTTTGTTTAACACAGCTACAGTTGAATGATATGTGTCTGGTACTTCCTTTACACGTTCAATGGATTCATCATCGTACCGAATGAGTCAGTAATTAGGCAGATTCGTATCATCATAGGATTGTAGATTGGAACGCGAGGGTTGCTCGAAATAGTAAGTGAATGGAACTTTTTTTTATTAAAAAAATTATATGTATGAAATTTGTTAACTTAGTTTTAAAACATATACACGTTAACTTTTTTGTTATATTTCTGATTTTTTATTAATAAAAACTCGTTTTATGGTTCAATATCTTTATATTTAATGGGTTTTGGGTTTATGTTGCTTTATATTTTTTCTATTACAATTGTAAAAACACTGAATGCATAAAAAAATTCTCATCAACCAAGTAACAACAACACTACAAAAAAAGTCATACAATACAAAATAAGTCATAAACAATAACCAGCTAAGTACATAAAACAACACATTAACGTCAAGTCTGATGATACCTCTTGATCATGTCAGAAGCCCTACCAACCTTCGTAGCATCATCAATATCGTCACGGTCCAATTCACGAGCTATCATATCCAATAGAGCATGCGGTGTAATAGGAGTAGTCATCGGCAATTGCACGTCGCAGGGAAACCTATCCGGATTCTGAATCCTTGAATGAGTGCAGGGGAGAAACCAAGGCATGTAATCATCTCTGCACCGAGATGGAGGTATAGCAGGTATACTGGCCCATGTAGATGTAAGCAGATAAGATGTTGCCTCCAGCCAAAATGCTTCTATTAACATATTCTTCACCATGTACATCCTGTTATTTGTTGGTTGCGGTGCTCCTGAGGACGAATAGGATGAGCTGGAATGCATTAAATCTACCCAAACTGTCTGACAACCCTATCGGGCATATAGGGCTCTACACAATCAAAGTATGTAATCATCCCATGGTACATAGAAACTCATACATTAGTAATCTCATCGGATCTATGTTGACTCCACCTGACCTTGTCAGCAGTCATCGTATCTAAACAAATATGTAAGTCGATTAATTTGTTCTCCGTTTTGTGACCCAACATCGCAAACCTCTGGATGTGAGGTTTGCACAACCTCGCTCCCGGTCTTACCAGAGGTACAAACATAGGAAAATACAGGTATATCCAAGCTTTCAGAAAAAAATAATAAAAAGAATCAGCAACCCTTAGACAAAAATAAAACCTTAAAATGTAAAAAATAATTAAAGAGGATGAAGATTATAGTGATAATATCTCAAGCAGCAACCAGCAACCGGACAACTCCTTTGGATCAACACGAGAGGCCTGCCCTAAACTCCGGTACGGGTAGGCTAGTGTAGCAGCACCCCATGCGAATCCCCCAACAGAACTAACATTCTTCACGAGTGGCCACAACTTCCCAAGGACATTATTTCCACTCTTGTCTGTGAAGAATGAACTGCCTAGTAAATACAAGACATAACAGGCGGCCCTCTGCTCCGTAGACAATCCCCACTACGAGGTGATTCAGCAACTGCCGCCAAGTCCTGACCATTTATGCCTATGCTAGAGTTGGAGATATCGAGATCGCTTTGGATAACTGCAATTAACTGCTCCCATGAATAATATTGGTCGACGACGTTACCGTAAGAAGGTACACCCAGAATCAACTCAACGTCATGCAATGTAACTGTCATCTCCCCCCATGGAAACTATTGGTGTTTGGTTACCACCTCTCCACAAAATCAGAAAGCAAGGAGGAGTTCGAACGCTAGAACATGCAGGACCTCAAATGTGCTAGTCCTATCTCCCCTGCCAACTGTACAATTGCAGGATCACTAGGGATCCAACCGGTCAGGGACACGTAGCGGGAGCAACTTCAGAATACCTCTATCCTGCAAAAATAATGTAAACACCATACATAAAAAAATAAACAAAAAATATTCAAATCTAAAATCAGAAATAAAAAAATACAAAATATTCAAATTACCTGTCCAAATCACATACTACCAGTGACATGACCCCTATACGACGGGACAAGGACTAGATCCTGTGGACCTCCATCAGTTGGATTTGTCTACTCCCAACCGTCATTCTTTGATTTCTTCCTCTGCGTAGGGTTGGTAGGAGGACGCGACTTCTCGAGTCTTTTTTGTCGCGACCCAGCAATCTTACTCATCACTGACATGAAACTGCCAGTCAACCCTTTCCCCTTATCCGGAGCAGTCCTATGGCCGGAAGATGAGGTCTCAACCACAGGAACAAGCTCGTGATCATCACCATCACCGTCACTGCCAGCACCATCACCATCATCATCATCATCATCATCATCATCATCATCATCATGTCCACCATCATTCTCACGCTCATCCTCATCGCCCTCACCGCTATGAATGCGGAGGGAACCAATCCTGACAGCCTCCTCAGATCGGGATGTACTAAAATCCCTACCCAAACCAGCATCAGATGAGGGATTGCCACGGGTAGTGGCTCCATACTCAGCAACGCTGTAAGATGAGTCCACCGAGGCGGACCCAACAAGCTGCTCGAAGAACTGTGCACCTAACTGCAACCCTGGACCACTAACCTCATTTAATAGAATATGATTTCTAGAGAAATACTGTGTCGGATCCAGGCTAGGCATACAGATAGGCAGAGAAGGAGCTTGTACATATGGATCATATAATGTTTGTGGTGACTGAGAATATCTATAAGGGTCATAGGGTACGGGGGTGTACGGATGGTATGATGTGGTAGGAGGATGGGTCCTAAACGGTATAAGGGGGCTGGGTGGAAGACCCCGGTGCACCAGGGTCATAATATATACCCGGTCCAATAGGTGCAGAAGTGGACGGAATGTCTGATGTACTGTGGCGTTCCCTCACACCACGAGATGACGCAGTCACTGCACGACCTTCAACCTGACCGGTCCTGTCTGTCACATGACCTAAATCATCATCACTCCTACGTGTTCTAGGCCGAACCATCTAAACAAGTTATCAAACATTTTCCTCAATGACATTATATAATATCTGTCTAATTCATCATATTTTTATATGATACAAGTAATGCATTTTTCTACATCTTTATATTATTAAGTTAAAGTCGTGCCTTAAGCTAAATTAATTATAGTTATATTTATTACCCCATTTGAACACTTCACACTTTTTTATTATATTGTGTTAACCCTAAACACATAAAATCTTTCAATATAACAAACCTAAACCCAAATTGCATAAACGCTTATTTATGCAATTTGTTTATGACGTTCGTTTATAAAGTCGTATTATTCATATGAACCCTAAACCATAAACTCTAAATAAACAAAATTATACAATCAGTCAAGTCCACAGGTACCCTAATAAACATAAACAAATTATGTCGAACATAATATAACCTATAAATTAAACAAATAAACATAAATGTACTAATAATTTTTAAAAAATCACATAATCATTAATTATAATAACATAATCATAAACAAATCCTAAAAAAAATTAAATAAATTAAATAACATAACATACACTACAAATTAAACAAATAAACATAAACGTAATCATAATTTAAAAAAATTAACATCATCATTAATTATAACAATATAATCATAAACAAATGTTAAAAAAATTAAACAAATTAAATAAGATGATATAAACTCTAAATTAAACAAATAGACAAACGAAATCATAACTTTAAAACAATAACATAAGCATAAACAAATGTAATAAAAAAAATTAAAAAAATTAATATATAAAAAATTAAAAAAATTAAAAAAATAAAAAGTAAAAAAAAAAAAAAATAATAATAATAAAAAGTAAAAAGTAAAAAATAATTTAAAAAATAATAATTAAAAAATTAAAAATACAATAAATAATAAAAAATTTTAAAATAATAAAAAAATAAAAAACTTAAAAAATTAAAAAATAAAAAAATAATTAAAAAATTAAAAATTAATAAAATAATAAACAATTAAAAAATAAAAAATAAAAAAATAAAACATAACAAAAAATAATTAAAAAATTAAAAATAAAAAGTAAAAAATAAAAGAAATAAAAAATAATAAAAATTAAAAAAAAATAAAAAATTAATTAAAAACACAAAAAATTAAAAAAATTAAATTAAAAAAACCGGGCGACCGCGAACAAATCAGGTCGCTGGACCTGGCGAGCGGTACCGCACAGCGACTGCGCAGTTCGGCAGTCAAAGACTGCCGATGTCGCTGGACCGGGTGACCCGACGATTTGTAGGTCGCCGGCCCGGGCAATCCGACGCTATTTCGACAAGAAATTCCTCTTTGAAATACAGTAATTTTTTTTTCAATCCAACGGTTATTTTCAAATTTTCAACTGATAAAAATGTAAATAAATGAGTATAAATCGAAGTACTAATATTTTTTTCGAATTACAACTGTCGGATCTTCTTAAATCTGAAGTTGAAATTTGAAATTTTAGAGAGAAGCGAAAAGATTTGTTGAAAAGATTTGTTGAAAAAAGAAAATATTTATAGTTCAAAATGAAATATTTTGAATTTTTTCGCGCCATATATATATATATTCTTAAATTAAAATTATTGACCATAAATTGAAGTATGGAATTGGGAATGAATTAAGAATTTAAGGCAAGGCAGTTTACCCAAAATATGACTACATAAAGCAAGTGTTATAGTATTAGATGGAAACCCCGATTTATCCCCAACCCAACCCAACCCAACCCAACCACCACCATTAATAATAGTATATGGTATAGTATTATGAGAAAAGAAAATGACATTGTGGACCTAACTGGTAATAGCCATCCAATAAAAGCTATACTTATGGGGTTCCTTCCTCTGATTGCTTCAGGGATTGAAAATGGGACACGACGTTGTAGAAGCCTCGAACCGTAGGAGGGTTTTTGGTCAAAATTCAAAGTCAAAACACGTGGGAGCTGATCCCAAATTATTATGATCATCGGACGTTCTGTATTTCCCTTCTACCAATTGAATTTATAGAGTGGAGGAAGTCCCAACGCAATCCAATCCAATCCAATCCAAAAGAGGAGGGACTCATCATCCTTCCTAGACTGCAATTTGAACCTTGAAAATTCGGATTTTTCAATTGAGTGCCTCAAAACTTTAAAGTCCATAAAATTATATATTCTTTTTTATGCATGTATTTTTTTTTTGCAAGTAGTTGTAGAATGAGTTTTTGTTGGCAGTCTTATAATGAGTATCTGCCTCAATTATATTTTCCCCATCTATAGTGCAATCGTCATTCAAAATAATATTATTATGATTTAAATGTAAAATTATTATCAAGAAACTTACAACTAAAAATAATTGTAAAACTTTTAATTTAATCTTCTATGATGATACCTTGAAAGTAAATAGTGCCTGGATTAAGGAAGCTTAGAGACAGAATCCTTTTAATATTCATTTTGACTCTAAACCGTTCATTGGCAGTCAAAGAATGACAAGAATTATGGGACAGCATCGAAAGATTTCCTAATTTTAAGGACTTTTAAATAGACACTCTCAACTTCAAAGTCCTCAAAAAAGACAAATCCCAATTTTGAGGGATGAAATTGAAATTTATCTTATTTAAATCGACACGAAAATCCCACCTTTTTTTTTTTTCATCTACCCCAGTCCTCTTTTTGTCCTCTATCAATTAAGACCATCATCTCTCATCTCATCTCAAATCATCTAGTGCACAAGTGAGAGAGCAGCCAGAAGAAGCTGAGAGAGATGGCGATTGCTGTAAAGGCAGTTTCTTTTGCTTTGGTGGCTCAAGTTCTGGGAATTGCTGCTATTGTTATGGTGCTCATATGGACTATAAGCTTCAGGGGTGGACTGGCATGGGAAGCTTCTAATAAAAATCTTATCTTTAATGTAAGTCTTCCTGATCCTTCCCGTCTCTTCGTGTGTCCTCTTGCTTTGGTAGGATACTTACTTTACGGTTAAAGTCTGCTTCTGCATCATATTGTTGTCCTACTTGAATTTATTCCAGTTACTGTCTTTTTTTTTTTGGTTGTCTCTGGCGTTGCGATGAATGAAAATCTGTGTGTTCAGTTACGAGAGTACTGGTTGTTTTGAACATTCAATTCCGTATTTGTTCTTAGCACGCAGGCTTCTAACGATATGGGTCTATATTTTGTAAATTCATGCTTGGAAACTTCACACTAAAGCGAATCAACAGACACTTTCTTTGTTAGCTGAGAGATTAATTTTGTCTTCATTACAGGGTGAATTCCACGGCCGGTACTTGTTAAATGTTGTTTTTTGGTCTATATAAGTGATGTTCTCAAGATGGCATTTGCCTCACGGTAGACAATTGAATTAAGTGATGGTAAAACATTATTCTTGAAAGTCTTTAGTTGAAACTTCAAAAACTTAAGTCTAGTAGTAATTCTACATTTTCTCACATGGTTTTATTGCTTGTGACCCCACTTCACTCTGCAACTTCCTGTATTGAACCTTGTAGGTCCTGAAATGGTTTGCTCTAGGAGTGGCCACAGGATTTTAGTTGAAATAATACTTATTGTAAGTAGTGGATGTAGCAGCATGAGCAAACGTGTAGCTCTTTTGTATAGGTTGTACACAATTTTTTGGAATCACTAAGTAGCTTCTAATTATATTGAATTCAATCCATGCTTGTAAAAAAATTAAGCTTGTAGAAATCCTACTAATTATTCTTTGTGCGTTTTCTAGAAAAGAAGAAATGATTGCTATGTATTGGACTAATCTAAGTGGAAGACCAAGCAGGGCAACAACATACTGTAAAATTTGAACTCCTGATTGTTGTGCTTTGCGAAACTTTTATAACGTTATGGGGATTTCTTCAAGAAATGTCCATAAATAGTCATCAACAAGATGAGGACAACTTGTGGAAAGTACTTCCTTTTAAAGGAACTACATATCCTATTGCATTCAAGTGAACCACATTATATGTGACCTGAAATTTCTTATAAAGTCAACTAATTTAGCTTTAGCTTGTGTTTGATGACAGTATAGGTTTAGGTCATAACATATGGTGAATATAATGTGTTCTTATGCCAATAGGCATGGTGCAATTATCAATCTGCACAGCAGTACTTAAAAGTCTTTCACTTTTGTTTTCCCAGCTTCATCCTGTTCTGATCCTGATTGGATTAATTGTTCTCGGGGGTGAAGGTAACTATGATGCCTTTTCAATTATAGAGTTCTTGAAGCAGATTGCATCTTTTCGTGCATGTTCTGTTGTATTGATATGTCTTCTGATGTTCCCTTCCCTTTACATTCTTAATGCAGGCATCATGACATACAAAGTTCTTCCTCTGAGGAAAGAAGCGAAGAAACTGATACATCTAGTCTTGAATGCAATTGCCCTCATACTTGGAGTTATTGGAATTTATGCTGCATTCAAATACCACAATGAAAGCAATATCCCCAATTTATACAGTTTACACTCTTGGTTGGGAATTGGGATTATTGTTCTCTTTGGTATTCAGGTAATTTTGCTTAGATCTTGTAGACTTAAACTCTTGTGATTGAACATGCAATATTATATGTTTATTCTTATTTATAAAAGCCTAAAACTCGTGGCATTTTCTATTCCCCTTTTGAAATCAACCTCTCTGTGGAAAGAATTTAGATTTTACTTCACCACTGTAACAGCAGAAACTGGAGCTTGATCATTTAGTGGCAAAAGAGCAGTTCTTTTATATTGTTTAATTATGTACTTCCGCACTTCCTGAGCCAGTTTCTATATTGGGTTTAAAAATTACATTCTGGAATGAGGCTTGGTTTCTAGGCCTTGCCGTAGAGTTAAATACACAATTGGGTCAAGTTTGATTACATCTGTTGTGAGTGAATAGCAAGGCGTATGAAACGGGATATTGTAATCATCATGCCTAGTTTACCATCTGTCTTATTAGATATTCCATTGTTTTACCATATTGTCTTATTAGATGTTGTCTGAAATACTGGAAGACACAAAATGGTGTTTGCCAAGTATTTCACTGTCTAAAAGTTGCTAGTCTGCAATTGTCTGGTATAAAATTTATGGACAAGTTGAATCTTGCATTCTCATTGATGTGATTCCACCCTATGCAGTGGATCTATGGTTTCCTGGTTTTCTTCTACCCCGGGGGCACATCAGAAATCAGGCGAGAATCGCTTCCCTGGCACGTCCTTCTGGGGATGTTTGTGTATATCTTGGCTATTGCCAATGCTGCGCTGGGGTTACTTGAGAAGCTTACATTCCTCGAGAATGGTGGGCTGGGCAAATATGGTGCTGAGGCATTTCTCGTAAACTTCACTGCCATAATTACAGTATTATTTGGAGCCTTTGTAATCTTTACAGTCCTTTCTGAGCCGGTAACTGTGGAAGATGATTATAGCTACTCAGCAATATAGTTTTTCATTCAGCTGTTGTCATTATTGTTTGTTTGTGACCAGTATATATCCTTTGTGCCTGATGCATATATCAATTTGAAATGGTAAGAAGAGTGTGATTCTGGAGGAATATTAGCTACTGTCCACTCTTTATCCCTGCAAATAGCTGTGGATTTGTATTCTTATTTAAATCGACCATTGTCTTGTAATGGTGAATTTATTTGTCATAGTGGACCACTCTTAGTTGTATTGAAAATAATGGCAATTGCTATGGGATGGCCCCCCTTCTCATTCAATTCCGTTGGGACTTTGTAAATTGAGGTTGAAATATATATTTATAGATATATATATATGTATATATATATATATTTTTCTGGATGCTAAAGCTGAGTTTTTGATAATGCAAAAAAAATGGCAAAATCTGCGCTATTCTATTTGAAAACTGAGATGAGATTCCAGTAACTTGTGATTTGTCAATGAAGATTGATTTTGAACCTTCATGTAACATCCTCCATTGGCTGTGCTTATATTTCAAAAGAATCAGATCTAAAGATTCTGAATAGGCCCACCTAGCCCTTGGCTTGGCAAAGATTTTATTCCCAAAGATTTCATTTTCATATTAGGCGATCTCAAACCAACAAACCTTACTAGAACATTAAATTTGGTTGAGTACATTATTATTTTGTTGCAATGAATTGTAAACACACCAAATTTGGGTAGTTATCATTCGTTACATCAATAATGTCTTATATATTCTTTATAATTTTTCACATATTATGATTACTTTACATGAACTTCATTGAGATATTTAAAATAATAGCAATTTTGAATATACATTTAATTTATTTTGAATACTTGTTTATATTAATAGTATATTAATTAACAACATTGTTTCAAAAAATTACCAATAATGGTTTTCATTTTTTCTCCATAAATAAATTAAAATTAATTAATTTATAAATAATTATAATAAAATATACCTTTGGTACCAATTTAATGTAGACAATTGGAGTGTGCCAAATTTGGTGTAAAGAAATGTTGAAAATGCCAAATTGGTAGTATAAAATTTTGATGTCAAATTTGATAATGCCTTAAGAAATTGCAAGAGTTTTCGGGTATAGGCTTTAAGGATTTTGAAAGATCTAATTTTGTTTGCTCGCCAAATAATGTTGGCGTATTTTTTTATTATCTTTAATAGTGACAAAATGCCTATAAGTCAAGTACTTTCCTTCTGAAAGTTTCCTGGATGCTTTATTCACTTATAGTCCCTCCTTCCTTTGGCAAAGTCCTTTGGAAGAACGTAATCTTCTCTCCTTAGGCTTGGGCCTCTCGACCATCATTGGTCATTCCAAGTGGATATCCTCTTTAAATGAGTTTGCTCCATCTTCCTATGTCTTTTCTCGAGGTCCAAAAAGAAAAATGGCTGATCTTATTGACTTAAATCTATGCTGCTGACAGGAGGATAGAATTCAGTATTTTTTTTTACATCATGAGGCTGAGGCCATTCTCCAAATCTCCCTTAATCCTTTTTGGCTTGAAGACAATATTATTTGGAGTTTTACTTCAAATGGAGTATACATTGTGAAGTCCGGTTACAAGATTGAAATGCATTTTATCAAAAACCCTACTCCTACAGAAGATACTTCAAATTCCCACTAGGACATTAATCTTTTGAATTACATTTACCAACTTTCGGTGCAAGACAAGATCCGTTTATTCTTATGGAGAGTTATGCTGGATATCCTCCCAACAGGGAGAAATCTTATGCAAAGAGGTTTATTTGAGGGTCCTAGTTGTATTTACTGCGGGTTCAATTGGAAGATGATAGACATATTTTATTTGACCGTACTTTTGCTAAAGTTGTTTGGTCACATTTGCCATTTAGTAGAAAATGGATCCAAAGTCCTACCTTAAACTTTAGAGATCTCATGCAATCACTCTTCATTCAGTATTCATTAAGTATTCATGGTTGATATAGTTTTCCAGGAATAAGTTTAGACATGAAGGTATTGTAATAATTGCAAATACAATTTCTCTCCAAGCAATGCACTTCTCTGATGAATAACTCCTACTGCTTCATGAGAGTCTTCTTTCTACGCTTATGATGTCTTCTCTACCTATTTCTCTGCGATCATGGAAGTCACTTGACCCTGAAATTCTCAAAATAAATAGTTATATGACTTTTGCTGAGGACGAGATTGATATCAATATTATTGTGAGAAACCATTTAGGAATTCCTCTATTGGCTAAGCGTATCCCTTGCCCCTGGTCGTTTTTCTGTAGATTATGTAAAACTATTAGGCATTAGTGAAGACTATTGTAATAACCTAGCCCAAGGGGTTTAGTTATTGGGCTAATAAATTCAAAACCTTTATTTGTGATTTCATATTTAAGGTTAAAGATCTTAAGGTGTACTTAAGAGAGATAGTTTAATATAAAGGTTTGACTTCTAAAATAGGTCTAAGGAATAATTTGCAAATATTAAGAAGTTAGTTATTTTAATTTAGGGTGTGTTATTCTTTCTGAAATTATTGTCGCGAATTAGGAATTGATCCTCTAAGGTTCTAATCGACGGTTTAAGGTAAGATTATTTTATTTTGATGATCAAAGACTTTTAAATTTTGATTGATTAGAATATCAATTTCGGAGTAAGAGTAGAACTTAGGGTTCAATCTGGTGTGAACTTGTGTTGATACTTTGTGTTTAAGATTGTTTTATCTTTCTTTGAAGTGTGTGAATTTAACTTTTCTTAGAGATTTTGAGCTTTTTGGCGTTTTCAAGTAAGGAATATAAACCTTCTAGTTTTTATGAACCACATGTTCTTCTAAAAAATATGTGATTTTGAGATTATATTTGGTACTGTGCAAGTTTTAGCAAATTATTTTGGTATAAAATGGAAGGAGCATATTCATATTATTTTTTTTATGCGGAGAGTTTTCTGTAATTTTTTAAATATATGAAAAAATTGTGTTTATGAAATATTGCGAATTGTTTAAAATGTTTCTTAAAATGCCTATATTAAATACGGTGTTCGTGTGTGAGCTTGTGGAGTGACATGTCCCAACTTGTGGCATGACTAGAGATGTTATATCTAGTATCTATGCGTACCTAGTATTTGTTCGGTCCTTTCCGAGCGGGTACAATAGTTAGGAATTGATATTGGGTACCATTGAGTCTTATACATTTGAACATCCATTTGTTCAGGCAAAAGTTGTGAAAGGGTTACTTTTTACGAATATTTATTTTTCTACAAAAGTATTTCGTTATTCAAGCAATGTTTTTTATGTGTTAAAAGTTTTTGGGGTGCTTAGATATGATTTTTGTTAAAACAGTATTGTATAAAGTTCGGATTATTTAAAAAGAAAAAGTTGAAAGATGTTTACATACTTTATTATAGTATTCTAAAGAGTTCTTACAACCATAAAATAGAGGGATTTAGATATTTAAAGTTCATATTATTTTGCAACTGATTTTAAATCGTTAAAAATATTTTTCTTGCTACTAAGCTTCCAATAGGTTAGTTTACAAAAATCAAATAGAAGATGTTAACTTATTTAATGCAATTACGTAGTTTGTTTAATGAGAATTCTTTTTCTCTTCTTTATTTCTCTTTCTGTTTTTGCTCTTTTTAATTGAGGCTTGAAGTGCATTTTCTCTTATATACTAAAACAAAAATCGTATTGGTTGTGATGCTTTATCTGAATTGATCTAGATTATATGAATATTTACCTAAAACAATCCTTGCTTCTTAGAATTCAGTATTTTATTTCATTAAAATTCATGTAAACTTTTCACTTATTTAAATTGTACCTCTAGGCGTTTTGACACTATTTAAGCAATTACAAATCTTTTGTATGTAAAAGTATTCTTTTTAAATATGCTCATTCCCAAATGGTTTATATTTTTTATTGGACTAGTGTAGCTCATCCCTTTCACATTTTGTATGAGTTGAAGAAGAATTTCGGGATAATAAAAATTAAACCATTTTGTTTTGATGAAAACTTCGAGGTACGTAGTTTGTTATTATTTTGAGAGCTTATAAATTATTGTATATATACTTTTTAAGGTTCGGTATCTTTGTAGTTCTTCTTAAGAATTATATTACACTCTCTTTTCACTGAACAAATTATTATTGAAAGTGATTCGTTCATTGTTGTAAGAAGTTTCTGTTTTGCATGGTGAAGATCGTTTGACCTCTTGGCGCTTGATTTTCTAATGGATTTATAGCATCCCTCCTTATATTGTCCTTGATATCTCATTTGATTTTAATAATTCATAAATTATTTTGTTTCTTTAAAAAAAATTTCAAATTAATCCTAATTCGAAATGAAAAAACAAAAGGGATACTCGGGAAGTATGGGGAAGGGGACCGTGGCGCCTTGCAATTTATTCAGAAGAAGCTTTTGAGGATTAACGTCCCCACAATACAAATATGTTTCCCTCTGCAAAAGTTGCTGATAATATCTAACCCCATCTGTCGGGTTCGGCTCAATTTTAAGGCCAAATCAATGGCGACGATATCCAAATTGGCCAGATTCCTGAAAGCCCAAGCTAAGATTCATCAGAATCAACACATTCAAAACTGCTTTTCTTTATCTTCATTTAACAGCTCCATCCAATTATTCATTATTTTTCATGCTTTTATCAATGCCCTAATAAAAGAAGACCAATGATGCATCTTTCTTTAACAAAGGGAAGGCTTGGTAATCTTTTTGGATGCCTTTTCCTGTCACTCTCGTGGTCCACCAAATGAAAATTTAGCAAAACCCAGAGGATTAACCCAAAAAAAAGAAAAAAAAAATTCTAATCTTTTAAATGACCGATGGGATAGATTAGTTCTCTTTATTTATTTTTTTATTTTGATTAGAGATGGATTAGTTCTCTTTATCTCAGCTTGATGCCGCTGTGATTTGATTGGAGGAATTCAAGACCATCATTGGACAAACTATGCAGGTTGTACAGGTGATGAATCTGATGATCAGGAGGTAATAGTAGTTGGGGTAATTCCTGCAGACATTGAATTGCAGTCTATGTGTTTGAAGTAAGTCCTCATCCACATTTCCTCTTCCTGAAATTTCTAGCTGTATGTATCTTACTTGCCAATTGCTTGGACTGACACTTGTCTCACTTATTATTTTCCTATTTTTTTTTCTGGGACTTATTATTTTCCTATTAATATATTATTATTATTCTTTTGGTGACCACTTGGTCATCCTTAATGACTGTTAGTACAACGCAAGATGTTCCTAGGTGGTGGGTGGGGATGTTATCTGTCATACTCACTGTGTATCAAGCCAAGCCAACTCATAGTTGAAGGATTTTCTTGTTTACCAGAGAGGATTTATGATTTAAGAGAATATTTCTTGAGAATTAAGGACACTTTGTCCTTGAAAATGGTTTATTTTTTTACTTAACAAAAAGCAATTACCTATAGGACCAAAAGTTGTTTAAATATTTGCCATTTCAGTACTCTAGGGCTTGATCACATTACAAGCAAAGAGAGGTCATATCACAGAAAAATACAAACTTTATTGGAAACAACCTTTTTTCCCCCTAGTAAGGACTGTTTTTTCTTTACTGAAAAATATGGAAACCTGTTTTTATTTGGAAAGAAAGAAAAAGCTTCAATCATCATCAAGAAACGGTCATGTACAATGTTAAAGGTGTAAAGTTTCTAAGGCAAACAACTTTCTTAGTATGAGTAGAAACTAGGCTGTCTCTGTACATAACTTTACCCCAACGGCCCATCCTGTAACATATTTCTCTTTCTGATTACATTTATGAAAACTAAATTAAATCTCTTACAAATCATAAGTCTGAGTTTGTTTAGATATTCTGAGTCATAAAATCTTGTAGATAATATGCTGATAGACTTACCATTTGAGTATTATGGCAACAAATAAATTAAGACATCTTTATTGAAGACATGTTAAACTTAGTGATTTGGCACAATAGTAAATGCACATTTATAGTCGAACCCTAACACCAATTAAGAGTCAGATTTTGCGGGCAAAATCCAATGTACAGTTGTTATCTTCACTTTCTTCTGCATAAAAAACAGAAGATAAACATAAGACGTATTGTAAGAAAGTGGGGATTTGCCAACTAAGAAATGGCCAATAAATATGTGTACAAATCATCCAGCGTGTGGGCTTATTCATAACAGTTCATTTCAAAGCGACAGTTACCTTCCTCCAACTACTAATAATATCTTCTCATTCTTCATCATTCATTCCCCACTGTGTCCACATATGCTCTTCTTCTCTCTCTAGCTTCTACCTGTCCAATCTTCTCTTCTTTTGAGCTTAATTTCTCTCTCAATTGCTGAATAACAGATGGCTGCCGAGGCAGAAGTTAAGAAAGAAGAGCCAGAGGCCCCATCTCAGCCTGCACCACCTCCTCCTCCAGCTACAGAACCTGCTGAAGCTCCAAAGGATGTGGCTGAGGAGAAATCCGTTGTCCCACCGGCGCTCCCTCCTCCTGAAGAGAAAGCCGACGAGTCTAAAGCTCTAGTTGTTGTTGAAAGTAAGTATATAGAATCACAATAAATGAATCAAATTCGCAAAATCTTTTCTTTTACCTTGTTTCTTGAAACTTAATTGGAAAAAAATTATGTTTTGTAGACTATTTTGTAACAATGATTTGTTTTTATGATTCTGAACCTCTGATACAGCTGGTGTATGAATAAATTTGTCTATCCAAATCTGTATGGAGAGGCTACATTAGGATGCTCTGAATTCTTCCCTTTTTTGTTTGAAAACAGACATATTATTTAATATTTAGTGCTGGTGTTTGGTAATTTTGTTCCTTTCCGTCTTGGATCTTCAGAAATTTTTCATGGATTCTTGCTCAAAGAATACCCAATTGAAAACTAATACTTACTCAAGGTCTTGAAGTCAGAGTACCCTCAAATTACATGGCTGTTACACACTTGATTCTTTCTTTTTTTTTTTCCTAAAAAAAAAAAAAAAAAGATACCTTTTGTACTCAGCTTTCTGGAATTGTATAGCTTATATTATTTTTCTGATCTCTGAATCTCTTGTCTCCTTTGAACTAATTTAGAAAGGAAGGGACAAGGGAAAGAGAGATGAATCACCGACTTGCCATGATGAATTGAGTCAATTGTGCAATTGATTCCTTTTTCTTTTTGGATTCTGTAATCACTTGTACTTCGTGTGTATGGCAGAGCCAGCAGAACCTGCTCAAGAGAAACCTGCAGAGGGTTCCATCAACAGAGGTAATGAATCCTAGATTTCTATGTCAACAGATATTTTTTTATTTCTCACTATTAGGAAGTTTATGAATGTATGATTCAAGAAATAACTGTAATTTACTGAAACTATCCACAGATGCTGTGCTTGCAAAAGTTGCAACAGAGAAGAGGTTGTCGTTGATCAGGGCATGGGAGGAAAGTGAGAAATCTAAAGCTGAAAACAAGTAAGTGATTCTTGAGCAGCATACTTTTGTTAATTGATATTTAGGATATAAATCTAAGGAAATGGAAATATAACTGAATTTTTCGGTATTAAGTGCAATGCCTGTGAGTCTTTTTGGTTTTTGTGTTGACTGAATCTCCAATTTGCAATATTGACAGAGCTCAGAAAAAGCTATCAGCAATTGGGGCTTGGGAAAACAGCAAGAAAGCAGCTATAGAGGCTGAACTCAGACAGATTGAGGTAATAATTCCTTCACAATTCTAGGCTTTACTAGTATGGCTTTATATTGTTAGATATATGAAGTTTCCAAGTCAGTCCACCTTTCTGGGCCAAGTTCCATAATTCAAATCCTTATTTCCTCCTGTTTTTGGAAGCCAAAGAGGATTCTTCAAATGCTAAATTCAGGGATCCTTTTAGAAATACAGATTCAAAAAGTTCTATTTATTTATCTTTTGTTGTCTTTTATGGCTCTAGATGCTAGAATCCAACACATTTAAGATAGTGACCATATGCGTTCAACTTTGTCCTTACCTTTATCGTTTGCAGGAGAAATTGGAGAAACAGAAGGCAGAATATATAGAGAAACAGAAAAACAAGATTGCTCTCCTCCACAAGACAGCAGAAGAAAAGAGGGCAATGATTGAAGCCAAGCGGGGTGAAGATCTCTTGAAGGCTGAGGAGATGGCAGCAAAGTATCGTGCCACTGGAACTGGTCCAAAGAAACTTCTTGGTTGTTTCTGAAGATGAAAACTATCAGGTCTAACTGAAGAATGAAGATTAAATATTGTTGAAGAAGTTGCATTTGTAAATTTTCCTTTTTCGTTTTTCAGGTTCTTGTTTGTTCATAGATGTTGTTTGGTGTGCAAAGTGTTGTAGACATAGAATTCATTATTACGTGTGTATAATTAATTATCTATGTTTTCTTTGTTAAGGCAAAACACAATTATGGGTTTAATATAAACAATGTCTACAAGATTTCTTTCATTCATGAACACTTGCTTGACAATACTGAATTATATGATATTATACATTTTTATAGTACAAATTCTATAGAACAAAGATATATCCTGAATTCTGATAAATAAATCGTAAAAGAAAAATTATTATTAACAGAAGTTTACAAGAAGGTGTATTAGACGATTCTAAGTAACATCCACTTACAATGACGATTCTAAGTGACATCCACTTACAAGATAGCTACTTAAGAAAACACCACAATTCAGTGAATTTTCCAATTCCAACTAATATTTTATACCATCAAAATTGATGCAATCTTCTATTTGTTTTGCTTAATCAATCTACAAGTTCCTTTGAGTCAATCAGCAGGCATAGTCAAAACTAGCAAAGTCTGTGAAATACAATACTACTTTCTCAGATTAATAAATAGCCAAAATCCAGATTCACCACTAAATCCTAGTACTCCAACTCTAAAGGACCTCAGCAAGTCAGTCAAAAAGGATCTTGAAGGTAAATGGATACATCCTCAACGGGTTCTTGCAAATATTCCATTTCATCACCCTGGGGAAAATCTAGTAGTAGTTTCATGGTTGCATCTGAGGATTCATCCAATTCATATGATTTTGATGATTCGGAACCCAATATGAGGTGGTCTTCTGGATCTTTCTTCACACTCACATTTTCTGCATGCTTTTGTGTATTAGTGGTTCTAGCAGGGCTGAGCAGCACTCTTGGAGGATCATTAGTATGTATTGTAACTCCTGAACTTGATTCATCTCTTGTTGATGATGATACTTGAGACACTGGGCTTTGACAAGCCACTTCATAGTCATTAACCTTGCGGAATGATTCTCCCACTTCAGAATTCCATAGACGAAGGAAGTAATCATTTTCAGTTTTAACTGCTGACTGTGAATTCAAGAGTAATGGGTCCTTTGAAAGCTGAATTTCAGCCTCTAGTGTGGCTCTTTCCCACTGCACCATGTGCTGAGTTGATTGTGATTCCAGGTTAGCATCATCACTTGATTCCGAAAAGAAAGATGGCTGATAGCTACTCTGGTCCATGCTTGCCGTGGCTCGCTTCTTGAGATGCGAGTTCCAAAAGTTCTTTATCTCATTGTCTGTTCTTCCAGGTAAATGAGAAGATATGGCTGCCCACCTGAAAATTTAACAAAAATAAGAAAAGAGGAGCACAAAGAGACATTTACAGGATGAGAAAGTTCAAAAGATTCTTGATAGAAAATAAAATTTGCTTCCAATAAGATGGCAGGGGCAGTCTGAAATGTCTCATAATGCATCCTAAATATACAGCTGTTTAGGTATATGACCTAGCAACCTTTGCATATATTAGCAAACCCCAAGAATGAAATCTGAAAATCATTGAAAAAGTTGGAGGGATTCATATAAAACAGCAGAAATTTTTCCCCAGTTTCTGGAATTACTTGAATATGGTGGCAGAAGCCTTATAGTAGGCACTGTTAATATGATTTCATGAATCTTGCATGTTATCTTTTATATCAGCATATGTGCACCAGTGCAGGGATGATTAGGCACCAATTGTTCAAAAGCTATTGCAAGATAATCCAAAGAAAATGTTTTATGACAAATAAATATGCATTTCAACGTTTTTCTAACTGAAGATGGCAAATAGAAGTTCTCATAGACCTGACTTTCAGACCAGAAATAAGTATACTTGGAAGAAATCCAGTGGGAAAATGGGTATATTTTCTGGAAGAAACTGATTTAGAAATGGATGAAAAATTACTTGTTACCCAGCATGCTGTGTAGCCGAACTATGATATTCTCTTCCTCAGGACTAAAAGGACCACGCTTAATGTCAGGGCGAAGATAGTTTGTCCACCGAAGCCTGCAGCTCTTACCACATCGCAGCAGACCTGCAATAATTATTATAAACAAGAACTGCCACTTGGATGCAATATTCAATATGTACAGCTGTAAATAGTTTTATTCTTGGACCAGTTTATCTTGCATATACAAACTCATAAAAAGCTCAGTTTCTAATTTGAGGTTGCTACTGGGTGAATATTGCAAGAATTCGAATTTATGAACCAACCAATGAAGTGGCACTAAATGCTCCAAAAGCACGCTTAGGAAGTACAAATTCTAAAAGATTTGGATGAGAATAAGGATTTGATCCAAGAAGACAAAAAGGCATTCTGGTGTTCTTTGGTTAGCTAACCATGAGAAAATGACACGCAATCGTGGCCCGATGGCCAAGGAACAAAATACAAGCTTGCAAGCTAGCTAAAAATGCCATATCCTACAAATAAGAAACAAATCAAGAAAACAGATAGTAGTACTTAAACTTTCAACCATCTGAAATGAGGACAATATTAAGGTGGTTGATCTAGCAGAGGTCCAGAAGCACAATTTACTTCTGTAATGGGCTAAAAGCTAATGTTTAAATCTATTAATTAGGTCCTGAATGAGCATCAAAGACCTTAATACAGGGCAATCTGAATAGAAAATCCCTCTCTAATGCAGCTCATCTTTATATATAAAGCTAAATCACCAGAATTACAATCAAGAAACCTTAAACTATTAATTTCAGAACTTCCCCCCAGGCAAGATGAAAGTTCTTCATGTCCTCCCCCACAACAAAAATGTGGTGCTCATATAAGGTGGAAAAATCTAATATCTAACACATAAGAAAAGAAAACAAAGACATTGTGCAAAAACAGTACGTTCTGAAACTCCTCTTCCTGTTTCAGCTCTGCTATGAGAAAAACACAAAAACAAGAAAAAGGAAATGAAGAAACAGACAAAATTACCCGCAAGTTTTGGAAGAGATCGCCAAGTACCATGCCCATTCTTGTTGATGTAATCAACAAGAATCTTGTCCTCTTCAGGAGTCCATGCCCCTTTCTTTACTCCTCCTTTATCACAGCATGGTGATCTTCCCATCTTTTTCTTCTTCTTCTTCTTCTTCTCTGCAACCCTCTTCATCCAAAAGGCACCACCTCCAACGCAGAAAGAGACGGCACAAAATTAGAAATAAACCCTCAGAAACAAATTAAAATCAGCATCCATAGAAGTACAAGAAAAGGGGGGGGGAAGAAAATACTTAATTGTACAAAAAGAGAAAGGACAGAGCCCTTCAGATGATATAATTGATGGAAAAGAAAGGACTTAAAAACACAAACAATGGAATCTCAAAGACTTTATTATGCATGGGGGAGATCACATTTATACAATAATGGAAGCCATGATAATAGCCATCCAAAATAACAGCATCACCGTTTTAACCCTTTAGGCCATGCTTTCCCCCTTTTGCATTTACTCCTTACTTTGTACGACAACACACTAGAATTTATTTCTCTGGAACACCAATTACATTATTTCAAGAAATAGTAGACAAATAGCCCGGAAAAAAACATCACTTCTGACTAATGGTAATAAATTATCCAACTCCATAGTCAAAACAAAGAACTTTATTACTTTATTACAGTCCCCATATCACCATTTTCACCAAATCTTCAAAGCCCACAAATTTTTACTGGTTAAAAATCCTAGAATTTGCATTTTGCATGCATCAATTGATCAAAATGTTTAAAGCTACGGAGAACAAATTAAAAGAACAGAGAATGTGGGCTTACTGGAAAATCAAGAACCGAAGAGTGATCAGCTGCTGCTTTTAGCTTGTAGTGAAACAATTGAAGCGGAGAGTTGACGCTTTTAATGTTGCAGAAAAATATGGCAAAGAAAAAAGATTGTGAATTTTTTATTTTTTCTATTGAGAAATGAGAAACTTGTTATGAACGAGTAAGGAGGAGGAGGAGGGCGAGGACCGCGAGGGAGTGGAGTGATATTATTACCGGGGGGACCTCATGGACTGTCCATGAAGGTACCATTGACTAATTTAAGGCCTACATACACGTGTCCGTCTAAAGAAGTCTTATCACAGGAAGAAAATGTTTGCTTCGTCGAAAATTACCAAAATAGGGCCTTATGAGCTGAAGGTAAAAAAAAAACAACAGACCAAACTTTGCTGTGTCTTTTTCCGCGATAAGTTCAACCGGCGAAATTTTGTTTTAATTTTTATTTTAAATAATACAGTGGATTTCAATTTTCATGTGATATTTTGCTTTATATTTGTTATCATATTTAATTTAAATATGCTTTATATATATTATTTCTTAGAAATAGGGGAAAAAAAAGGGTTAGACTCTATTTGGTTTGCTTTATATACTTTTGACAAGAAAAAGTGGAACGCGAGGTGACAACTTAAAAAACAAATCCAAGTAGAGTCTTAAACTACATATTACAAAGATTAGTAAAATCCAATCAGAATTATGAATTGATAAAAAATATTATTATTCTTTTATTTTTTTTTTTTAAGAAAATGGGATCCAAATAAAAAGAGTCTATTATAATTAAAAAAAATAAAAAATTTCTCACTTTAAAATCGCATCTCCCATCTGATAAGATAGTGAATGATACAAATAAAATCATTGTAAAATGAAGTAAAATCTCTATACTGAAATTATCATAATTCGAATTTTAATTTTAGAATAAACTTTTAGACTATTAGAATTAAGTAAGTTAGGTCATAGGTTAATGCGAACCATCAAAAAGAATTTTTGTTATTTGAATATTAAAAAAGATTGTTGATGTATATTTAATTCTTTTTTTTAAGTATAATTACTCAAATAAAGCTATCAACTCAGAGATACAATTCAAGCCTTTGAATAGAAGAGAAAAGACGGGTGAGGCCCTATTGCTTCATTATTGAACAATATTAATTTTTTATTTGTCTTTAAAAAAAACTATCTTTGCCAATTTAAGCCTGTCAAAAATATCTTATCATTTCAAGTGATTTTTTATTTTATTTTTATTTTTGCTGAAAAATGAAGTGATTTTTATTTACTATCTATAAAGTTAATTTTGGGCCAATTCATCCAATTTTAGTAAACTTTTAATTTAAGTAAAAAGTAGATTCCTTGTTCGGCTTTTGACAAAAGTTGATGATTGGCAATTGATAAACTCAAACTTCTGATTTTAAATTTAAGTATTGTATTTAAGATTATTTAATACATTTTTTAATATCTTTTTTAATATTGTTTTTTAATAAAAATTAGAGAAAGGTGTTACATATCCTCAACTTCTCCAACCTTTCTTCCCCATTTCTCTCTCACTTGTGAAAGAAACCACCATGCTGCCCCTCCCTCCACGCCTCCAGCAATTCCAATCAACCCCAACTTTTACACCTGAATCCATGGACGGATTTACACTGGGGACACACGCCCCACCGGCCATCGACTTATTATAGTGTATTTTAATTTTTTTTAAAAAAATAAATAGCTATTTTAATTTGCAAAGCAGGTTAATTTTATTATTTAATTCTATAAAGTTTTTAATATTCATTATAATTCTTTTTTAAAAATATAAATACAACTGAAATATTAGGAGTTACTCTATGAAACCAGTTTAGTTACACGTGTATATTTTTTGAGAATTCCAATTGCTCAATGGAAACAAACAAATATATGGAATGGAATGGTAAAAGTAATCTAAGCTTTAAAGATCAAAATATAATTTTTTTTTTCAAGAAAAAATATCTCAAGAATTTCAATATATTCAACTATCTTAAATTGTTACTTACTTAGCCCAAAATCTACACCTGAAACTGCCAGAGTTGAGGAGTGATAAAAAAACTTGAAATTCTTGAATCTGTAATTGCTTCTTATAAAAAAAAATATATATGTAATTTCTGAAGAATAGAGGTTCAAGTAGAGGAAGGATTCCACGAAAAGAAGTAAGTAGTAGATTAATAAAAGATTTTAGTCCTCTGCGTTGCTTGAGAAGACGAAATAAAAAGAAAGAATGGAGAAGAAAGGCCGGAGGAGTTAAGGATATGTAAGGAGGGTAAGATTGGAATATAATAAAAGTTGCAGTGAATTTAAAATCGGAGCTCTGAATTGATATATCAATTGCGTTGATGAAAGAATAGAACAAATAAGAAGAGAAAAAATTGAGGAAGAAGAAGATTCCCACATCTACAGCCATCTTCATCATCAATTGCTAATTAAAATAAAATGGCCTCATTAGCCCAACCCGTAATTGTGGTGGGCTAGGCCCACGATCAAAACAGGACCTCATGTATCGGGACTGTTCTTAATTGGAGTTTTTTTTTTTTTTTTTTTTTGAAAAGGAGTTTTTTCCTCTTTATAAGTGTAATAAATTTAGGCCCGATAAACCTAACTCGGAAAAATGAATGTATAACGCGAAATAAATCATTAGTTCCCTTCCTCTTTCCTACTTTTTCTCTCTGTAAAAAAATTCTCTTTTACTCTTATTTACTCTCTATTTACTCTAAACCTATAAACTTTAACATTCAACTTGTATTGGAGGTACATATGGATCATTATGAAGAATTTGTAAAAGAAAATATTGGTTTACAGGTAAGAAAAAAAGAATCTTTTATCCACAATTTTTGGTCGGATCGCTGGGATGGCAATCCGGACGCTCTTCGAACGCCCGGCCGAGCGACCCAGTGTGAAGGGGATCGCCCAGCGGCGGGATCCGGACACGTCCAGACTACCGGCCTGGCGACCCGAGTAGGGTTTTTTTTTTTCAATATTAATTTTTTTTAAATAATAATTTTTTCAATATTAATTTTTTTTGTTAATATTACTACTGTTTTTTTAAAGTATTTGTTTAGAATTTCCTTTCTTCTTTTTTTTCGTTTTAGAATATTACTATTCTTTTTTTTTTAGAATATTACTATTTTTTTAGAATATTCATTTTTTATTTAAATTTTAGAATGTTATTATTTTTTTTAATTTTAGATGTTATGTTTTTTTTAAAAAAAATTATTTTTTTAACATTATTATTTTTGTTTAATATTACTACTGGTTTTTAGTATTTTTTTAGAATGTTCTTTTTTTTTTAGAATATTACTATTCTTTTTTTTTTCAAGAATGTTCCTTTTTTTTTTTTCTTAAATATTACTATTATTGTTTTTAGAATGTTCATTTTTTTAGAATATTACTAATATTTTTAGAATATTCGTTTTTTAATTAAATTTTAAAATGTTATTATTATTTTTTAAATTTTACATGTTATGTTTTTTTTTTAAATTTTAGAATGTTAATAATGTTTTTTAGAATGTTACTAATTTTTTTTTGTTTTTGTTGGAATGTTACTTTTATTTTTTTTTTAAATTTAAGAATGTTACTATTTTTTTTTTAATAATGTTACTAAATTTTGTTTTTAGAATGTTATTTTTATTTTTGTTAGAATGTTACTTTTGTTTTTTTAAAAAAAATTTAAGAACGTTACTATTTTTTTTAAATTTTAGAATGTTACTAATTTTTTTAGAATGTTATTAATTTTTTTTTATTTTTTTATTTTTGTTAGAATGTTACTTTTGTTTTTTTTTTTAAATTTAAGAATGTTACTATTTTTTTTTAAATTTTAGAATGTTACTAAAATTTTTTCTTAGAATGTTATTAATTTTTTTTTAATTTTAGATGTTGCTTTTGTTTTTAAAATTTACAATTTACTATTTTTTTGTAGAACGTTACTAACTTTTTTTGTGTTTTTTGTTTTTTTAGAATGATAATTTTTTGTTTTCTTTAGAATGTTAATTTTTTGTTTTCTTTAGAATATTTTTTATTTTTTTTTTGGAATGTTACTATATGATTTTTGTGTTTTTTTCCTTAAATGTTAATTTTTAAATTCTTTTTTTGGTTTTTTTTCTAAATGTTATTGTATGAAATTTTTGTTCATTACAATGTTTTGACAACTTTTTTTTCAATATATAATGTGTTCATTAGCACTGTCAAACGGGCCAAACCGGACCGGACCGGACCGGACCGGCCCGCGTCCAGCCCGCACCTAAACGGTCCGGTCCGGTCCGGACTTGTCTTTGACGGGCCTAAATTAAGGGAATCCATATCCGCCCGTAGCCAGCCCGCGGGCTTGCTCTTTTTTTTTTTTTTTTTGGGCTAATTTTTTGATTTTTTTTAAAATCTTGCCTAGTAATTATAATAATAATATACATTAATCCTAATCAATCAAAATAGAGAAAAACCAACATAAAAAAATTAATAAGTAACAATAATCATCCAACAAAACAAATTAATAATTATTTAACAAAAAGTCAATATGAAAAATTAAACACCAACTTCTTCTTCTTCATCATTTCATCTTGAGGACTCATTTTCAACTTGATTACATCCTCTCCTCATCATCTTTACCTATAAAACGCAAAACATAGATTATATAGTAAATAAAAAAATTAATAATAATATTCATAAATTAAATGAAGAAAAAGTTGTACTTACTCTCTAAATATCATTTCATTGATATCAAAGCAAACTTTTACATGACGTGAAATGCTAGATGTTCCATATTTTCCTCCTGCAATATACACCTTCCCACAACGAACACATTCAACCCTAGGTTCTCCATCTTCACCAACAACATCAAGCCTTCTGGTATGAATCCATACATTTGACTTATAGGATTTTTTTGCTTTCTTTAAAGATTGTGCAGCATTTGATTGATCACATTTATCACTAATATCATCAACAACATTTTTTATCCATCTTACGCAATGGATAAAATGTTTATAATTCATGATTTGAACATTATAGGCCTAACGAATTGTTCAGCAATTGATTCATCATCATCAACATTTTTATCCATTTTCTGCAGTATTTCAATTCACAAACACATTCACATAGCGAACACTACACAAACACAATCACATAAACATTAAAACATGATATAGTGCCCAAGCAAAACATTGAGACACTCAGACACACCAAACAGTAGCTGCAGGACATCTTTTATATTTATATTTAAAACGTAGATAGCAGTTCCAAATCAAAGAAACAGTTAAGCATGTCAAGATACCATCTGTAAGGTTAGTTCAAGCATAAGAAATTCCCAAAATAAATTGATCAAAAAAATTAAACAATCAAAGCACATTAAATTATACACATTCATACTAATATTTTCAACGTAAACACGATAACAAATAACATAAAAATAAGATACATAATGACAAGTAGGCTAAAACTAAACTCAATGACTATGGTTTACATGCTCGAACTATATGCCTCAAGTTGCAGACATTGACAAATCGAGTCAATACAATGTCATTTATACTGACATCTAGTGTTGTCTCTAAATTTGGACTTCTAGTGTTTGTTTATAAATTATAAAGTCATTTATCTTGCTTAATGAGTTTTAGTTTCTTGTTCCCCATTTCCTATTGCAAGAATTAGAAATCTCTGAACAAAAGTTTGTGTTGGATTTTTTCAAATTTATCCACTTCTCTTGTCTTTCTCTTTTTTCCTTGGCTCAAGAACTCACTTGAACTCAAATTTCTTCCCAACCCCACCCCCCTCCCCAAAAAAAAAGTCAAAAAAAGGGGACTGGAGATTTGGCAGCCCAAATACTGAAGAAGCAAGCCAAATGGGAATCCCCCATGTTTCTTTACACGAAAGAATATTTTTCCATCACTAAGAACAAATGGTAAACTAGTAAGCTTAAAAGCAAAGCAACCCTGTCCCAAAATTAAATGTAGTTTGGTTGCAACAGAACAATAAATACAATTGAAAAGGAGCTCATTAGTACCAGATGAGAAGCCTTATCCCAACCTTAACAGAAACAAATAAAGGACTCCAACAACAATCCACTTCACTGCAGGAAAACGATAAAAACCCGAAGCTGTTCAAGAGCCGACCTCTTCTCGCATATGAACACATCTGTTTGACATGATTAACCCAAGTAAAAAATATGCACCTATTTATTCTTTTCTTTTTGTTTAAAAAATATATCCATTAACTTAAACCATAAGAAGATAAGATAACTAAGTCACAGCACCATAATGGATTTAGCTGCAAACATCCTAACTTGACCAGAATATGAACAAGTATAAAATTGTTATGAAATACACACAAAGTGAAGCAAATTCATTTAAACAAATTCTGGAAAATATGGAGGAAGAATGAGTCATTTAACCTCTAACTAAGAGACTTGAAAATCGTGAGGAGAAACGAAGAGGTGAAGAGAGGGAATACCGAGTATGTGAGTGAAAGAATTCGCTTATAGATTTCTACATCAAGAGACTTGAAAGGTTAACCTGCGGGAGGTGAGAGGTGGCGGCGAGAGGTGAGACTGCGGGAGGCGGCGGCGAGAGGCAGCGGCGAGAGGTGGCGGGAGGCGGCGGCGAGAGGCGAGAGCTGCGGGAGGCAGCGGCGAGAAGCTGCGGGAGGTAGAGAGACAGAGAGAACCGAGAGCTGCGGGAGGCTGAGAGTGAGAGAGGGGAGGAAGGAAGCGAGGCAGTAGGGTTTACAAACAAACAAACACATTATTTTCATTTAAGTCCCTAAGAAAATAAATAACTTAAATTAGGTCCTAAAATAATTCATATAATAATAGCTTAAACAAACGGGCCAGCCCGCAAACCGGACCGGACCGGCCCGTAAAATCCCGCATAAAAAATGGTCCGGTCCGGTCCGGGCTCATTTTGTATGGGCCTAAATTTTAAAAACCATATCCTCCCATATCGCGGGCGGTCCGGGCCAGCCCGCGGGCTTGAGCCCGTTTTGACAGTGCTAGTGTTCATATTTTAATTTTTTCGTACTATATCGTAACAGAACGGCGTAGATCCAAGTACATTTGAAGAATTCTTGGAACCGGAAGAATACGTGGATCACGGACATTTATTTGCAACTGATCGAATCTTTAATTCGAAACCAGAGTTGGTTAACTGGGTAAAAGAAAGAGCTACAAAAGTGAACACGTATTTGATTGTCACTCGGTATTTAAGGTCCAAAACATCTAACCGCCGACCGTATGTTACACTGGGTTGCGAGCGTGGAGGTGCAAATAAACCGAAAAAGAAGCCCGTAGTCGACGATGAAGAAGAAGAAGTTCAAGTAAAAAGGCGGGGGCCCTTACGGGACTAAAAAGTGTGGTTGTCCCTTCAAATTAAAAGACGAACAAATGGCAATGTGTGAAAATTGACAATTATTCGTACACGATGGGAGGCATAACCATGCAATAGGTGTATATAGTCACGGTCACGCTCAGGTAGCAAAACTGATGGAGGAACAACTGATACAAATTGAGCAATTCAGGAAGAGTCATGTGCCACTCCGTAATATTTTACGATTTTTCCGGGAACAAAATGTGGGTTGTGCTGTCAGGTATGTTGCATCAACTCTAATCAACTCTAATGCATCTTGGTTTTATGTTTAGGGTTTAAATTGAGGTTCTAATAATATGATTTGCATGACTTTTTTGTAGTTCCCAGAAAATATATAACGTCATTGCGAAAATTAAGAAGAATAGGATGCATGGGCGAAACACGGTTGAAGAAGTTCTCTGCCTCAGTGCTATACGGGGATTACACGATCTTCTATAGAAACCGTGAGGACAGCAACATGCTCAGTGACATTGTCATTGCACATCCAACATCAATTGAAATGTTGAGAACGTGGCCATATGTACTTATAATGGATATGACATATAAAACAAATAAGTAAGTTGTATTAAATTTGTTATATTAATTGTACATTTACGTGTTATTTGCAAATTGACTGTTTAGAAGTAACACTTGAATGAATAGTAGAATGAAATATGTCATAATTAATCGGTTTTGTGTTAAGTTTGCTGGTTTTTATGTTTATTTTCTAAACAATTTATCTGCTTTATGTGTTTTTTAAAAATAGGTACAACATGCCACTCTTGGAAGTGGTAGGGATGACCCCGACTGGTAAGAATTTCACTGTGCCCAGTGCTTTTATGCGAAATGAGTAGGCTACGACGTATAGATGCATTCTTGAATAGATTAAGCATCTATACTTTTCAAATACAATGTCAACAGAGAATCAAGAAGATGTTCTTTGGCAATTATTACAGACAGAGAATGCAGTTTAATGCCAGTGATCGGCAAAGTGTTTAGTACAGCGTACCATATGCTATGTAAAAGGCACATCAATCATAACATGTTGGCCAAATTAATCGAGTTGATAAAAAATGAAGAGGTTGCATCACGGTTTATAAATGGGTCATGGAAGAAATTGCTGGACGAAATCGATGAGCAGGAATACTTAATGAAATTGGATGCTCTGAAGACGAAGTGGAAGAGCAGACCAGACTTCCTACACTATTTGTTTAACAATTGGTTGAATCCCTTTGCTCATAAATTCGTGAGATGTTGGACTAAGAGTCATATGCATTTTGGGGTGGAGACCACCAATCGGGCTGAGAGTGAACACTCAGTACTGAAGCTATGGCTTTCAACATGCCATGGTGATTTGGACACTGTGTTCCTTAATATTGACTCGCTTATTGAAGGTCAAATAGCAGACATTAAGACATCATTAGAGTTTTCCAGGACTAAAGAGAAGCATAATGCGAAGAGTAATCACATATTTTATATTGTAAGTAATAAAATTAGTCACTTGGCATTCAAAAAGATATGGTCGGAGATAACGAGAGCTGTTGGGATATATGATGATCCAAAAAATAAGTGCGGCCACTATTTGAGGACATCACACGACCTCCCTTGTGCTTGCGAGCTGATTACACGGTTCGATCACGTTCTTCCTATACAGTTACATGATATTTATGTCTTTTGGCAGACATTAGAAATTGGCGGTCCTCATCCTTCAGCTCGACAATAGGACATGGATTCTGAGATGCGTTCTCTCACTGACCTCTTGCATCAGATAAGTACAGGACCCATATCCAAAGTTAGAGAGATGCGTCGTCTTGCGAAAGGAGTACTGAATCCTATTTTGCCTGAAGATCCGGGTGTGACATTGACATCACCTTCCGAGGTAGCAGTCACTAAAGGGCGGAAGAAGACGGACTCAACAAAAAGAGATAAGTCACATTGGGAGCACGTGTCAATTGCTCATCGAAAGATACAGAAGTCAAGCGGATTTGTTTCTGGTTCTGGCACTGGATCTGGGTCGTTGTCCGGTTCGGGTTCTGGGTCGGGATCCTGTGGGAGAGGGAGACCGCCACGAGCTCCTAGGGAAAGGGGCAGAGGACGCGACCGTGGCCGAAGTAATTTATCTGCTGCGAAACATGCATCCCCGTGTTCCACATTCCCTTACACAAACGCTTTCCCTGCTTTCATTTATCCTTTTATCAGCAATTGGAATAATGTGATTGGTGATGGAAATTGTGGTTATCGGGTTGTGGCAGAGTTTGTGTTCGGTGATGAACATCAATAGCCAGAGGTTCGTAAAGGAATGCTTTATGAATTGGAGCCTTTAACGAATTTGTGCGTTAATTTAGTGGGTTCAGAGGAACGTGTTAATAAGCTCGTTCATAGGCTAAATTGGCTAGTGGATGGACCTTCGTCGTACGTGCATTGGTTCAAAATACCTGATTTGCTTTACATCGTAGCAAATGCATTTAATCTGTGTGTGATACTAATTGCACAGCTTGGTTCTACGACTGCGTTATCTTTGTATTCATATTCGGATCGTCCAGAAGGTACATTGGTTATTGGTTTCTTGACAGAAGAACGACACTTTATTCAGGTAAGTGTCGAATACGTGTATCTTTATGATTTTTTACGTTGTTCTGTATTATATGATGTTTGGTTTTACAGTTTTTCTGGCATTTTACATATTTCTCTTTGTTTTACACAGCTGCAATTGAATGATATGTGTCCGATACCTCCTTTACACGTTCAATGAATTCATCATAGTTCTGAATGGGTCAGCAGTTGGGCAGATTCGTATCAGCATAGGATTGCAGATTGGAACGCGAGGGTTGCTCGAAATAGAAAGTAAATAGGACTTTATTTTTGATTAAGAAAATTATATGTACGGAATTTTTTAACTTAGTTTTAAATCATATACACGTTGAATTTTTTTGGTATATTTTTTACTTTTGATAAATGTAAACTCGTTTTATGGTTTAATATCTTTATATTTAATGTGTTTCGGGGTTTATGATACTTTATATTTTTTCTATTACAATTGTAAAAAAACTGAATGCATAAAAAAATTCCCATCAACCAAGTAACAACAACAATACAAAAAAAGTCATACACTATAAAATAAGTCAGAAACAACAACCATAAAAGTACATAAAACAACACACTAATGCCGAGTCTGATGATACCTCTTGATCATATCGGAAGCCCTACTAACCTTCGTAGCATCATCAATATTGTCACGGTCCAACTCACGAGCTACCATATGCAATAGAACCTGCGGTGTAATAGGAGTAATGGTCGGCACTTGCACATCGCGGGGGAGCCTGTACGGATTCTGAATCTGTGGACGAGTGCGGGGGAGAAACCAAGGCATGTAATCATTTGTGCACCGAGATGGAGGTATAACAGGGATATTGGTCCATGTAGACGTAAGCAGATGAGATGGTGCCTCCAGCTAAAGTGCCTCTATGAACACATTCTTCACCATGTACATCCTGTTATTTGCTGGCCTGCGGTGCTCCTGAGGACGAATAGGATGAGCTAGAATGCATTGAACCCACCCAAACTGTCTGAAAATCCTATCGGGCATATAGGGCTCTACATAATCAAAGTATGCAATCATCCCATGGTACGTAGAAACCCATACATTAGAAATCTTATCGGATCTGTATGGAGTCTACCTGACCTCGTCAGCAGTCATAGTGTCTAAATGAATGCGTAAGTCGATTAATTTGTTCTCCGTTTTGTGACTCAACATCACAAATCTTTGGATGTAAGGTTTGCACAACCTCGCTCCAGCTCTCACTGGAGGTGCAAACATAGGAAAATACATTTATATCCAAGCCTTTACAAAAAAAAATTAATAAAAAAAATCAGTAACCCCATCATTAGACAAAAATAAACCCTAAAACGTAAAACATAATTAAACAGGATGAAGATTATAATAATATTACCTCAAGCAATGACCAGCAACCAGACAACTCCTTCGAATCAGCACGAGAGGCCTGCCCTAAACTCCTGTACAAGTAGGCTAGTGTAGCAGCACCCCATGCAAAATCACCAACAGAACTAACATTCTTCACGAGCGGCCACAGCTTACCAGGGACATTATTTCCTCTCTTGTTATTGTAGAGCGAACTACCAAGTAAATACAAGACGTAACAGGCGGCCCTCTGCTCCGTAGACAGTCCACTACGAGGTGAGTCAGCAACTCTCGCCAAGTCCTGAGCATTTATGCCTATACTGGAGTCAGAGATATTAAGGTCGCTCTGGATAACTGCAATTATCTGCTCCCGTGAATAATAATGGTTGACGACGTTATCGTAAGAAGGTACGCTCAGAATCAACTCAACATCATGCAATGTAACAGTCATCTCCTCCCAAGGCATGTGAAAACTATTGGTGTCTGGTTGCCACCTCTCCACAAAAGCAGATAGCAAGGAGGAGTTCGGATGCTGGAACATGCAGGACCTCAAATGTGATAGTCGTGTCTCCTTTGCCAACTGTACCACTGCAGGATCACTAGGGGTCTAACCGGTCAGGGACACGTGACGGGACCTCGACTTCAGAATGCTTCTATCCTGCAAAAATAATGTAAAAACCATAATAAAAAATAAATAAAATATTCAAATCTATAATCATAAATAAACAATATACAAAATATTCAAATTACCTGACCACGCCATATACAACCAACGACATGACCGCTATACGAAGGGACAATGACTGGATCCTGTGGACCGCCATCAGCTGGACCTGTCTGCTCCCAACCGTCATTCTTTGATTTCTTCCTCTGCGTAGGGTTGGTAGGAGGACGCGACTTCTCAAGTCTTTTTTGTTGCGACCCAACAATCTTACTCATCACTGACATTAAACTGCCAATGAATCCTGTCCCCTTACCCGGAGTAGGTCTACGGCCGGAAAATGAGGCCTCAACCACAGGAACAGGTTCGTGATCATCACCGTCATCGTCACTATCATCATCATCATCATCATCATCATCATCATCATCCTCACGCTCATCCTCATTGCCCTCACTGCTATGAATGCGGAGGGAACCAACTCTGCCAGCCTCCTCAGATCGGGATGTACCAGAATCCCTACCCAACCCAACATCAGATGAGGAAATGCCACGAGCAGTGGCTCCATACTCAGCACCGCTGTAAGATGAGTCTATCGGGACGGACCCAGCAAGCTGCTCGAAGAACTTAGCACCTAACTGTAACCCTGGACCACTAACATCATTTAATGGAATTTGAGTTCTAGAGAAATACTGTGTCGGATCCAAGCCAGGCATACGAATAGGTAGAGAAGGAGCATGTGCATATGGATCATATGATGTCTGTGGTGGCTGAGAATATCCGTAAGGGTCATAGGGTATGGGGGTGTACGGATGGTATGATGTGGTAGGAGGAGGATGGGCCGTAAACGGTATAGGGGGGCTGGGTGGAAGACCTTGGTGCACTAGGGTCATAATACATACCCGGTGCAATAGGTGTAGGAGTTGACGGTATGTCTGATGTACTGTGGCGTCCCCTCACACCACGGGATGACGCAGTCATTGCATAACGTTCAACCCGACCGGTCCTGTCACAACATCTAAATCATCATCACTACGTGCTCCAGGCCGAACCATCTAAACAAATTAGCAAACATTTTACTCAATGACATTACGTAATATCTGTCTAATTCATCATATTTTTATACGATACAAGTAATGCATTTTTCTTCATCTTTATATGATTAAGTTAAAACCGTGCATTAAGCTAAATTTATTATTGTTATATTTATTACTCCATTTCCACACTTCATACCTTTTTATTACATTGTGTTAGCCCTAAACACAAAATCTTTCAATGTAACAAACCTAATTAAAAATTTCATAAAGGCTTATTTATTCAAGTTGTTTAGGACATTGGTTTATAAAGCCGTATTATTCATATAAACCCTACACCATAAACTCTAAATAAACAAAATTATACAATCAATCAAGTCCACAGGCACCCTAATAAACATAAACAAATTATGCTGAACATAATATAACCTATAAATTAAACAAATAAACATAAACGTAATAATTATTTTTAAAAAATCACATAATCATTAATTTAACATAATCATAAGCAAATCCTAAAAATAAATTAAACAAACTAAATAACATAACATAAACTATAAATTAAACAAATAAACATAAATGTAATCATACTTTAAAAACAATTAACATCATCATTAATTATAACAACATAAACATAAACAAATGTAATAAAAAAATTACAAAATTAACAAATTAAATAACATAATATAAACTCTATATTAAACAAATAGGCAAACGAAATCATAACTTAAAAAAAATAACATAAGCATAGACAAATGAAATAAAAAAACATTTAAAAAAAATTAATATATAAAAACTTTAAAAAATAATACCAAAAAAACAAAATAAGACGTACAAAAATTAAAAAATAATAAAACATAAAAAAATAAAAATAATAAAAATTAAAAAATAAATAAAAATAAAACATAGCAAAAAAAGTAAAAAATAATACATTAATAAAAGAATTTAAAAGGATTTAAAAAATATATAAAAAAAATTTTTAAAAACAATTTAAAAAAAATAAAAAAATATTAAAAAGTTAAAAAAAAATTAAAAAAATTTTTAAAAAAATTAAAAAATTTGAAAAAATTTTTAAAAAAATTTAAAAAATTAAAAAACGGGGTGGCCAGTTGAACCGGATCGTTGGACCGGGCGACCGGTACCGCACAGCGATCGTGCGATTCAGCTGTCACCAACAGTCGCGGTCGCTGAACCGAGCGACCCAGCGAGGTTCCGGTCGCCGGTCCAAGCGATCCGGCGTGTTTTCCTTCGCCGGTACCCGCGATCCAGCGACTTTCCGGCCAAAATTTCAGTTTTAAAAAATGTAATTGTTTTTTAATCCAACGGTTATTTTCAAAGTTTGAAACGATAAAAATGTAAATAAATGAGTAAAGATCGAAGTACTAACATTTTTTTCGAGTTGTAACGGTCGGATCTTCCTAAATCTGAAGTTGAAATTTTAAGTTTTAGAGAGAAGTGAAAGGATTTTCTGAAGAGAAAGAAAGTTTTTAATTAAAAATGGATTATTTTGATTTTTTTCGCGCTATACATATATATTTCCGAGTTAGGTTTATCTATCAAAACAAATATTAAATTTAAGAAAAAATAAAAATTTAAATTAAACACTTAATCTATAAGCACGTGTTAAAAATTTATTAAAAATTTGAAAAAGCTTAGATATATTTCAAGTATCCATATTATTTCCCTTAAAAAAAAAAAAAAAATCCAAATCATTTAAGTGAGCTAACCCAATCCGGTTTCTTTACTTAAATTATTCGAATGGCAATTTATAAATTCATAGCTCCAATTTTAAGTTCAGGTAAGCTCATATTATATTCCAATTTTAACCTTCCTACATATCCTCAACTTCTCTCTCTCTCTCTCTCTCTCTCACCACCACTTCATCGCTAGTTTAGTTCATAAATCGAGCAGCTTCATAGTGTCATGGGGTAGCTTGAAGCAAAAGATTGGAGAAAACTGAAATTCCTGAACCAGGCTTGTGGACCAAAAAAAAAAAAAAAAAAAAGAAGAACAAATAAGATCTATGCAGAGGAAAATTGAAATTCTTGAATCTGTAGATACTCAGGATGGAAACAACGAAGAGCTAACATGCAGGATTATCAGAGAAAGTTAAAACTTCTAAGGTCGGGTTTGGTCTGAGAATTTCAGTGAGGAAAAGGAAAATGAGAGAAAAGAAAATAAAATCCGTAGGAAATGGAAAGTCCATATGTTTTTTGGTTAACTAAGGAAAGTGATTTTCCTTGTTTGGTTTATAAGAATTTGATAGAGAAATGGAAAAAAAAAATTACTCAGTAATATATTTTTTTTCAAACTAAAGCTAGAAATATACAGTTTTTCTATAAGCAAACAAATTTGCTTATTATCATGTACCTCCAAAGTGTAATAAAAATCAATATATTAAATATTTACTTTTTCTTTTAGAATCTATATATATATATTTTGTAATTTTATTTTACTTCCATCAAAGACTTGTCCACTTCATAAGTTAAATCGAGTCATTACAATGAACCATTTCAATATCGTAACTATAGTAAAGCCGTTATGAGAAGGAATTGAAGAGCTATATTTTAAACTAAAGAGATAATAGTACTCTTTTTTCACGATTATTAGCAAAAGCTTTCTTCAATTGCCAAGAATGCTCCAACACCGCTCACAATGATATCATTCATTCCTCCAACTTCTTCAGCCTTCTCAAATAAAAAGTCCTTTGTAAAGTTTCGAATGTTTTCACATTCTGGTGCAACTTCACACTGTATTACGGCAGCTCTTGTATTAAAACCTTCCTTGAGGTGCTTAATTTCCAACAAACAACCTAGCACACAAAGAAGTGGAAGATTAGCCATGAATTCTTACTTGAAGAGATAGTTCTTACAAGCTACTCTGGGATTGTTGACAGTAAAAAGATAAGCTAGGCTATCACTGCAAATAAACAAAAAAGGCCGAAGCATTTGATATTTGATCTCATACCAACACACTACCCTGTACAATATGAGAGAGTAGTAAAACCACAAAGCACATGATCATATTCCTTTCAATGAAATAATCATCACATATTTTTAAAATCCCTCTATCTTGAGTTCTTTCATTATCAATCTATTTATTAGGAATCGAATATGAGCAAGTATTTCAGTCTCAAGCAAAGCTTGGCTCCCAAACTAGGCCTTCAATTATAGATTACTAGATACGTTATCTTATTATTTGATATGCATCTATCAAAAGTAACACAAATGGATCTACTACTATGTTAAATGTTACTAAATTTGGATACAGGAAATAGAGCAATCTAGTAATTTTGATATAAAATCTTTCACCCTCTTTATCTTTCAATTCTATACCTTCAAAATTTTCAAACTTCATTAAGTTTCATATAAAAAAGAAACATCTAAAAAAAAAAAAGAATCAAGATTCATATACTATAATCTTGTTAAAATAAATGACGGTCTAAACTCATATACTTTGAGACATATAAACCTATTTTTTGTTATGTAAACAATACCCAAGAGCCTTTTTTCTCTCATGAGTAAAGTTCTGAAGAAACTGCTGTAAATTGGAGCTAGATAAACAACACCTAAGTGCCTTTTCTTTTTTATGTTAAAATTTCCTTCACAGGAGATATTATGGATTCACGTTTTCTCTATGTATGCAAAAGAGATGAAAGTATGTCTTACCAACTAAACAAATAAATATACTTAATTAGAAAAGCTAAGACCTCAGACCAAGTAAGCCATGAAAACAAATACTCCGCGTTTAAAAAGGGATATGAAAGGAACAACCATAAAGACATACTTGTATTGCTATAGAAGCAAGATATCAAATATCAAGATCTCATTTCTTGTTTAAGAGATACCTTATATCATTAAATGGTAAAATCAAATTATCTTCCAAAACAACTTCAGCACTTTCCTAATTCCTTCATACCAAAAGAGAGCTCTAGTTTTCTCATAATTTCTTCATAGACAGCTTTATATCTGCAATTACAAAAGGAAAAGAGGGTTCTTCTCAAATCAGTAAAATTACATAAAACAAATTGAATTTAAAAAGTTCTTGCAGCCTAAAGTTTTTTTTTTTTTTGGTTGAATAAGCATTACTTATTACTAATAAATAGAAAGTTAAAAGCATCGGGAGGATCCTTTGCATACAAAAGGATCACCCTCAGCCTTTTCCAAAGCCAATTTTGTAGTCATGCTTTTTGCTTCAGAATCACCCGAGGCTGCCCCCCTTATCAAGCCAAATGGTACAAGTACAACTATGGATTTCTAACTAAAGTTTTGCTTCCATAACAATGTAGGAATTCAAAGCATATCTTTTGTTTCATAACATTAATAAGAAACCATTTCTACTTTTTACCTCTAATTCTATAATTTGTTCCTAACCATCTAATTCAAACACTTAAATGTCAATTCTAAGTACATATTTTTCAAATACTTGAAACATAATTGAAAAATTCTTCCAAGGTAAGCAAAAAGACAGTGACTTAAACTATTGAGGAGCTAAATGACAAAAAACCATACCAAAAAAAAAAAAAAAACCAGGTATGTATGTTCATCTCTTAAACAAGGGTAGCCAATTAATAGTGGCCAAATAATTTAGAAAGAACAATAGAAAAGGTGGTAGCAATAGAAGATAATATACCTCTTTCCAATAGCATTATCTTAAGAAGTATTATAGTATCTGAAATCTCCCAAGTTGAAGAGTTTAAAGGCAATCTTTTTGCTAATCGAGAAAGTAATCCAAATAAAAGCATTCCTGTATCGAAAATTGAAGATGATGGATGCCTGCCACTACAAATAATGGATTTGAGTTTGATAGTGAAGATGAAGAAGACGAAGATCTTTAGTGCCCTCATCACTTGGTGTTTCGACGCCCTCCCTGCTTGGTTCTTCATTGTTTTTCTTTAGAATTTTCCTTTTCCTCACGATTTAGTGAGGAAAGCTATTTCCACACTTTCTATTCAAGTTTTCCCTACTCATTTCCTTATTTTTATTTTCCTTACTGTTTTCTAATTTTACAATCAAATGGTGGAAAAGGTTTTTCAAAAGAATTGTTTTCTTTTCCTTAGCAAAATTCCTAAACCAAATAGACCCTAAATGTACAACTGAAATTGCAAGAGTTGAGAAGTGATTAAGAAAATTGAAATTCTTGAATCTATAACTACTTCTTATCGAAAAAAAAAAAGAAATAAGAATTGTTGAAGAATAGAGGTTTAATTAGATGGATTCTTTCGAAAGAATTAACTGCATGTTTGGTACACTGGAATGATATGAAATATAATCCTTTACAGCCAAAATGGAATTGAATCCTCTTCCTATTCCAGTGTGTCAAAAAGATTTAGTATATCTTAAACCAAGTTAATTTTCTATTTTGTTCTCTTACTTAGTCAAATAATTCAGCTTCATAATTTACGCTTGAAATAGTCAGTTTTGAGAAGTCTTTAGCAGAAATATTAGAACATGATTTATTTTAGATAGTGGCAGGCTTTTAGGAGAGGTTAGTTAGTAATCTTTGCATATAAATATATTCAGTATTGCTATAGTTTTCTCCAGTTCA
Organism: Catharanthus roseus; assembly: GCA_028651295.1. NCBI lineage: Eukaryota > Viridiplantae > Streptophyta > Magnoliopsida > Gentianales > Apocynaceae > Catharanthus > Catharanthus roseus. The sequence continues at coordinate 2,332,968 of JAPQWS010000116.1, forward strand.
GAATTCAATAAAATATCAGTCATTTTTTGCATATTCTTCTGCTATTCTATTTCCATTACTGCTATTCTATGCATCTCTTTTGTTTTATGGTATCAGAGCTTCGCTGAAGCTTCAAAATACATTTTTCTCTCTTCTGGTCTATCAAGTGGTGTTGTCTTGTTGGAGTAGATTGAAAGTTGTAAAAAGAGATAGAAATTGCAAATGGAGGCTGTTCAAACACACAATACGGTGTCAATAAGCTTGTACAGACAAACTGTAAGTACTAGAGGATGTGTATAGAGGCATATTTTCAAGGGCAAGAGTGGGATTTAGTTGCAGGAGATGATGGTGAAATTCCTGTGGACACTCCGGAAAATTCTGAACCACGCAGAAAATGAAAGATTAATTGCGGTAAAGCTCTCTTTGCTCTGAGAACTTCTATTAGCAAAGAGTTCATTGATCATGTCTAGGATATCAGTTCACCAAAAGAAGTATGAGAGACGTTGGAGAGACTATTTTCGAAAAAGAATATAGCAAGGCTGTAATTGTTGGAAAATGTATTGGCATCATCGACACAAGGAGGTATGTCTATTTCTGAATATTTCCTACGAGTTAAAAGCCTTTATGCCGAAATTTTAGAACTAAATGCGGATGAGAAAATCAGCGAAGGCAGGTTATGACGATATCTCATTCAAGGTTTGGAGAAGGAGTACATTCCTTTCGTCGCCTCCATTCAAGAGTGGGCGAATCAACCTTCGGTAGAAGAGTTAGAGAGTTTGCTTTCTAATCAAGAGGATTTAGCAAAACAAATGGCTAAGAATCATAATACAGATTCTGCTATATTCTAAAAAAGGAAGTAGTAGAGGAAAAATACATCAGCATGAAATAAAAATAATGAAAAGAAGCCAAACACAAGAAAAGCTACAAACGATGACTCAAAAAATGACAACTCTTTTAAGTGTTATAGGTATGGTAATCCTGGGCATATAAAGAAGAATTATAGAGTAAAGCTCTCAAAAGTAAATGTTGCAGTGAAAAATAAGATCAACTTAAATAGGAGCAATGTTTCAGTGTAGAAGTTGGTGAAAGTAGCGGCACAAAATCACCACCAGATCAAGCTCTCTTCAGCCATGAAAAATGTAAGGAGGAGTGGATCATTGATTCAGGCTGTTCTCATCATGTAGCCGGAAATGATGAGCTGCTCTCAGAGTTGCGTCAACACAAAAGAGAGTGAGTTATCTTTACAGCAGATAATTCAGCCTATCCAGTAGCAAAAAAAGGGGTTGTGAAGATTGAAACGGATGGCAAGAGCATAGTCAAATTAAATGATGTTTTCCTTGTTCTAAGTTTGAAGAGAAATTTAATTTATGTTTCTCAAATCACTGATTCTGGGAAATATGTTTTATTTGGGCCTAAAGATTTTAAAGTTCTTGATAACGTGAAAAACATATCTGCTGATGTTGTTACCTCTGGTGAGAAGAAAGGTTCTTTATTTGTCATGATAGTAGGAGAAGCTTATTTGAAGAGGATAAGCCAAACTGAAAGTGTACCAATTTGGTACGCTCGATTGGGCCACATAGGCTATCAACTGTTGCAGAAAATTTCCTCAAAGAAGTTGGTGGATGGCATGCCATTGCTGCAATATGTTTATGAAGATGTAGTTTGTCAAGAGTGCCAATTTGGAATGTCGCATCGCCTTCCCTTCACAAACTCGTCAAATCGCAAATCTTCCATGCTTGAATTGGTGCATTCAGATCTGATGGGAAAAACAAAAACACCAAGTTACAGTGGGTGTCGCTAGGTCATAGTGTTTGTCGATGATTTTTCAAGGTACACCCGGGTGAAATTCATGAAAGAGAAGAGTGAAGCCTTAACAAAGTTTGCTGAATTCAGAGATGCAGTAGAAAAAAAATTTGGGAAGAAGATTAAATGTCTTCGAAGTGACAACAACGGAGAGTATATGTCCGATGACTTCTTCACATATTGCAATGATAATGGAATTATGCGGAAGATGACATGTCCAAATACACCTAAAAAACATGGCATTTTAGAAAGGAAGCTGGCTCATCTTGTTTCTACGAGTCTCTCATGGTTGTATGATAAAAGTCTCCCCGAGAGCTATGGGCTGAAGCTATGCAGTGTGCTTGCCATGTAATCAATCGCTTACATCCGTGACCAGGTAAAGAGAATTCTCCTTTTGAAACTCTATATAGTGTCAAGCCAAATGTTAATTACTTTTGGGTGTTTGGTTCAATTTGCTATGTATATTCCAAAATCTAACAGAACCAAGCTAGACCCAAAAGCGAAAAAATGTATCTTTGTTGGCTATGACCCTTGTAGAAAAGGATAGAGATGTATGGATGCAGAAACAAAGAAATTTATCACTTCTAGAGATGTTGTTTTGTGTCATCCTATTATCAAGAAGTTGTGCATAATAATGCGGAGAGAAGCTCACAGCTACTGGTGGAGAACAATATGGAAGCTGTGTGTGATGGTGATGATGAACTTTTTGTGTTTGATAGCTCAGATGTAGAAGGAGATAAGCAAGAAACTCGAAGGAGGTCTGCAAGAGAAAAGAGACAGCCACAACACCTCAAAGATTATGAGGTAGAAATCAACAATTGTTCCACTACTTTATGCTTCTTTATTGGAGCAACATATGATGAATAACCAACAGCTATGAGGAAGCTAAAGATAAACCAGAATGGTAGGCAGCTATAATAGAAGAATTGATGCTTTGAACAAAAATCAGGCTTGGGAGTTGGTGCCAAAACCAGAGAAGTGCAATCCCGTCACCTGCAAGTGGGTATATCGCTTGAAGAGAAAACCAAATGGGACTGTTGATAAATGCAAAGCTTGGCTTGTCGCACGTGGATTTTCACAAAGCTATGGGTTAGATTATGAGGAAACATTCAGCCTGATAGCAAAAATTATAATGCTGAGAATAATTTTTTCTCTAGCAGCCTTCAAGAAGTGGAAGTTATGGTAGCTTGATGTAAAGAATGAATTTCTTTACGGAGATCTTGATCGTGAAGTGTTTATGGAACAAACTAAGGGATATGTTTCTAAACAACATCCTCACCATGTTTGCAGGCTCAAGAAAGTATTATACGGGCTTAAGAAAGCACCACGTGCTTGATATGCTAAAGTAGCTCAATACTTTATCTTATGTGGATTTAAAGTTTCTGATGCATATTCTAGTTTGTTTGTTAAATTAGAATCAAATTTGCACTTGTTGATGTTGCTGTATGTGGATGATATGATTATTACAGGAAATAATGAAGCTGAAATCTCAAAGCTAAAATTGATTTATCGGTTCGCTTTGAGATGAAAAATTTGGGAGAACTTGCCTGTTTTCTTGGTTTGGAAATTGAAAAATCAGATACTGGGTATTTCATCTCCCAAAAGGCTTACGCAATAAAGCTTTTGTAACGATTCAGCATGGGGGAGTTAAGGAAAAAACAACTCCAATGGAGCTACATGTCAAGTTAATGAAAGAAGAAGGAAAGTTGCTGCAAGATGTTACGAAATTTCGGCAACTTGTTGGTAGCTTAATTTATTTCTATCACAAGACCAGAAATTGCTTATTCTGTCAGTGGGGTCTCTCAATTCATGCAGTCTCCAAGAAGTACTCATCTAGATGCAGCAAAGAGGATTTTGAGATATATAAAAGGCTCTCTTGATTATGGTGTAATGTATGGGAATTATGAGAATTTTATGCTCAAGGGACTTACTGATGCTGATTGGCCAGGAGATGCAAATGACAGACATTCTACTTCAGGCTATTGTTTTAATGTTGGATCAGCTACCATATCCTGGTGTAGCAAGAAGCAGAATATGGTTGCTCTATCTAGCATTGAAGCTGAATACGTGGCAATAACTATGGCTGCACAAGAATGCATGTGGTTGAAGAGTTTGATAAAAGATATAGTGTTCGAAGTTGAGTATGCTGTACAGGTTAAGTGTGATAATGAACGTGCTGTCAAACTTGCTTCTAATCCTATTTTTCATTCTTGAACAAAGCATTTAGAAGTTCGTCATCACTACATTTGAGAGAAGGTGTTGAATCAAGAAATTCAGTTGCTGGGAATCTCCACGAATACCTAAGTTGCAGACATTTTTACAAAAGTATTGGGGAAGCCTAAGTTCGAAGAGTTTAGAGCTGCACTTACTGTTGCTAAATTTAAGTATGCACTAAGGGGGAATGTCAAAAAGATTTAGTGCATCTTAAACCAAGTTAATTTTCTGTTTTGTTGTCTTAGTCAAATAATTCAGTTTTGTAATTTACGGTTGAAATAGTCAGTTTTGAGAAGTCTTTAGCAGAAATATCAGGACATGATTTATTTTACATAGTGGTAGGCTTTTAGGAGAGATTAGTAAGTAATTTTTGCATATAAATGGATTAAGTATTCCTGTAGTTTTTCTCAGTTCAGAATTTAATAAAATATCAGTAATTTTCTGCATATTCTTCTGCTATTCTATTTCAATTATTGCTGTTCTCTACATCTCTTTTGTTTTACAGTGTTTGGAAATGGAATGATGATTTATTTTCTTTGTTTGTAAAAATTATTATTTTAGGTTGGAATATATAGTATGACCTAAATGCCCTTCTAGTATAAAATGTATTTTTCATACTTAACACATGTTAAAGCTCCAAAAAACATTAAATATGTTAATGAACTATAAACATTCATATATAAGATTGAAAAAAGTCATAAAAAAACTTATTTTAAAGATCAAAACAAAAAAGTACGATATATAAAAATTAATTAAGCGTAATGTATGTAATATATTGAGGGTATAATAGTCCAATATTTTTTAAAATGATTCCAACATCGTTTAGAAAGGCCTTCCATAGGTTTCAGTGTGGAAAGTCCTTTCGAACTTCTTCTTAGAATGAGCTTTCCTTAGAAAGGCTATTCTTATTTTTAATTTGAATGCGAAACACTTAGAAAGAAAAATTGAAAAAACTATTCTCTTCCAATATTCCTCTATAGCATATCAAACATAGCGTAAATACTATATTAACAATGATTTGCTGGGGAGGGGGAGAAGACGAAATAAAAAGAAAGAACGGATGAGAGAGAGAGAGAGAGAGAGAGAGAGAGAGAGAGAGGCTGAAAAAGTTGAGGATACGTAGGGAGGGTAAGATTGGAATATAATGAAAATTATCTTGAATTTAAAATTGGAGTTCCGAATTTATCAGTTGCTATATGAATTGTCCTCAAGTTAGCTAGAATATTATGTGCTCATTTTTATTCCAAAACAAATATGAATTATGAACAATGTTTTAATATTACATTTTGAATAGAATTTTCTTTAATTAAGTAGTAAAAAAACAAATTTCTAGTTTTTAATTATTTGTAGACTGTCCGAAATCCCAAAAATCCTCCGAGAAAAATGGCAAAACGTTTTTTTTTTTAAATGCGAAAAATGACAAAACTTGAGTTGTCATAGATAGTTTCATGGAAATGGAATCCTTGACTAGAAAAGATTTATTTATTTTCTGTAGTCTGTATTAATTAATTACTTTTTTTTTAAAAAAGAGTCTCTATAAATTATTAGAACTTTATTAGCCGACAATGGTTTCTTTTTAGCCTTTTATCCACCGCGTAAGGGCATCTTTATAGCACACAAAGTATAACTTCATCCTCAAGGTCTCCACTTATTAGCTTCCTCGTTTCTTCCCATGACATGTTGTCTCTCTTTAGCATAAGAACCCCCCCGCTTTTTTCTACTTTTCTTCCAAGACTTCATCTCACATTTTGTACCTTTCCTTGAGACATGTTTTTGCTTTCCAAATTCTAGCATTTTACTAGAAAACTTCATCATCCCAAAATCAAAATACTGCAAATTCACATCTTCTTTGATAAATAGTTAAACTTTAGCGAAATTTAAAATTTTAAAATTAAGACTATATCTAAATATATCCTTTACTTAAGATACTTTTGAATTTTGAGAGAGATTTTTTAAATATACTATATTATATTTTTCATTTTTCTAATTATAAAGAATAGAGATATATTAGATTAGATCAAAGAATCATGGTGGAGCTAACAATTGTGGGAAGGGTAAGTGATGGATTGCCTCTTGCACAAGGCACAAGATATGTTAATGAAGAGAATGACAACAACTTATCATCAACTTACAAGCAACAAGGAGAATTCATACTTGGAGAAATCTCAAGAGGAGCCTTGCCACTTTCAACAATCGTCATTCTTATTAATCAATTTCACTCCTTTAGGTATATAATTTATTTTTTTCTTCTAACCCTTTTTTTTCAATTTTCTTCTTCACTACCGTTCCTGATATATATATATATATTCATATTGCATGAGATAAGTCTAATTAATGAAAATGAACATTATAAAAATATAGTATAATTAGAAGAGTTATTATTCATTTTGACTTAAGTAATTGGTCGTAGATATTATGAGACTGAAATGGTACATTCCGTGTCAACTAGGAATATTGTTAGTAATGCTGTTTTTTTTTTTCCATGAATATCTTTGTGGTTTCAGCTACATCATTGAGAATGGAATTTGCTTCATGACACTTAGCGATTCATCATACCCGCGTAAACTTGTCTTCTATTATCTGAAAGATTTGGCAAAGGAATTTGAAAAGTTTGATGAAGGCCTCATCAAAAGAATTACAAAACCATATGGCTTTGTCAGATTTGGTAAACCCAGCTGCATTATTTCCTTTGTATGAAAAATGATGCTGAAGCTGAGATATATTTGAATGTGGGTGGCATTGCCAGGTGGTATAATTGGAAATATTAGAAGGCAATATGTAGATACAAGAACACAGGCTAACTTGTCAAAGCTTAAATCTGGTCAAGATATTGAGATCATGACTGAAGACTTCTCTCAGATAGTGAAAAGAAGAAACAGATATGGTGTGCTTCTTCTTCCTTTCTTCTCTGTTCCTGCAATTTAATTTATTCCGTACATTGATTAGCTAATGAGTATATTTACTTATGTTAAGATTTGAACAGTCTTTTTATCTCTTAAAACTCCGTTGAAATACTAAACCTTTAGCCTGACTTCACTCTTAAAAGGTACTTAAAAATGATCTGTAAGATTTCACAAGTCCCATAAGTACATTACATTTACACATTTAGCTAACTAATACCGCTGGCATAACTTTCAATTAGATAGCTCTTAGCCTCTTATACTATGTTGAAAACTTAGATTTGGCTTGTTTCATATTATAATTCAATGTTAGGCTATTGGTAAATGTCAAATTCTCTAAACTCATTACTCTAGATACGTCTTTTGAAGACAAGTTAGATCGAAACTGAATCTTTTAATAGTTGAAAAGGATTTCCAATGTGCCTTTTAAGGCTACTTTTTACTCTTTGTTTCATCCTTGACTTGTGTGACATTTTATGATCAGAAATGCTGCAGAAACTAGCAGAAGCACCGGCCCATGCTTCACAAATCTGGGGTTCCAAAAAGCTTGAGGTCAGTACTTAAATCTAATTTGTTACAAAAGAAAAAGAGAGCTAAATAAAATAAAATTGAGAAGTTATAATCTCAAATATTGAACTTCTTTGTGTTGCTTAATTAGATCATTGCACTGAAATGGACACCAACTACGATAGTATTCGTTGTGGCTGCAACTCTCATATGGGCATGTTTAACTCTCAGAATCAGAGACCAATTTTAATTAATGTCTCTTGTTTCAATTCAAATGTAATTACCTCACTCACTATGCTGCGCTGCCGTTACCAAAAGACAAGACTGCATGCACAAACAGTAGAACAATTTAGACCTTACTGAATTGTAATTTTAATATGTGTTCATTCAAATTCAAATTTGTATAGTTTGCCTTCATATTGTAATATAAGAACAAAGATTGGATACGCTAATACTGAAATCTCTAATAAGTTTTTCCTACATATTATTAATAATATGCCAGTCTCACAATACCTTCTTGTGGCTTGTGGGCTATTGCACTTACACGTGATTGGAATTTATTATCCAATATATTTTTGTATAGTTTACAAGCTATTACATAAGGCGAGATTTACTTTCTTTTGTGGGTTGTGAGGAATTTACAAGAAGTTTACGAGCTATTACATAAGGTGGAATTTTACCTGCTTTTGTGGTTTGCTAGTGGTTTATCCAATATCTTCTTGTGTATTTTGCAGCTATTACACACTACACATTTATTCAGTTTCTTTTTGTATGATTTACGAACTAGTACACGAAACAGAATATAACTCTTACATACATTCTGTTACATAATAATTGCGAGTTCTCGACAAATTTAAAAAAAAAAAGAAAAAACCATTCGGGCTTCTTCTAAAGCATAGATAGAATGAAGAGGAAAGAAACGAAGTAAATAGAAAAACGGGGGAAATATTTCTCATGAAATTCAATAACTAGAATTGGCTGCAAGGAAATCTATGCAGCAAATTAAGACAACTTTTATAAGAACAATAACTACTAATTACACCTATAACCATTATTTTCTTACACTCAATATGCTTGCAATTTTAAGTGTAATTAGAAGTTATTCTTCCCAAGTCTATAAAATGATTTCACAAGTAAATATGATCATCACTAGTCAAATTGAACTGTCCAGATATTAATTCAACAAATCCATTTTCTGGCAACTGTTCCTCAAACTTGGGATTCATTTTGAACATATTTTCCCCAATGTTACTCTGCCCTTGATTATAAACAACTTCACTTCCAAGATTTCCTAATTCTTGGTGAAGAAATATTTCCTGCATCATTAAATCTTCTTGAAAATCTGAATTATAATAATAATAATAGTAATTATCATTATCAAAATTATTATGCTTATTGTCAACGGCTGGGTTTGCTGAAGAATTCTGGTCACGAAATTGATCAAGCATAAGCCATTCTGCAAACATTACTTTTGGTACTTTGTTACAAGCTTGATCTACCGGAAAGTCCACCGGCGAGACAGATTGTTCTGTTTCAGTTGTTGACGATGATCCTTGAATTTTTTTAATTGATCCATTGCTGCTTGAATTTTGACTCGCCGGAGAAGTAGAAGAATCTGTATTGCCCGTGGAAGAAGTAATTGAAGTTTCTGCTTTGGCCTTGGCCACCCTTTTCTTTAGATAAGAATGCCAATGGTTTTTTATCTCATTATCTGTTCTACCAGCCAAATGTTGTGCTATCTGTGACCACCTGTTATAAATTACACGTTGTTTTCTTCAGTACACATACACTCACGCTATTCATAGAGATTATATAATCTATAAATATTTGAAAATTTATTAACTCAATCTTTTTCATAAGGTGGGTTACTAAGCCACGAATGTGGCCAAATCATTACTCTCTCTATTTCAAGATGAGTGTTCTCCTCACATTTCTCACAAGTATTAAGTATTTTAAAATTAAGAAATTATTTTACTTATATATTCTTAAAAAATATAGAGAGAGAAATACAAAGGAAGAGAGAAATAAATAATAAGAAAAAAAAGAACAAAATTGGAAAAAAGTATAATAAATGACATTTGAAAATTATAAGAAGACAATTATCATGGGACTAAATAAAACTTATAAAAATATACTTATATTGAAACATAGTAGTGCAAACACCTTAAAGATCGAGTTTGAATTAATTAGGATTATGTACTCTTCAATAATAAATACTGCTATATATAATATATAATATAATGTCCGCAGCAGCTAGGTAGAGTCTAACTATGGTGAGCAATATATGGCATTGGGTTTATTCCGTTGCCAACTCGATAAAGTCTCATTAAGAAAAAAAATGAAGCTTTTTATAATCATACAATCAATCAAATCATTAGTTGTATAATGTATACCAATATTCGATCATTCTTCAGACCTTTTTTTTTTTTAATAAATTTTTTTTATCAGTGAAGATCCATAGATGATTATCTATTCCTCAACTCATCAAGCATGCCATTCTACAGGTACAGGGGGTGGTACTATAATTAATGCAGCTGGCTGTCTCAAGTAGTTAAAATTGAAGAATATTATATATTCTAACAGGCAGGCCTTTCATGCTTAGATCCAAAATCCTTTAGTTTTATTACTTACTTTTGTTCTAATTAATTAAGGCAAGATGATGATGAAGAATCTGGCATGGAACTAAGGAATCATCATATGAGATGTATAATTCTGTTGGAACAAGAAGAGGTGATGAGATTTGTTAGCTTACTTGTTGCCTAGCATGGAATGGAGGGTGATGATCGTTTCTTCTTCTTCTACACTAAAAATCTCACGCTTCAAACCGGGTCTAAGATAATTAATCCACCTCAATCTGCAGCTCTTTCCATTCCTTTGTAAACCTGCCGCCGTTCCGTTGAAAAAGTTAAAAAAGAAGAACAAATTAAAGTCAACTATGAGATAGAATTGGTCAGCATCATCAATCTCTCTCTCTCTCTCTCTCTCTCTCTCTCTCTCTCTCTCTCTCTCTCTCTCTTCTTCCTTGAATAACGACTATAAAAATAACTGAAAATTCTTTTGTCTTTTTGATTTCCAAGTTCCTACAGCGCCGGGAGCAATGTTTCTGCTCTGCATCCTAAAACGTTTATATACCAACCAATGCTCATTTGCCTTCTTTTTTTTTTTTTTTTTGCTTGCTACATGCAAAACCAACGCAAGTAACCAGCTTTCGAATTTCTTAGGAATTACGTAATATTGTCAAATCTTTTACACATGACTTAGCCCTTCATGAGGTACTTTCTTCCGAGTCATATACATATATATATATATATATTAGTTAATGATACAGACAAATACTTTAATATACTATCTCTATTACATCATTTTTATAGTATATTTATTAATAAATTTTATAAAATAAAAAAAAACTTAATTTTATTAAAAAATTTCTATTAAAAAGAATATATTAAAAAATTTATTAGCACGATTAGAAATGTTGATGAGCTGCATTGACTACGTTTTCCTTAACCCTCCCCCCATCCCTTCCTTAGCAGAACCCTGAAAATGATATGCAAGAAAGCTTCCACTGCCTGTGGAATAATTTGCCTCACCTCATGTGAGGAGCATGTACTGATTCATCGTGATTATGTGAATCTAGATATCTTAAATTGACAATAGATAGATGTCTCAACCTATGCTTTTTTATATATACATCACGCTTATTTCATGTACTATAAACATAAAGGTACTAGACCTTATAATTTATATATGACATCAAAAGAGTATCTAAGCTCATTTTTTTGTTTTTCACTTAGACCAACCAAAGAAATTACAACGTTGTAGGCTGAGCTAATAAAAATGGTGCAAGAGCAAAAGACATGAACATAATTAATAAACATATATATAATGAAGGTAGAAGGGAAGAAAGAAAGAGAGAGGAGTGTGTAGGTACCTGCATTGAGGGGAACAGAGGTCCAGCAGCCATGACCATATTTCATTACATAATCTCTTAGTTTCTGGTCTTCATCTGGTGACCACAATCCCTTCTTGTGCTTTTGCTTAGGCTTTTCTGAATTAGCTTTGCACCTCCTCATAATGATTAATTGAATCTCCCTCAGACAAATAACGACTTTTAGTCACCAGCTAAGCGAAGCCTTTGAAGGGGAGGGTTAGATGACTAGGCTACTACCAATTTATATAAAGACGAGGATTTGGTAAACATTTTTAATAAAAAAAACCTATAATTGCCTCAACTACTTCCCCTCTATTTTATTATTTTTTGGAGAAGAAATTAAACTGTTTATACTCACGATTACCGGTTATTGGATTGACTTTTTAAATTTTAATTCCTTTCGGTAAAACTTTTGAATTTTCATTAACAAACATATAATACCAAGCTGATTTAAATAATGATTTCCTAATGGACTATACTTTAATTGTACATCTTTTAATACATTTTCTTTACCATACTTTTTTTTTAATAATTTTATTAATAAATTTTGATTAAGGACATCTCATAATATATTTTTTTGCAATATTCTTTTGTAATAATTCTATTGATAAATCTTGTATAATGAAAGATAAATAATAAACTTTAAAAGATGAACTGTAAGTTAATATTGATATTATTGGCCAATTACCTAATACATCTTCTAGTTAGTACACTCTTCTGATCTATAATTTTATTAATATAAATATTATAGAATAGAAGATAAACCCTAAATTGTAAAGGATAAACTCGAAGGGAAAAGTTACTACTGAAGACAGTATACCAGAGCTAGAGTGTATCACACGATCCTAAGTGCGATATTATTGTTGTTATTTTAAGACTGTTAAGGAAGATTAAAGAAAATAATTAAATTATCTTGATCGAAATAAAAATATATACTCTCCTGATCAGAAATGTAAGAGATTTTGGACTTATACATAAGAATTAAGAGCATTGAATACAAGACAAGTTTTGAAACAAAATACCCTTTACACTTTTAATAAATAAGGAGAGAGATAGATAAAAAGGAGTGGAATAAATAATAAAGATATAGGTAAAGACGAAAAAATACAATAAACACTCATTTAAATGTAAAAACTTGTATTCTTATTGAATTTTTTTCACCTTTACTGGCCTATCTCTTTATTATTTATTTCACTCTTCTTAAATATGTATTTCTCTTCTTATTTATTAAGGGTATGAAGAGTATTTTGATTAAAAATTATCTCGTTTCAATAACTTTAATTTTTGTGTATAAGTTTAAAAAAACTTATATTTATGATTGGAGATAATATTTATTTGGGTTGTACACATCATCATAATAATAATATAATATTGAAGATAAATTTGAAAAATGTATTCAATATTCTTTTAATTTGTGAAGTGATAGATAAATTAAAAAAATTTAAAAAATGTATGCCAAAACAAAACAATTAATTCAAAAGATAAATAGTAGTAGGACACGTGCATCCTCTTGATTGGGGATTATAGGGGTCAAAATGAACCAAAAGAACGAATTAGGACATAGGAAAAAAAAGGAAGAGACAAATTAAGGAGGATTATTTCCCTGTAGAGTACAAATCCTCCAGAGTATGAGTCATTAAGCAGGCTTAAACCTACTTGACAGACACCAATAACGGTTTCCGGACCCATAAAAAACCCCGACTTGCCTCTTTTCTTAATCCAATTTTTATCACCCAAACATAACTTGTTATTTATTTATTTATTTATTTTTGAATACCCAAACACTACTATTGGAAAACCATTTTAACTAATCATATTCATAATCACTAATCATTATTGTAATTGTCACTGCACAGTCACTCTCGCGGAGTCCTTGACCAGCTTAATTACCATTGTATACAATAACAATCAGTTTTTTCCCTTAATAAAAGGAAGTTGATAGGGAGGATAACTACCCTATATTCGGTTCTCGTTCTCGTATTCATTAACGAACATATCAGACTAACTGAACAAACAACATAAATATTGACTCCGTCAGAATAGCATCACCAACAAAACATGCAGCAACAATTAAGATTTGAACTCATGACATCGATTTTACCAAATTATTTGGAAGCAAGCTTGAAACAACTTGATCACCACCTTGGTGTGGTACGAAGAAGCAACTATTAAGTTGGGGGCAAGAAGCATCAAATTACAATTTCATAAAGATGTACTCGGCTTAAAATCAATTTTGATACCACTTGTTGAAAATCGATAATAGAAAGTACATACAAAATATAAAGAAGAAAGATAAAAATATAATAGTACAAAGAATTTAACGCAATTCAATCTTTTAACATAAATTTACATATATAATTGGTTTTTTTTCCAGCTTCAACCACTTTTTTTAAAAAAATTCACTAAACATGCCAAAATTTTTTTATCCCTAATGGGCCATAACGCACATGCGGTGTGCGTTATCCTCAATGATAATACACATAGCGTGCGCCTTATCTGTAATCAACAATTAAATCTCCAGATTAATCTTATTTAGTGACGTGACAATGATGTGGCGGCGCAGGGTGTTGAGGTGGATAATAACACACACGGAGTGTGCGTTATCATCACCAGTAACGTACACTCTAAATGCGTTATTGTGGCAGATAACGCACACGCTGTGTGCATTATCATCGTATCAAAAACCACACCTAGCCGCCGCTGCAACGTCCCTCTCCATTTTTTTTTTCTTTCTCACCACCATTGCTGCTATTTTTTTCTCCATCCTCCGTGCACCGCTACTTTCCTTTTCTTCTCCCCCTCCTTCCCTCCTCTTGTTCTCTTCCTCTTCTTCTCTTTCTCTTTCTGAAATTATTCTCAATTTTTTCTTCTTCTCCTTCGTTTGATTTCTTAAATTTCAGTTTGGGTCGTCAGCACTTTCCTTAGAGTATGAAGGTTTTAGTGTTTTGGTGTGGCAAATGGTAGTGAAAGCTCCACTGAATAACGTTGATTTCAATTCATTCAGATTTTTGGTAAATTTTTTATTGTCTATAATTGTTTTAAATTTTTTGTACACTACGTGTTAATTTTTGTTATTGCTTTTTACTTTGGTTTGTGAATTATTTTTTTGAATTTTATTTGGATTATTTCTCAATTTTTTGTAATTTATTTTTCTAGTTTTGGGTTTTATGATTATGTTCAAACTTGTTGTTATTGATAAATTTGTGCATGTTTGATTATTTTATTAATCTATTTGTGTTTTCTATTAGAAATGTGATTTGATGAAATAGGTGATTTGATATAAGTTATAAAGTTTATTTTGTTTTTGTCATAAATCAGATTGTTCATTTTTTCTGAAATTTTTTAGCATGTTTATATTGTTCTATTAATTTTATATAATTTTATATTGATAGTATTTATATAATTTTATGTTATTAGCATTTAAATTTGTTTTGATGTTTTTTTTTTACAAAGAAAAGAGAATATAATCTTCTCTAAACCCTAACTTTGAAACCTAAATCCTAAAACCCTAACCCCTAAACCCTTGAAATCCTAAACCCTGAACCATAAACCTTTGAAATCCTAAACCGTGAACCCTAAACCCTTGAAATCTTAAACCGTGAACCATAAACCCTAACCTTTATCTATTAAACACTAAACCTTAGAACCCTAAAACCTTAAAATTTTTTAGCCTAAACCCTAAAATCCTAAATTTATAAAGTGTATAACCCTAAATCGGAAAACCCTAAAACCCTAACATGGAAAATCTAAAACCCTAAACTCTAAACCCTAAAATCCTAAAACCTTAAAACCTTAAAATCCTAAACTGTGAACCCTAAACCCCAACCTTTATCTAACCCAAAAACCCTAAACTTTTTTAGCCAAAATCCTAAAACCCTAACAATGAAACCCTAAAACCCTAAACCCATAAACGATAAACCTTAGAAAGTTTGTAATAATACTTTACTCAAAATTTTATTCTTTAAATTCTAAACCCATAAACATTTAAATATAGAAAGTGTATAACTGAAAACCCTGAAACCCTAAAACTGTAACATTGAACCTTAAAACCCTAAACCTTACACCTTAAAGAGTGTGTAATAATACTTTACTGTAAATATTCTACTTTTAATTACAAATTCGTATTGATAAATTTAGAAAGTGTATAATACTGTACATAATATTGTATGATTATTATTTAAATATTTTAATTTACTGAACAGTTTGTATGGCTATTCTATTTTAACCGTGGTCTAGTTCCATCTAACTTGTGGCAGACAGAGGTGCCACTCATATGTTATGAGATAGTGGAGTATCACCATCTCGGGCGCGTGATGCCACAGTTTGGATGCGATCAGCCTATACCGGCTCTCTGTGATACTCGGCTTGATCTACATCGTCTACAACTCAGAGGAAATGATCACACATATTGGGCGATGCAGCCTGCTAGTCATGTGGAGGTCTGGCATCAATAGAGATAGCATATTAGGGATGACCTTGTTTTGCCTGTTGAGGATCTATCATCACCACGCGATAATTACATTAGATGGTTTTTGGGATATCACGCGAGTCTACATCGGAAATCCAGCACGCCGTGATACTCGGACTAATGGATACCAGCCTACTGAGATCGATAGACCGATGATGGTAACAAAATGTTTATTTGTTTTTTACGCATTTTATTTCCGAATACGATTCTTTTCTAACTATTTTTTTTAAACATCCATGCTGTAGGAGGTAGATGACATGACTACTAGGGTATTGGAGGGACCACCATCATCTCCAACACAGTTAGCTAGTGTCATGAGAAAAGTCGAGACCATCATCAGTAGGTGAATGGTTTTTATTGGTGGTACCTTAGGTTGCACTCCCTCTCAGCATGATATTTAGCAGACATTTCCAGAGCAGCAATGGCGTCGTCGTCCTTGGGAGCCTGAACCGGAGCGTGGTGTTCGTGGAGTTAAGAGGGGCAATAGTAGATAGTCTGGTGGCGGGCCCCTAGAGGACGCACTCCTACTGCTCCATATTTGGGGGAACGAGGACATGCTGACCCCAGACATGGGGAGAGATAGGTGGAGGATCTAGAGGAAGGGGACGTGGAGATCCAGGGTCTGATGTTCCAGGTGACCCGTTTGACAGCACAGACCTAGATGTTCCAACTTTCAGTTTGGGTTTGACGCCACCTGCTCAGTCACATCCTAGTGGATCAGGCACATCATATTTCCCACCTCCGAGTATATTTGGTACATCATATGCGCCTCTACCTGCGGGTGCAATGGGGTTTAGATTTGGTGCACCTCTACCTCCGGGTACAGTAGGTTCATCTGTATCGCGTACGCCTATATCTCGTGCATCTTCTACTGATCCAGATAAGGAAGTTGATGAGCCAACGGATGACGTTACACCCGCGCAAAAACTTAGGTTTGGACATCGTGTTGGTAAAAAGAGTACTAGATTTACTCCATCTAATTGGCACTAGGATTTAGGGTTTATGATTTATTTTTTTCATATTATGATGTAAATTATTTTTTTATATTATGATGTAAATAATTTTTTTATATTCTATTATAAATTATTTCTTTATAATATGATGTAAATTTTTAATTCTTTTTGTAAATTTTACTATAATAATTTATATTCGATTTAAATAAAAGATTTATAAAAAAAATACTTAGAAGAAACTCAAAGAAGAAATAACATTAATAGAAACCCTAAAATATTACAACACTTTGAAAAAAAGAAACGTATACAGTGCTTGAACTAGGGTTATTATAATTTTTTTCTATTATGCCCGGGCATTCGACATCTGCTATATCTTAAGGGAGAATCTGAACTTCAATAATCCATTTCCCTCGAAACCTTGTACCCTATTTTCTACTCTGTTGATCGTTCATGTTTGGAGGATAGAATGTTAAATTATAAGGAGCATCTCTCCAAAAGTCCTCATACCCAACCGGATAAAAATTGGATTGATATGTTCTTCTGTAAGTTTCCCATGAATATATATCCGGCACATAAGCATCTGGTCTTGTACTATTTTCTCTACAGACTGCAAGAGCATGAGAACAAGACAGTGTATATTCTCACCATTTGCCATAATAGCATGATTTTTTAATTTATTTTCAAAGTATAAACATTGTTGCTGGTACCATCAAGGCGTATCGAAAATTTGACCATGTAAATTCCTTCTCGTGGATTGTACGTTGTAACTGTGTGGTATATTGATTTTAATTCAATCCGAAGGAACTTGTCAAAAACTCTTGTTGGAAACGGATGCACATAGTTTTGAGCTTCTTCAAGATGTTGTTGAAGTACTTAACAATTTTATTGAATATTAATTCAACTAAAGCTTTTAAAGATAACACCCTAGCGTTTTTTTTTAGCACACTTTAAGTGCTTTTGAAAAGTTAGTTGTCATCATTCCATGCCTGTGCCCACTATCATGCAACAGTGACTATTTCTCCAATTTTATCTTTGCTAAATAAATGTAAGCGTCAACATTTCTTTTTTGGATTTCACTCATCACACGGTCAAATTTCCACTGCTTATCTTCCTTTCTAGCCTGCCACATTAAGCTTTTTAATTCACTGTTCTTGAAGATCTTGGTAAAATTTTCCTAAATGTGGTGTAGATAATACCTATGAACTGCAATTGGAGGTCACCACAAAGCTTGATTTTGGTAGCAGATAAAATCCCTTTGTGGCGATCGAAAATAAGACAGACATGCTGATCCTTGACAACATGTTCCCCTAGAAGTTTTAGGAGCCAATTCTAACTTTTGGACGATATTTTATCAACGATTGCAAATGCAAGTGGGAACAAATGGTTATTCGCATCCCATATACTTGCAATTAATAGTACACCCTTATATGGTCCCCGAAGATGAGTTGTGGATACACCCTTATATGGTCCCCGAAGATGAGTGGCATCCACAGAAATCACCGGCCGACAGTGTTGAAATCCATTTATACAAGGCGAGAGACACCAAAAAAGAAATTTGAAAACATAGTCTGGGGGACTGCTCGTTCTGTGATTCAAGAACTCGTACACAATTCCTGGGTTCAAATCTTTGATTTCCTAGAGATATTTGGGCATAACTGAAAAGATTGTCTCCTAATTGCCGAACACTCTCTCTATTGTAAATTTCCGAGCATACCATGCCCTCTTGTACGTACAACTCGTCTGAAGTATTACTTGCACTTCTTGGATGATATTAGAGACAGGTATCTCAGGATCGTTGGTAACAAGATGTGATATTATTTTTAAAACAAATTTTGAAGTCATATTTTGGTGCTTGTTTTGATGAACCTATACAGGACGTGTTTTCCTTGGTCTAGTTATTTCCCAACGATCATGAGCTGCTTTCTTCTTTATTCGGGTATACTATGCACGATAATTAGAGTCATTGTAATGATAATATTTCGCCGTCCATTAATTGCTCTTACTTTTTACAACTCTATACTCTTATCATGTCCAAATAGACCATTTCTGAACTGCATTAATTGCTTAGATTTTGTCAACAATTCTTATGCCTAATTGAATATCAGTCATTGTACCATTCTAATCCAGCAATCTAATAGTACCTGATTCGATCAGGTCATCTATCTGCTCCCTCGAGCCCATATTTAGAAATGCTCTAGACAGTGTATAATTATAGGGAGCGTTACTGAGCCATTGACTACTCTGCCATTGATTCACTGTAGTTGAAGATAGAGGTTTTATGGGAGTGCTAATGTCATCTTCTTCATCATTATCATCATTGTTGTCATCAGATTTACTTGATACGATACAATCTTCATCAGTGTCGTCATTGTCATCATCATCTTTCTCTACTAATGGGTACAACATTGACGGTTCATCGGAAACAATTTATGTTATTGCCGTAACATGTTGCGGAATGTCTGGATGATCCTTTTCAGTTGATACATTTGTCTGCTGGACTTCTGAAAATGTCTGTGATTGGATCGGTTCGAATTCAACTAGTACGTGAATCCCTCCTTTTGATACATTAGGGTTTACAGTCCATAGGCAACACATGTCATCATCGTTGTTCATGTTGTACAAAGTAAAATTAAACACTTGATACTCTTCATAGAATGAAGGCACCCTCATTATCATTCAAACGTGCTAAAGATTTGGATCCATTTCTCCATGCTTCAATATTTTTCTAACAAGTTCATCATGTGTTACCATTCGGGTACAAGTCCAAGTTTTCTTTGCTGCTCCAGTGAAATAAAGACCATACACATCTCTTGCATGCTCCAAATCCCAAAATAATACAACTCTAATAGGGTGAGTTGCATCCATGTTCATTGTTTGTA
The DNA here is from genome assembly GCA_028651295.1 of Catharanthus roseus. NCBI lineage: Eukaryota > Viridiplantae > Streptophyta > Magnoliopsida > Gentianales > Apocynaceae > Catharanthus > Catharanthus roseus. Next base: position 2,352,602 of record JAPQWS010000116.1, read on the forward strand.
AGAAGTGTGAAGGAAAGGGTAACAAAGTTTCGAAAATAGAATATGAAGAAAATATTGTGAAAGTTGTTGTGTGATCTCCAAATTTGGGTTAGGAGTCCGTATATATAGGGTTTTAGGCACCTTTCAAAACCGGTTAAATTATTTTGATTTGTCCAATGATCACATGGGGTTGTCGGAAATAATTCAAAACTGCCAAAATTATTTCCAACTTGTCAAATCTTCACATGGGCATGTGGGAAATAAGACAAAATAGTTATCAAATTATTTCCAACTTGTCAAATCTTCACATGGGTATGTTGGAAATAAGACAAAAAAGTTGTCAAATTATTTCTGACTTGTCAAATTGGCAGAGCCGCGTAAGGAGAAGAGGAGCAAATAAGATAATTGTTATTGATAACAAACATAAGGGGTGCGTTACAATATGAAGGAGCAATGATTATTGTGGTTTTGATAACGCACACGTAATGTACATTATGATTGAAGATAACACACATAGCGTGTGCGTTATCAGCCACCTAAGCCGTTCCCTGTCACATCCGTTACCACATAATTAGTTAAGATTAATCTTTGGATTTAATTACTTATTAGTGATAACGCAAACAGCATGTGCACTATCACACACACTGTGTGTTATAGCCTTATGAAGAATTAAAAAAAATTTATGGCCACTTTAGTGATTATTTTTCAAAATATGGCCAATCATATCAAATAACCTATGTAATTCAGAAGGATAAACCTCTATTATATAATTTGTTTAACCTTGAACTATTACTTTTTTATTCAATTTAAACCAAGTTTTATTAATTTAGGAGCCAAACTAACAAAATATATACTTTAAAAATTTTTGTTTGGGGAGGGAAACCCCTTTAGCCCTAACTAAGATCCTTCCCCATCCGCAATATGTTATGTAACTTATCGTCCGAGTATGACATCCCACAAATATATAAGATGTTCTTTTCTTATATTGATATATAGGTGTTTAATTCATTAAAAAAACTTCTAATTCCAAAAATATAGAGTTAATGACAAGTAAGTACCCTTAAGTTCGAGAAATCGTTAATTAAGGGACTGTTCTTTTCAAATTGTTTAGGGTAATCTATAATTTTTAAGGCTCTTGATTGAATTTTCCTATCAAATTTACCTCCAATTTTTTAAATTCTCTTTAAATTTCCCGATATATTTTACCCACCAATTTTTTTCATCTTTCTTAATATATTTTACATAAACTCCACCCATATATTTTTAAATCATTTTATTAAATGGCTGACTGTTAATGTGGTTGCTTAAAAACCACTTTTAACTATTTAATTATTTTTCTTAAAAAACTGTTCATTTATTTTTTCTACCTTCATTTTCATTTCTTGTTGTCATCGTCAATTAACATTTTTTCCAATTTGCCACTAGTTCTTCTCTATTTTTTTGTACTATAGCCTTCTTTTTGCTTAAATTGAAATAACAAGAAAGGAGGATGTAGGATGGAAGGGAGGAGATCAAGATTTAAGAGATTAGTAGAGACATGATAAAAATGAGAGGATGCAACTGTGATGGACGATGATGGAAAGAAGGCAGTTCGATCACACAACTCTAGTGTATCTATATAAATAAAATGATATAAAACTATATGTATTGAGTTGATGATATAAACATATATTGGTTGAGTTGGTGTAAAATATAATGCAGAAAAATGAAAAAATTGAAATTTGAAATAAATTAAGAAATTTAAAAAGATTAAGAAAAATTGGTGGTAAACTTGATATGAAAATTAAATTATGAGTTTTGAAAATTATACATTTGCCTCAAATTGTCCCTCAATTGACAATTGAAAAAGAACGTCTTTTAATTAAGAATTTCTCAAACTTAAAGGTATTTATTTGTCATTAACCCAAAAATACATGGAGAAGATTCTAATTTTAAAGAATTTAAGAAATATAATCCTAACAAATATTTTCTAAAAATTATTGTTGAAATAAATATATGGTATTAATAATAAATAATTTACCATTCACATTTGGTGCGAGTCAATATTATTTATGAACCAAATTACAACATGTATTTGTTTAAGATTAGCAAGAACATTAATAGTGTCATTAGTTTTATTAAATTTAACCATTATAATTATGATTTACTTAAAAAAAAAAATTTCAGCATCTGGTGTGGTAATATTCTTTAATTTTTTCTGAGGCAAGGAAATGACGGAGGTTGGCTTACGCATGAAGAAGAAGATTAATCAAACGGCGACCTACATGCAAGTTGTCAGATTTACGGAGACAATAATTGACTGTTCATGATCATGCACGAACGTCAGTAACTAATTTCTTTTCAGGTACTACTACTACTAGTAATGTTGTAAAATTCATTCTTCGCTAATCTTCTCTTCAAATTTACTGAGTTCATCAATTGAGAGAGAGAGAGAGAGAGAGAGAGAGAGAGAGAGAGAGAGAGAGAGAGAGAGAGAGAGAGAGAGAGCCCGTTCTCCTTTCTCTATGCATTGACCTATAATAAAAAGCAATCACCAGTTCTTCCATATATTATTATTTTCTTTAAAAAATTGCAATAATTATTTCTGGATGAGTTTTAAAATGTTTTATTAATTTAAATATTATAATTAAAATTGTAGCATATATATGATTCTCCTATGATAAAAAACTTGAACTTGAAGAAATCAAACATATATATATATATATATACACACACTTTCGCGCGGATCATTTCATTAATCTAACAGCAAAATCCTCACAACTTCCACGCTAGTCTTCATAACCTGACATTCATTTGTGACCAAATCTTCTCGGTTATATGACTAAAATTTCAATTTAGACAATTTCAGACTATATATTTATTTAAATTAATTATATATAAAAACAAAACAATTTCATACATTTTATGTCATAACAAGTAATATGTTCGTGGTCTGATGTATTTATATGTTATTATGCGTCTAACATGTATAGTATTTTTGAAATATCTATTTTAACATTTGTGAAAATAATTGTCAAATAATAGATCACCATGACACTCTCGGAATCGGTGAAGTTGCATGCCAAACATATACTAGTAATTGATAATCATCAATCATGAAAACACATAATTGAATGGAGTATTACTAGTTAATTATCATCAATCTTTAATTACTGTCAAAATAGGACTCACTCTTTTTACCAGGAAAAAGAATTGACCGGATAAAATTGCAAATCATTTTATTTAACTAGATGTTTGAACACAGTTTATTTTATTTCAACACCCCAATTCAATGCCAGATTGAAAATCAACAAGAAGTTCATATAAGTAATAGTTGGTGAGATTAATTTTATCAAAAAATAAAAAGAAAAACAAAATATTCCGCGTGATAAACGCTCAGCCAGTGAGAAAAAAACGCATAAAATGGAAATTCTAAGCCCAACCAATTGATTTGATGTCAACTCAAAATTCTTAATTGCTTATGGAATATAAATACCCATGAAGAATAAACATACATAGCTAGGATACTTAGTTTTATTAAAATTATTAAAAGAATTGCAAATGCGGACTTATTTAGGAACTATCTCTTGAAACAAAAGCAAAGTTGTCTCAGATTAATGGACGCAAAGAGCCCAAATCTTTTTCTATCTTCATTGCAAACCAAACCCCCAAACCCCCCTCCCAAAAAAAAAAAACATTTTCTATCCACCGCGTGCTTTGTAGACCATTGTACATTTGACCATGTATTGCATATCCTTGGGTTCTAATTTTATTTATTTATTTTTTTTTTTTGAGGGAATCATATTCTTGGGTTCTATCTAGTGTTGTATTCCCTGCCAACTGGTGATTTAATTAAGCCATTTATTCGACAAAATCAAAGATGTAATTTATCAATTGACGTATAGCAGAAGTTGTATGAGGTAACAACTTTTTCATTCAAATTAATAGTTTCGAATTAAAATTACTAAAAATATTGAAACATTATTGATTACAAAAATATTGAAACATTATGGCATAATGCAAGTACACACATTTAAACACAACAAATAGAGTATTTTGTTGTTCCTAAATTGTTTATTATCTAAAATTGGTCACCAATCAAGCTCAAATGATAAAATTATCATTCCATTCATTGGACATACAAGTGGTTGATTTGATGCTGTTCGAATAAAAGTTGGAACATTCTGATATAATCTATGCAAGTTTAATTCAGAGTAAGATGATATTATTATGTCATATTAAACAATTAAATTAAGACGTCCAATACGAAGCTTTTTGTTTTTTGTTTTTATCAGAACTCCCAATATGAAGTTAAAACAGAAAAATGTGGATGGGAATTTATGGTGAAATAACATGTGTATATGAGAATTTATGGTCGATCCAGAAGCTAAAGGAGACTAATGTGCTTTTTTTGTTTTGGTTTGGTGAGGTTATACTAGCCTTGCCCAAAAGCTCTATTTTAAAAAGAAAATAAGACTTTTTGTGTTTAAAAAAAGTGTTCTTTTAAACTTTGACATAATTATTAAAACTTTTAAAAATAAAAAAATATTTTACTTATATATCTCTCATAATGTAGAGAGAAATATAAAGGAGCATGAATTGAAGAAATAAATAAAGAGAGAAGGATAAAATAAATGCTTGTTGAGAGTCGTAAAAAGTCACTCATTATAAAAAGATACTTATTCTTTTAATACTTATAAAAAGTCACTCATTTTAAAAGTTAAACAAAATTTAACTTTTAAAAAGATACTTATTCTAAAAAAAAAACTTATTTTAAAATAGAGAAAGTAGTAATTACTAATTAGCAAGCTTTTTCTTTTTTTTTTTTTTAAACCATAGCTGTTATAACGCTGAATAGTGCAACAAGAACCAAAGACTCCTTTCTCAAAAAATAAAAAATAATAATAAGATTCTAGTTAAAATTAAAGAGCATATAATAGCAAGTATGCAAGCTTTTTCGTTAAGATATTTAAAGAGAAAACTGCAAAATTATATTCTTAGGTAAACGAGAAGAAATCTTTTTGGAAACTAATTGAGAGGGTAGGTGAACATTTTAATTCAAACATATTAATTTGTTGCTATTTCAAAAGGGAATATGACCAAATGAATTAATCAAAATCTAATGAGTTTGCTATTTGGACAAGCAAATCCTTAGCAGGTAGCGCAATGAAGACAATATTCTCTATGTACGAGGATTGCTTTGGACAAATTATAAATTTTGATAAGTTCAGTGTATTTTTTAGCAAAGATTTCCCTGTTACTTTACAACAAGATATTTGTTCTTTGTTCCAAATCCCTGAAGGAAGCAGAAGCAACAAATATCTTGGACTCCCCTTTATGATAGGAAGATAAAAAAAAAAGGAGATTTTTTGGCTATCTTCATGATAGAGTACGGAAGAAACTGAATAGCTGAAAAGAAAAGCCTCTATCGCAGGCTACAAAAGAAGTCCTTATAAAATCAGTTATTCAAGCTATTCCTACCTATGCCATGTCAGTTTTTCTTCTACCTCTGTCAACCAAAGAAATTAAGAGGATTAGGGTTCCGGGACCTGGAATCATTTAACATGGCTTTACTCTGCAAGCAAGGTTAGAGAATCCTCAAGAACCCTTTATCTTTATTCTCAAAAGTCTTACAAGCTAAGTATTTTCCTCTAGACAATTTTTCAACAGGTACTCTAGGGCGCTGTCCTTCTTATGTATGGAGAAGTATTCTCACTGCCTGAGGTCACCTTCTGAAGAGGATAAAGTGGCAAATTGGAAATGGACGCTCGGTCAGAATCTGGGAGGATAAGTGGCTCACTACGCTACATTCTTTTAAGCTATCCACCCAGATTCATATGTCTGCTTTTGAGTGTAACTTGAAAGTCTCTGGCCTTATTGATTTTGAGCAGCGGTCTTAGAAATAGGACCTCTTCCGACACTACTTCAACCCCTATGAAGTTGAAGAAATCCCCAAAGGGCCTTTATGTGATGATTGGCCTAGGAATGAACAAATATGGACCTATGATAAGTTGGGACAGTTCTCTGTCTACTCGGCTTATCGGCTAATTTTTCAAGCCAAGAACAATCCTACGGGACAGAGAAGCTCCTCAACTTCTACCTCGCATTTCTGGACTCATTTGTGGGGACTACATACGCTCCAAAAATGAAAGTATTTCTTTGGAGATAGTATAATAACATTCTTCCCACACATAAAAATTTACCACGGAGGATCACTTCGATTTCGCCATATTGTGCCCATATGTCCAAGAAATGAAGAGGATATTCTATACACTTTTTTCTGATGCCAGATTGCAACATAAGCGTGGTTGCACTCGGACTTCTTACACTTGGATATTCCTAAGTCCTAAGTCCCATTACTCATTAAGCTATTCTCAAGCAAATGATTAGCTAGCCAGCTTATGATAGTGCTCAATTTGCGTACTTTTTATAGTATATTTGGAATAGTAGAAGTAATATACTTTTCTAGAATATACCTCTAGATCACTCAAAAATTATTTTGCAAGCAACAGGTTTCTGGGAAGAATACCCAAGAGTGCACTGCATAGAGTCCGATATGGCTTGGCCCATTCCCCCACTCCCAGAGTGCCGGTCAGCCCGAGTGGCCTAACAGGAGAAATATCATGCAAAGGCAAAGGAATCTAACAGCAACCGCAGGAAATACCAATGTCTGCAGGACATACCAGACCTAATAGGCGACAACTTGTCGTGTCAGCATAGGAGGATAGCCACTGGAGACCGCCAGACACGGATCGATTTAAGCTAAATGTTGATGCCACTTGGACAGCTGATGACACAAGTGTTGGGGATCTAATAAGTGATCACCTCGGAAGGATGTGGTTCTCATTCACCATTGCTTAGCAAACTCACACTCCCCTGAGCACACGGAGACGGTCGCTATCCATGAGGGTCTTCACATGGCTAAAAGATTTGGCTACACTAATTACACTCTTGAGAGTGACTGCAAAAGTGTTATTGATCAGCTTCGAGCCCTAACGGGCTTCCTTAGTACTCTAGGGCATATTCGTCAGCAAATTATTTCTCTTGTTGATAGGCAGTCTGTTGTTTTATCTTTTGCTTACCATGATGTTAATATCTCCACTCATTTATTGGCTGCTCAGACAGTTTCTACCTGCCCCTCCCATGTTTGGATTGAGATGGTTCCCTCTTTTAGCTCCACTGTTGTTCAAGCATATCTAATATGGTTCTTTTTTCTGTAAAAAAATCTAATGAGTTTATTCTTACTTCAGAAACAAGAAAAGCAACCCCAACAACTCCAACTATAAGCTTGTATTGTTAACAGCTGAATCGCCTTTAACATTATTTATAAGATTTTTTTTATAATATTTTTTCTTTTAAGATTTATTTTTTCCTTAAACTTTATGTATTTTTTGGTTGATTTTATTGTAAAAGATTTGAAACGGCTAAATACTAAAATACTCTAATAATTGTATAGATTTAACATGCCTTCGTGCAAATTATTTCTTTTTTCAGAAATGAACATATACATAGTTATCTTTTCATTCTTCTTTTATATTAAAAATAAAATTTTCCTTTCTTGAAAATGAATATATATTTCAAATAACAAACTTTACTCAATCAAATAATTTATAGCACAAAGATAGATCGAAACACTCCTTAAACTCATTTCAGAAAGGTCGTAAGTGGAACTATACATCCCCCTAATGTTTCAAAAAGAGAAACCACTAGATTAGTTCATTAAGACAATCCACGAAGAAGACTTGCGCTCTATTAGATTGGCGCTGAACATCTTTGCATTGGAAGTAAAGTAGGGAAAGTATATTTGGATATTATGGTCGACATATCTCTAACCCTTTAAGGGCGGTGGATTTATTGCTGACCTAAAAGTAAATCACAACCGTCCCTTCCACAAAATTGAAAATCTACTTTACTCTTTTTTACTTTCGGCATATACTCCGCTTCTCTCTCTACCATAGCTACTTCCATCAGTCATCTCTCTCTATCTCTGTTCCCTCTTTCATTTACTCTTTGTACGGTTCATTGAGTATCGAGCAACGACATTGAAGGTGTTCCATCTGTAAATACATTGTCGGGTGAATATTCATTATACGCATTGCAGACTCGCCGACATCCCTCTGTTCTTGAAGGGGCTTTGGCCGGTCATTCTCGAAGTTGGCACGCCAAAGATCTTGAATTGCAGGTACACAATTAAGAATTTTTTCAAATTATAAAGTTTTACAAAAGAAATCTAATTGTATTATTCTAGAATGTGATTTAATTTCATCTATTTTTATTTAATTTGAATACTAGTTTCTTTAACACTCCACTTATGTAAACCGTAATTGAGTGCCTATGTTGATATTTCATCAATCCATTTTCTTGTTTTCCTTTATTCCTATGATTAGGATGTAAATGTGCAGCATTTATTGTTTTGTTGAATTTTAATGAATGTGGTACTTTGCATATTTTAACCACATATCTGCCCTTTAATTAATGTCATTATGACACTTGTCCATCCCTTTTGTTTATGGAGCTCATCTGCTCCACTTTCGGTGTGAATATAAGTATTATTCATGTATATATGTTTACATTTTATTTCACACAACTTAATGTAGAGGCCCATAAATCTAATATGAATAGGCATCCTGGCGGTAGAAAAATCCACTCCAACTTTTTATGAAGAAGTAACTGTAATGTGTAGTTGGTAACCAAGTTTATTCTCTTGATATGTTTTCTAACTTCTCAGCCTTGTTCGCAGAACCCTCTCCCCCTCCCTAATAAACAAATTCCTGTAGTCGACGATTTTCTATCACGATTAATTCAAATAACCTCCAAATATCTAAATGCATGACCCGCAAGCGCACAGTATTCGTTATGTTCTATCTTTTTATACTACCAATTATGTGTTTACCGTTATTTAATACCATACTACGTGTTCCCGTAAATTTGATATTTAATGTACCTGTAAAATGAATTCATTAGATGGCTAGTACTAGTCGATGTACTGTCTATGAAGATAAGGCGGATTAGCCTTTTGATGTCTAAAGTAGGTTCGTTACAATACTGTGTCAATGGAAACAATATCTAGGTCATTGGATAGTATTAGGTTGGAGACTGATTCATGGAAAAAGATTGTGTCGAAATGGAATGCAATGAATAGTTGTAATAATATTGCGAAAAGTTTTTTGGACTTAGAGAGATTGTTGATAATGCATAAGATTAGAATGCATCCAAAGTTCAGAGTTTTCTTGGTCAAGCATGAATAGGAACATTGAAGCAAGCAAAGAATAGTGGGAAAACATTCACCCGGTACACTTTTCATAATCATTATAATCCTTCATTCCTTTCTTGCTTGACACTTCATTATTACATTCATACTTCAACTAGAAATAGTACTTAGTGTTCATTGTATTTTTTCAGACAGTTCATGATGCCCGAAAAGTTCGCCGAGCTTTCATGCCTAATTTTGATCAATAAATGTATTTGTTCCTTGACTCTGGAGCTTAGGGATGGCATATATGTTTAGCAATTGAGAAACCTCCTACTGATGAAGTGGAGCGACAACAAATGGACGATGAATGGTGTCAGACAGCTTGTGCACCTTATCCAGATATATTAAAAAATATGGAGGCTGGTGCAAGGTCTTGATTCTTCCTGTTAGAAAAGGAAGTCTAGTGAACCCAGACCATCCTAGCAGACAGATGCAAAATTCGAGACGGTGATCAAGATCCATATGATGGAGTCTCATGAAATTGTTGTAAATGCTTGGGTTGACTTGAATAGAGAATGTTTGACCTATCTCCAAAACAACAAATTAGGCCAAAATGATCCCTATAGCTTTGCTAATAGTGTGAAATATTCTTGAAGATGAATTTGACGTGGTCACTTCTAAATAACAAAGGAGGTCCATAGCTGCAAGGTTATTTATTAATCAGAAAATTCGCGAGTTATAGGTGCAATGGACTTTTGATGATAGGAAGTGACTAGTGGAGACTCATTTCATTACCTTTAAAAATATTTAAACTTATGGCATGTTTAAAATTGACTACTGAACTTATAAGATGTTTCACTACTTTAACTTTGAACTACTTCATTTTATATATCGCTTGTGGTTTGTTTTAAATTTATGGGATTGATTTCTAATCTACTTCTCACTATAGTAATTCCGATTCTAAAAAGTTAACATATGCATAATGAATTGTACTTTTGTTTCTTTTCCATTTAATTCTTGTCATTTATGCATGATTTGAATACAATTTCAATCACTGCTGCTTCACATGTGTTGAACAACTTATTTAAATGCATTATTCTAATTACTACATGATTTTACAGATATATATGGGTTCACTGCAATTTATGAAATTAGTAATTATTCTTCAGCAAAAGTCAATACACCCAATTGATGATGAAAATTATTTGTTGACTGGTGATGAAGAACGAGGAAGATAAGGTTGAGTTTATTCGTCTTGCAGCATTGATGGAATTCCTGTTTCTCCCTCCGATGAAGGTGTCTAACAGGACATCTATTCTGCGTGGGCGTATGTGGGTTACTGAAATGCTTGAAGGATACCCATTAAGTATATGGGAAAACTTGTGTATTCGAAAGGGCCCTTTCAAGGATTTGTGCAATATAAAAGTACTTAGAGGTTTATGGGAGGATAAACCTCAGAAGCGTGTTGATGTTGCCGAAAGCCTTGCGATTTTCCTTTTTGCTTTCTGTGGAAGTAACAACCATCCACAAATTGCAGAGAAATTTCAGCATTCGACTGAGACTATATGTAAACACATTCTAAAGATATTTCGTATACTTTGTGAACTTTTCTCATATTATATATGTCCCCGAGACTGGAAAACTATACACCCTAAGATCTATAATAATCCCAATAGATATCTATTCTTTCAGGTAAGTTTCATTCTTGAACTAAGGCTTCGGTCCACTAGTGAAATTGCAGCCTTTGTCACATCTTAACATAGTCTCCTGTTATGTGTAGGGTATGGTTGGTGCAATCGACAACACATGTCTGCTGGGGCAATCAATGGTGTTCTTGAGAAGTACAATTGTAGGAAGAATACAATCATGCAAAAATATAATGGCTGCAGTTGACCATGATAATAGGTTCGTTTCCTCTACGTTAGTTGGGAGGAAGTGCATATGACCAGAGGGAATTTGTTGACGCTCCTACTAGACAGAATGCCGGTTTTCCATGGCACCGGTTGGTAAATATTATCTTGTAGACGTGATTTATACTAACTTGCCTGGTTTTTTAGCTCCTTACCATGGTGTCCTTATCATGGTATCGGTTCTGTGGTGAGTGTGGATTTTGTGGTACCCCTCAACTATTTAATCAAAGGCACTCTTCATTGCAAATACACATTCGGCATTCTGAAAAAGCATTATCCATACCATATGTCTGCAATGCCACCATATAGGATACCATGACAATGTATATTGTTGTAGCTCTTTCTATGGTGCATAATTTCATTCGAGAGTACGATGCAGGAGATGAATATTTTTTGGAAATGCTGATGAAATGAATATTCCATCTCGAACCGATATTGAAATTTGGGAATAGGGCCAGGGATTTTAGTATCAACCCTAGGTTATACTTGCACAATTTAGAAGTTGGGTGAATTTTCATGACGAAATTTGTAACCATCTTTGGTTGAGCATGTGAATCGCCATGGTAATTCATAGTCGACTAACTAATTTTACATAGAAATCTTCTGTTGGTCAATAGTGTCATTAGCCATTTATATTTGTCTTTATCTAATCATTTACTTTCAAAGCATTGCCACTGGACTTGTACGTTGATTTATGTAATGGTATATAGTTGAATACGTATAGGGCTTTATTAAGTACTATTAATTTTTTAGTACATATCTTTTTCACGTCAATGTGGATGAATTTATAACTCATTATTTATCATGTGATACAACTACTATATATAACATGTACATATGAGCATTTTGAAAATGCAAATCACACTTGTGATTCCATTCACACACTTCATGGCCACTACAAAATATATATATATATGCAAATAGCGACCCCCGTATCCGTTGCAAAACGGTCGGCATCAAGTAGTTTGTGACGGACTTGTGACTGAAATAAGCGGTCGCTAAACCGTGATATCAATTTTTATTATTTTTTATAATATTTCTAAAATATAAAAAAACCCCTTGAAAATCAACAAAAACCCAAATCGGGTATCTACCATTTTGGAGGTGGCTGGAGATCGATAGGTAGCATGTCCTCAGGCTGATAGCCCAAATCGACGAACTGTCCCCTAAATCCGGGTACACATCTCGTATACATCCAACTTCTATCTGCCTACATAACTTTTCTACATTTAAAAGAATAGAAGGTTATGATTAATTTTATTCACAGCAATTAAGTTAAGAAGAATTTAACTTTAAGAAGATGAAGAAGAAGTAATTATAATATGAGAAGTAGAAGAAGCAACTAATCCCCACTTTACTTCTAAAAGTAAACTCCTTTTGTTTACATTTTACTTCTATAAGAAGAAGTCGTTTTTGATAGATTGCAAATGAAGTAATAGTTGGAAATAAACGAAAACAATACATAGGAGTAAAAACTCCTAACATTTGTTTAAGTTCACTTCTAAAAGAAGAAGTCGCTTTTGATAGATTGGAAATGGAGAAGAAATAGAAGTACAATCACTTCTATCTTTTTGAGAAAAGTTCACTTCTGAAAAAGTAATAAAAGTACAAACACTTCTAACATTTTTTAAGTTCACTTCTAAAAAAGAAGAAGTAATAGAATTCATTTTAAACTATTATCTAAGATTTTAAAAAAATTTTAACAGAGTCTCCTTTGTAAACTTCACATTTTCCATGCACAACGGTCACTCAAAATGCAACATTCAAGAATTCAAAATTTAAAGATATTGAGCTCCCCATAAACAATTCAAAAAATTTTTTTTTTTGGGTAACTTACTCTATTTCATTTGCTGTAAAATGTGAGTATTTTATGTATAATTGTAGCTATTTTCATTAATTATAAAGTATACGCATAAAGCATCTCAATTCAAGAATTGGGAAATCTCACAACATAAAGCATAAGCATGCCATTTTTTTTTTTTCCAAATTCTTTACCCACATTAGATAATTACTACCCTATTGTTAACAACATGTGTACATTTATGTGTGAATATATGCAGTATTCTATTGCATATAGAATAGGGTCAAGGAGGTTTTTTTTTTTAATAGTTAAATCGAATATTATTAATTAAACAAAAACGAAGAGGAGATTTTGTTAATGTAGTATATGTACCTCGATTTTTTCATATTTAAATAACAAAAATAGTTACATATATTTTATAGAGTTATATGTGGGTGAAAACAACATTATTTGACCTTTTTAAAAGTAATATCACCTATATATAATATTATTACTACTATAAAATATTGAATTAAATTCAAATATTCCTAATTAAGAGCACTTTTTTACCCTTTAATTTACTATTCCTCAAATTTTCATATACATCTTTTCCTTCTCACCAATTTATCTTTTTTTTTTTTTTACTTTCTCTTTTGATCACTTTTTTTTTATGATTTCTCAATAGCAAAGTTCAAATGCCCAAATTCACTCTGTCAAATACTTTAATGATTTGACAACAACAATGAAGAAGGCGGCACTGGTGCCAGTAACCAAAATGTCTAGCAGCAACGGCAGCGATAGAAGTCATTTCGGCAGCAGCATTAGGTCTGGTACAGTGGCTGTAATCAGAGAAGATGGAAAAATAAAAGAGTGGAAGGGGAGACAGAAACGACGGTGTTCTGGTCACTGGTAATGGTCACCGGTGATTGGCATGGGTCCGCACTGGTCGTCACTTATCGCAGCGAAGAACGGAGGGAAAAATTGAAAGAGAAAATTGAAGGAGGAAAGGGACGCTGCAACCCTAAGTTAAGAAGGATTGTTACAATCGGTAGACTGTCACTATGTCTGAAAAGTTTACAGTAGCTATATACTGTCTGAAATTCATTGCAATTTTATAAAACTTCGCAACCAAATGTAAAATCAGTTACTAATGTTGTCTCCATTTTACGATGCAATAAGTCCCTCACTAGTCGGTCACTCAAAATGCGACTGAAGCAGTCGGTCGCAAACTCTGGTGCTAAGTTAGTGATTTTTCATAGGCATGGCCACTGGGCCGAGCTGGCCCATTTGGACCCGAGACCGTGAAAACCCGACCTAGCTTGTGAAGTAGTGGTTCAAAGAGGCGATCCGTGCCGGTTTCAATGTTTTTGAACCGCGACCCAGCCCGAATCGGCCCATGTGATACCCAATTCGGGCACGCCTGCGAGAAGAAACCAAACCAACCTACAAATCGGCCCAGCACCTTTTTCAATATATATATATATAACCGTTGCTTGGGGGAGTAATAGTGCTTCTGAGACTTTGTGTTGCTTTGATTTTAGACCCTCATTTTAAAAGTGAGGATTTTGAATGTTTAATTGATTTTTTTACTCATGTTTGGATTCTCTCTTTGAAGAGGATGCATCACAAACTTTAAAAAACTTATTCGATCTCTATGAAAGTCATTCACAATGCCATCTTCTTTAAGTCAAGGAAGAGGATATAGATACATCATGGATACATATGGTCTCTACGCTCCGAGTTCATCATCTACGAAAGCAACTCTAAGCAAGTTGTCTATATATACGAAGATGCGAATCGGGTTCAGCATCGTGCAGATGATTTCAACATATTGGATGGTGGAAGATCAATTCGACATAATATCCTATCTTATCTAGGATTGCTCGGGATGTCCTAATAGCTCCTGTCTCTACTGTAACTTCTGATAGTACCTTCTCTAATAGTTGTTGTACAATCGACGAAACTTGAAGTCGAATGTCTTATAACACATTAAAGGCTCTTATATGTCTACCCAATTGGTTCATGCAAGACAGGATTGACGGGATTAATATCGATCATGAGTCGAATGTATATCCTTCGGATCTGACGGAGAAGATGAAGCAGACGTCCAATCTAGTCAAACTTGGACTCGGTTAAATAGATAGGAATTTTATATTTAAATTGTAATAGTTAGAACTTAGGATATTATAGTATTAATTTATCAAATTTTAAATTGTAATTTCTTTTGGGAGGTTTAGGCCCTAAGTTCCCCTCCTATATAATTTTTATTTTATTATTAATAAAACCGGTAGGAGTCCATGTCAGACCCTCTACCACATCAAGGTGGCTTTCTCTAATAATTTTTTCTAACTTAATAAAAATAACTTTAGTTTTCTAAATATAATAAAATAAAACTTTAAGTTTTCTAAACTTAATAAAATAACTTAAGTTTTCTAAACTTAATAAAAAAACTTTAAGTTCTCTAAAATTAATAAAAATAACTTAGGCTTTCTAAACTTAATAAACAAAAAAACTTAAGCTTTCTAAATTTAAATAAAACAACTTAAGTTTTTTAAACTTAATAAAAAAACTTGAGTTTTCTAAACTTAATAAAACTAACTTAAGTTTTTATAAACTTAATAAAAATAATTTCCTAAGTTTTCTAAACTTAATAAAAATAATTTAAGTTTTCGATTCTTAATAAAAATACCTTAGATTTCTATAACTTAAGAAAGTCTTTACTTTTTAAAAAAAAGTAAAAATTAATTTTAAACCGATTTTTTAACTTTGAATTAAAAAAAAAAAAAATCCCCAGCTCGCGAACCGGCTTAGGACTGGCCTGCCTGGTCCAACCCTAGGAGGTGGTCTGGACTGGGTTTTCCATTCTTGAACTGCAACCTAGCCCGAACCGACACACCAAACCATTATGGTTGGCCTGCCTTGCTAGTCCGGTTTACCTGGCACGGTCCAGCCCAGGCCCACAGTTTCAGCCTAGTGCTCATGCCTAATTTTTGTAGTGGGCCACCTCATCGCAAATTGGTGAACTAAACACTTCTAAATGTACGAATTGGTTGTTAGTGAATGAGGACGTGTTCTTCCCTGTTTTAAAAAGACTTGCAAGAGAGCAACAAGGTCCATGGCATTGATCTTTATAGGATTCCATTCCGTGGATTGTTTCAGAGTTATTTAAATTTCGAGTTTGAATTTTATCCTACGCTTATTGAATCTAAGTTAGATGTAGAGAAGAAGAAATATGAAACTTTCAAGTCTATTTTGGATCAATATGTGTATTATGAGTACTGTCCGGATATGAATATTGCTCGCATGCAATATGCTCGTGAATAGCCAGAGTTCACAGAGGTACATGACTTTATTTGGAAAAATATTGTTTTACTGTAATAACATTAGTATTAAAATGTTCTTCCCATTTTGTTTGGTCTTCGGTGGGTATATAGCTGATTTGTTTCAAGTTGTATGTGAATAAAAAATAATTTCACCATAATTTAATTTGTTTCTGCTGGCGAAAAACTGCGCAACACACAGTGAATATTTCTACAGAGAAATGGATGCCTTTTTGGGCATTTCGATCGTGAGTAAAACAAAAAAAAATTTCAGAGTTGAAACGAGTAAAATTTTCCTAGATTATGGTCGTAGAATAACCCAGCTGAGAATGTATGAAGTCTTATTCATTTTTTACTCCCTTTCTCCTTCACCCTTTTTTGGTTTAGTGCATTGAAAGTATACTTTGTATTTTAAATCGATGTGGTAGTGATACTCTTACTTTATGTATGATGTGTACTATAATTTGGAATGTGAATATGATAACCAAATATTGTAAGACCTTTAAAAGGAGACATATAAAAATTTTTCTATCCAAGACTAGATATATGACAAATTTATAATAATAAGTACATTATCCATTTAGTTTATTACATATCTAAATATGCTAACATTCGCATGATCCAAAAAAGTTTGTTCTCATTATGCTAACATTTGAATTGATCATCTAGTTGTACTGTTTTTAAATTTCCTACAAAAACGAATGGAGTTGTATTGTAATATATTTTTTTCAATATTACAACATAGCAACGAACACATTCTATCATGAATTACAATATAACAACACAGATGCATTCTAATGCATTCAACAAAACCTAGACCCAGCAAAAAAAAAAAAAAAAAAAGAACCAAAACCAAAACCATATAGGTTTAAATGGTACTTCTCACTTGTTCCTGGAACTTTTGAACTCCATAGTCTTCTTGATCCTTTGCTTGTACACAGGACATGGTTTCTATTTCCTCCTCAAATCGGACCAATGAAGGTGAAGCTTTAGTTTCTCCACTGGATATGGTAGCTCTTTGTTAGTAATGTCGAAGTGCACAAAGTATTCAAACCCAAACTTCTCAGCAATTACTCCAAATCATCACCCATTATTCGCATAAGCGTCAACACACTCATCTAAACTATAGCATGTGCTGGCAACATCAAGATGCATAGGATGGAGAAATTTTACATGAACAACCACCTCCTTCAGAGTCCAGATTGATCTTCTTTTAACATATTTTCGTACTTAACTTCATATCTTTTTTAACCTTCTTTAGAAATCACCGTCGCTGCATAGTATGACCCGATCAAACCTAGTTCGTTTCCTATAACTTCAACAATATTGTTGATATAATACTTAATTCTCTTCACTGCGTAATAAATGATTAAAACAATCAGATTCGTTGCATTATGAACCAAGAAATTAAATTCGTTTGAAAAGACCAAGCTAGAAATAACCTTTGAGTATATAGAATAGAGAAGTTAAATTATATGAATACTCGTGAAAAATAATGCCCATTATGAGCTGTTAAATAGTCGAAATTGACCCCCCACGGTGGGAAATGGAAATGTGGGATATATATTAAAATAAAGAAAGAACAAGGGGATGAGGAGTAATGTGGGAATAGATATGAATTATTAAACAATATATATGTGTGTGTGTGTGTGTGTGAGAGAGAGAGAGAGAGAGAGAAATTAGTCAAAAATGCCCCTTAATGATTTAGGTTTAGCCACTTGATGATACTATTTATTTCATTATACACACACACACATACATATATATATGTTGTGTTGTGTGTATGTGAGAATTGGTCAAAAATGCCCCTGTACAATTTAGATTTAGCCACTTGATGTTATTATTTATGTCATTAGCCACTTCTGCCCAATAAATTTTAATGAGGGTTGAAAGTACCCGTATACGGCCAATTCCACTTGCTGATTGGCGCTTAGATTAGTAGTTGGACAATTTCACCAATTTTATAGATGGCTCGTGAATATCACGTGACACAAATTACATGAATATGACCTATTGCCTAATAACTAATGTAATAAATAATGTCTGAAGTGGTAGAATATAAATTAAATACGGGCATTTTTTGCTAATTTCTCTCTCTCTCTCTCTCTCTCTCTCTCTCTCTGTGAATATATATACATATATATATATATATATATGAACATATGCTTAACATTCTTGGGTTTAAAAAATTATTTGAGAATCTATAAAGGTTCTTTTAGTACTAATGTTATCAGATTACTTTTTGACGGGCTACACATATAAGACAACCTATATTACTTTATCACTTTATGGATTATTCAATTCAACTGTGGCATGCAAACCTTTAGTTGACTAGTCCTAACGTAAATAGAGACACTTCCTTTTTTTTTTTTAAATGATTTAATACCTATACTTTCAATATTCCCAGTAGTTGTACTTGAATTTGATATGCAATCAATTTTTCAAATTATCTTCCAGTCCATAATTGAATACTGATTCAATGAATTTTCTAATCAACCTCATCAATATTGAATAGTCATAATAAATGAGTATAAATATTCAAAAGTTGGTACTTGAACTGCTAGAAGATTTTGATAGATATGAGCCATAAACATTTTTGGTAGTGTATGAATCACCTCCTAAAGATAAAATAAAAATAATAAAGAATTTTACGGGGTATGATATGTCATATTGATGTCATAACATAGAACTAATGGTCAAAGTGTGATCATCAGGTGGCGAGAATTGGTGCCTAAAAATGTGTGCCATGCTGGCTGCATATAATATACACACAATATTCTCAAGTATTTTTTTCATTTCAATTGACAAAGTTACATGTGACACGGGACCCTCAGCTAGAAGACGTTTTAGATGGAATAAGGACTTGGAGTGTTGGATGTACAAAAAGTATGGAAATAAATTCTTGGTAACTGGGTGAACGGTAGATTTGAGAATGCTGCATGAAATGATATCGCTATTGAGTTTAAAAACAAATCAGCGGTCCGTTAATTGTTATTCAACTAACAAGCAAATTTGGAAAGATGTACACGAAGTGAAAAGTAATGAAGGACATCCTTGAAGACGAAAGACTAACTGAGTGTATAGTTTGGGATATGGAAAGAAGCACAATTCAGTGTGACGACTCATTCTGGTCCACCATTTTTTAGGCTACGCTATATATTTATATTTTTTTTGCATATTAATTTTTAAATTTATTTTATTGTAAATGTCCTACGACTTATACTAATAAGTGTTGTTTTCCATGTATCAGATACATCCAAAAGCTTATTTGATTTGCAATACTGGGGTACTGATGTTTGAATATCTGTCAACAGTATTTCGTGATCATGGTCATTTCATGCTAATGAATTATGAGGGAATTCCCCGTATGATGCTATTGAAGAAGTTCATTATCACGAACATATTTTTAAGTATTAAGTGAATAGAAGAATGTATTTTTATTATTAAATGTGCTGCTATTTATTAATGATTTATGTTATTATACATTGAAGCTATCAAATGTATTTCACTTTTGTTTATTGTTTGTGTATTAATATTTATCAGTGTGAGCGGTTATGTGGTTTCTATCCTAACAAAATTCCACTTTTAGGAAAGCATACCTATCGGTAAAATAAGGTAAGGAAAGTCCCGAATTATCGAACTCTCAAGAGGGCTTAGTACTAGTATTTACTATATCTCTACTGTTTAAGTAAATAAAATGTTTGAAAAGATTTTTTAAACTAAGAAAAAATTAAAAAAGAATTAAACAAAGAAAGCAACTAAGAAGTTTTTAAAAACAGATTTGGATAGGAGTGTTTAAATGGTAGAATCTCCCTAAAACCTCAAGTTAATTTTATTTAGAAAATCATTGTAATTAATTAACAAAACTCATTGGTTGGATCATACTCTAATATCGGATAGTCCCTATTCCTAGCCGAAGACCCTCATATTCAACTTAACCGTTTAGAGAAGAATTTCTTCTAATCCTAACCCGATTATAAACGAATATAGATTATAGTGATTAATCAATGATCTAAGAACCGTAATTAGTATGTCTACTCAATTACCAATTTTTATTATTCAATTAATGTCGTAGATTAATCTTTCTTTTTTCAGTTCCAATTAACCTTGCAAAATTTTACGAACCTCTAGAAAATCGGTAAACAAATATAACAGTTAAATAACAACCAAACAATAATTAAATAATCAAAACATGAAATTCATTAAAAAAAAAATATTAACCAAGTTTTCTAGGGTTCATCCCTATTTAAGCAAAAAAAAGGATTAGCCTCTAAATATTATTCTAAAATATAAACTCATAGACAAATAATTAAAATATAATAAGTTTAGGGAGCTTAGGAATGTTTCTTTTGTTTTCCAGATCAAGAAAGTATATTACAATTCTTGAGTCTTTTTTAACCCTTTAATAGACGATTCAGGTCTTGAAATATTCATATTATTTGTAAATAAATATCTTATATTTCCAAAACATCTTTCATCATATCGATTAGAGTTTTATATCTCAAGTTATGAGTGTTTTACCAAAAGGTGTCAAACTAAAACGACATGTGAGAAAGCAAACATTTGCACTATACTTTGGATAATGAAATAAACTCCAATTGAGACAAACATTAGCTTTATGGAAACCTCAAGAAGTCCTCTAAAATATTTAAGAAGGACATATCTTCAATTATGGTCATTAAGAAAGTCAAAAATCTACCAGAAGCAACTTTGCTTGGCCATGGACACTGTTTTAAGCAGCTTGTTATTTCTTCTCATTTTTTCTTTGTTTTCGCTCTAAAGGCCTTCGTATTGACTTGTTTTCAAAATATCTTCCTTTTCGAAGGTAAATATAACAATAAAAAAATAAATAGGGTTCGATTATCCATTTTATAAGCAATTAAACTAAAAAATCGATGAAAACATTAACGCTCAAAGAGGGTAAAGTAGACATATAATGAACCATAAACCAACACTTGGAAATTAAAAAATTGAAAAAAGGAAAAATTTATATCATAAACATATGCCGTGTGAATATGTGTTTAAGAAAACAAATAGAAGTTAAACAAAATTAATTAGCTGAGCCTGAAACAACAAAACACGTGGATCAGAACCAAAACAAATCATTTATATCAATGATGACTGTTAACTTTAACCAACATAGAGAAAATGTATTAAAAACTTTCTAGGAAATAGTCATCTTTAAAATTCGAATATTAATGCTCTTTTTTTTTTTTTTTTTTGAACAGTCGAGTTTATTTATGTTAATGAAGAATCACATACCTTGAATATTACACTATAAACATTTCCATTCTGCACGAGATGGATTTTGATACTAGAAATTACAACAGTAAATGGCAAAGAGTTGTAATTCAACAATGGCAGGAGGTTCAGTACAAATTTATATGAGATACACTAGCGAACTAGGAGAATTAACGCAACGTCTACTTTGATTGATTCCTATAACTGATAAAGATACAAAAGTGACAAAGAAAATGAAGAAATTAGCATGTAATTGGCAAAATCTCTTAGTTTGTAAGCATTTTTGGAACTAGTGGAATGGTGACTTCTAACTATATCAACTGTTCATACCGGATGGCGATTCAATGGAAGTTCATTAAAGTTTGTATAATGTTCTTAGAGAGAGTCAGGGGTGGTCAACACCGTTCAAATGAGTGAAATTTTATCAAAATTTGGTGAGAATTTTCTATTCCGATTTTTGGGTTGTGAAAAGAAGCGATGGAAAGAGGATATACTGGTCCTATGTTAATAGAGTTGAGATACAATTCAACTCAAATAATGTTAAATGATTTTAACATTACGTAATGATGGACTATGCGTGTCGCACCTGGCTAAAAGTGCCACATATTATCACAATGTTGTTAGTATAGATGCTGCTAATTATTTTGCTAGTAACTAGCATATGTCAAATTTGGATGTTGTGACTAAGTGCTTGTGTGCACTGTGTTAAAATTATATTCTTAGCAAAACCGAGAGTAATTTGAACATAAGTGATATGGTTGTATGTTCTATGATATTTTAGAGAACAAAAGTGAACTTTGGAGACATCTTCATTGAGAACTTAATTGGAACTGTTAATAATATTAGGAGTCAGCTGCCATATGTTGGTTTATTGATGCACATGTTCTGGGCATTTGAAATTGATTTATCTGGTGAGAATTTAATTAGAGAAGAGTTAAATCCACATATTGAAGAATTATTTGAAGAAGTTTTATAAGATGAGACAGGGGAAGAAGATGTGAATGATGAAGCAAAATTGATTAAATGGATAATGACTTAGCACAAAAAAAGACAGAGGTTGGATTTTGCAACAAATGAGAGAATTGATGATCAAATGGGTGATGCTGGTGAAGAAACAAAGGAAGAGATGGACGATGCATGGAATGAAACCGAGAGAGGAGAATAAATTTCAACAGAGGAACCAATAGTGGATACAATGGACGATGATACTGAAGAAGTAGAACGAGAATAAGAAATTTCCAGAGATGATCTAATTGAGGATAAAATAGAGGATCCCGCTGTTGCTGATGAAGCACTAGTTGAACAGAAGCAGAGTGACATAACAATCAATATTCATGAAATAGTTGGTACATTGCAGGGAAGTTTCGAAGCCATGAAAAAGGAATACAAAGCCAATCTAGCAGGCAACAAAAGTTTCCAAAAAGGTATAAAAAATTGCAATCGGATGGCTAAGGAAATGCTTCGCTATGTAAGGAATCAAGCTTATTCGACTAATTGA
This sequence comes from Catharanthus roseus, assembly GCA_028651295.1. Lineage (NCBI taxonomy): Eukaryota > Viridiplantae > Streptophyta > Magnoliopsida > Gentianales > Apocynaceae > Catharanthus > Catharanthus roseus. Next base: position 2,375,502 of record JAPQWS010000116.1, read on the forward strand.
TGTAGTCGGATACTAGCTTTATATGTATTTTAGATATTAAATTAAACTATAACGTATTCCAATTATTTCAATGAATCATATATTTTTCATATCCTTTATTCACATAAAATCAAATCGGGAATCGTTTAAGATTATGAAAAAAAGTAGACCCACATAGGTGGAATATTATACAAAAAAATTAAACACACGATAGGGATAGAGTCTAAAAAAACTCGCAAGGGATACAGGGAGGAAGTTGAAAGTGAAGTAGTAAATAATATCTAAATTTACATGTGCATGCGTGAATTTTCAAGGATAGGCTTAGCGTGAGTAATTATTGACAGGTTGAAATATATAGTGGTGTGACAAGATGAGACGACCTATCGTGTTTATGTGAGTTCCAAGGTGATAATGAATAATATAGAAGATACACACGTAAAGTGGACATTGTTATATAACACGCCATAGCATGTTAACCTATATTCAACTAAAGTTGCACATGATTTTAAAAACAGAAGAAGGAATATGCAGCGAATCACATACAAAGCTCAATGAATATACAGACGAATCAAAATATAATTAGTAGGATATTGGGAGCCAGAAGAAAATTTGGTCACACTCAACTGCTAGAATCCATAATCGCATACAGTTGTAGTACTTGCGCAAAAAATTAAAAAGTTATATAACTTTAGATTGACAAGAAAGAATCAAAATTGATCAGCGAATATACAAGAGAAAATGTAAATGTCGTGAATATCACTACAATACAAAATCAAAGAAAGAGAGAGCTTGCAAAAGTCGATTGAACTATAATAAACTTTCTAACTTCTCTTTTTCCTCAATTTTTTCTCCAATAAATACTTCATCAACCAAACCATTTTATAACAAAAACTTTTCATTCACAACACTTCTTTTTCTAATTTTTTTTCTTTTCATATATGCCATTTGTTTCCCTTTTTTTTTTTTTTCTTTTTCTCTGCATTTATTTTACCTTTTTCACCATGACTTATAAGCTTTTTGCATCATATTCTTTCTTGCTTTTCTTTTTAACAAATTAGTCATGATGTTCCTTTTTAAACCTCTTTTCACAACATTCATCAAACTCTTCCCAAATCACTAAAACATACCCTAAGACACAACAACATTGAGAATTAACATCAAGCTCTCTATGAAATCAAGGGTCAATATTTCAGTAACTTAAGAAAGAGAAAATGATATATAAGGCTCAAAAGGGAATGAAGGTAAAATTTTTAAAATTAGGTAATCTTGAAAGGTACAAACGAGTCAAAGAAGACCCATGACCATCGTCTCTAAGTCAAATAAAGGAAATCTTTCTATTTTGCATCAAGAGGTAATCAAATAAGTTCTACAATGTGATATATAAAACCCATCAACTTTAATATAACTCGAAAATAATGTGTAGGATTTATTAAATACTAACATGGCCAAAAAGTGCTCAAGTGAAAGTCGTGCAAATGTTATAAAAGATATAGAACACAAGTATTATTAACCAAGTTTAGAAATTAGTAGTCAAACACTCTATCTTAATTTATTCAAGAAATTTTTTAACAACACTAAATAAAAATCAGCCTCCAAGTGAAAACATTTCTTTCATTTTTTTTCATAAAACTTTTCAAAATAACCAAAAAAAATGAAAATTCTACCCCCACACTTAAACTCAACATTGTCCTCAATGTTGAAAAATAAGAAGTAGACAAGGGTAAGAGAACTTATCCGGATAGAATTACTTGTCTAAGAAACTTCATTCGGCTTAGTGTATTATCCTAAAGGCTCTCTGAGGCTCGATCAGATCCTTAAAAAAAAAATTTTGGAGTTTTTAAAACTTTTAAAAAAAAAAATTTAGGATTAGGAGAATTAATAAAAAGCAAAGTAAGCTAAGAAAAACTTAGATTACGAAGAAAAAAACTTAACCATCCGACAAGAAAAAGACTCAAAAAAATTAAATTAAAAAAATTAGTTCTCATTTATAGTCTCGACCTTGACTTCCTTTCTTTAAGCATAACGGTCAAGGAAGATATATGAGAAGATAGACCTCTCCACTCATTTCTTGTTTCCCTTTCAGATTCAACCTTTGCTCTTTTTTTCCCAAGTTCTTTTCCTTCATGTTCTCTTTTATACTTTATTTCTAAGTGTCGCTTTTTCCTTGAAAGGTTTATGCATTTTTAAGCTTTGATTACCTTCAACAAATCTATAAGAAGAACTAATAGAATCATCAATGACATTTAGAACACACACAGATTCTCTAGTGGAGGATTTATTTGACGATGTAAAAACATTTAAATCGACAAAATCATCTCCAACCCTTAATCTTAGTTGACCCTTTTTCTACATCAATTAAAGTTCGACTAGTGTTCACAAAAGGTCTTCCTAAAATCAAAGATAAATCAGAATCATCCTCCATGTCAGGAATAACAAAATCCAGAAGAAAGAAAAGTTTGTCAACTTTAACAAGAACATCATCTATTATGCTCCTAGGACATTTTTTAGATTTCTCACCTATTTGTAAAGACATAATAGTGTTCTTAATTTCCTTTAATTCAAGTTTTTGATAAACAGAGAAAGTAATCAAACGAATACTAGCCCATTAATCAAATAGCACATTGCTAAAGAAAATATCACCAATAGAACAAGGAATTTGAAACTCCCTGGGTCCTTAAGCTTATGTGGCAATTTTTTCTGCAAGATCGTCGAACATTCTTTGTTTAAGCACAATTGTTCAACTTCAGTCAACTTCTTTTTACTCGCCAAGATGTCCTTCAAGTAATTAGCATATGATGGCATCTGTGCTAAAGCATCTATAAAAGGAATGTTAATTTCGAGTTCTTGAATACTTCAAGAAACTTCTTAAAGTGTGAATCTATAATTTGGCGTTTAGCTGTATTCAGAAAAAGAAGGGAATTAATACCTTTTTTCCTCTTTTACCTGGTGGATTTTGAAGTTTGGGGGCTTGTGGGAGTGGTTTCTTCTTCCTTTTGTTCTTCTTCTTTCACATGAATGATTGTGATGGCCTTTACTTCCCGTGGATTTTACTTCGTATCACTCGGTAAAGATTCAGGAGATTTATTTAGAATAGCAGCTGATAACAACCCCGTTTGAACTTCAAGGTTCCTGATGAAAGCCTTCATGTTTTGTCCGTCCATTTCTATGGCTTTGAGGAAAGTACTCAAAATTTCCTCCAAATTTGGCTTCATTTCTTGTGGAGGCAGTAGTGGAGGTTGCATCTGCATTGGATTATTATGACACCATCCAAAATTAGGATGGTTTCTCCACTCAAGTTATAAGTAGGAGCACATGGGTTGTTCTGTCTGTTGTTCTTCCAACATAATTAATATCATTAGTTTGAAATTGGAACGGACCATATTATCTTTATCACATCGACTCATTGGGTGGTTTCTGTAACATAGCTCACATCGATTATTTATGGCAGCCATTTGTAATGCTTCAAGTTGTCTATGAAGAGCTTCAAAGTGTGCCATCATATCACCTACATTGTGATTTCTCTCCATCACACTCACTACTTTCTTCGAGGGAGATTCCTTCGATAATACTATTGAGAATTATTGAGCGTCATCTTCTCTATTAAGTTACAAGCATCTACCTCCAAATTGAACATAGAAGCTCCTCTACTAGCTGCATCTAGTGACGATCTTACCTCCTCTCTACCTCTATTATAGAAAGTTTTTGCTTGTTTTCCTATCTGCATCCATGATGTGGACACATCCTAAGGTATTTCTTAAAACATTCGCAAGCATCATGTAACGACTCCATATGTTTCTGCATAAAATTGTAAATTTTAAATCGTATCTGAATAGTCTTAATAGGAGGGAAGAATTTATTTAAAAATGCTTCTTGTAATTTAGTCCAAGAATCAATAGAATTAGCAGGGAGAGCGTTTAGCCATGCTCGGGCTTTATCCATTAAGGAGAAAGGGAAAGGTTTTAGCATTTTTGCATCTTCACAGACTCCATTGACTTGAAAAGTATCGTAGAAGTTAAAAACCTTGAAAAGAATGTTCCCAAACAGGAGAAAGAAATTACTTAAACTAAAACTCTAAAATTACTTCAACAAAAATTCTATAAAAAAATAATAAATTGCTAAAACCGCAACGAATCCGGCGCTGATTTGACAAAACCGAAATTGGTTTCATTTAGAACAAAACCGAAATTGGTTTCATTTAGAACAAAACCGGGCCACGAATCCGCTACAGTGTTGATGTCATGAAAACTCTTAGGAAAATTTCTTCCTCCAACTTCAATTAAATCCGGCACAAGAAATAACGAATCCGACGTCAGAATGTTGATGACGAAAATCCTTGACGTAAAATCATGCTTCCCGTGCCGGAAGCATTTGACCAATCATGCTTGTCTTTTTCCTTTTCTTTTCTTTTGTTTTACTTTTTGCACATTACTCCTCCAATCTTCCTTTGTCTTCACTTGAGCCCCTATAAATCAAATAAAGTATAAATGGGATTATTTCTTCTAATTAAGCTCAATTTGCACTAGAATTTAATTAAAATAAATATTAAATTAATTCCAAAAACTAGTGCAAATATAAACATATCAAGGGGGGCAAATCAAGAGATAGCTCAAACGACATTTTCTTAGAAGTCGCGGGGAACTCGGCGTCAGAGTGATTATGAACTAGCGGCATTGGTCACATTATTACTAGCAATGAAATGCGAACTAGTTAATGGCAAAATAGTTGCTAGAAAATATTAATTAGGTAATTAAATTTTTAGCGTGTGATAACCATTATGTATTCATCTCTCAATTCAACTTGGATGTGATATTGAATTGTGTTCTATTAAACGATGTACAAGTTAAAAATGAAACAAGATCAAAATATTTAATTACTATCAATCAAATTAAATGGAATAAATAAATGAATATATGTATATTTTAGTATTGCTGTAGGAAATAAAACTGACGTGCAATGGACATAAGTATTAAATTGCAAATGTCAGAAATTAAATTGAAATAATAAATATTTTATGCATATAATATGATAGGAAAGATGTTTCGTAATTATTTTGTGGTGTTTAATTGGATATAAAGTTGGATTAAAAAAAGAATTGGATGTAAAATTAAAATATGACTGTTGAAGAAATAGTTAAAAAGGAAAAAAGGGAAAAAAACAAAAAGAAAAGGCGCATCATAGTAATGATGGTTAGGATTTTATATCAGCATTATCTCTTTATCAATACACACAAGTACTAAAAGCCCTGAATGTGAACAGTCGAATTGATTCAGATGACAAAGGGAACCACAGGATACAAACTCAATTAATGAAGCATTGATTTAGGGCAACTGAACGGGTGTGAGAAATCATTATTTAATCACTTCTCTGAAACACCACAGAGAGCTGAATTACCAATCCTGAAGAAACAGAGAAGAAGTAGAGAGTTCAATATTTATTTTCATTACAACTAGCGAAGAAACACAGAAGAGTTGAATTACCAATCATAAATTGAAGAAGATGAAAACACGTAAGTCAAATAAAAAGGATGCTACGCAGGTCTCTACAAGTAGCCAACCCTGCAGGGGCAAGAGGAAGACCGAATTGGAGAAGTTCGGATATAAGATTGAAATTAAGAAGAATGATACGCTGGCGGTCGTAGCGAACAAAAAATTCCCGTGAGATTCTAATCTCTTCTTATACAGGGCATTTAAGGAAAAATGGGAGACGAGATTTCACAGAAGGAGGGGAGGGGTTTCTGCAATAGAGTCCCTAAGGTAAATGAAATACTTCAAATACCTAATTTATATGAGTTGTACCATTTACAAAGATAGGATAATGTCCTATTCAACCTAAGAGATGTTTGGAAAAGGATTGTACACCTGTTCTATGCGAACATGTGGATAGAGAAAAACGAACAATGTGAAACACGGTGAAATCCTATGTGAAAGAGAGGTCGATTAGACAAAACTCCTCAAATGCAAATGAAATGTTACAACTCCCAACATGTGGCTTTAAAATTACAAGTTGCAGCAACATGAGAATGACAGACTTTAACAAGTTGGAAGGGGAATTGCAAGAATATATGAATTGGCAGGGAGGAGTTAATGAAATGAGCTATATAATCGAACATTGTGATCAATAATTTCTCAGTTCATACAACGCCGAATTTCAGGTTGCCCAATTACATTCTATTATACTATGCTGGAGGAGCAGAGTTAATTGATTTTGGGGATGTATTTTTGCACATTTGGAGATGACACAAACGCTCCCTAAAATGGGTTTACCTTATAGTCTTGTATTGACTTTTATTATGGAAGCATTGGAGGTTAATCGTAATGGGGAAAAAGTTGATGAGCCTACAACATACTTCGAAAAAAAGAATTTGAGTGGAATCAAATGGCAACGCGAGAAAGTAGGAAAAGATATGGGAACATGGGTAAAAGTTAGAGATGAAAATAGGGAAAAAAATTGGGAGCAAGATCAAGGAGACAATGAGGAAGAAGGTGAATGCCAGCATGATGAGGAAGAGGTTGGATATGGGAATAGGATAGCAATGTTAGAGCGGGAAATGAAAAATGAGAGAAAAGACTGTCAAAAACAAAGAAGAAGGATAAGGAATTTTGGGGAGTACATGCATGCAGAATTCAGCAAGTTTGAAGTTGTGGAGGAATCTGATGGTGAAGTTCAACAATCTGGAGATGATGGAGAATGATGACAGTAGTCGACTATGGAAAAAACTATTAGTCGAATGTGTTATGTGTTCTATTTTCATTTTTTTTTTTTTTTTTAGTTGTGTGGTTAGTTTTTGTTGTTTTGAATGCCTAGGAGACATTCATTTGTTACTTTTAAGTTGAAGGTCATTTTTTTTTTTTTAATTTTGTTGGTTTGACTACTTTGTTTTATGAACTGGCGAATTTTAATTGGGGATCTTCATTTATTTTCAGTTTATGAAATTCAAAATGATTTTGACAGTTGTTAATCAAACATTTAATGGTGATTTGTTATTGCGAATAACTCCACATAACTTAGACTATAAATTCATATGTTAGTTATTAGGTTGAAGGTTGATCTATTAATGCATTAGTTAAAATGTTCATGATCATGGAGCAGTTTGAAGAAGGTAGTGAATGTTTATTCCATTATGAATTGGCAAATTCATATGAAGTTCTCAATATGAATTTTGTGGGAGTAATCTGAAGTTATCAATGAATTTTGTGAGAGGATGAATGTTTATTAATAGCAGTATAATGGAACATTCTTCTTGAACAAATGCATGTAATGAGGATGTGGAAATTTGTGTGACAATACATTGTTAATCATCGTCAAATTTAGGATTGAAGTAAAAGATTTGTGAAATTGTAAAATGAGTCAATTTTTTAGATAAATGGGTAATCCATTATTGTTTTGTTTAAATTGAAATCATATTCTAAGATCATATTTGTTAAATTAATTTAGTTCTTAAAATTAATTAGTTAAAAATTTATTGAATTAATACGTTATTAAGTGCTTAAATATTTAAGTGCATTTAATAAAAAAATTTTCAAATCACTTAATTGTTTAAGATATACTTAACTCTAATTATAAATTTTAAGTACTTAATTTTGATTATGTAATTATCACTTATTAATTAATTCATCATTTAGATTCAATTTTATCAAACTGCGGGGGTTAACTAAGATTGAATTTGAAATTCAGAATTGAAACTACACAGCTAATCTTAATATAGTCATTTGGGTTTTGTTCCATAGGACACATTTTATATTTTTAGATATGTAAAAGGAACGAATGTGATGGCTTCATAGAACTAAGATAACAATGAAGCAATCGCCTAGTGCTGGCGGTGTCAAACTGCCATTATTAACAAAATTAATGGATTATAACATAACATCAATTTATATTACTACCAAATACAATAACAAGATCATCAAAGTAAATCGTCAATTATTTGAATTAATCCCAATCCAAGTGGTTCTAATAACTTGGACCTCAGATGCAAACAAAAAAATGACGACCAGAACAGGCTTTTTTCGAAGGATATATATATATATATGTATGTAATTATTATATATATGATCAGCACAAGCACAAGTCCTTGTTGGTCGGAAGGCCTAAGTTTTATTTACCTGTTTTTTTTGTCCTCTCACAATTTTCATTTTGGCTGACGCAACTTAAGACCACGCCCAACTCCAACATTGTTAAATTAACCAAATCCCACTTCCTCCTCACTACTATAATAATATATATTAATTACCAAAACTCCATCTATTTATATTTATATACAATATTTATATACAGGGCCAAGACACTATTATCATCATCATCGGATTGCTAATAAATCTTCTAATCAATAATTATTTAGTCCTTCTTTTTATAATAATTTTATTAATATAAATCTTATAAAATAAAAATTAAATATAAATTTTAAAAGATAGATCTAAAAAACGATTACTCGTAAAAAAAAATATATCACAGAATATACTAAACATGTACTACACAAGATTTTGTGTCAACTTTCATATATAGTCTCATAAGAAACTTTTTCTTTCTTTTTCTTTGCCTATTGTTGAAATTGATTAATATCTTAAATCTTAAATTTCAATTTTAAAATTCACATATCTCTCGCAAATAATTTATTTTTTATGAAATTTAAGACATAAATCTAAAATCAGACTCTAACCAAGTATATTTATTGTATTCGAGGGTTTATTCAACCTAGTAACTTTGAACCCAAAAAAAAAAAAAAATCAACCTAGTAAAATATATATATATATATATATATAAGGTGTGTATTAAGATATGATTTAATTTTGAAATATCACTCTTAAATTTTGTAAAAACTTAATTGCTTGTAAAAAGAGTTATAAATCAGAAACCTATAATAAATTTTATTTCATCTTGCAATTCATGTATTTCGCATTCTTCTTTGTCAAAATGAGATATTTCAAGGTGATCATTAATAATTAAATTTATATATAATATTCTTTTAAATGAATTTTTAGAGGGTGAAATTTTACAAAGTATTATATGAGTTTTGTTACTATATTAATTTTGAATTTAGGCCTAACTCTTCCAAAATAGATACTTGAAGAGTAAGAGAATTGGGGGTTGATTGGTTCTTCAATTAACTGATTTTCAACGTATTCAATCACACGCGAGAGGAGAGGGATAATAGTGCAACTGTAAGCTGCTGATGGAGATAATTAGCAGTGAAATTAAAAGAGTTAAAATGAGTCTCATTTTCATGCATGACAAGGAAAGCACTAAATTAAGTAAGTTTGTCCAATCAGTAGTAGTAATTTCCATTCTGATTGATGGGTAAACAACAGATCATGAATCAAAAATCTTTTTTGCTCAGAAATTAATAAAAGGAAAATGCAGTAAAACGTCGTCGTCTCTCAGACAATATTAGTCTTTTACTCCAATGCAACAGTAACATTAATTAACATTTCCCTGATGGGTTGAAATTAATGGATATTTCAACCACAGAATCGTAAAGAAAGACCAACAAATTAATAATAAATATCGTCAAACTTAATACTTGTCATCAGTAACCAATTGATGAATAAACAATTCCCTTTTTAATTGTTTTTCTTCCCATTTTCCTTTATTATAAATTATGGGAGGCATTGCATTGTCATACTATATACTCCACTGTCAAAATCATTAAATAAAAAGTGCTCTAGATTTTTACATACATCATCATTTAATATATTCTTTTTCATAAAATAATAAGCCAAAATGAATTACAGAAAGTAAACGAAAGTCAAGCTTAACAACTCTATATAAGAAGGAGCTTGTGGTGGGATGCCATAATTAGCGTATTTATATTTGATATGTCAAGTGAAAAATTCTCAATTCAATTCACTCAACCTCTTCCAAATTAGTCGATAACTCTCCCATGTCGAATTATTAAAATATATAAGAAGTTAGGAGAAAGAAGTGGTAAGAAACTTGGAATGTCAACAGCTATTAGGAAAATAATAAAAATAATTAAATAAAGCTAACAATCATTATCATGCGTATTTAAAAAATAATTAATAAAATTGAAACAAATAATAGGGTTAGATAATATTTAAATGGGTGAAAATTGGGAGCCAATCTTCATCTACCAACAATGATAGTATCGTACAGTTTTGTGTGGCCATGCGCGAATTGTTGAGTTTCAACTCTTTTACTTATTTTAGCAAAGTTTTTGCAATTAACAGTGAATAACAATTTTTCAGTAGGTGGGCAGCAATGAATTTTAAAGAAGAAGAAGAAGAAACACAATAATTGAGAGAATGATCAAAAGAAAAAATAATGTGAGATTTTCGGTGATCAATTACGTGTTCATTTCAAAAATAAAAAATAAAAAAAAATATTAGGTGTTGAAGGTGGAAAAGATTTTATTGATCTGTCCTTTTTAATTAATTCTTCAGGTTCATCCATCTGCCATTGATCAAATTTCAAACATCACCAAACTCTGTTAAGTCTTTTGCAGAGGCCAATTATAAACCCAAAAACCTATTGAGATCCTTTATGGCGGATGGATGACCCATCATCATATCATATATAACATTGAGCACAAAGACATGCTTATTATCTATCTTTTTAAAGTTCAGATTAGTAAATAAGTAGAGATATAAATCTATCGTTTTTTACTATTTTTCGTTTATTATATTCATTTTTTGTTGTAAATAAAACATATCATCTACTTCTTTCACAAATGTACTTTTTAATATAATTTAAAGAAATGACGTGCCTCGTACTTTTCAATTTCATTAAATAACTTATGATAATCAGCTTGATTATAGAATTGATTAATGTATTAACTATTAATTTATTCATTAAAATTTGGTAAGTTTTAAGGTTAATCCATACCAAATTTATTATCAAAACCTATCAGTTTAGCACCCGTTGAAATTACCAAATAAGGTAAAAATAAATATTTATTTAGCATATATTTCAAGGAAAGTCATACAGCAAACTTTAACTGATATTAAAAAAATTATTTAGAAAAGAAAAAAACTGGAACCAAGAATAAAGAATCAAACTCCGCCGTTTACATATGGGCCAATATAATTTAACATTTGGGCCCTGTGTTGGTTCAAGGATGATGGTGTGAAAGAAAAAAAAGAAGGGAAACTAGAACTTTTAAAAAATTAAAAATTTATACCTACGGAAAATCCTAAGAAAATAAAATCTCTCTTGTACGGTGTGTGAATTTCAAGATAAATATGGAAAAATAAGGATAACACTACAAAAAATATATACATATATTTAAGATTAATTCTAATATTAACAAGACATTAATATCGCTTTCCGATATTAATTTTATATTAAAAATTAATTTTATGATTGAGAAAATGAGCGTGAATTCTAGAAAGAGAAAGTGAGCACGAGTTTTAGAGAGAAGAATTATCGTAAATTTTATAGAGAGAAAGAGAGAAAGTGTCGGGAATGTTAGAGAGAGAAAGTATGGTGAATTTTAGAAAAAAAATAGTTTAGAAATGAATTCTAGAAAGAGAAAGTGTCATGAATTTTAGAGAGAGAAATTGTCGTAAATTCTAGAAAGAAAAAGTAAGTACAAATTCTAGAGAGAAAGTGAGCGTGAGTTCTAGAGAGAGAAAGTGAGCATGAATTTTAGATAAAGAAAGTGTCGTAAATTTTAAAGAGAGAAATTGTCATAAATTCTAGAGAGAGAACGTGAGTGTGAATTGTAGAGAGAAAAAGTGAGCAAGAATTTTAGATTAAAAAAAGTCGTGAACTTTAGAGAAAGAAATTGTCGTAAATTCGAGAGAGAAAGTGTCGTGAATTTTAGATAGAAAAAGTATGGTGAATTTTAGAGAGAAAAAGTGAATGTGAATTATAAAGAGAAAAAGTGAGCATAAATTTTATATAAAGAAAGTGTCATAAGTTGTAGAGAGAGAAAATGTAGTGAATTTTAAAGAGAAAGTGTCTTGAATTCTAGAGAGAGAAAGTGCAGTGAATTCTATGGGGATAAAGCGAGCATGAAATTTAGAGAAATAAAGTGAGCATGAATTTTAAAGAGAGAGTGTTTTGAATTATAGAGAGAGAAGGTGAGCATGAATTTGAGAGAGAGTGTATCGTAAATTTTAAAAAGAGAGAGTGTGTCATATATTTTTAAGAGAGAGAAAGTACCGTAAGCTCTAGAGAAAAATTATCGTGAATTATAGAGAGAAAAATAAGTATGAATGTTAGAGGGAGAGTGTAAGCATAAATTTTAAAAAATGTGAAGGTAAGACATATCAAAATAAAGTTTACATTTTTCTTTTCATCTTATTTTTCTTCACACTTTTGTAAAAAAAATGATTTTACACATTTAATAAGTAACTTTTCCTTACCATTTTTTTATTTAATTTTCTTCACTATTTTCTCTCATTATCAAATAGAAAAAAAAAAACCTTTTCTGAAAAAAATTGTTTTCTTTTTCACGCCAAAATCCCTCCAAAATCCCTGAACCAAACAGGGCCTTAGTGATTTTTGGCGGACTAAACCCGATAGAAGTGAAGTCCAAACGCCCATTAATATAGCAATGGAAAATGAGAGCCTTTGACCCAAAAAAGGGCCCCAAACTGGCTGCAGTCTAACCCTGCAACTCTGATTGCGCAAATAAGATAAACCAAGAAAAAGAGAGGCATGCCTGCAAATTGGTGCAGAAATCTTTCTCTATATGTTTGAGATTTGAGAGGAAATGGAAATCAAAAATTGATATTTCAATAGTTAATTATGTACTTCTTCTTCCTTGATAACTGATTGATGGTATGTCCGTTGCAGCAGAAAGTGTCGAGCCTACTGCAAAAATGCACATTCAAACAGTTAAAACAGATTCATGCCTTCATCATCACAACCTCACTCCACCAGAACCCCCAAATTCGATTGTATTTCATGAGACGAAGTACAGAATTCGGAGAAATGGACTATCCGGGACTCATTTTCTCTCAAATGGGTGGTTTTTGCAACCATGAAATTGCGCTGTGGAACGTTATGCTTAGAGGTTATGCTCATAATGGTCCTCAGGAGAATTGCATATTGATGTTTGATGAAATGCCTCAAAGAGGACTTAAGCCTAATAATTTCACTTACCCGTATGTTTTGAAGCCTTGTTCCGATCTGGGCTTGTTTAGAATTGGCCTAAAGGTACATTGTCAGATCATAAAGGTTGGATTTGAACTAGTACCTTCAGTTGCTCGTGCGATTTTTTATCTTTATATCCAGATTGCTGATTCTTCTGATATCGGTTCCCCTAAAGAAAAACCAGTAAATGATGCCAGGAGGATTCTTGTGGGCATGGGTCTGAAGCCACTAGAATTGTGCAACAGAACGATTTTCGAGTATGTGAAGCTGGGCAATGTACATTCTGCCAGAGAGCTTTTCGATAAGCTAATCGAAAGAGATGTTATAACGTGGAATTTGATGATCTCAGGTTATGCTAAAGTTGGGGACATTGCAAATGCAAGAAATTTATTCAAAGAGGTACCAGAGAAGAATGTCATAACCTGGACTACAATGCTTAAGGCATATGGCGATTCAGGAGATCTCAAGACAGCAAGGGAATTGTTTGAGATGATCCCTGAGAAGAATGTGATTTCTTGGAATTGTATGATTTCAAGTTACACCAAGAACGGGAAATTTCAAGATTCTCTAAACCTGTTCTCCCAGCTGCATAGGGAGGGTGTAGAACCAGATGGGTATACCTATGTTTCAGTTCTTTCTGCTTGTTCCCACTTGGGTGCTCTGGAGTTTGGGGAATGGGTTCATAGTCTATTAAAAGATTGGACTAATTTGGAAGTAATAGTATGGACTGCCGTTATTGAAATGTATGCTAAATGTGGAGATATTGACAAAGCTTTCTCAATCTTTGTTAAAACAGGAAATAAGGACTTGTTTTGCTACAATGTTATGATCAAATCATTGGCTATCCATGGAAGAACAGAAGCTTCCATAAAATTCTTTTATCTAATGCAAGAAAGGAAGTTGAAGCCAAATGACTTCACGTTTAGCAGTGTGTTGTTTGCTTGTAGTCATGGAGGTTTAGTAGAAGAAGGCCAAAAGATTTTCAAAGACATGGAGAAGCATTTTAAGGTCAGTCCAAAACTTGAACACTATGGCTGTGTTATAGACTTACTTTGCCGAAGCGGTCAGCTGGAGGAAGCAGTTGTTATCTTGAAGGAGATGCCCTTCAAACCAGATATTGCTATCTGGGGAGCTTTATTAGGTGGGTGTAGGGTTAGAGGTGACCTAAAGTTGGCAGAGGAAGTAATAGCAAAGGCTGGGGAATTGGAATCAAATGAATCTGGTGTTTATGTGATTACTTCTAATATACATGCAGCTGCAGGTCAGTGGTTGGAGGCCTTAGATGCAAGAAACAAAATGGAAGAGAAGGGCATATGTAAAGGGATAGGATGCAGCAATCTTGTCTACCACCGTGATGTCTGATGAATCCGTGCTTCCCAGGAAGAGACTCTCAAGACAGGTTCGAGAAGTTTTGGAAAGTGGTAGTGTTACTTGTTTGCTCCTGACTTTTTCAAATCTCAATTTTGAGATCCACAGGCAAAAATCTCCAAATCAAGTACACCTGGAGAGTTGAGATTTTAAACTTTTGTAAAGCAGAAAATTGTTGTAAGACTCAAAAGTGAGAAATTTGAATTGAATTTTTTGTGAGCACTGATGGGAGAGGAAACATTTAAATCAGAGTTATTGTAGCTCATACTTAATAGTGATGCCAGTTTCAATCAAAGAATGCCCTGAGTAATGCCCATTTCAAAGAGCAATAACGAAAAGAGCTTGAACTACAACCTCAAACTGGACAAAAGAGCCTAAACAACAATTTCTCTATTTTCCAACATTAATATCAAAACTTTTTCCATGGACTAGACTAGAATACAGTCAAAACACCTATCAAAAAGAAAGCAACTCTCAAGGTAAAAGATTGTCACAAATAGGAACCTTCCTCGGAAACACCTGCCAACTTGTCATGTGTAGATCTTGTCACTGAAGCTTAGTCTGAACTACCTCGGATGGGTACAAATACAGATCTACTACAACAAACATTTTTACAACTCACTAACTCGGTTCATGCAATTTGCCATAACATCAAATTACATAAAAAAATTTACGTTCAAAGACCAGATACAGTGAAACACATAAATCCCAACAAGCAAGGGTTTTGAAACTCCACTATCCACCATCTGATGTTCTCATTGTCCACTGGCTGCTCTTATAGGTGTTCTAGATTGAATCTATGCATTTCAAGAATATCTTAATTGCAAAATAAATTAATATCCATGTGAGAATAGAGTGCCAGCTAAACTGAAACCAGTTGGAGAAAGATAGATCATACGACTTCATTGGACATGCATCAATCCTGTGAAAGCTTTGGGACCTGCCGACCAGCCAAATGCAATTTCTAGTAAGATGATAGCTCGGAAAGGACCATATGATCTAAGGATGGATCATGTTGAACTGGAATCTAGACAGCTGCTGTGGAATTGTCGATATCACAGGCCCATATCTCTGTCCAAAAAATAAATAACATGGTGAGTGTCCTCCATTATGCATCTAGACCAACCATTCACAGTCAGATGTGACCAACCATAGAGAGGGAGAGGAGAAAATTAAGTTGAAGATCTTACAAATTTATATAGCATATGGAAAGTTAAGGCAAGGGATTGCAGGGAAAGCTCATATATTTAGAAAGAATGTGGTTTGCTAAGTAATTGCACAAGTTGCTTATCAATAACTTTGTTCTCCGACCAAAAAACCAGTACCTGAACATTGTCATAGAGTTCAAACAATGGAACAGCCAGAAGCTTCAAGTTCTTCGGAACTGCAAAGTATTCTCTCTCAGAAAGATGAACAAGGAAAAGCTTTTTGCACTCCTGCATCCACAGACACAACGAAAACACCAGTCATATAAGACGTCCAAGAAATTGGAGTGAGGAAACTTCAAAATATACCAAGCCTACCTTTGGTTTTGTGATGTGTGGAGGGCAGTACGGGTACATGATGGTTTCAAAATTGGGTCTCCACCAAATAGCTACACATTCACCAATCTGGAAGGAAATGTTTCACAAGAAGTAAGTTCACACACAAATAAAACAGATGCGATAAAACCTATGCACACACGAACATGCAGTAAAAAATGTCACATTATGTGCTCAATACAGCATTCGCATGCAATATTGCATACTAACAGACTTCAAAAATCAAGCCAAGAAAACCATTTATTATTATTGATCTTGAACTCAATTATCTCTTGAAATGGAAAATCGTGCAAATTAAATGGTGTTTTTAAATATGCAAGTTGGAGACCTGGACAAAATATTTTCCTTCGGCGCAGTAATGGATTATACAGCAAACAGCATAACTGCATAGGAAAAAAAGGGGAGGGAGAAAAGGACTACCTGCCAATCTGGCTGCAGACCAGGTGAATTAGCTGCAAGCTTGCTTGAAAGTTTTCTTTTCAAACCCTCAATTTCTACACGTCATCATGGAAAGTGAAAAATAAGATAAATGTCAATAAACATTAAAGAGAATTCAATTCCGGATACTGGATATCCATTTTTAAGGATAATTCAATAATTTTTTTCTTGTGTTACATTCCTAATAGTTATTTTTTCAGGAAAATTCGAACCAGACTGCAACTGGTTCAAGTGCAACAAGAGCCTCATCAAATTCTGAAAAACAAACTTAGTCAATTTTTCTAAAACTATGGCTAAAGAGAAATACCATTCTCTCCCGGCTTCAGACGCCCACCAGGAAGCTTGCAGAAAGTGTTTCCGATTTGCAAAAGAAGAATGTGGGGATGATTGTGCTCTTGCACCTGTAAACAAAAGCCATCAGACTCATTAAACAGTAAAAGTTATGAATTCAAATGCATTTGTGAATGATAGTCAATAGAAATCATTGTTCTCATTAAGTAGAGTTAATAGGCCAAGACAATGATCTGTTATTAGAATAGCATCTTACAGTCAGAAAATTCCATCACCAATTATTCCACAAAACAATGTTGGTTTCCAATTTTCTCATGGATAATTCAATAACAGCCAAACATTCAAAGACTTTGTAATTAAATTGCAAGCTACAATAATGAGCCAACAATAATCAAGCTTCCAGACACATTTATCAGTCAAACTAGTAGTTCTAAGGATTTCACTGGGATTTAAACTCACAAAACAAGGATAAATAACAGTGGGGAGATCGTGCATGGATGGAAGACCGCAATTATAAGAAGGTCACATGTTTCAGTTACTAGTCTTTCCATGTCAGAGAGGAACTGTGCTCAGTTAGGATTTTTAAGACTACAGTTCTCTATAGATCAAGTTTCATATATTATTCCAAAAAGTTTGTGACTTTGCACAAAGACAAATTTTGCACAAAACACTGGAAAAGACTAAATCACCCATATAGGCCTTACCAATTGTCATCCATTATTATGTAACATCAATTAGTCTCACCAAAATATCCTTTTTATATATCTAAGGCATTCTCCATACAATTCAAATCGGAGCAATCAGATGTCTAGCTCGGGCATATATGACACGACTGAACAATAGAAATACTCCACATATATCATATATTCCAGCGATCACACTAGATAGGTATCACATTCATGAAATACGATTCACTTTCAAGATGCCTTGATGATAAAATCGTATACTCGTGAGACTCAAAATCTCATGCAAAAGAACGTGGAGGTTTGAATCCTATTCAAGGCATAATATGGAGAAACCACCAAATCCAATCCATAGTCCAAGTTCTCAGTTTCATCTCTGGTAATTAGGATGCTTGAATACCAACACAAATTTTATGGGTAAATTGGGTCAGAAACCCACGGAAGTTGATAGACTTTGAAGGCACAGTGATAAAGAGGAAAGCCGAAAGGCTCTCCCTACACCTGACAGAGAGTTGTAGCAAAAGTTCATCTCTCCCCTCCAGATATTAGAACCGTACATACCCAAGGAAATTATAAGTAATCTAACCAAATATGTGTCTTTGATGTTACAAACAAATAAAAAAACAAAAAATAAATGAGTTTCATAGTATATGCAGTCTATGAAAAATAGTGGTCAAATTAGACAATCTAGTACAGAATGTGTCCGTCTATGTTTCTGGCTAAAAGGCAAGGAGAAGTGACCTTTATTCTGCATGAAATGAAAAACAAAAAAGGAGATTTGATTATTAAAGTAACTACACGCATAATGACAACAGGGAAACATGGTAACGTAAAGATAGTTCTTCCAATAGAAAACCACAGGCCTTGTGAACTGCAAGATAGTCCCAAGTACAGTCAAGTATTAGAAACCATAAAAACCTCAATTTCTTACAATCTTGTCCATATACATCTCAGAGTAATTCAATGATTTTGTTCAAGCAAAATATCATAAAAAGAATTACTAAAAATCTCATCTTGGAAAAGCAAGATGGTGTTATGTCAAGCTCATATAAGAAAACATACTTAGGCAATTTCATACAAATTCTTCAAAGTTAAAAAATGCATCTAACATGTGAATAGCAGCTAGATTACAAATTCAGATCAAGCACACACAAAGAGGATCCTAAGACAGAAACTAAAAAAGAAATTATCTTTGCCACAACTTTCTTTCGTCTGCCTACTTATTTCGATACATAAACAAAAAACCATAATAATTTAACAAATTATGAAAAAAAATCCAAAATAATCTGATAGAAAGCGAAGTAATGCAAAAGGATTACCAATAAAATTCCTTCAACGCTAGTCCTCATACCCTCCTTCATATAACTGCAAAACAAAGTCAACAAAAATTCGTAAAGCTGTATGATCTAGGGTTTTAGTACGCAGAGTCAGCCTCCAGAAAACATAGGGTTTAACAAGGCGTTTCTTTCCTCAATCTTAACTTGAAACTTAGTAACATTTCCATTAAACAAAAACGAGAGAAAAAAAATACTAGAAGCAACATAGAAGAGGACATACTTGACTTTCATGCGAGCAAGACGATCGGCGACGGAGGTGTCTTTCTCCATCTTCGGCTCCTTAGTCCCGAAGGTATAGCTCGATAGCGGGTAAGTGTTCACCACCGGCGACGTTACCATTCTGGCTCTTTCTTTCTCCCTCTAGAAATCTCTGCTCTGATTCTCTTTCTTCACTCTTCAAAATTTTCCCTGTCCAGAATTTTGCGGGTTTATGTCGAGAACAGAGCTTCTCTTCCTTTTCTCAGCTGTGGTTTCTTATTAAAGTTTCCAGACAAACCTACGACCAAAATCGTGCTCCCGCGAGAAAAACGTAACGCTTTCAAGAGTTTGTAGCAGGTTAATTTCAAAAACACTCATATCATTTTAGGCCATTGTCAATTGAGTACTTCAATTTTTAATTTTAATAACTAAGTACTTAAATTAGAGTGATGTCAAAAAAATAACAGTTGAACTTTAATTTGAGTACTTTATTGTTAAAATTTAAAGTTTATTTTGTTGACAGAACCCTAATTTCAATACTTGATTGTCAAATTAAATATTTATATACTCAATTAACAATTGGATAAAAGTACAGTGGTGTTTTTCCTTTTTATATTTGGCTAATTGAAGTTAGATTAATTCTCAAAACTACTCGTATTTTGATGATATTATCAATTCAATAAGTTATCTTTAGAGGTGGCAAAGTTGTCCAACAACCCATCATCCACTCAAAACCAAGCATTTTAGGATGTATTAAAATCCACCCATAACTTATGATAGATTGGATTGGATTTGGTTATTAAATTTAGTGGGTGGCCTTAAGGATATCCTAATCCTGCCACTTGGACACCTACTGGACAGCTCAAATGG
This sequence comes from Catharanthus roseus, assembly GCA_028651295.1. Taxonomy (NCBI): domain Eukaryota; kingdom Viridiplantae; phylum Streptophyta; class Magnoliopsida; order Gentianales; family Apocynaceae; genus Catharanthus; species Catharanthus roseus. Next base: position 2,395,263 of record JAPQWS010000116.1, read on the forward strand.
ACAACCCAATAGGCACCGGACAATCTCCAACCCGTGAGACTTTCTGATCTCATCTGTTTCTCCTCTCAAATTTTTACAAATCATTCTCATTTTTCCTCTTCTCCGCCAACGGCACGAGCACATGCCACGACTCTTTCCTCTGAAGAGAATTAAGAAGCGAATTCAACAAATCTCTCGCTAGATTGAAATATTTCGAAGTTATTAGCTAATTAAGGAAAGAAATTAATGGCTATTTGGCTACTGCTCAAAGATCCAGTAAAACTAAAACGTTGTATTGTGGAAAACTAACTTGGACGATCCACCTTCCTTCTCCTCCGTTTGCTTTGAGCTTCTTCCGCCATCACCGACCAACGTTGTTTTCTTATAATTCAAGCTCATCAGAACTAGGCTGTAGGTAATTTATCTACTTTCATTTCGAATATTTCATTTTTTTTCTATTCCCGATAGTTTTACTGCAGTTTCAATTCTACGATTCTCGTTCTTGTTACTGCTTAGGAGTTCATATGTTGCAGGACTTGTTAATATATGTATGTTTGTATCTGTTCTCTGTATTGGTATCTAGTTTCAATATAATTTCTAAATAAAGATTAGATCTTTGGGATTGTCTTCTTAATGTGATCATTATAGATTCCCTTGTTTTGTACTACCAATCAATTTCTCCCTCTTCCTCTCTATTTTCTCTCGCCTAGAGGGTTTTTTTTTTTCTACTTTTGAATAAAGGGGTTATTGAAAAATTGATGACCATTTAATACCTGTACGTAGAGATAGTAATTCTAGTTCTAGGGGGTTCAGTTTGACATAGATTTTTAAATGGCTCAATCAATTTTGAGGCATAATTATCCATTTAATGCATTGGAACATGAAGGGAATATGGAGGTGCATAAATTTTTAAATCCTATGATAGGTACGATTTCAGGCAATACGTAAAAGGCTGATGTTTCGACATTGTATCACCTTGAAAAAGAAAAGTTGAACAAAGACTTAGAGTTAGCTCCTGGAAGGATTTGCTTGATATCTGACTTGTGAACTTCATCCGCCACTGATGGTTACATGTGTGCAACAACTCATTATATGGATTTGGATTGGGTGCTACAGAAGAAATTTTTGATTTTTCATCATATGCCTACCCCTTCATAATGGTTCAATTTTAGGTGATCATTTGGTGAAGTTTTTGTCAAAATGGGGTATTGATAAGAAAATTTTTACCGTTACATTAGATAATACCAAATATCAAGATGGAATGGTAGAAAAACTAAGAGATCATTTGTTGCTTACAAGTTTATTAATTAGTAATAGAGATTATCTTCATGTACGTTGTAGTGCCCATATTCTGAATCTGGTTGTTAAAAATGGTTTGAAGGCTATTAGTGCTGCTATATACAAAGTTGTAAGCCCTAAGGGCACATTTATAATGTTTTGATTATGATTAACTTGTGCTTTGTGTTAAGTAAATATAGTTTTATATAGAAGAACAAAAGTTGCACAAGAGAGGTCTCAAGGGTGTTCCACATAGAAGCAAAGGATCACTCAAGCCAACAATAATCAATGAAGATGAAGTGATCAAGATGGATGCCTTGAAGACAAAGTTTAGTTAGAGATATGCTAAGGTATTTTTGTAAAACTTCCTAACTTTTATCTTTGATTTTTGATCAAGTATGGTACCTCCTTGGAAGAAATATTTCTTACAAACTATATTTGAAAAATTAAGTATTCTTGATAAAGCTTTTGATATTTTTAAATGGATTAATTATTTTAAAGAGTATCAAGAATACATGTTTTGAAATATGAAGGAAAGTCCACATCTTTTGAAAGGATAACCTATTGTTAAAATTTTTCTATCATATTCGAAAAAGAGTCATCTGATTTTTCCAAAGAAAAATCAGTAGTCTGATTTTTTAAGCTATAGAAAAATCGGTCGTCCATTTTTAAAAAGGGTCATCTGACTTTTTCTTATAAAACAAAAATTGGTCTTCCTATTTTAAAAAGGGCTTATCTGATTTTCCTTTTCAAGGAAATCGGATGTCTCTTTGTAGAAACCGGTCGTTTAGTTTTGTATTTTTACTGTTAAAAATGTAACTGTTACGACAGTAACAGCTAGTTTTTCCTTCACATATAAATAGAGATTTTTGATCAGCAGTAAATGCTAAGAAGTTGAAAACATATTTGAGATCATTTAAGAACATTTAAAGAGCTTTAAAGTATATTCTTCAAAACATCTGTATCTCATAAAAACAAAAAGGAAAAATCTTCTTGGAGCTTCATTATTGATCATCCATCAAAGAAGAAGAAAAGAGGAGCTTGTAGGAACAATTATTGTGTTGTATCTTTCCCTTCTTAAGCTCATTTGATAACTTTGTTCTTTACTCTTCTATTATCTTTTGTGATCAAAGATTTTGTGAAAAACCCTTTGTGGTGATCCTTTGATAATTTGTTGAATTTGTGTGTTGTGTAATCTTTGAAGTTTTAGTGCAAAACCCTTGAAGGGTGATCTTTATTGTGGCTTATGTAAATTATTTAAAATAGTTTATTTGTGAAATCTTTGAATTGAGTCTCAAGGTAGTGGATGAAACTCTTTGAGAGAGTGAACCACTATAAATATCTTGTCTCTCTTCTTTGTGATTTATACTCCTTTTGTATTCTTACTATATAATCCTTTGAAAGTGATTTTGTTTTACTAGGAATTTTATCAAAAATAGTTATTAAATTATTCTTCAAACAAAATTGTAGGTTTTATTTCTAAAATTGTTCAAAAAGTATTTTATTAACCAAAAATCTTATTCACCCTCCCCCTTCCCCGCCCACCCCCAAGGGTTTTCAAAAGTGAGAGAGAGCGTAAAGTATGTTAGAGGATCTCAATCTAGAAAATTGAAATTTGTTGAATATGTTCAACATGCGAGATTAAAAGTTTATAAGAAAGCGAGACAAGATGTGTCTACAGGATGGAATTCCACGTACTTGATGCGTGAAAGTACTTTAACGTATCGAATGGCCTTTTATCATTTGTAGCATAAGGACATACAGTATTAATGAATCCAAGTATTTTAATAATCTTACTGAATGGTCTAGGATTGAAAAAATTACATCAATTCTAAAGCTTTTCTATGACTTGACAACTCTATTCTCTAGAAGTACTTATCCTACCTCAAATTTGTACTTCTCAAATGTTCGAAAGATTCAACAATTAATTGAGAAGAATTTGACAAATAAGAATGTTAAGAACATAGCCACTTTTATGTCTCAGAAATTCAAGAAGTATTGAGATTGTTATAGCATTGTGTTATCTTTTGCTATCATCTTGGACCCTCGATATAAGATCAGTCAATATAGAGCCTGTTTTTCGATATCTAGATTCTAATAAAATTGAAGCAAAAGTGAAGAATGTTCGAGATAAATTATACTCATTATTTGATGAGTATATACAGTTTGCTTCTAACTCATGTTTGCATACATTTGATACTAGGGGTAATCTAAATAATGGTGATACAGGGGTCGATGATATGGATTTGGTACGTATTAATCATTTTACATATTTTTACTTTCAATTTTATTTATTATTTCTATTTCTATATCATAATAATTTGATATTTGTTGTAGGAGTTTGAAAGGTTTGAACTACATCAAGTAAATATCAGTTGGATTTGTATTTAGATGAAGCATTAATGCCAAGCGAAAGATTGAATGTTCTTGATTATTGAAAATTAAACAAGAACAAGTGGCCAGCACTGTCACTCATGGCACAAGACATCTTCAGTATTATTATCAAAACCATTGCTTCAAAATCTGCATTTAGTATTGGTGGTAGAGTTCTTGACCCATATTGAAATACAATCTTTCCAAAGAATATAGAGAGGCGGATTTGCATGAGAGCTTGGCAGTACGGGTGCACAGGTATTATTGAATCTTCCATCTTATTAATTTTCGTATATTTTTATTATTATGAAGCCATACTAATTTTTTTTTTCAAATTATATTAGTTTATAAAGATTGCGATGATGAGAATTAAGATGACAAGGATGAGGGGAGCACTGTCAAACAGGCCAAACCGAACCGGACTGGACCGGCTCACGCCTAAATGGTCCAGTCTGGTCCGCACTCATTTTTGACGGGCCTAAATTATATGAATCCATATCTACCAGCAGCCAGCCTGCGGATAAACGAGTCAGCCCGCGGGCTTGGCAAAAAAGAAAATAGAAACAAAATATTTTATCAGAATTTCAAAAACCAGCTTCTGCCTTGAGCCTCCTACTTCTACGGTTCTACCCAACCCACCAAATCCTCTGAATTTTTCACAACTCAGCAAACTTGCGGATTTACAATTTATCATAAAAACATCTACATCTCCGAGTAATAAAATCAAAAGCAAAAATCAGTTAAACAATTACAATTACAATATTAATTAGTCTAAGAGACTACAATCTCAACAGTCAACAAGCAGTAGCACCGAATTCCACCTTCGCCGTCAATGCGTCATTTTTTCCCTTGAAATGTTCGTTTTCTAGAAGATTCACTCCAATAGTCTGTACTTGGATGACCGTGTGATAGTGTGTATTGGCGTGTGTGCGGCGCCGGCGGCATGAGAAGAAGAAGGGGTAAAGAAGGGAGTGAAGAGAAAGATGAGGAAGCAGGAGAAAACAGAGAAGCTTGATGGCGAAGAAGAGGAAGAAGGAGATGAGAAGAGGAAGAAGAAAATAAAGTGCGGTGGTGGCGGCGTGAGTGAAGAAGAGGAAGAAGAAGAAGA